>JAJHSJ010000016.1:49995276-50195276 GCA_021015155.1 Magnolia officinalis
ATAGGAAAGAAATTAGAATCAAACTACAACTAGGACTCCTAGAATTCGCGACTTACTATAAATAGTAAACTTACTATTTATAGACGGTCGTGATGTCTACTAGTGCGCAAGGTTTTCGGCCAAAAATAGTAAGTGTCCTATTTGGCTTCGCCAACCTGTTCTCCTAATTATTCTAAGCTCTTTTCACGTTGGGCGCAACTCCTAAAGCCCGACGGATAAAGAGTTATAAGCAAACTAAAACTTACTATTTATAGTAAAAACGAAATTGAAACAGGGAAACGACCGTGAAATCAGGGGTTTCTCGCAATTCTGAGCGTCGTAACCCGGCGTAGCGGGTTGGTTGGCTAAAGTAGCTCGTTCTACCCCAAAATCATATATTTTTCGTCCGCTAACTCATCCCGGATTGCGAGATACGCCTGATTTAAGGTCTGATGGTCCAGATCACTTCTGTCGCCGACTGGGCCTTTTCTGATCCATCTTTGCCATGTAATTGTCCGCGACCCGCTCTACATCAATACTCATATACGTCAGACATGGTAAAGCAGCGGAAGCTACAACCCTGATATCGCTAGGGTATATGCCACAACCCGAATGTTGTTAGGTCGTAAATGCAAATGCTTTATGCAATGCGTGAATATATGAATCCATCATCCGAGTCATCCAACCATGTCATGCAGGTTGTGCATTCATGCCGGGCAACCCTATCTCATATGGGTCCCCTGAAACGCCCTAAGCCATTGGGTCATCAAACCAGTTTTACCGCACATAGGAAAGCTACAACCATGACATGAGTACCAACCGATGTCTATTGACCAATAGGGGTGCCTCCGGCTGGACAACGTCCCAAATCCAGTTGTACTCTCATGGACAAGCCATTATCCAAGTCATGCATTCATGATGTAGATAAAATATGATAATATACAATCATATAACCACTATGCATGAGGTGTGTAGTACTGCATTAAGTATAAAAGCAATGCTAAATTAATATATGAGCAATTCTAAATTAACCCATGAGTGATGTTATATCTGGTACAAAGGAAGTGCCATACCACACACACAAGAATAAGGCCATATCAAACTAGACTATCGCGTCCTCACATTTGACTAAGTATGATATGCTAAACATGGTCAAATTACACGATGCACAAGAAGCGATGTTCACTTAGAATCCAAGTTTAATGGGCCTCCCATGAGTCTGTATTTGAGTGGGCTTTCAAACGACAGGCCCACTCAAAAAGCGTACATGAGATGAACCTAATCATAGTATAAACGATCAGCCCTATAAGGGCATCAAGGTGGGTTCTATAAATGATTAAGTCCTATAAGGGCATCAAGGTGGACCCTAAAGATCGCCTAGGGCAAAGCCCAAGATGGCGGGCCCATATCAAAACTAAACATGGCCATGTATGGTCTTAAACAAGAAATCTTATTGGGCCCTAGGGGAGAGCCCTACTAGTGGAATCAATCGGGCCCAAGCACATAAAATGATCTAGCAAAATGGATGTACATTGAGGATATAACATATACATCAAGGCGGAAACCACGACCAGACCCAAAATAAAGCCCAAAAGGAGGCCCATATGCTGGACAGCGTGGGTAGCACCCACTGTCCAGCGTGGGGTCCACCTAGGCAGTGGGATCTGCCTCAATTTGGTCCCATGCTCTAAAATGAGTTGACACAATAGACAGCGTAGATATACAATACATGCTTCAAGGTGGTACCCATGGTGGGCCACTCCTACTGGATGGCATGGATGAAACACATACATGCATCAGGTGGCCTCACTTGGGATGGCCTGGATAGGTACACACAGCATGGTAGGGTCCACAGTGGGCCCCACCAACAGGTTGGATGGAAAATAAATATTACATTGAGCCTAAGGAAGTTTTCATTGGTAGAAGTTCATTCACTACTGTTTTCTTGGTGTGGTCCACTCAAAACTGGGCCCCACTGCACAATGAACTTCAAAGACAGATGGACAGCATGGATAAAACAAATACATCAGGGTGGTACCTCACATCTGGCCCCACAGACTGATTGGATGAGAAATAAACATAACATTGAGCCATGGGAAGTTTTTCAAGGTAGGCATGCAACCACAACTGTTTCTTGGGTGTAGTCCACTTAAATCTGGGCCCCACACCCTGAGGCAAACTGTTATAAGGATGGACAGCGTTGATAGAATAAAAACATCAAGGTGGGACCCTCACAGTGGGCCCCACAGCATGGGAGAACACGCTGGACAACAAGTAGGGCTGTACATCGAGCCGAGCCGAGTCGACGTGGGCTAAGATTGGCTTGACTCGTCTATGCTCTCCTCAAGCTCGGGCTCAAGCTTAAGTTCAAGCTCGGGCTTGAGCTTACCATTGGAGCTTGGCTTGTTTGTCAAACCTCTCTAATCGAGTTCGAGGTGAGCTAATGGAACGAGTCGAGATGAGCTTACCTTGATTTGAGTCGAGCTTGCTCCCAACCCGACCCAACCTGCATCCGACTCAACCCAGCAACCGAACACAACCCATACCTGATTCAACCCAGCCACCCGGCCCAACTCCCAAATTAAATATTCAATTATATATACACACACACGCGTGAGTCGAGCTGAGCTCGAACTCAAGCTTCGAGCCGAGCCCAATTTGAGTTGAGTCGGGTCAAGATTCATTATGATCGAAGGCTCGCCTCGGGTCGTGGTTCAAGCCAAGCTAGATTGAGCCAAGCGAAAAGCTAGCTTGGCTCGTGTACAACCATAACAGCCGTTGTGCTTCATTTTTGGATGGCCCACAAAGGCCCGTGGCCTGTTCTTGTGGTCGGATCGTGCAGACCACTTCTGTAAATCACATACATCATGACGAGAGTCTATGGTAGGCCCCATGGCCTCTAGAATGGGAGGCAACAGAAATGGGGGTGGGCCACCTGAAGGAATAACGTACATCATGGTGGGACTCCACAGTGGGTCCCACGTCCGCTGGATACGTGCCAAATAAACATCACTATGGACCATAAAGGTTTCAAGAGTGGGGTCTCTGCCCACTGCTTCCTATGGTGTGTTCCACCTAACAATCGGATCTACTTCAGTTTTGGGATCAAGATCTAAAATTCCCTGGACAGACGGATGGACGGTGTGGATTTAATAGATACAGCATAGTCTAGCCAGAAATGCTCCCCACTTCGTTGCCCCTTAAACATGCAGCGCCAGTTGCTGGCAAGCACCAATTTCTCTTGACGCCGTTTGCAGCTAGCGTCAGCATTGGCTGTTATTGAGGTTTGTTTTTTTTTTTTTTTTTTTGAAATAAAGGCAGGTGGGGTCCACCTCAGGGATCCACTCCGTCCATCGGTTTGGCCAGCTCACGGTGGATCCCAGGAGTTTTGAATCAAGCGGATCTTTATATTTTACCTTCATCTAGGTCTGCCTGACCTTATCAACAGGTTGAATAGAAAATAAACATCAAGGTGGGCCACCCTGGGATCCATGTGATCATACAACACATACATCAAGGTGGACCATATGCTGTCCACGTTGGAGAGCTTAGACGTAGACAGGTGGGTCCTACCTTCTCGAAATGGAAAGATTGCATGGATATCACACATAAATCAAGATAGGTCCCATCCTAGTGGACCCACTATCAAACAAAGGGAAAGAAGATCGTGTTGACTGACTCGATGCACTCAAATCGTCGATTAGGTGATTGGACGATTAGATGGTGCGAATCTCCTCATCTAATCTCCTCGGCTCTCTTAATCTCCCTTTCTCCTTTCTCTCAATTTCTCTCTCAATTTCTTAATCTTTCTCTAATCTTTCTTTCTCTCATTTTCTTTTCTCCTCGCGCTCTTTTCTTTATTTCTTGTTTCTTGCTTATAGATGTTTGGCGGTTTGTAGAAATGAGTAGGATAGAGAGGGAAATGAGAAAAGAAATAGGAGTAGAATGGGGAGTGGGAATCAGAAAGGAATGGGGTGCTATGAGAGTGAGAGAGGGTTAACATGGACTATGCATGGGTTGCGTTGACTAAGGGGTTGTGAGAGGATGGGTAATATAAAATGTGATATATATCCTAAGTAAGGTATACACCTGGCGGTGGCCTACATAAGGTCTTAATTCATGAGTTTGGATCACAAACTCTTGAATGGTTCTATACAAGAACCAAACACATATACACCTATTGGTAGCCTACACAAGAACTTAAACTTTGAGTTTGGGTCTCAAACTCCATATTGAATCTCCACAAGAAATGAGTTTATGAACTCGAACAAAAATTCTTATTAGTTGGATGAGCTCATCGATAGCACGAGTCTTAAATTGTTCCCTTGATCTTGAAGCGGCTTCTCTTCATCTCTCATGAACAACAACCTTAAAAAGGATCTTCCTACGAATGTGCCAAGGTAATGAGAGAGATGATAATTGAATCTCTAATTATAACTAGGGTGTGGTTGATTCCAAGAGGGAATTCACCTAAATGATCATTTTAAAAGCTAATAGACAAAGGGTTTTCCTAAAGAAATATGGTTTAGCTTTTAATGAATACAAGATGTCATGCATAACTTTAATTCAAGCATGGAATGCTCATATAGAATAATTAATCACAATGAAGATTGCATAAACTCAAATGAAATAGAGCCTAAGATGAAGGATTGGAGTTATATTCATAAAGACTAGCACCATCAAAAGTCCATTAAATTACAAAAGTCCTAAATGATTGTTTATATAGAAAAGAAAGCCAACGGATCTATACAACTAGCGGTCGGTCGGACCCTCAATTATGTATGTTCGACCGACAGAGGCATGAAAATGTAAATTTCTGAAAACTATCGGGTTTGTTGGTTCAACCAACAGGAACTGATAGTTCTATCAATTGGACCGACAGATCACAGACTGACTTTAGTCTGTTGGCTGCGTCACTTGTCAGTGGGATCGACAGGGGTTTAGGTCAAACCAATATAGTCTAAAACCTCTCTAAACCTTACTGAATATCCATTGATTGAACTCCTACGGTCTATGATGATTAAATAAGAATTTTTCATATGGAGTAAATCATCCAAAGCCTTGTTGTTTTGGGCTGAGAGGGGTCTTAGCCCAAGGTTAACCAAGGCGCATTCGTTTACCTGTTACTTCATGCCTCGATGGTGTAAGTTTTCTCATGTCTGTCTTCTAAAAAAGTTCTTTTAGCTTCACTCAAAGAACTGAGACTATAGAAATCATTTTAGCCTTCATTGCTAAAACCGAGGCTTAAGCCTTTAGCCACAGGGGTTTCAACATCGGTTTGGATAACTAAGGCAAAACTGTGGTTAAAGGCTGTAGCCTCAGTTTTTAACCTTTTTAGCTACAGTTTTGATATGAGGCTAAAGCTCCCTTTTCTTGTAGTGGATCAACTTGATTCAAAGACATAGAGACATGTTATTGACAAACCAGAGTACCAACTGTTTGGAGTTGTTTAGGGGGTAGGTGTCTTTTATAGGGGCATTATAGGTGTTTTGGCCCAAGATAGGTGTGGTGCGTGGAAAAAAAAAGGGGTGAGTGGTAGTTTAGGGATTATGAAATATAACCTTTTTTAGATTCCCTCGCAAGTGGACCCCACTCGTCACGCATATGCATATCATAATACACGCCCGTCTCAATTCATGCACACATATCTATCTCACTAACCGGGTATCGCAACAGGATATGCCGCGCAGTGTTGGAATCGCAACGCTCACGCGATCGCCATAATATAAGTCTTGGGTTATTGCGGTACTAAAACAGAATACATAATCAAAATTCATTGATGTGATCCCTCCCGAGTGTGCCTGTACAGTAAACTAGGTGTACATGTGGGGATACTAGTCTTACAAGTGTTTCGTTGTATCATGCTGCATCAGGGCTAGCCGGGTCCCAGTAAACTCGAATGAGAGGGACGGGCCTGATCTAAGTCTTAAAACCATGGTTGGGCATATTTAAAGCCCGATTAGACATTGTGCTTAAAATCAGGCCTGGGTTCAACCAAGTGGGGCCCAAGCATCAGCTAGAGCTCCGCCCAAGCATTATGGGCATTGGGCTTGCCCTGATAAGTCGGGTCCACTTGCTACGCTAACGGTTCATCGCCCTCCACACAATGCACATGCCTATATGATGAGTGAATCTCGACAGTCCATCTGAGGGTCCAAACCATGAATGATCCCAGCCTTCAGTTAATGAGCTCTTCCCCTTCGAGTTTGTGCACGTTGTCCATTTTGCATTTTCAACCATTGTGGCTTTTCCAACGGTGGGTCCGGCTACTGTACGACGTCTCACTTGATGCACGATCAGCCATCCATACAGCACGTGCTTGATCGAATGGAAGTGGACCAAGACTCGCTGACTCGTGATGTACGAGACACACTAATCTCATGCCACGTTTGTAATGGAGCCGCAATGGACCGTGACTTGTTTAGCGCGTGATGAACGAGACTTGGCTTGTTCTACGTAAGTCATGATGGTTTTCATTGTCTGTCGAATACCTGCAACAGAGTACAGTCTCTTGTATGTCTCTGGACAGATGGGACACACACTGATAGGTGATCTCTACCGTTGATCTTATGGGCCCCATTGTTCGATGCATGTTCCCTAAGAAATTCTTCTAAACCGGATGATGCTAACCGTTAAATACGTGGTCTTCCCTATATTGGATATAGACCATTGATGTATTTTCTTTTCAGATCTTTTACCTGCAGAAAACTAATCTGGGTTCCAGGATTCTTTTCATAGATAAAGTTTGGGGAATATAGTCGACCCAAGCTGAGTTTCATCAGATCAACGGTATGGATCACTCAATCAAGGGCCTTGATTTTACAAACAGTGGTGCCGGAAGACGCCATACATGGCCTCCTGCAGATGATTAAATAATCTTACTGTGGAAGTCGTATGAATGGATGCTTTCATGGCATGTAGGGACCGGACCGGAATCGTCTACTACACCTGTTTCACGCATCACGTAAAACACCCAAGCTTTGTGGGGTCTACAGTGTTTTTTTAAAATGTAAAATCCATTCCGTTAAAAATATGAAAAGCATTATTTTCACCGTACATAAAAAAATCAAACTGATATAAAACTAAGGTGGGCCCAATCAATGAGAATAATATAAAATTGCTCCAAGAACCTCTAATTTCACATTCTGTGGCCCACATGAGTTTTGGATCAGGATGATTTTTTTTTATTATTATTTTTTTTGAAATTATCTTCATCCTAATGAATTGAACCTTATTAACGGGTTTGATGAAAGATAAACACCATGGCGATCCCACACACAAACCTGGTTGGCCATTCCCCTTTTGTCCACTGATATGGCTCACCTGAGTTGTTTATTTGGAAGATTTCTAGCCATTGGTCTTAGCACATAGGATAGCACATGATGGACGGAGTGGATTTTAAAAAGACTATATGGTGGGCCCCAGGGGTATTTTACGCGATGCATAAACCAGGTGTTGACGATTCTGGTCCGTTGGAACTGCGTGATTAAATAATCGTGTAGTGCGCGCACCACCAAAACCTTATCCTGTTCCATAAGTCATGCGGTTTCATCGCATTCGAAGACTCCAGAGATAAAGCGCGTGTGTCCGTGGACTCGGATGCATAGGTCACCGGTGGGGCCCACGTCGATCATGTTCCAATAATCTTGACCGTCAGTTAAGTGGGCATCAGAAATCATGTGCCATTGTCCACATCGGATATCTTAGTTCTCAATTTTCTGTTCCTTAGTGGACCTAACGTAGAAGGTTGGTGCAAGATCCAAGCCTTTACGCATATTGATCCCAGATGTGGGGCCCACCGTGTAGTTGTATGAGATCCAACCCCTTCATCAGACGCAGAGCTTTATGTTCAGTGTATATATTAAAATATGCCCGATCTTGTAATTTCGTGGGGCACACGAAGAGGAACAATGTAAACTCACTACTGGCATCCCTCGAGATTTTGCGTCATATAGACCCAACATATTACCCACCTTTTTTCATTGGACCAAAACAAACCTTAAGCACCAAAGTAGACCACTATTAGTAGAGAAAATACAATTTTTCGGCTGCTTACCTTAACAGGTAGGAGTATTTTCGTAAAAAAATCAATATCTATACTTTAAAAGGTGCCTTTGGTGAGATAAGTTTTTGGACGGCGACAAAAAAAGGGCATTATACGGACTCATCCATGGTGCTAATTTTTTCGACCTCCCCTCCCTTTAGGGATGAGGATTGGGTACCCATACTACCCCGTTAGACCTAGCTAGAGACAGACGGTATGTCAGGCCTATGTAGGGCATATAATATATGTGTTTTATCCATGCCGTATATCTATTTTTAAAAATCATTTTAGATAATAAACCTAAAAATTAAGTAAATTGAATGCTCAATTGGATCACACCAAAAAAAATAGTTAGGATTGAATGCTTACAACCCAAAAGCCCAAAATCTATTGGGGCCACAAAAGTTTTAGGTCAAGTTAATATTTATTATTTCCTTTCATCAATGTCCATGTGATCTCATGAACAGGTTGGTTGGCAAATAAACATCAAATAGGCCCTAGAAAGGTTTCCATTTAAGGGGACATTGTCACCACTGCTTCATGTGGTACGTTCTAGTCAAGCATTCAGTCCATCTAATCCATCTTCTTTCAGCTGGTACACGCCATAAGTTGATCTTTCAAAATGGATGGATGGCTTGGATTTAAAAAAAAAAAAAAAAAAAAAACATATATTACGGTGGGCTCCACATACCCCTGGGGTAGGGCTAATCCTGGTGAAGCGCACCCAATGAATGGATTAGATGAAATGTACAAACCGAGTTGTGCCCTACACACAATCCTATGGTTGGACAGGACCAAACATCAAGAGTTCTAACTGATGGACAGAGCAGATGTCACACACACGGTGGGCCCATAGAGATCGGATGCGATATAGGCTGCTCAAGAAACAACGCCGCCAAATGAGGCCCACGTGCTGAGTTTTCCAATAATCGGAACCGGCCACGTGGCGTAATCCGTGCCATATGGGCTACCATAAGAAACGTGTGTGGAACCGATTTTTTTTCATGCATTACTATCTGTCGATGAATATGGACGGTTCAAATCATGCATACTATCTGTCGATGAATACGGACGGTTCAAATCATCCGACCTTCGGCTACATTCGGTGGCCACTAACGATGGATCCTGAGTGGATACGGACGCAGATAGGCTAGTGACCTTGTCACCAGCCAATGGTCAGTGGTCGTAGCTCTGTGGGACACACCATTATGTATGTGTTTCATCCACGCTGTTCATCCATTTTTTCAGATTATTTAATGGCATGATCCCAAAATTGAGTTAGATCCACGTCTCAAATGGACCACATTACAGAAACAGTGTGGATTGAATGCTCACCATTAAAAACTTCTGGAGAGACATAAGTTTTAGATCAAGCTGATATTTTTTTCCCCTTCATCCAGGTTTGTATGACTTAATCAACAGGTTGTATGTCAAATAAGCATTATTACAGTGGGCCCTAGGAGGATTTTAATGGTGGACATTTGAATCACTAGTACTGTTTTCTTATGGTATGGTCCACCTGAGATTTAGATCTGTCTTATTTTTTAATTCAAACATTAAAATGATTTGGGAAAATGGATGGACGGCGTGGATAATACACATACATCATGGTGGGCCTACAGAGCACCTACCACTAGCCACCTGGATAGTGGCAGCGTCACTACCCAAACCGCGTCCGGTGGGGACATAGGCAAAAGGCACTAAATTGAAAAAATAAAAATAAAAATAAAAAGCGTTTGGAGAGGCTGCGCAGCCCTTTGTCGAACGCGGATTTCTGCAACCATTGGTTGCAGCGAAATCCTCCAACGCCAAGCACCGTGGGCCCACCGTAATGTTTATATTACATCCACTCCGTCCATCCGTTTCCCTGGCTCATTTTAGCAGATAAACCTAAACATGAGGCAGATCCAAAAATCAAATGAACCATACCATAGGAAACAGTGGGGATTGAAACACCCACTGTTGAAACCTTTATGGGCCCAACATGATGTTTATATAACATCCAACCCCTTCGTAAGGTGAATCCCATCTCGATGAAGGGAGAACACAAATATCAGATTGATCCAAAACTTCCTTGGCCTGGAGAAAGTCTCAACGGTAAATATTCAATCTCCACTGTTTCTTTTGGTGTGACTCAATTAAGTATTGAATCTCCCTCCTATTTGTGATCCAAGTGATAAAAACAACTGTAGAAATGGATGGACGGAGTGGATATAATATAAAATCATGGCGGGCTCCACATTACATTAGGTTACAGGTAATCCGCGTCCCCCTTTGTTGGAAAATCTCCCTACTTTTTTTTCATTACATGTGGACCGTTACCTTGACCAGTTTTGCATTCCCATTTCCTGATCGAATGCCACTAAGAGAAGGTCAAGATGGTTGACCATGGCCAGCCCACTTGAAGGATGGCCACACGGCAAGGACCATGAAATGCATGGCTCTTTCTCTATATAAATACGGCTCGTCGAGCATGTATCAAACACTAAAAATCCAAACCCAAGCAAAGAGAAATGGACCCTAAACTGATAGATGCAGCCCGAGTAGGAGACGTAGATCTCTTTAGAAAGCTCATCAAAGAGAATCCTAATATCCTCCTCCAGCTAACCCCACAACAAAATACAGCCCTCCATTTGGTGGCCCGCTACGGCCACAAGCCGTTGGCTTTAGAGATCTACATCCGATCTCGGTCGCTCCTCATTCAGCCTAACAAGAAAGGCGAAACCCCAATACACATCGCCGCCAAGGCTGGTAATTCACTGATCATCGATTTCTTCATCCGTTGGGCTGAAAGCTTATGTGGGTCCCCTTCAAATGACGTAGAAAAGGGTGTGAATGATCCGCGCGATGTACTGAGGATGAGAAATATCGACAACAATACCGCGTTGCATGAGGCCGTGCAAGCGGGCCACCTGCCTGTGGCTGTCCAGCTCATGACCGTAGATCCTGAATTGCTGTGTTTGGTGAACAAGGCCAAACAATCGCCGCTTTATCTTGCTGCTAGAGAAGGATCGCTGGATATCGTGCAGGAGATATTGGCTAGATCTCCGATGCAGGTCCCTGGGGGCCCCAACGGACGGACGCCTTTGCATGCAGCGGTCGTATGGGGCCATTTCGGTAACTGTCATTACCTGGAGTTGGTTATTTCAGTTTTTTTTTTTTTTTTTCATTTATCAAACTGCCTATAGTTTCAGCTGATTCATGATTTAAGACATTGGTGGGAGGGGAACCCCAACATAGACACTTCCAGATGGAGTGTGGGGTCCACCTTGTTGCGTATATTCCATCCGAACCATATTAATCAAGTGGGCTCCAGTAGATTGAAGGGAAACGCCAAAACTAAGGATGGCTACACCAAGTGAACATATAGGTTTTTGGTGTGATTGGACATTGCTCCCCTTGGTGTGTCCCACCTTATTTTGTGATCGAGATAGTTCTTAGGCTGTACGGTTCACAAGAGGAGATGCACTAGTTTCACGGTTTGGATCCTATATACACATCACAAGAAGGTCCACACAACTCAAACATATTGTAATTACCATATGTTCAAACTTATGTCATAATTTCCCTCATTATAGTCAACTCACTGAGTGGATGAAACTTAATTTTTTTAAAAAATAAAATGAGTATAGAATTCAAACCCCAAAGCCAACCATGACCCAATGAGAAAACACCAAATATTATATTTGTAAGATAATGGATCTTCATAAATGGATTAAAAATCATTTTTTTCATTAGCCCTACAAGATGGTTAAATGCATCCCAGGTCATTTTTCATTACTTTTCTATTTTACACACACTTACATCACATGGGCACTCCAAACTATGATCCCAGTTTCCAAATCTAATTTGAACTTAAGCATTACATGGACACTATATATTATGTCATTTATAAAAATACTGAGTGGAGTTGAGTCGAGTCTTCAAAACAAAATCACCCACCTAAATATAGAGTCTAGTTGAGTTTTTATTTATTTATTTATTTATTATTATTATGCTTTTAAAAATCCTGACTTTAGATTTAAAATGTGTTTATAGATATAATGATGAAACTGCTGGAGCAAAAACCAGACCTTATAAAACAAGCCGATACATACGGAAGCACTCCTCTTCACTATGCAGCCTACTTCGGGAAGCTGACCATGGTCCATGGTCTACTTCAAACTGATACGTCCATTGCCTACCTCTTAGACAATGATGGCTACTCACCAATCCACATGGCAGCCATCAACAATCACACTGACGTCATCCAGGAGCTCATCTTACGTTGCCCTGACTCGGGCGAGTTGCT
This sequence comes from Magnolia officinalis, assembly GCA_021015155.1. Lineage (NCBI taxonomy): Eukaryota > Viridiplantae > Streptophyta > Magnoliopsida > Magnoliales > Magnoliaceae > Magnolia > Magnolia officinalis. The sequence goes on from JAJHSJ010000016.1 coordinate 50,007,591, forward strand.
CGACAGGCGTGGCCGCAACGTCCTTCATATAGCCGTCGAGAGGGAGAAACCGAATGTGGTCGAGTACATCCTCAAGACGGCCGAACTCGAGGAACTCATAAACGAGCCCGATAGTGAGGGGAATACACCATTGCATGTGGCCATTATCAACCGTCACCTTTCGATTGTTTACCTACTCGCGGCTCATGATAGCGTGGACATGCGGGCCGTGAACCGGGAGGGATTGACGGCCCTCGATATTGCTCTAGCGGACAATGAGCCTAGCTTGAAACTCAGAAAGGTATATGTCCTTAACGTTGAAAAAATCTTATCATACTTACTATTTTCTGTGTGCTAGCTGTTTTGGATACCATGCCATGCAAGAATCACACCAACGGACGTGATTTTAACGATCCCATCAATAGCCTGTAAAATGGACGGCTAGATTTTATATATATATATATATATTATATATAATATATATATATATCACTTGAGTTCAGATTGATTAATTGGGTTTGTCTAACCGTCTTGATGCACCTTTGAGCACTGTAACTTACAGTGGTTCAAGAGACGATAACCGTTTAGTCTACAAGGGTTGCTTGTGGGGCCACCATTAAAGTTTGATGACCCAAAAGGCAGGCAGATCCAACCATCATGTGGGCCAACACTTGGAATTTCAAAGTAATTGGGTGGTTGTCCATTGTTTTGTACGGTGTGGCCCACCTAATGGTTGGATAGATCCGTTTCTTGGGCCATCCTATTATCATCGTGGGATTCACGTAATGCGAGGGTTGGATGGGATACATACAATACGGTGGGCCCCACACAGGCAATTGTGTATAAGCAAGAAGCAGGTCAATTAGAATTTTTACACTCATGTGAATAAATTTTTACACTCATGTATAGATAATTGGCCTATAAATCAGGCCATTCAACTCAACTATCAGACCAAAATGGCACGATAAAATGTGGCTGCTGATGAATGGCAACCGTCCATTGCTTCGGTGCATTTGAGGCCGACCTAATGGATTGAACGGTTTAACTTTTTGGGTGGCCCATCTACAAGGCAGTAAGAGCACCTGAACAGTTCTGATGTCCAACAAGCCCTGTCTTGTGGTGCATGTAGACTCAGAAACACTCTCTTATCTCAGCCACTGATCCATCCATATCTAACCATGCAATCTTCCATACAGTTCCAAATCTTGAGAGCCTTGATCAGTGCCGGTGCACAATGGGGAAAATGGCAACAACACATCAGAGAAAATCGACAGCCGTTGCGAGGAGAAGCGCCTACAATCGAATCATACAAGGCCATGGCCAACACCATCTTGGTGGTGGCCGCTCTCATCGCAACCGTCACTTTCGCAGCTGCTTTCACCTTACCAGGCGGATACAGCGAGGAGAGTCACAAGGCCAATCTAACAACGAATCTCTTCTTCAAGCTATTCATCATATCCGATACTACGGGTCTGTTTAGCTCCATCACTGTCTCATTTCTTCTCATTCGAGTCGGTATAGGCGATCAGGACTTGTTGGTACGCACTCTCCGTTTCGCTATGGAAATGACTCTTGTGGCCGTTGGATCTATGGCCCTGGCGTTCGTGTCAGGCGTCTATTTGGTGGTCCCAGGATGGCTAGATTTCGCGGTGGGTCTTATCTGTTGCATCTCTCTTTGGTCGCTTATGATGTTCCATTCATCAGCATTCTCGACCATACTTCAATTCCTGGGCGAGACTTCTGGGGATGAGCTAACTAGCCATGTACCTTTCAAAGGGCGTCGCAAGAATTCCAAAGATAAAAGTAAACATGGATTTCCGAGGTAATCAACGGTTCTAATCGTCATTTTCCACGAATAAGTTGCAGTAATGGACGTATGATTGTTATATTTCTTTCAAAGGTGGTGTAATTTTATATAGTTTTTTTTTTTCGTAAATGTTATTCTCGTTAAGAGTACAAAAGGAAATAATCCAGTGCAACTCATGTGCAATCATCATGGTGAGGCTTACATTTATGGGACAAGCGCGCAGTTCAATAATCAATCTAGACCGTACACTCCTTTCGTTTTGTTTAAGCATCACAGTGCCAAAGTAGCACCATTGTGATAATGATAACCACCTAAGCGCAGGGCTATATATTGATTAAGATTTAAGTGTTCGGTCACACTCACGTAAGGGTATAACATACACTGTCCTCATTCGGTTATTCAAGTGCATCGTCTGTTTGTGTTTAAAAATATTAAAATGGTGAGTGGCTATTTTAGTAAAAAATTTCTCTTAAGATTATATATCTATCATCACAATCAGTGTAAGTACAATATTCATTTCACGTGTAAATCTTGATTAATACATGACCGCATGAATACCTAGAAATGCACATCCAACTAAGTAGTTGGATAGATGGTCTTATTGGGCCCACTACAATGTATATATTTTATCCACGCGTCCATTCATAAGAAATGAGCCCAAAAATGAGGCATACCAAAGGCTCATGTGCACCACACTATAAAAAGTAATGAAATTGAAAACTTACCATTGAAAACCTTTAAGGGACCATAAAATTTTTGGATATAGCTCATTTTTTGGCCCATGACGTTAATTTAAATTTTAAATCTAATGGATAGATTGGATTCGACACATAAATCACGACAAAACCCTTATAACATGACAACCTTCACCCTTATAACCACGAACTTCACACGGCACATGACAACCACAACCTATATAATGTAACAACCTCTACCCTTATCACGTTACAACCACGACCCATACCTATATAATATGGTAATGGTCGTGGTTGTAACGTGGTAAGGGTTGTCATTGTAATATAATATGGGTCGTTGTCGGGTTGATGTAATTAATAACTTGATTATTTTTAAATAATAGGAGTCGAGGACCACAATACAGTGATCTGTTTCGTCCACCTTGTCGGCCAGCTCGCCATGGGCCCAAAAAGTCCCAACTTGGGCAGTGTCTACTTCTAACAAACATCAGAGTATACCTAGAAAGTTTTAACAAGAGTACATTTGTCACCATTATTTTCTATTATGTGTCCCACACGAGCTCTGCATCAGGCTGATATTTGATCTGTAGCCCTAAAATGACACAGCAAAAAGGATGGGAGGCATAAATTATACACATACATCAATGTGAGCCCCACAAGTTGGGCCTTGCTCATGCTGAAAAAGGTTTCCATCCACGTGACTTTCTCAGCATAAAATATTACCTAACTTCTTATTCACTCAAAAACCATACAACTGTAATTTGATCTAAAAAACTTCTCAAGACACCTCTTTCAAGAATTTGACCATACAACGATACCAGTACGGTCAAAATCCAATTAGAGAACCCTATTTGTTGCATTCTAAAAATACAGTAATATCCTTTTAAGCCTTTTGTTAATTGGGGATTTGTGGAATTCGCTTAGTGGACTATGTTGTGGGCTTATGATGATGCATTTGTTTGATCCACACCGTCTATTTTTTGTTGATTATGATTTTAGGGCATGGGCCCAAAAAATGGAAAAGATCCAAATCTCATGTGAACCTACAATAGTTAACGATGTAATTAAATTTTACTATTAAAAATTTATTATGGCCCATTGTAATTCTTTTCTTCTTTTTAAATTTAAAAAAAAAAAAAATCATTCAACCTGTTAATTAATTAATTTGAACCTAAAGTAAGGCACATCGTGATTCTCCCATCCAAAGTTTTTGGCCCCAAAAAATCATCAAAGGTAGACGTTTATTCCTTTTCATTTCTTATGGTGTAGTCCAATTGAGATTTAGATACACCTCGCATTTATCTCCATGCCTTAAAATTAGGGGTGCACAGCGAACCGTGGAACCGAACCGGAATTGACCAAATGGTCCGGTTTGGTCCGGTTCTAGAGTGCACCGGTTACGGTTTTGGTTTCAAAAATCAAAGAACCAATTACATCGGTTCAGTTATTAGTTTGGGGGTATCTAGAACTGAACTGAACCATGAACCGATCCGTAGAACCGAATCGTGGATCCGAACCACGGAACCGAACCGTGGAACCGAACTTGGAACCGAACCAGGAACCTTTGATTGTTTCCATATTTGACTCATGATTTATGGTTTACAATGTACTAATTGATTGTTTCCATAAAAGCATTTTTGCACACCTTATATAATATCTAAACCATTCATCAAATGGATCACAACACGAATGGACATGGGCTAGATTATAAAATAAAACATACAATTGATTGGATTATAAAAAGCCTAGAACCGTGGAACTGATCCTGAACCGAACTAGTTTTAATGGTCCGGTTCCGGTTCGGTTCTAGGGTGCTAATGGTTCGGTTCTGGTTCCAAATATCCTAAACCCGTTAGGAACAGTTTGGTTCCGGTTTAACCCCATAACTGGACCAAACCTACCCATGTGCACCCCTACTTAAAATCACCTAAAATTGGATAAATAGTGTAGATGTACATATATTTTGATAACGACCACAACTGAAACTCCAACCGCAAGGTGTCGCAGAAGGAGCGCCACTCTATGCTGAAGCAGCGGGATTTCCTCCAAAGCCTTTGGTAGGATTGTGAGAGATCCACTCCATTCATCCATTTTTAGAGTTCATCTTAGGGTACGCCAAAAAAATGAGCTGTATCTATGCCTAAAGTGGGACACATGAGAGGAAACAGTGAACAGTGGGGGTGTCACGGACATATCTATGGCCCTGCACAACCCGAGAGAGATGGGTTGTCACGTTTGGGAGAGAGAGAGAGACGTACGTTTGAGGGAAAGACAGACAAGTCGTCGTGAAAAAGTAAAAGTGTCATTTCAAAAATACAATATGGAATAGTGTGCAGTTTTTTGGTTCCGGGTCTGCTTTTATAATTAAGATCATATAACTGATCAGTTAAAGAACATGCACAAATAAGTGAAAAGAAGAGATGAGATCCATGTAAAACCAATGAGGGATATGTGGGTCCCTCATACTGAGTATGATTCACATGGTTTGGGGCTTCCCTCCATGATTATCAAAAAGAATTGATTAGAACATCAAAATCTTCAAGTGATCATATTAGGTAATTAAACACATCACATACCTGCTTTTCACACACACATCACATCCCATCACATTAAATATAGACCATCCATTGTTCAATGCACCTTGCATCAGAAAGATCTCATCAAATTGGCCCTACTTGCTTTGTGGGTCAATGTCTGAATTTGTCTAGAAAAGTTCCGACCGAGTTAACTCATTGAATGTTTGATCATATCAGCAGACCCCACACAGTCAGAAATATTGCAAAGATCTAATGAAAGTAGACCAACTTTTTTCAGTGGTCGATTCAAGAAATGTCAAATCAATCCGTCCAAGTTGTGACCGAGTTAACTACATGCACTATCTAGTTTATAGTTTGATTTGATATTGATGGATCCCATGGAGAGATCAAACGCACTAGAACATATTCTTTGTGTTAAGATTGGACTGTTACTTACATCCATCTGATGGCTGAAATCGAAGACCAGAGAAGCATCGATTAGTGCTAATTTAATACCACTTTGTAGGCTGTTAATAGGCCTGATCAACCTGAGCTTAGAAGTATCCAAGGGATCTACATAATCTTTAACTCGGGCCTTAACATGCAAAAGCAGAAGAGCAACAATGAAATGCAATCAATAGCTAAGACTTAAATATCTATGCAAATTTGTAGTTTATGATAGCTCTCTCTCTCTCTCTCTCTCTCTCTCTCTCTCACAGGTATTCTTTGCATAGAGATTGATTTTCCAAAGGAGAGAGGCATCTATTTGATGATGCGATAAAAGAGGATTAAGGAGATTATGAGAACTAAGGATAAGTAGTTACCTGCTTTCAAATTTATACTCAAGGGATGTGAGATGAGATAGAGTGGCCCACAAGCCCTACGGTCAACAGCAACATGTACCAGTGTGGAACACATGCATGAGACTCAGACTGTACATAACCTGTCTTGACATTTAGATCCACAGATCAAGAAATTAACTGTTCCTCTCATCAGATGGGCCAATTTAATAAGAAAATTTCCAAAGTTTTCTTACCAGTATATTTATTTGTGAAATTATGGTAAACTTGGTAAATTGACCGGCTTGAAATTCATATTAAAGAGTCATGAAATGAAGAAGTGGTGGATATATAGCTTGGTAAAGGGCTGAAACAAGTCCCCACTCGCCCCCCCCCCCCCCCATATAGCTCAAGTGGTAGACCAAGTGAAGGATACCTCGTTTCAACACTGAGGTCTTGGTATCGATTCCCTAGTGGGGGTGGGTTTTTTTCTTGTTGTTTGTTATGTTTTTTAATATCCATGGGATCACAAACGTACCCTATTATAATATGTTGAGATTTATCTAAACCTCAATTAAAAATAGCAATCAGCATACATGTAGGTATACATTTTTATTCACGACATCAGCATTACATCACAGGCCAACCAGTTGGACTATTGGTTAGACGAGACAGCCCATTAAAGCGCATCAATCTTCAGGTTTTAAAACATTGGTATAAAATTATTTTTCTGGTGATTGAGTGGGCGACTCAAAAATAGACATTCTATCTATATGGGTAGATGTGACAATACAATACATGTGATAGCAGTGACCACCTAGTGGGTGGGCCTGCTTGATAATGTTGGTCTATTTGGATTCTGATGTAGAGCGGGTCGCGGACAGTTTCATGGCCAAGATGGATCAGAAAAGGCCCGGTCGACGACAGAAGTGATCCGGACCTTTAGACCTTAGATCGGGCGTATCTCGCAATCTAGAATGAGTTATCTGACGTAAAATATATGATTTTAGGGTAGAACGAGCTACTTTAGCCAACCAACCCAGCTATGCTGGGTTGCGACTCCCAGAATTGCAAAAAACCCCTGGATCGACGGTGGTTTCCCTGCTTTAATTTCGTTTTTACTATAAATAGTAAGTTTTAATTTGATTATAACTCTTCATCCGTCGGCCTTTAGGAGTTGTGCCCAATGTGAAAAGAGCTTAGAATAATTAGGAGAACGGTTTGGTGAAGCCAAATAGGACACTTACTATTTTTGGCCGAAAACCTTGCGCACTAGTAGATATCACAACCGTCTATAAATAGTAAGTTTACTATTAGTAAGTCGCGGATTCTAGGAGTTTTAGTTGTAGTTTGATTCTGATTTCTTTCATGTTGCTTAGTTCCCCTATTTAAAGGGTTATGAACTCGTTTTTAAGGATCAAGTAATCAATTTTGAATTTATTAGAATTTATTTCTATTTTCTACTTTCCTTCCTCGCGGATTCGAGAAGTCTCTATGAGGAGTCCAGAGAAGCTCTATGGATTCGGAGTATTTATCCTCATAACGTTCATCCCTGCGTTAGATTCAAGGAAAAGAAAGAAAAGGAAATGTTTTTTTTTTTTTTAGGGAGAAGGACAGAAATAAACTAGTTGAAAAAAAGGAGGGCCACCATTCATTTTTATTTAAAGCTTTCATGAAAATTAGAGCTTATTTTAAAATTGATTGCATGTAAAAACAAATCATTCATAAAATTTTTACTTAGTAGTTGATGGCATATGCCATGATATTAGTATGTATGGCACATTTGGAGTACTTAAAGATGAAAACTGGGCATTAATGGAAGATGCATGTAGCTAGCTAGCACAGTAGAAATATGATATATGTGGGGTGGTTGAAGATGGACAAGCGCATATGTCACACGTGTTACACACTGACTCAGAAATTGGCATTTATGGCCCATCTTAATGGGTGGCTTGTGTTATTTCTTGAAGGGGAACATAAATGAACTATTTTTTCAAAAAAATCTCTACCGTGGGAATGCCTTCCCTACCGATCAAGGTTTCAAAAAGAAAGTTTAATTTCCTTGGAAATGACACCTCTTTTCCTTTCCATGAGCACAAATGGCCTTGAGAGTGGCCAGTGTCAGTTCATAGGCTGTTGGATACACATAATAGGGCCACCCATTGAACGATTTGGATCTTGCACAAACTTTTGCAAAGGTTGATATATTTAGGCTGGTGCACTTATGCATGTTTCAGTTCTGTGCCTTAAAAAAAATAATAATAATAATTAATTAATGGACAGTCAATAATAGTTAAAAATAAATAAATTCAAACCACCCGTTTCTTCCAGCAAGTCCTTTTGATAGAATGGATATGGTTGTCAAATCAGCATGATTTTTGGTTCACGGCCCATTCAAAGTATAGCACATGTGCTAGAAAGAAAGCCACCCATGAATTAAGTGGAAGAAAGTGACTCACACAATAGCCCCATAGTCTAGTCCACTAGCAAATAATTGCTTCGGCAGTCTTTTTTGAAGAACGATCACATCAAATTGTTGCAGCTTACAACCCATTTTCAAAAGTATTTTAGCCTAAAAATATATTGTTACGGGTAAATTGAAAAAAAAAATTCTACGGCCTTGTTTGGTAGACACTAAAAATGAGTTGATTTCATTTTAATTAACAGTAATCATGCATGAGATATCTTAATCCCTATAATACACCTTACAACCCATTTTCGAAAGTATTTTATCCTTAAAATATATGACGTTGTTACAGGTAAATTGAAAAGAAAATTTTTAAGGTGTTGTTTGGTTGACACTTAAAATGAGCTGATCTCATTTTAATTAGTAGTAATTATGCATGAGATATCTTAATCCCTAATACACCTTAAACCCATTTACGAAAGTATTTTATCCTAAAAACATATGGCGTTGTTATAGGTAAATTGAAAAGAAAAATTCTAAGGTGTTGTTTGGTAGACACTAAAAATGAGTGATCTCATTTTATCAAAGGTAATTATGCATGAGATATCTGAATCCCTAATACACCTTACAACTCATTTTGAAAGTATTTTATCCTAAAAATATATGATCTTGTTACGGGTAATTAAATTGAAAAGAAATTCTATGGTGTTGTTTGGTAGACGCTAAAATGAGTTGATCTCATTTTAATTAGCAGTAATTATGCATGAGATATCTTAATTAATCTCTAATACATAATGAATTCCTGTTGAAGTGATTATGTATCGGACAGTAAGATCTCTAATACAAAATTTTTGTTTACTAAAGCGAGATCAACTCATTTTTAGTTGTCTACCAAATAGGGCCTGAGGAGAAAATAAAAATTGGTCCTGACATACCAACATATTGTAAGGTGATCAGTTATCTTTATTTGTACAAGAGCTGATTACTTACAACCAATTTTAGTTTAACATAGGACCCTTTTTCACAAGCATTTGGCATATATTTATATTTTCAAGAGAAATTTTGGAAGCAAAAGATTCAATGGATAAACAAAGTGCTTAGAGTAAAATTGATAATTTGTGATCGGTTGTCATTTGCACGCACTCTTTAACCAAAACTAACATACTTAGCATAGAATAACATTACAAGATTCAATTATATTATGCTTGCCTTTGAGATAATTATTAAGAGGAACAGTAGAGACATGCATATTTCATAGTCAAGATGAAATTCCTAAATTTAAAAGATTGAGGATTGCATACCAAGTGGATTAACCCGGCGTAACTCTGAATAATATTGCATAAGAGGATTGATTTATGCATCAATGATAGAGATCACAAAAATTTAAAAAAAAAAATTAAAAATTAACGACATACTTAAATGAGAAGCAATAATACTATATATAATGTTGATGCACAAGGATGTTTTTGGATTTTCTACTTTACACCCCTTAAAAAATTTCTACAATAGGATTAGGTTTTTTGTCTATATAAGTGAAGGGATCAAGACTTCTATTTATTAAAAAAATGGTATAAATTAGTTTAATCCATTAGAACTACTCCCTCATGAGTCTCCACATAATATATTGGTCGTTCCAGGTTGCATGAGTCAATTTATGTAAAAGTGAAGTTGTTTCAATTTTCTCTAACTTTTAAAATCAGTTTCATATTTCGATTCGGAATTCTTTGACATTCTCAATGTCTGACATTGCATCTTTCATTATCTCAAAGTTTGAATGCTTCATGTCTTGAGATACATTTTATTGAACTTGATCCAAGTGATATAATTTGCTTTGTCTTATTCCAAATTAGAGTCAAATTGTTTGAAAAATTCTTCGTCTCTCAAAGCGAGGTTAAGTCCATGCAACCTATGACTATTTCAAAGGAGTTTTTTTATTTGAGATAATTCAACCTAGTTAATAATGCTATAGTGTTATTTTGAGTTCTAATATAGAAAAAATTCATAGTTGAACATACAAATAATCATAGTTGTATTTATTAATAAACATATTCCATTTTTTATTTTTATTTTTTGAGAGAAGTGGGTTGTTGCCACAATTTCATTAATCATAGACAATTATAGCTCTTCCATTTAAGCATTACATGAATATAAACAAAATATCTTGCATTGAATTCTCGTTCGATTAATTGAGGCATTTAATCAAATAACTCATATTAATATATATTAGGCAATTTTCATCAATTCTAGCAAGAGCTCATTCTGATTTCTACTTTGAATGAAATTTTGATATACAAGATGCTTTAGTGAACATGAAGCTGACCAATGATAATGATATGAATTCAAAACACCCAACATAGTTAGGTGAAATCGATCTCTTGAACTTGCATTACTATCATCAGTCACCTTACACTACTCGTATCTTATCGAATGATCATCTTCTTTGTTCTGATTATCGTCTGCTAATGACACAAATACAACTTAATACAATTCTAAGATGGAGAGTTAATTTTATGTACCTAAGTCTAGAAATAAAGACCTTCATCAATTGAGGTTACTTTGATGGCTATCACAATCAATTTCAATTTTTACATTCAAATTCAAAGATTGCAACATACTCATGCCCTTAACAGATTATTGTTAAAAAGTTTGATTTGGCCAAAGATACGACTGATGTTAACTCTTCATATGTTGGAAGCATCTTTTTCAAAATGGACATATTAATTAATCCTTTTAAAGTCAATGATTGGTATATCGCCCATGAAGTATGGGTAATATTAATCCTATTTTAGGCTTCTTTAAAAGTCAATGATTAACATCACCCTTGAAATATAGGTAATGCCCTATTTTAGAGTAGAGCGTGCAAAACCCATTATATGATATATATGTATGTTGTAATACTAATGTATTTTGTCAAGTGAAATCCTTCAATCTCATATTTAAATTGTTTTACTTGTATTGAAAATGATGGCTCAATTATAATCAATTTTATTTGTTAAGTTCATCATTTATATATTGATTAATCAAAACCATGATTAGGTCATCCTTTGATAAATCTAAGCAACTTGTCCAGATTCCATACAATTCAACTGGTGCATGTTGAAGATCATATTATTTTATCACTAAGGTTAATTTTCATTCAAATCTTACCATTGAATTTTGTGATATAGCTTGCTTAACCTGATCATTTAAAGCTCTCAATGAAGAGAACAAAGTTAGTGAACAAAATCTTCCAAAGAAGGTCCAAATTTGGGTCACAACCCGCTGACCTCATTGAGGAATTTAGTGGGCCCACACTCTAATCTAGCCAGCCATTCAAGGTCTATGAGGCTTAACCTTAGTTACAACATGGGTGGGCCCCACATCTTAGAGGCATAAACCATAGATATTTTAGGTTGTTGGATATTATAACAAAATTTTGAGCCATAAGAACTTGATTTAATTCAAGGGATGGGCGACCCAACACAAGGCTCAATGAAGGGAAAAATGGGCATAAGCCCACAAAAGGACAGATCAATGGCGACCGATCGAGGGCAAAAAATGAGGGAGGGCCTAGAGAACATAAGCCTTCTGGATTGTCAAAATGGGCCAAGAGCGGAGGCCCGCCAGGCCCATAGCCGTGTTTTCGTTCCAAAAGAGAGGGAGAAACCCTAGCAGCCGAGCTCCGTGAGCCGACGGATTCTAGAACTCCGTCCAACGCACAACTCCGACACCGCCGTTAATAGCGGCCTCCTGCTGGCTACGACTGGCTCACAGATTTCTTCTCTCTTTTTGCCAATCGAAAACTGAAATCCGACGAAGGACGGTTTCTCTATTTTTTTTATTAATAGGTTCCGGAAAACCCTTCTCTAGATCTCGTTGTCGGCGTCAATGGCAGATCAGGAACGGAGAGAGAGAGAGAGAGAGAGAGATGAGAGAGAGAGAGAGAGAGAGAGAGAGAGAGAGAGAGAGAGAGAGAGAGAGAGAGAGAGAGAGAGAGAGAGAGAGAGAGAGAGAAGCACTGGGTGCTGCTATGACTGCCAGCAGTAGCTAGTGTAATTTTATTTTTTATTTTTTCTAATTAATTTTCGCAGGCAAAGTCCCTCTCGCCTCGTTGCCGAAGAAGGCAACGACCATAGCCGCTGTCACAGGCTCGCCGATCCAATCTGGCCGGATGCCTGGAAATTTCCAAAATCCGGCACCTGTCCAATCTCGACAAGATAACCCTCATCACCACTGAAAACTGATGGTGACAAGAGAGATACAGGGACCTGAATACATAACACGTCCCCCTCACATGGACGGTTCAAACTTGTCTAAGGATGGTTTCCATGTGAGTCGGCCCATTAAAAATAATAATAACAATAAGCCGAAAAATAAGCTATGGTTGATGCACATGAGGTTCTGGTACCAACTGTAGCCTTGAATATCGTGGGACAGAATAGATCTATGCATTAATGATGCTTAAAAAAATATATCTTGATATCTAAGGCATTCTGGTCGACAGCCGTGCTACTTTAAAGTTGATAGAACACTAATATAATTTTAAAAATATCAAGACATATATTTATAGTAAAAGAATATATAGTAACATTAAATATTATATAGGTAGTACAATCTAAGCGTACAATATATTTATTTATATTGATCACAACTATGAAGTCTATCAATACATGTAATTCAAATAATTAAATTAATATAGTGTTGCGGTTTGGTTTTGGTTTTAGGCAATTGGAATGCGGGTGTGTTAAAATTGGATTCGCGGCTCAATTTAAACCAAACAATTATGACTTCAAGCGCCAAGATAGACAGCTGCACGTAGTATATGACCGAAATCTAATAACCACTCGCTCAATGTGTAAACAGGATCAAGTGATATTTAGAGGGTATGGTTCGTCATATGATATATAATGGGTCACACATTTGCCTTTTATATAAAAGGACTTTTTAATATAGATAAAATGAAATGAGAAATGAATTTTTATAGTCGGTCGTGAAGAAAACCTAAGATTATCAGGCATGGATTACACTACGGAATGAAAACAACCGGTAAAAAGTAAAGGATTACATTAAGAAATGTAATTTACTTGGCTGAAAAAGTAGAATGATTACACTACGAAATGTAATTAACTAATAATTGAAAGACAATATTTAGTTTAATTTTAGTTAGTATGAGACTAATTTTCATGCTAAATTCCTTTGCTATTTATAGTTTGAATCCAACCATCTAGAGGTTTCTTCACGTTCTAATAGCTACTATAATTATTCAGGACCATGATCTTTTGCTCCTCTCTCTATAATCTGCCCACTAACAGCTCCTTCACGATCGACCATCTTCATGACATGGCATTACTTGATGCAATCCAGCTATATCATCAAGAAATCTTCCCCATATATATTTGCATATCTTTTAAAATACTATGCGGATTGGTACAAATCATACGTAACATATTTTGATTGGTTCTCATAAGGATGGACAACCACGGGGATGAACGGATAGATGATCATGTGAGACTAACATAATAGAAGCCTTGCAATTGAAACTCACCCAAGTCAATCCAGCCCAGTCATTAGGTTGGAAAAACCAGGTGGCCCTTGACTTGAACTTGGTTTTTGGGGTCAAAGACTTCGTGGAACTAGACTGACTTCATAAAGGCAGTTGTGCTGAAAGTAGTTTTTTTTTTTTTTTTTCTGGTAATTTTGGAAGAGGGGGAAGAAGATAATGGTGATTACGATGGCCCTAATCACGATAACATTCAATGCCCATGGCCATTATCATGGATGTTGACGTCGGAAAATGAGATGATGATGATGACGACAACAATGATGATGGAAGCCTAGAAAAGTGCCCAATTATACATACCCAAAAAACACTAAATACCCCACAATCCACGCCAAAGAAACCCCCAAAAAAAAATCATTTAATTTGGAGTAAAGAAATATATAGTTTGAGAAGAGGATGAAGAAAAAGAGAATACCAAATTCTAACCAACCAGTATAAGATAATAAAATGTTGACTCGCCTGTCAACTCGTGACTTACATGGTGAACTTAAACCAGTCAGGGTTAGCCGAGTCCTGGTTTGCAAACCATTAGATCAAACACTACAAGCATTTCTAAGGTTGTTTTATTAATCAAAGAAGACTAATAACATTTCTTTAACTATTATTCACAAGGGCCATCTGATCAATGCTTCTTGTCACCGCTGTCCATCAATAATGGGACCTAGTCCGGGACCCAACCATCAGCAGTGGGACCTAATCTGGGACCTAATCATCCTCTTATATGATGCTTGATGCTCCTTTGGCACCATGGATTCAGAATTTTCCGATTATGTTTGGCACCCTGGAATCAGAATCCCATTGCCTAAAACTATCCATACAATTATTAATTATGTAGTATATTTAGAGTTTGAATTTAATTACTAAATCAATTTTAATATCCTTAGTTAGTGTACATAAGTGATGTTGGACACAATGAGTGTAATGAGCCCATTGAAATATATACTTTGGCAAAAAAAAAAAAGAAATTCCAAGCCTCAGATGGGCCACAAGCATAGGATCACAACCGAATAACTAATCAGCATTTTTTAACTATTGATTTACATGACCAATGTTTGGACCGCTCAATTCATTCTATTGAAGTAATTTTAGTGATGCAGTTGATAATTTATCATTATTGGGCCACATGTACAATAGATTAGTAGCCCAGTGACACATATGTTATATATGCAACTCTCCTACCTTTTGAAAAAAAAAAAAAAGAGGAGTGGTAATCCAAGCATAAGAGAGAGATAACAAAAGTAACCAAAAGTAGAGGTGTACATGAGTCGAACCGAGTCGAGCTTGGCACAGCTCAACTCGACTTGGCCACTAGCTAAACCTAGCTCGAACTCGGCTCGATCCTTGAGCTTGACTGGCCAGCTCGGCTTAGTTCGATCAGCAGCTCTGGCCAAGGCAAGCCAAGTTTAAGCCAAGATCGAGCCGAGTTCTCCTGTGCAGCATTTCCACAAACACATGGACTGCACCTTCAAATTCTCATTGTATGTAAAACAGTAGCAGCGGTTTTACAGGTATTTCATCAAACACCTTGTAGGTAACATCAAAATCAAGAAAAAGGGTATTTGTTTCATATACATATCATCCTTGCCACCCGCCGACACTTCGTTGAGTCATTTCATCAAACACTTTGTGAGAAAAATCAATATCAAAGTAACTAAGTCATCCAACTGGTTCGATCCAAGTTCGATTCAAGTTGGGGTTTGATCCGAGTCAAATCAAGCTCAGGCAAGCTCAAACTCATTCAAAATTTTTTCGAGCTCAAAATATGAGCTCAACTCGGCTCAAACTCAGTTTCGAACCGAGTCAAATTGAGCTTTATCGAGTTGATTCAAGCAAGCTAACCGAGCTAACTCGGTTCATGTACAGCCCTAACCAAAAGTGAGAATTTGAAATCCCTGGATTCCAAATACCTTCAAATCCCCCTAAATCTGCGGTGCCAAATGACCCCTTACATGTAAACTTTGTCAAGTCGTGGCTACCTTAAAAAATGTGAAGAAAAAAAAATGAGAGGAGATGATTAGTAATTCAAGAAAAGAGAGAGATTGTAAAACTCACCAAAAGTGATGAATTGAAATTCCTTGGATTCATAATACCCTCAAATCCTCCCAAATCAGCAGTGCCAAACGACCCCGTCCAATTGTCCCGGCCCGTCCAGTTGTAGACAACTGAGAGAGAACCATGTCCATGGTCTAACCAATTGTATGTGGCATACATGGATGAACTTTAAACCATCAATTAAGGTGATCAGTGTTGTGAAGTGTCCATATCTCAATCATCAAGATAATCAAGCAATCAGAACCGTCCAATCTGACTTTTTGCTGATAACTAGGACCATGGCTTATATTAATATTTTCATGTTCATCTCCAAAACATTGATGCAACTTTTAGGATGGTCAAATAAGTGTATTGTTCAATGTATGGACCCTCCATGAGATGGCCCACCTGCTGAATGATTCAGATATCATCAATGTGTACCATGATGTAGTATCCGACTCGCGCGGATCAGACGTGCGTGTGACATATTCTTAAAGATCTGACCACACACAGTGGACAGATCACAAACATGCAGTAGACAAATCAGAAACGAGGTGGACCTCATATATGTTTGACACGTGTGACAGTGCACACGAGCAGAGAAGAAAACCAGACATACATGAACAGTTACAAACCAGCCACAAACCTTACAACAAAAAATTTGCAAGCAAGAAACCGGACTCTTTTTATCAAGATCATTCTTTTCAATTGCACTTCTACTCTTAAGCAAAACCTTCTCTAATATAGAGGGAATTAAAATCCAATTTTCAAGCTCTTATCCAATGTGGAACAAAATAACAAATAAAAAAACAAAGCAACCCAAAACTAAACAACAACAAACTAGAGAAAAGTCAAGGATTAAAGCAAAATAAATTCAAAAAACTAAATAATTAAGCAAGAGTCTGAGACATGGACCCACAAGATTTTCAAATAATGCTTAACACTCTACCTTATTGGTAATCTTGAATGTCTTGTCCATGATAAGCAGCCTTTCTTAAGATTCCGAGACATAAAAAGGAAAATCCATCTTTGCGCATTGATGTATTCCTTTTGAAGAAGATTTCAATGCCATTGTAGTCGTTACATCTAGAACAACCTATATTCACGCTTACCTAGCTCTTCTAGCATTTTATAGTTTGAGATGATGTTGCAAAATATTGATTTTTTAAATATATTTTAATAAAATAAATAATAATATAATATATAAAAAAGTTTTGTAAAAAGCTTTTGGGGGTTTTTAAGAATAGTCTCATATAAGAAAGGGAAGAGAGAAGAAAAAATGGTTTAAATGAAAACAGTGGAGTACTATAATATTTGCCTACCTAGTCCAAGGACTATTGACTTTGCATTACGCACTGGAACACGCGCGCGCGCTCAGGTTCGGGCACAGGCACGGTCACGGTCACGGTCTCGGGCTCGAGCTCGGTGCAAGGGCGTGGGCATGTGAGGCAGTGTGGTTGTAGAGGCGCTAGTGGTGCACTTTTGCGCTCGGGCACGGGCTCGGTCTTAGTTACGGTCTTAGGCTCAGTGCGAGGGCGTGGGCATGTGAGGCAGTGTGACTGTACAGGCGCTAGTAGCGCACTTTGCACTTCGTACGTAACCCTTCGCGAGCCGTGTGAGACGTGTAACTGCTGCATGGCTAGCTGCTGTCTCACAATAGTCACATGCAGTAGTGGTTATGGCTCATGTACAACAGTCAGAAAATGGCCATAAAACGACTAGTTTTCCTACAGCCAGAAATGATTTAATGGAATTTATGTATATGGATCATAACCTCCTAGAAACCATAGCCTATAAAAGGAGGGTCTGGATAGGTTTCCAAACCATCTCTCAACACACTCCAACAGACCCATCCGAACTGAGACAGCCCACTACTCTTTTCTTATACTCCAGTGATTCCAGCAAGACTAAGACAGCAAGGGTTGAACCTTTGCTTGAAGAACAGACCAACGGTGTGGTCTAGAACGGTTCAACTGAACCATTGGCTGAAGAATTGACCAGTACAGTGGTCTAAATCCAAAGAAATTTCTTCTCTTTCTTTCTCTTTTGAAATTTTTCTATATTGTGATTCTGCCAGATATTGTGTACAAGAGTTCCATTTGGTGGGCCTTTGTGTTTACTGAACGCAGACCCATACCAGGCTCGTCGTATCCTAGAAGCGGTTTGCCTGTAACCTATCAGCATACTCAATTCATTTGAGTAGGGGCAAATAACGCTTTAAGGACAGCATTTCAGACGTGCTTAAGCCTGTCCATATTTCAGATTTATTTATAATTTTCGGTTTCCACATTATACAGAAATTATATTAACCTGTATAATTTACAACAGATGACTCTAGCATCCCCCTTCATTTCCAAACTTTGCATCCCGTTCATTTCCAAACTCTTAGAACTTCTAGATTGGTAGCCCTTTAGTAAATGCATAATGTCGCGTACAACACTTTTTTCAATAAAGTGATGATGTACTTCAATGTGTCTTACTCTAGCATTAAGCATTTAATTCTTACTAAGCACATATGTCAGTGAATTGCAAAAGTAAATCTGAATTCAATTAAATAAGAGAAAATCAAACACAGAAGAAGTATATAGAGAACACACGAATTTACATAGAAAAACTCTTCAGAAAAAACCCATAACACAAAACAACAGTGAATCTACTGTTAAAATGATTGTACAAGAAAGGTTGAGTGACATGAACTTGATGAGAGTGGGATTGTCTCACACTCATTACCACAATACAACCCAACTACGTAGTATCGATGCTACTTGAGGTACTCTTTCATTAATTTCATGAGCCATAAGCATTGTTGTGTCGCC
The DNA here is from genome assembly GCA_021015155.1 of Magnolia officinalis. Lineage (NCBI taxonomy): Eukaryota > Viridiplantae > Streptophyta > Magnoliopsida > Magnoliales > Magnoliaceae > Magnolia > Magnolia officinalis. The sequence goes on from JAJHSJ010000016.1 coordinate 50,026,160, forward strand.
ATTACTACAGCCTTATAATATTCATCTTTAGTTGTTGTCCAAAAAATTAGAACAAACTGAAGGTCTCACTTCTCAGTGAGTAAAAGATTTTAATTTCCCGCCTCTCATTGCACCAAGAAAATTCACCTGCTCCCAAGTTGAACACATAATCAGCATACCTGCATCATAGAACCTAACTACTACACATCCAATACCTTTTTCACCAAAAAATCTATAATCAACTGTGCCTTTGATATACCATAGCATGTGCCAAATTACATGAATATCTATAGATAGGGCTAATTTTGCCCACATCAATTTCTGTAATAATCATCCACGACAACAATTTTCACAACATTGGTTACCACTACTATTAACACACATACATTATTTTATTTTATTTTAGTTTAAAAATAATAATAATAATAATAATTTTGAATCCTTAAATTTCATAGCAAAAAGCATGTACAGCCTAAGATTCGGGAGGGCCCGCGAAAAGGGCCTTCCTATTGGACATTATTGATTTTTTACAATGGGTGTAAATGTCTCATCAAATCAACTCCACACTATTATAAAAATCCATGTGCTAATAGGTATGCCTCCTATCAATCCATGAGCCCAAAAAAGAAAAAGGTATATCTCAATCTCAAGTGGACCACATTATTGGAAAACAGTGTTGATTGAACGTCCACCATTAAAAACTTTTTGGGGGCATAAAAGTTTTGGATTAAGCTGATCTTTGTTTTTTCCCTTCATCTAGGTCTGTATGACCTAATCAACAGATTGGATGTCAAATAAACAGTACAGTAGACCTTAGGAGGATTTTAATGGTGGACATCCAATCACTACTGTTTTCCTGTGGTGTGGTCCACCTGAGATTTATATACCTCTCATTTTTTGGATCAGGCCCTAAAATGATCTGTAAAAATGGATGGACGGCATGGATAAAACACATACTTCATAGTGGGGCCCACATAGCACCGACAACTAGCCAAACCGCCTTGATCTCTTCTTGCCTTCATGCTCCACTTTGCTTTTTATGCAGAATCTTCTGGTGGATATCTGGTAGACCCACATGTCACCTCCCAAAGATCTTGACCATGAGAATACAATTCCATGCATGACTTCACAAGTCATAAATAGAGTTCGCCAATTTCCTCGAAAATAAGAAAATGGTGTCTGTTGTCTTCTTCTCCTCGATCATATCTGCTTATATAATCTTTTTCACTTGATATGTCTCCCATCCTTTTCTACTCAAATCGAATCTTATTAATCATCTTACTTGATTGGAAAAGCATATCTAGGCGCGAGATTTAATCTAAAACACTAGCATATATGAATATGGTATGACTCGAATTACCAGATTAACACGTAAGAATAGCTCAACTAAATCTTACATGAGAAAGGCTAGATTAGTCTTGGATCTAATACGATCCAAGTGATCAGATATCGCGTACTATGTTCCTACGATCAAAATGGTGGCTTTGATACCACTTGTAGCGTCCAACCCTGAGGGTGGATCAGATGTAAGATGTACTTTTGACACGAATTACAAATCTGACAACACACAGTAGACAAATCACGAACATGCAGTGGACAAATCACGAACACGTAGTGGACAAATCAAGAAAACATAATGGATATCATATACTTTCAACACGTGTGATAGTTCACATGAGCGAACAAGAGAACAACATGTACACGAACAATAACAAACCAACAACGTACCTGCAAGGCTGCAACTACAATTTCGCAATAAAGAAACCACGCTCTTTTCATTAAAAGAATATCTCTTCAATTGTGCTTTTACTTTATTTAAGCTACTTATGCCTCTAGTAGAGTTTTAACTTATTAGTAGATAAATATATCTAGTAAAAAACATACTTACAGCATCATTTGGTTTTCAATATCACATAAGTAATTTTAAAATCTCTTTCATTAATTTCTCTCTTTTTTTTTTTTGTCTTTTTTGTCTTTTTTATTTTTTATTTCTTTTTTCATTTTTTAAAATCTCTTCAAACTTTTACTTATTCATGTGAAATCCACATTTAATATCCATTGTTCATTCTGTTGGGCCCACCTTGACCCCATCTTTAATGTGAACTAACCATAATGTAGGGCCTACCTTTAATGTGGACCATCCACCTTGCAATACCCACCTTCAATATGAACTATGCATCATGTAGGACCTATCTTGATGCGGGCCATCCATCATGTTGGACATTGGATGTGGATCATCAATCATACAAGGGCCACCTTTATATGGACCGTCCATCATGCAGGGCCTAACTTCGAAGTGAACCGTCCATCATGGTGGCCCACCTTGGATGTGAGTCATTTATCATTATGGACTAGCCTTTGATGTGGACCACCCATTATGGAAAACCCTTATAAGAAAAAATCACTGCACAAAGTGGCAGAGATCTCCACCATAATAAAAGTCTTATAGTTTACACCACTCACGTTCTTCAATTACAGAAGCATCCAATCTCCTGTTGCGATGTGCAACCCTAAAAAAATCTAGCCCCTTAAGAAAATCCATCCTCAACCCCTTTCAAGTGTAAAAAACCCTCTCACCTCGCAAAACTCTTGCCCTTAGAAAGAAAACACTCGTATTACTTAAGCCTTAATCACGATCAGACTTAAATACCCCAATTTACAGTAAACTGCGTAACGCCATCGGTTGGGCTGGCGAATTGTTGGTCGGACCGATCCAGACCGATAGGTCCCTTTTTCTACTGTTATCTCCTGCCGAAAGTCTCCACGCTATCGGTCAAACTGACAGTGTCCTGCTTCCTACTCCAAAATATGTCAAATCCAAGGCATCTACACAATAATATTTACCTTGACTTATATTCTAACAAGTCACCATGAAGATCTCCTATGCTCACCTCCACCTTGAGCGTAAACCATTCCCTGTAGTCTCCACCTTAAAGACAATTCCATCAGCACCCCTGTGCAAAGGTGTACAATCTCATCAATGACTACTGAGATTGATCAAGCTCAAGTAGTGCTTGAACTTGTCAGTGATCACCGTCTTTGTCAACATGTCCACAACATTCTTGTCCGTGTGAATTAAAAATGAATCTCTCCTGAAGTAATGAGACCACATACCTTGTTGAACATCACGTCGATGTGCTTAGTTCTCTCATGATACACTTGATTCAACGCTAGATAGATAACACTCTGACTATCACAATGCAACCAAATCGCCTCCTACTTCAACCCAAGTTCTCCTATCAAAACCTTCAAACATAATATCTCATTTGAACTTCCATCACAACCATGTATTCTGCTTCAGTTGTAGATAACAGTATAGTAGACTATACCATAGATCTCTAACATATCAGTCTGTCTACTAATGTGAAACCATATTCCATGGTGGACCTCCATGTCCAGATCTCCTATATAATCCGCATCTACTTAGTCTACAACTCCGCCTGAAGCTCTATGGCCACCGAACATGATCCTAGTGTCGACTTTGCCCCTGGGATACTTAAAATTTTACTTAACAGCATTTTAATATTCCTTTGCTGGATTCGTCATATATTTGTTGATCACACTAACTGCCTGTGAGATATATGGCACCATACAAATTATCACATATATGAGACTCTCCACTGTGTTTGTGTACGACACCCATGATATGTTTGAAATCTCATCTTCTGTGCTTAGACATGACTTGGCTGAGAACTTAAAGTGACCTTCTAGAGGCGTGCTAACTAACTTAGTACTTTCCATATGGAACTTATCTAGTACCTTCTGCTCATAACCCTTCTGAGACAACTATAGCTTCCCAAACTCTCTATCTCTGTGAATCTTCATGCTTAGGATCTTCTTCGCAGGGCACAGATCCATATCAAACTCCTTGCTTAAGAGAGACTTAAGCAAGAACATTTCTTTCTTGTCCTTTATAGCATTCGGCATGTCATCAACATATAGTATCAATAGAGTACATGACCCATCCTAAAGCACTTTGTAGTATATGCAGCAATCGTAGTCACATCTGATATAACCAATCTCAACCATTGAGGAATTAAACCGCTTGTACCGCTGCCTTAGAGACTGCGTAAGCCCATACAATAACTTATTCAGCTTACAAACATAATCTTCCTTACCAAGCTCCTCCTACTTCATGTAAATAACTTCTCCAAGTTTCCATGAAGGAATGTTGTCTTCACATTAAGCTATTCTAATTTCAAATTAGATTCCTTTAGCATAGCCAGTAACACCCTAATTGATGTATGTTTCATAATCGAAGAGAAAACATCACTATAATCTACTCATTTCCTCTGCAAGTACCCTTTTCCTATAAGTTGTGCCTTAAACTTTTTGTCCTCTTTATCTGTTTATGCTTCCTTCCTTCTGAACACCCACTTGCACCCTATAGCCATGTGTCCTTTTAGAAGTTTCACAAACTCCCATGTCTGATTCATGTGTATAGATTCCATCTCCTCCACCATAGCCAATATCCACTTGTCACCATCCTTTCCAATTTAACATCTTTAAAGGTGGAGGGATCTACACTCCCTGTGAACAATGCGAAAGAAATCATATCCTCAAACCCATATCGAATTGAGACTCTAATTGTTTGTCTCTCCCCGTTTCAAGCTATACTCTCCTGAGTATCCTACTGATTCTTTCGGTTAGTTTTTCTATTGTGAATTTCATCTTCAGTAACCGACTTAATTGACTCCACCTGTACTAACAAACTCTCTACATCACCATGTGTTTCTGACTTCCCTGCAATATCCTTGTTGATTTAAAATATTGATGCATCATCAAAGATGACATCTCTGCTAATGACTACCTTCTAAGAAACTGTATATCAAAGCTTGTAACCATTCATACATTTCTTTTACCAGACAAAGATGCACTTTGTGAATTTAGGATTTAAGTTCATCCTTTATCCACCATGTACGTGGAAATATGCCAGACACCCAAAGATCCTTAATCCTGAGTAATCGATGTCCTTGTCTAACCATACTTCCTCTACAATCTTAGAACTTAGCATTGTAGATGGTGACTGATTTACAATAAAGCATGCCATGTTAACCGCTTCTGCCCCGGAAGATTTTAAGTAGCCCCATATGCAACCGCATGCTTCTCACCCTCTCCAATACAGTTTCGTCCATCCTCTCTACCACCATGTTCTACTGTGTGATCCTTGGAGTTGAGAAATGCCTTGTGATACACTATTCCTTATAGAATTTCATGAATTTCACATTTTTGTATTTTGTACCATTATCTGACTTAAGATACTTAACTTGTATCCCAGTTTGTTATTCTACTTTCGCCTTCCATTCCTTAAACTTGGCGAACACCTCAGACTTGTACTTTAAAAAGTAGACACTGATGGGTTTTTTTGACCCGTCATCGACCGGTCGTGAGCCTCGCTTGATCAGTCGAAGGCTGGTCTCGACCAGTCGTAGGAGTCGAGTCGTGGCACAACTCAAAGTCCAGCGACTGTAGACTATTTTTCTCTGGGGTGCTCGACCAGTCGAACGAGGTGCTCGACTGGTCGTAGACTCTGTTCGACCAGTCGAGGTTACGCAGATTCGTTCCACGATTTTGCGTGGATTTCGTGTCGCAAGTCCTTTCGCAACTGGGATGCGGAAAGGACTTTCCTAAAACTTTAAATAGGAGTCCCTAGGGCTTTCTAGGTATGACAAGAGGGTTTCCTAAAGCTTTACAAGAGATTTGTTAAAGGGTTATCAAAGGGAGAGAGAAAGAGGAAAAGAGAGAGAGGAGCTTATAGAAGGGAGATTATGCTCGTGGAGGTTATTTACTGTGCAACCTATATCTCAGCGCCTCTATGTCCTCATAATCGGTGAGATCTCTCCGTTTTCTTTTATTTCTTTCATTGTTTATCCACTCCCGCGTGAGTGAAGAAGTTTGTAACGTTCTACTTCATAGTGGATTGTTGATCTGGACGAGGTCCTGTGGTTTTTACCTCTTTTGAGGGTTTTCCACGTAAAAATCTCTTGTGTGGTGTGTGATTGATGCATTGATTATTTTCATTGCTTTATTATCCATAATTCTGGTTTGTTCTGGAGGACTAGATCCTAAGGTTTTGTGCAAGGCCCCCAACAAAGTGGTATCAAAGCTAACTTTATTGAACGGGTAGGATCGATTTTGAATTATGGAAGGTGGTTCATCAAGGATGATCAACCTCAATGGTTCTAACTGGACCATATGAAAGGCTAAGATGGAAGACTTGCTTTATTGCAAGGACCTATATTCTCCAATTTTAGGCATATCAGCAAAATCTAAGGATATGACTGATGATGATTGGAAGAAGATGGACCGGAAGGCGGTGGGGTTTGTTAAACAATGGTTAGATGATTCAATGTTCCACCATGTGTCTACAGAAACCTCAGCCGCTAGCCTATGGCTGAAATTACAAGGGCTGTATGAGGAAGACAGTCGGTAATAAAAATTTTCTGATAAGGAGACTTGTGAATCTCAAGCTCAAGGATGGTGGTTCTGTAGCCGAGCACATGAATGAGGTCAACAATATAGTGAACCAACTCACCTCTATGAAGATGGTCCTGGATGATGAATTGCAGGCTTTACTATTGCTTAGTTCATTGCCTGACAGTTGGGAGACATTGGTGGTGCCTCTAAGTAACTTCGCGCCAGACGAAAAGATATCCATGGAACAGGTAACCAGTTGTCTCTTCAATGAGGAGACATGGAAGAAATCTCAGGGGTCTACTCAGCAAGAGGCCCTTGTGACACAGGAACGAGGGAGAGGAAAGAACAGGAAGGGCGGGAAGGCCCGAGATAAATCAAGAGGCAAGTCGAGTAACAGGAAAGATGTTGATTGCTGGAATTGTGGCAAGAAGGGTCACTACAAGCATGAATATCGTGGTAAGAAAAATGACAAGAAAGAAAAGGGAAGGAAGATGAATCAGATTCCACTGCGGTCGCTTCAAATGGCGACGTTGTAGTTATTCTTTCTATAGATCATGATGTATGTCTCACGGCTATGAGTTAGGATACCGATGGGTGATAGACTCGGGAGCTTCTTTTCATGCGACTCCACACAAGGACTTCTTCACAAGCTACAAGTCAAATGACTATGGGACTGTGAAGATGAGAAATTCTGACGTATCAAAAATCGTGGGAGTCGGTGATATTTGTGTGAAGATCACCAATGTGGGCTACACATTGGTTCTCAGGGATGTGAGGCATATCCCAGACCTTCGCCTCAACTTGATGTCGACGGGAAGGTTGCATGATGATGGCTATAAAAGCCAGTTTGCTGGTGGGCGATGAAAGCTCATCAAGGGTTCGTTGATTGTGGCCAGAGGAAATAAGTGTTGCACCCTTTACAAGGCAAGTGTCAGTATGTACAAGGGTGGGTTGAACGCAGCGGAAGATTCAGCTATTGACATGTGGCATAGGCGTCTAGGCCACATGAGTGAAAAAGGGCTTCAAGTACTAGCAAAGAAGCGGCTCCTTCCAGACGTGACAAATACACCTCTCAAAACCTGTCTTGATTGTTTATCAGGGAAACAGCATAGAGTTTCATTCGTTAAAACTGCTTCTGATCATGTTAATAAAGTGCATGCATTAGATTTGGTTTATTCTGATGTTGTGGTCCTATGAGGACAAAAACCTTGGGTGGGGCATTGTATTTTGTTACTTTTATAGATGATGCATCTAGGAGGGTTTGGGTTTATGCTTTGAAATCTAAGGACGAGGTCTTTGGGTGTTTTAAATTGTTTCATGCTATGGTCGAGAGAGAGACAGGTAGATCATTGAAGTGCATCCACACTGATAATGGTGGTGAATACATTGGCGACTTTCATGAGTATTGTAAGTCTCTGGGTATACGGCATGAACAGACAGTTTCCAAGACCCCCCAGCATAATGGTGTAGTTGAGCGAATGAATCGCACCATTTTTGAGAGAATCAGATGCATGTTATCCGATGCAAAATTGCCCAAGACGTTCTGGGGAGAAGCAATGCACATGGCGGTGTATTTGATAAACAGGTCTCCATCAGCCCCGTTGAATGGAGAAGTGCCTGAGAAGGTGTGGACTGGACATGATCCATCGTACAGTCATCTCAGGGTGTTTGGATGCAGGGCATCCGTTCACGTACCAAAGGACGAGAGGTCCAAACTCGATATGAAGATCAGACAGTGTGTGTTCTTAAGGTACGGTGATGAAAAGTTCGATTACAGGTTATGGGATCTGACCGAGAAGAAGCTCATCAGGAGCAGAGATGTGGTTTTCTTTGAAGATCAGTGTATAAAAGACATTGGAAAGCCAGAGAAGAACCAGCCTAGTTCAGGTGAGCTAGAGGACATGGATCCAGTTACTCCTCCCGTGGTGCCTGATGACGGGGGAGTACAGCAAGGTGCAGAGGACGAAGGAGTTCCTTCAAAAATGGACTAGGGGAGCAGCCCCCACTTGATCCACCTGTTGAGCCATAGGTGAGGAGGTCATCTAGGGACAGACATCCGTCCAAGAGGTACTCGCCACATGTGTACATTATGCTGACTGATGGGGGAGAGCCAGAAGATTATTCTGAGGCCCTAGCTGACGAACATAAGGGAGAGTGGTTGAAAGCTATGCAAGAGGAGATGGAATCCTTGCATAAGAACCACACCTATGATATGGTGAAATTGCCTAAGAGCAAGAAAGCTTTGAGCAATAAATGATGTTCAGAAAGAAGATTGAGCAGAAGAATTCACAGACGAGGTTCAAGGCCAAACTTGTGGTGCAAGGGTTTGGTCAGAGGAAAGGCATAAACTTCAATGAGATATTCTCACCAGTGGTGAAGATGACATCCATACGGGTGTTGCTTGGGTTAGCGGCTAGAATGGATCTGGAGATAGATCAGTTAGATGTTAAAACTGTCTTTCTCCATGGTGACCTGGAAGAAGAGATCTACATGTACCAACCAAAGGGGTTCGAAGTCAAGGGCAAGGATCATATGGTGTGTAGGCTGAGGAAGAGCTTGTATGGGCTGAAACAAGCTCCACGGCAATGGTACAAGAAGTTTGACTCGTTTATGTTAAAACATGGGTATGACAAAATGGAGTCGGACCACTGTGTGTTCACACGCAAGTTCTCATATGGTGATTTCTTAGTTCTGGTCTTATACATTGATGACATGCTCATCAGGGAAAAGACATCAAGAAGATCGATAAGCTGAAACAGGAGTTGGGCAAGTCTTTTGTGATGAAAGACTTGGGCCCGGCTAGACAGATCCTAGGAATGGAGATAACCCGTGACAGAAGCAGCAGGAAGCTCTGACTGTCACAAGAGTGGTATATTGAGAAAGTCCTAGAGTGGTTCAATATAAATGTAGCGAAGCCGGTCAGTACTCCACTGGATTGTCACTTCAGATTGAGCGACAGACAGTGTCCCAAGACGAAGGCAGAGGTGGAAGAGATGCAGAAGATATCCTACGCGTCAGCTGTAAGAAGTTTGATGTATGCTATGATATGTATACGCCCAGACATAGCATATGCAGTTGGTGTTGTCAGCTGATATCTTGTCAATTCTGGCAAAGAACATTGGGCAGCAGTGAAATGGATACTGCGGTATCTAAGAGGCTCATCTAGGTTGAGCCTATGTTATGGTGACTGTAAACCTATGTTAGAGGGCTACACAAATGTAGATATGGCAGGTGACATAGACTCTAGGAAGTCTACTCGGGGTTCATGTTCACGTTTGTAGGGGGAGCAGTTTCCTAGCAGAGCAAGCTACAAAGGTTGTAGCGTTGTCGACGACAGAGGCCGAGTACATTGCAGTCACAGAAGCATGTAAAGAGATGCTTTGAATGAAAAGGTTCCTACAGGAACTTAGCCTGAAGCAGGAGGAGCACGTGGTCTATTGCGATAGTCAAAGTGCTATACACTTGACCAAGAATCCAAGTCAGCATTCCAAGTCGAAGCACATAGAGATTCGGTATCACTGGATCAGGGATACTTTGGAACAAAAGATGTTACAGCTTGAGAAGGTCCACACAGACGATAATGGGTCAGACATGATGACCAAGGCTTTGCTCAAGGGTAAGTTTGAGGTTTATAGAAACTTGGCTGGCTTGAAGAAGGTGGATCCCTCCTAGGTCAAAAAGGGAGAGATTTGATGAGTTTTTTGACCCGTCGTCGATCGGTCGTGAGCCTCGCTCGACCGGTCGAAAGCTGGTCTCGACCAGTCGTAGGAGTCGAGTCGTGGCACGACTCAAAGTCCAGTGACTGTAGACTATTTTTCTCTGGGGTGCTCGACCAATTGACCGAGGTGCTCGACCGGTCGTGGGTGGCACTTGACCGGTCGTAGACTCAGTTCGACCAGTCGAGGTTACGCAGATTCGTTCCGCGATTTTACGTGGATTTCGTGTCGCAAGTCCTTTCGCAACTGGGATGCGGAAAGAAGTTTCCCAAAACTTTAAATAGGAGTTCCTAGGGCTTTCTAGGTATGACAAGAGGGTTTCCTAAAGCTTTACTAGGGATTTGTTAAAGGGTTTAGGGCTATCAAAGGTGAGAGAGAGAGAGGAAAAGAGAGAGAGGAACCTTATAGAAGGGAGATTATGCTCGTGGAGGTTATCTACTGTACAACTGTTCACTCCCCAAGTATAGGGTTGTGATGTAGTAATAAAACTCGGTAAGACCGAGGTCGAATCCACAGGGACCGAAACCTGTACGTTATCTGAAAATAACCAGATCTAGAACTAGGCTAAGATGAAATCTAAACCAATTATGATTTGAGGAATAATGGTGAAATAATTATCTAAAACTTAAGAAAATTCAGAGAAGGAAAACTAGAGATTCAGAGGATCCACTTATAGAGATCAGGGAGATCTACACTTGATTCATGAAAATCAACTGAACTTCTTTTGATGTGGTTTTGAAAAGATGAAAGGTATATGAATTAGAATGGATTCCATCACCAAACTATGCCCAAGAGACAAAGCAAACAACAGAATTAAACTAATTACCAACTAATCAACATGCCATGAAGGTTAGAAAGGGTACCGACATCCAACCATGCCCAGGAGACGAGAGACGATGGTGAACAACAGGGCTCCCTGACGTCATAAACATAAAGAGGAAAAGAACATGCTCAAAGCCATTGCAGACTCATTGTAATTTCAGTCACAACAGACCATTAAAGACTGAAAACATTCCCTTAATAAAATTAAATCAAAATCCATTCAGTTTAAACAAAAGGCACAAGCATAGACTCATCCCGTCACGCTACAAGCTTCACCTCTTAGCCCTAGCTAAGAGGTTTAGCCACACATGAGTGGACTAGATCTCTTAAACAAAAGAAAATAAAAAATAAAATAAAAAATAAAAAGAAAAGAAAAAGAAAAGAAAACAATCTACTCCCTCTCACGTCCCTGCCTCTATGTCCAAGCGGAGCCTGTGCTTCACGTCCCCCCCTCGAACGCCCGATCCTTTTTTTTTCTTTTATAAGCCCGAAAAACCGATCATTGACCTGCTGTGAGAAGGAGTTCTGCCCTCCTCTTTCCACCGTGAAAAACGCCCAGCAACTTACGCTGAAAACATTGGACTCTGTTCCGCCATGGAAATCTGATTGCGCTGTAACATTGGTGAGGCCCACAGATGAATTTTATTGACAAATCCAATCCGTCCAGTGGATTCTTCTCAGAATTTTGGTCAAAAATGGCTGCTTTCGAATTGCTTTTGATGCGGTCCACCTGATTTCTGTTCTGTCGTCAATCTTCCGTTTGAACGGTTGGATTGCGATCCTCGTGATCTTTTGCAATTCTGCCGCGTAGGCAGTGATAAGGAGCTCCATGGGGATATGATGGACGGTTAGGATTGGACCGTTAAGACCGGATGGTGGCCCACTGAGATCACCCACAACTGTCAGTGCGAACGCACGTGACGCTGTGATGATCGGTGGGGCCACTTCCTATGGTGTTTGTGAAATCCATACCATCCATCATCTTTTACTCAAAATTTTGGCCAGGGATGGACGGTTCTCGTCATCTGTTGATGTGGCCCGCTGAGACAGTCAGACTGCACGACAGTTAAACGGTCTTTTTACGATTGCTGTAGCGATCATGTACATGTGTATGGACGCCAAAATTCAGCATGAAGTCGACTGGTTTTTCTCCCTCGTCCTGATGGACGGTTCGGATCAGTCGTTTAGAGCATGATGGTGGCCCACCGAATCTCTGTTTCGGCGTTTGTAGCGGCGGAAAAACAGGGATTCAAATCCCTTTCGAAAACGATCGGTCACAGTTTCTGTTGACCGACCTTAGGTGTAGTCATCCAGACACGTGCACACCACCATATAAGGTGGGTCTCACTTTGATGCATATGAGAAATCTGCTCCAACCATTTGTTTTATCATCCCATATAACAGGTTGAGACCACAATTGAAGCATATCCAAAGACCAGGTGGGCCCCAGTTTAATGATTCATGGGCTGATCCAGCCGTTGGGCCACTTATGCATAGATCTAAGGACTCAACTTTGACATGTACGGTTAATTTGAGGTCTTCCGGCCCTATATGAAAATTTGAACCGAACGGATGGTGAGAACCCCTTGATCTTGCATTTTAGACCAATTTTGGGCCACTTGAGCTTCAGTTTCTAGATTTTCTTGGGTCTCTAGCATGTAAATCCGTCGATCTTGGTCTTGTGGGATCCGTCCCTTGCCTTGGTGAATCTTGATTGTGAAAACCACACTTTTAATACCCAATTTCAGTTTAAGCTCCTAAATACATCCTGCATCGAAAACACGATTAAATTGAACCATTAATCAGTACTGTGTTCATAAATTCAGGCAATAAATAGGGTCTAATATACAATATTTGACCCTCAACACAACCCCCAACCAGCATTTTGCTAGTCCCGAGCAAGGTATGCGAAAAATAAGTTGAGAATTACCGGGCAATTTCCATGAAACCGAGTGATATTTTTTTTTTTGAAGAACGATTCAGATACTAGAAATTTAAGATTCATGAATGTTGGGCATAAATTTCTCCTAGAGGCAAGCGCATGGTAGACTTTATAATCAAGTTCAAAGTATTAATCCATCAATTAGAAAAATTATAAACATTGAGTTCCATGAGTGTAAAGTGTAACTCGGCTTAGCAACATTAAGATTTACTTCTTTATTTCATGATATCATTGGTAACGAATAAGAGAATCCAAAACAAAACATGCCTCATAAATCATCCTACCAACTTTGATTTGATTTTGATATTCTCTTCTTTTTTTTTTAATTATTATTTTTAATAGAATGTCAAGAGGGGAATCAAATTATCACTTATAGGGAGCAAACCTATGGTGAAGATTAATTGCCCAACTTTTCAATCTTTATATAATACATACATACATATTATATATATATATATATATATATATATATATACATACATACATACATACATACATACATATATATGTATATATATAACATACATACATACATACATACATACATATATATGTATATACATACATACATATATATATATATATAATATATATATATATATATATATATATATACCCTGATGCAAAATATTTCAGGTCGGTTCCTTTCATGCTCAGTGATTACCAAGTTAATCCTTCAATATGGAACTGAAACCTTAATGTGTAAGCGAGATGTGACATATGAAATCATGACTCAATCAATGTTTACAACTTCTAATCCTGGATTAATAATTCAAACTTAACTGTGAAATCTAACCGATAACTGAATCCAAGAGTCATAAATTGCCAACATCACTTATCTTGTAATTCTAAATCCAAGATGGCCATCAAAATCACTTCAAATTCACCAGAAAGTCCAAAAAAATTTAAAAATTTTCACAAATTTTTGCTCAAGACAAAGAAAACACTGATTAGGTAACCTAATCTCCCCCCCAACCTAAAAGCTACATTGTCCTCAATGTAAAAGATATGAGTATGCAATGCACTTGGGACAACGAAAAGTAAATATGAAGTGATGGGAAGATAGTACCTGGATGATGAATCGTGAGAGACTTTCCAAGAGATCGCAACATGGAATCCATCAGCATGATAGAGAAAGCAACACAAACTAACAAAATAAAATCCTACAAATACCACTTTCGCAGGTGCTCTCGATTGCATTTAGCGCATGCAACAAGCCTTTAAACCCCTAGGTTGCCCCTAGTGGACAAGTTGTAGTCTCGTGAGGGTTTGCAGCAATGTTACCCACAAACATTAAACTAACTAACTAGGAAAATGAAATGGCATAAGAAAGCTGGGTTGCCTCCCAGGAGCACTAAGTTTACCGTCTATCCTAAAAACACATAAAGGAAACTATCCTAGTCCTAAGAAAGCAGGGAAAAACTACTAAGTCATGCACAAGGTTCCTCTTCCGGCAAATATCGTGATAAATTTCTCAGTAGGTTTCTCAACAGGATCATCCAAAAGCCCTTTTTGCAATAGGTTTGGCTGCCCTGAAGCTTGACATCCAGAGAGAAACTTATGTACCTCATCAACAATTTGTCGTCGATTCGCCTGAGGTATCCAGAATATATATGATTCTCCTGTGTCAGAGACTACAGGTAGCTCAAATGAGAAAATTTTCCAAGAAATGGTGTAGTCTCAACACATTCCGAAGTATCAGACTTCGGTTCACTTTGTAGCTCCTCCTCCCTTAATGGTAAACATTCAGGATCTGTGGAAGGAGGGGCTTCAGAGTAAGGGTTCTCTCGGTCAGTGATGACTACCGAGATATTGTTTTGCAAGGCATTCACTATGTCTCTTATCATGGGATCATTCGAATCTGCAAAGTGTGCCAAGTAATCATCCAAAGAGTTGGGTAATTCAGTTGAGCGTGACTTATGTTCCATATTAGAGCTCATGATGATCTGCCCAAGGAATCCATCGTCTTTAAAATTAATCGTAGGTACGCTCTCTTGCTTCAGCCCTGCACAGACAGATAGAGGGTCAGTAGACGAAGTATTGAAGTGCGGACTTTGTTCATTGATACTACTCAGAAGAGGCCTGGACTCGTCAAAATTCAACAATTCAGATGGTGGCCTCGACTGGGTAGTTTCAAATTCCAAAGTGGTATCAAGTAACTCATTCATCTCCTGAATCATATCATCATATAAGTCAGGGGAGTGGTCCAAACATGTCTCAAATGAGATAGAAGGGTTGGTTGTAAGGAACTCATCAGATATGTCAGGTGAGTGGAGTAGCTCATCATGACCGCTTACTTCGTGCACTTCTTGATCATTGACTTGGACCAAACTTGAGATTAATTCCAGGGAAACTGGGGCTGAACAGTCAGGATCATCATCCCAATACGCATCATCGTCTAATTCTGTGTAGTGCATACTTGGGATGGGATTGCTTTCCTCACATTCTAAATTTGGTTGAGGTTTGAATAAACTAACCTCTTCCTCAACATTGAGATCCTGTGTATCATGTAAGGAAAGTGTGTCATCATCACTGTATTTGAAAGACACCCATGTATCTCCATCATTATTTTGAACAGTCATTGAGATCGACTCATCGGGGAATTGAACCGTATGCTCATTGGAATCCAACTCCTCATTCCAAATTCCAGATTTCGTTAAAAGCGAGTGAGGATCACTTTCCTCGCATTGTATTTCTAGATTGGATTGTAGTTGGGATGAGCGAGCTTCCTCTATCCTCTCGAGGCGCGAGTTGAGTGCTTCCATTGCTTTTTTAATTTCCACAAGACACTCCATGTTATGCTGTAATGAGTTCTCTTGGATCGTTTCTGGTTGGCTTTCAGAGGTATAGGACCCAAGAGAATCGTTATCTTGATGCATTATTGATTCAACTTCCAAATTTTAATGGTTCCATTGATCGTAGGTATGGAGTTGTGTATGGAGAATTGGATTGGGTTGAGGCTGAGGTGCATTAGCCTCCATTAACCTATCAAGGCGTGATTCAAGCTCTTCTAGTAATTTCCTCATGTCTGCAGAAGAGTCTGTGTCACTTTGAAATGGATTCTCTTAGATCGTTTCTGATTGGCTCTCAAAGGTAGGGGATCCAAAAGAATAATCATTATAATAGGTTTGTTCATCTTTCCAACATTGATGTTTCCACTAATTATAGTTATACGGATCATAGGTGGGAGAATCTGATAGTTGGTAATACTTATTATCACTCATAATATAATCACGCATTGTTTTCTTTTTCTCAGATGGGTGATAGTAATTCTCACTCCCATAGTTATGATAACCCCAACATTCACGTACTGTCGTGTGGGTGGAATTGTTCTCCTGTATATGATCGCGTAAGGACTTCTTAACCGGTGGATCTTCATATTCCAGTCGATTCTCGATGATAGTTTCAGAAAAGTTTTGAGACATTGGTGGATTTCTATCATAATCATCATCCCAATATATGTTATTCTTCTCAGCATACTGACGTTCCCACTCGTGCATATACATGGTGAAACCCTAACTCTGAGTCTAATCCTAGAATAAAATAAAATTCCTACAGCAATATGGAAGGTAAGCAAAAGAGATCAGTGAGAAGGATGTTACCAATTTAGAAGTTCCTATGTTAATACCCTACAAAACAAAACAAACTAAGTTAGTATC
The DNA here is from genome assembly GCA_021015155.1 of Magnolia officinalis. Taxonomy (NCBI): domain Eukaryota; kingdom Viridiplantae; phylum Streptophyta; class Magnoliopsida; order Magnoliales; family Magnoliaceae; genus Magnolia; species Magnolia officinalis. The sequence continues at coordinate 50,042,695 of JAJHSJ010000016.1, forward strand.
TAGGGGATAAGACCTAATCTAAAAAAATAAAATAAAAAAATAAAGAATTTAGGACGAAGTTACCAAGTTAGAAGATCTATCAACGACCCTACAAAACAGAAAGGTTAGTTCTAAAAATCAAATAAAAAATCCAAAACTAAAGTTAGTAAAAACTTAATCTTAAACTAACTCTAAAACCAATTAATTTCAGAAAATCGTAGCCGTCAGTCCCCGGCAACGGCGCAAAAAACTTGTTCACTCACCAAGTATAGGGTTGTGATGTAGTAATAAAACTCGGTAAGACCGAGGTCGAATCCACAGGGACTGAAACCTGTCCGTTATCTCGTTATCTAAAAATAACCAGATCTAGAACTAGGCTAAGATGAAATCTAAACCAATTATGATTTGAGGAATAATGGTGAAATAATTATCTAAAACTTAAGAAAATTCAGAGAAGGAAAACTAGAGATTCAGAGGATCCACTTGTAGAGATCAGGGAGATCTACATTTGATTCATGAAAATCAACTGAACTTCTTTTAATGTGGTTTTGAAAAGATGAAAGGTATATGAATTAGAATGGATTCCATCACCAAACTATGCCCAAGAGACAAAGCAAACAACAGAATTAAACTAATTACCAACCAATCAACATGTCATGAAGGTTAGGAAGGGTACCGACATCCAACCATGCCCAGGAGACGATGGTGAACAATAGGGCTTCCTGACGTCATAAACATAAAGAGGAAAAGAACATGCTCAAAGCCATTGCAGACCCATTGTAATTTCAGTCACAACAGACCATTAAAGACTGAAAACATTCCCTTAATAAAATTAAATCAAAATCCATTCAGTTTAAATAAAAGGCACAAGCATAGACTCATCCCGTCACACTACAAGCTACACCTCTTAGCCCTAGCTAAGAGGTTTAGCCACACATGAGTGGACTAGATCTCTTAAACAAAAGAAAATAAAAAATAAAATAAAAAATAAAAATAAAAGAAAAAGAAAAGAAAACAATCTACTCCCTCTCACGTCCCTGCCTCCACGTCCAAGCGGAGCCTGTGCTTCACGTCCCCCCCTCGAACGCCGATCCTTTTTTTTTCTTTTATAAGCCCGAAAAACCGGTCACTGACCTGCTGTGAGAAGGAGTTCTGCCCTCCTCTTTCCGCCGTGTGAAAAACGCCCAGCAACTTACGCTGAAAACATTGGACTCTGTTCCGCCGTGGAAATCTGATTGCGCTTGTAACATTGGTGAGGCCCACAGATGAATTTTTTTGACAAATCCAGTCCGTCCAGTGGATTCTTCTCAGAATTTCGGTCAGAAAGAAATGGCTACTTTCGAATTGCTTTTGATGCGGTCCACCTAATTTCTGGTCTGTCGTCGATCTTCCGTTTGAACGGTTGGATTGCGATCCTTGTGATCTTTTACAATTCTGCCGCCTAGGCAGTGATAAGGAGCTCCATGGGGATATGATGGACGGTTAGGATTGGACCGTTGAGACCGGATGGTGGCTCACTGAGATCACCCGCAACTGTCAGTGCGAACGCACGTGACGCTGTGATGATCGGTGGGGCCACTTCCTATGGTGTTTGTGAAATCCACACCATCCATCATCTTTTACTCAAAATTTCGACCAGGGATGGACGGTTCTCGTCATCTGTTGATGTGGCCCGCTGAGACAGTCAGACTGCACGACAGTTAAACGGTCTTTTTACGATTGTTGTAGCGATCATGTACATGTGTATGGACGCCAAAATTCAGCATGAAGTCGACTGGTTTTTCTCCCTCGTCCTGATGGACGGTTCGGATCAGTCGTTTAGAGCATGATGGTGGCCCACCGAATCTCGTCCGAATCTCTGTTTCGGCGTTTGCAGCGGCGGAAAAACAGGGATTCAAATCCCTTTCGAAAACGATCGGTCACAGTTTCTGTTGACCGATCCTTTAGGTGTAGTCTTCATCCAGTGCACTTATACTATGCACATGCACCATATAAGGTGGGTCTCACTTTGATGCATATGAGAAATCTACTCCAACCATTTGTTTTATCATCCCATATAACAGGTTGAGACCACAATTGAAGCATATCCAAAGACCAGGTGGGCCCCAGTTTAATGATTCATGGGCTGATCCAGCCGTTGGGCCACTTATGCATAGATCTAAGGACTCAACTTTGACATGTACGGTTAATTTGAGAGGTCTCCGGCGATATATGAAAATTTGAGCCGAACGGATGGTGAGAACCCCTTGATCTTGCATTTTGGACCAATTTTGGGCCACTTGAGCTTCAGTTCTCAATTCTTGGGTCTCTGGCATGTAAATCCGTCGATCTTGGTCTTGTGGAATCCGTCCCTTGCCTTGGTGAATCTTGATTGCGAAAAACCACACTTTTAATACCCAATTTCAGTTTAAGCTCCTAAATACATCCTGCATCGAAAACACGATTAAATTGAACCATTAATCAGTACTATGTTCGTAAATTCAGGCAATAAATAGGGTCTGATATGCAATATTTGACCCTCAACAACAACTTATATCTCAGCGCCTCTATGTCCTCGTAATCAGTGAGATCTCTCCATTTTCTTTTGTTTCTCTCATTGTTTATCCACTCCTGCGTGAGTGAAGAAGTTTGTAACGTTCTACTTCATAGTGGATTGTTGATCTGGACGAGGGTCCCGTGGTTTTTACCTCTTTTGAGGGTTTTCCATGTAAAAATCTCTTGTATGGTGTGTGATTGATGCATTGATTGTTTTCATTGCTTTATTATCCATAATTTTGGTTTGTTCTGGAGGGCTAGATCCTAAGGTTTTGTGCAAGGACCCCAACAGACACAAACCTTCATCAAGTAATCATCTATGAAGCTCATAAAGTATCATGCTCCTCCCGTAGACGACACTGTCACTAGCTCCCAGATATCGAAATGTATGTAATCGAGCACCCCGTTGTTAGTATGTGTAGTAGACTTAAACCTTACCATGCATTACTTCTCATAAATGCAATGCTCGTAGAAATCCACCTTGCACGCCTTTACTCCCTTCAACAGTTTTCATTTATGGAGTTTTATCATGCCCCTCTTGCTCATATGCCCTAACCGTATATGCCACAGATTAGTATTATCTATGCCAAATTCTGCATGTGAGGTGGTAGCATCCTCACTTATAATTGTGCTCCCAACCTACTTATACCAAATTTCATTCTTTTGACCCTTCATTAACACCATTTCACCTCTGGTGACATTGATTATACAGCTAGATGCAGTGAATGTCCACCCATTCGTATCTAGAACGCCCAAGGATATCAAGTTCTTCATATCTAGGACATGTCAGAAATTACTTATAGTTCGTACGACTCCACTAAACATTCTTACCTTGATGGTCCTTATCCCAATCGCCTTGCATGGTGCGTCATTCTCCATTAGAACCCTCCCACTATCATAGAACTTGTAGGAATCAAACCAAGTCTTATCTAGGCACATATGATGAATATCTTGAATCGAGTACTCAAGTATCTAAAATATGACTCATACCTGAGGAGACTGAGAGGAGATTTCCTTCTGAGCTCTCTTCCACTATGTTAGCCGATTCACTTGTGTTCCTTTTATTTTTGTTTTTCATTTCATCATTCATTTTCTAATAGTCTCTCTTGAAGTGCCCATGCACACCACAATAGAAGCATCCATCATTAGCCTTTGATTTCGATTTAGACATTTTCTTTTTAGCAGACCGAAATCTCTCCACAAATCTCCTACGACCCTCTTTCACAATTAACCCTTCCGCCTGAGTGTCATCATTACTTGACTTCTTCCTTATCTCGTTAGAAATGAGAGTCTTAATTGTATTCTTCCTATAAAGCAGAGTATAAATGAGATGATCGTATGATGTGGGAAGTGATGCTAAAAATAGCATTACTTTATCTTCATCATTGATCACTCTGAGCCTTAACAACTCACTACATACCTTTGTAAACAAGTTCATGTACTCTAGGAGATCGGATCCTTCATCCATAGTTCGAAAAGTTGTTTCTTCATAAACAACTTGTTAGTAATGGACTTTGCCATGTATAGGTCTTCTAGTTTCTTCCATATCTCAAGGGGTGATTCCTCATCTAGTACATTATACATAACTCACATTCAAGTCATCATTCGACATCTTCTTCTATTTAGTCTCCAACAACACCTTGCTCAACCGTTGTGATACTAGAATATCATTAACCTTTCGTTGTCACAAATTGAAATTGTTCTTCCCATTGAATTTCTGGATATCAAATTTCAACCCTGACATCTTCGTTGAATTCTTGAACGTCCTTAAACCCGACGCTCTGATACCACTTTCTTGTAAAAAACCAAGCTCGGCTCTGATATAACTTTGTTATAATCCCGAACCCAACAAACTCAGTTTAACCCTAGGTATTAAAATTCAAATATAATACCACCATTAATTTGTGTATTTTGCATAAGCATGTTCAATGAAAATAAAACTATAAAAAATAGCTAACAACCAAGCAAGTAAACACATAACACACCGATTTTACATGAAAAAACCTTACGGGAAAAAACCATGGCATAAAGTGACATAGATAATTTACACTATAATCAAAAGCCTTAGAGTTTACACCACTCACCTTCTTCGGTTACAGAAGCATCCGATCTCCCATTGGGATGCACAACTCTAGAAAAACCCTAACCCTTTGAGAAAAATCATTTCATAGCCCTTATAACTGTAAAAAACATCTCTCATCGTAAAACCATTTCCCTTAAACAGAAAACACTTGTATTACTTAAGCCCTAATCATAATCGGACTCAAATACCCCAATTTACGTTAAACCACATAATGTTGTTGCTTGGACTGGCAAACTATTGGTCGAACCAACAATAACTATTGGTCGGACCAACTTGAACTAATCGGTCCCTTGCTCTACTGTTGTCTCTTGGCCAAAAGTTTCCATGTTGTCAGTCGAATCAACAGCCTATCGGTCAAACTAATGGTGTCCTATTTCCTGCTCCAGATCGACTGCACATAATCCAAAGCATATATGCACAATAGAGTAAAAGTAAATAACTTTTGTTCCTATAGCTATAAGCTCCTTTTAAAGGAGAGATTATTAAACTAACTTTTAAAAGATAAGTACTTACCAAGATATATTCAAGCTGGTGGTAGGCAAAGCCCCTCTATATCTAAAGGAAATTACAACCCACTAAGCGCATGTCTAATGGAATGATAAGCAAAATCAATGCAAACTAAGAGAAGGTCTAGGCTTCAAGTCCTGACCTTACACGTGAAGCAAAATAAATAAATAACTGAATAATTAAGCAATGGGACCCCAAGATTATCAAATAAGGGCACAGCTTAAGGCAAGTCCAGTGGGTGAGTCCCTGACAATGGGCCCACCTTGATCCATGTGTTGTATTTCCACCTACCCCTCAATTTTTGCTCAAGAAGATCTAAATCTCAAGTAGACCACACCACAAGAAATGAGCCCAAACATAAAGCAGATCTAAATCTCAAGTGGACCACATCACAAGAGACAGTGGTGATTGATCATCAAAAACTTCTTATAGGGCACAAAAGTTTTGGATCAAGTTGATATTTGTATTTTTCCTTCATCTACGTCGGTGTGACCTTATCAACAAGTTGAATGGCAAATAAACATTACGGTGGGCCTATTAACTGTTTAATGGTGGGAGCTCAATGACCACTCTTTCTTGTGGTGTGGTCCGCTTGAGAGTGGACCACATTACAGGAAGCAATGTTAATTGAACGTCCACCATTAAAAACTTCTTGGGGGCCATAAAAGTTTTAGATCAAGCTCATCTTTGTCTTTCCCTTCATCTAGGTCAGTATGACCTAATCAATAGATTGGATGTCAAATAAACAGTACATTGGGCCTTAGAGGGAGTTTAATGGTGGACATCCAATTACTCTTGTTTTCCTGTTGTGTGGTCCACCTGAGATTGAAGTCATGATCAGTGTGTGTAGAAAAGGTTAATGCAGTCAACCTCATGGGAGTTTATTGTGATGTTGAGCCATAATAACCCTGGATCAACCCTAGGTATTAGAAATTCGGATTTAATACCACCATTAATTTTGCGGTTTGTGCAAACACGTTCAGCGAAGATAGAAAAATTAAATAGACAATAACCAATCAAATAAACATAAACACACCAATTTTACGTGGAAAATCCTTGCAGGAAAAAACCATAGCACTAAGCAATAAAGATCTGCACTATAATCAAAAGCCTTGGTTTACACCACTCGCCTTCTTTGATTACAAAAGCATTGATCTCCTCTTGTGATGCGTAACCCTAGGAAAACCCTAGTCCCTTGAGAAAATACATTCCGAAGCCCTTATGAGTATAAAAAACTTTCTCACCTCACAAAATTCTTTCCCTTAGAGAAAATACTTATATATTCGATAAGCCATAATCAAAACCAAACTTAAACACTCACGATTAGCTTAAAACCATGTAACTAAATCGAAGTTTGTCAGTCAAACCAATGCCACTGTCGATCAAAGCGAAAGACCCTTGTCGGTCGAACTGACTCAGACCAACAAAATATGCTCTACTCATGAGAAAACTCACACTCTGTCGGTCAGACCGACGAAGCCCTGTTGAGCAAAATACAAGGTATCCACACAACAATCTCCACCTTGACTTGTATTCTATCAAGTCACCCTAAGGATCTTCTGTACTCACCTCTACTTTAAGTATAGACCGCTCCCTATATTCTTCACCTGGAACGCAACTCCATCCTTACCATGTTTAAATGTGACCAATCTCATCAATGACTAGTGAGATTGATCGAGCCCAAGTATTGTTTAACCTGTCTGTGCTTACCGACTTTATCAACACATTCGCGGCATTTTCGTTTGTGTGAATCTTTTAAAATAGAATCTCTCTTGAAGCAATCAATTCTCGTATCTTGTAAAACCTCACATCGATGTGCTTGATTCTTGGATGACACACTTAATTCAACACTAGATGGATAGCGCTCTAACTATCATTATATAACCGAATCGCCTCCTACTTTAATTCGAGTTTTTCAATCAGACTCTTTAACCATAATGCCTCGTTTGATGCCTCCATCATATCCATGTATTCAGCCTCGGTTGTTGGTAGCACTATCATAGACTATAGCATAGATCTCCAACATATCGATATGTCTACTAATGTGAAAATACATCCCATAGTAGACATCTTGTTGTCCGAATCTCCTACATAATCTGCATCCACGTAGCCTCCAACTCCACCTGAAGCTTCATATCTCCCGAACATAATCTCAATATTGATTGTGCCCCTGAAATACTTGAGAATCCACTTAACAGCATTCAAATACTCTTTTCCCATATTCGCCATATATCTACTGACATGCTAATTGATTTTGAGATATCTAACCTCGTGCAAATCATCGCATACATGAGACTCCTCATTGTACTCACATACGACACCCATGACATCTTTGAAATCTCCTCTTCTATGCTTGGACATGCCTTAGTTGACAACTTAAAGTGAACTGCTAAAGGTGTGCTAACTGGCTTAGTACCTTACATGTGGAACATCTAGCATCTTCTGCACATATACCCTCTGAGATACCACAACTTCCTAGACTTTATGTCTCTATTAATCTCCATACCTAGAATCTTCTTTGCAGCAGTCAGGTCCTTAATGTCAAACTTATTACTTAACAGAAACTTAACCAAGAGTATCTCCTTCTTATCATTCACAACAATCAACATATAATAAACATATAACATTTATAGAATGTAAGACCGATCCATACACCCTGTAATATACAAAACAATCGTACTTACATCTGATATAACCAATCTCTAGCATATAGGAATCGAACTGCTTGTACCACTATCTTAGAGACTGTTTAAGCCCATACAATGATTTCTTCAGCTTACACATGTGATCTTTCTTACCAAGCTCTTCGAATCCTTTTGTTTGCTTCATATAAATAAGTTTCCATTAAGGAATGTCATCTTCACATCAAGTTGCTCCACCAACTTGCACCCTATACCCCTCTGACCTTTTAGAAGTTCCCCTAAATCATTTGTCTGATTCCAGTATAGATATTTCATCTCCTCTACCATTGTCGACATCTACTTGTCACCATCTTTTTCAAATTTAGCCTCTTAAAATGTAGAGTGATATCCATTCCTTATGAACAATGCGAAAGAAATCATATCCTCGAACCCATATCGAATCAAGCCTCTAATGGTTTGTCTCTCCTTGTTCATGGCTATACTTTTCTAGGTATCCTGCTGATTATTTTAATCAATTTTTTTATCATGCTAAATTTCATATTTGGTAACCAACTCAACTAATTCCACCTGCACCAATAATTTCTCTGCATCACCATGTATTTCTGACTTCTCTGTAGCGTCCTTATTGGCGTTCAACATTAATGTCTCATCGAAGATGACATCTATGCTAATGACCACCTTCTAATAAACTGTATCCCAAAGCTTGTAACGATTAACACCTTTCTTATACCATATAAAGATACACTTTCTAGATTTTGAATCCAACTTCGTCATTTGTCCACTCTGCACATGGATGTATGCCCGAAGATCCTTATCCCTGAGTAATCAATGTCCTTGCATGTCCAATCTTCCTATGTAACCTTGAAGTCCATATCTGTAGATAGTGACTGATTTACAATGTAACATGCCATGTTAGCCACTATTGCCCAGAAGCTTTTAGGCAGTCCCGCATGCAACCACATACTTCCCGCCTTTTTCAATAGAGTTTTGTTCATCCTCTCTACCACCACGTTCTGTTGTGGGGTCCCTTGAGTTGAGAAGTGACTTATGATGCCATGTTCCTTATAGAATTTCACGAATTATGCCTCTCTATACTCTGTACCGTTATTTAACCTAAGAAACTTAACATGTATCCCGTGTTTACTTCTCTACTTCCACCTTCCATTCCTTGACTTGACGAACACCTCAAACGTGTGTTTTAAGAAGTATATCAAAACTGTCCTCGAGTAATTGTTTATGAAGCTCATGAAATATTGTGTCACTCCCTTAGACGGTACTATCACTGGCCTCCAGATATCGGAATGTATGTAATCGAGCATTCCACTACTAGTATGTGTAGTAGACTTGAACCTTACCATGCACTGCTTCCCATAGATGCAATGCTCACAGAAATTTACCTAGAACACCTTAACTTTGATCCCTTCAATAGTTTTCTTTTATGGAGTTTCATCATGCCCCTCTTGATCATATGCCTTAGCCGCATATATCACAAGTTAGAGTCATTTATGTCAAATTTCGCGTGTTAGGTGGTAGAAACCTCACCTATAACTATGCTCCAACTAAGTTGTGCAGATTTTTCATCTTTGGTCCCTTCATTAACACAATTGTACCTCCGATGACCTTAATTACACCTTTAGATGTGGTGAATGTGCACCCATTCAAATCTAGAATACCCAAGGATATTAAGTTCTTCTTCAAATCTGGGATACACCTGACATTACCTAGAGTTCGTACAACTCTATCGAGCATCCTTATCTTAATTGTCCCTATTCTAATGGCCTTGCATGAAGCGTCATTCTCTATCAGAACACTCCCACCATCATAAGACATGTAGGTATCAAACCAAGTCCTATTTAGGCATATATGATACAAACATCTTGAATCAAGTATCCAAGTATTTGAAAGATAGCTCGTATTTAAGAAGACCAAGAGGACATCTCCTTTTAAGCTCTTTTCGACTATGTTAGCCGATTTGCCCGCATTCCTTTTACCTTTGCTTTATATATTATCCTTCCTTTTTTGACAGTTTCTCTTGTCGTGCCCCTTCACACCACAGTAGAAGCATCTGTCATTAGCCTTCGATTTCGATTTAGACTTCTTTTTCCTGTTAGACCGAGATTTCTCTACAAATCTGCCACATTCCTGACCCCCTTTTGCAACTAACCTCTCCACCCGAGAGTCCTTATTACTTGACTTCTTCCTCATCTTGTTAGAAACAAGAGTCACGGTGATTTATTCCAACTTCACTGTATTCTTCCCATACAATAGAATAGTAACGAGATGATCGTATGATGTGGAAAGCGATGCTAAAAGTAGCACCGCTTTTTCTTCATCTTTAATAGTCACTCTGAAACTTAATAACTTGCTACAAACCTTTATAAATGAGTTCATGTGCTCTGGGAGATCGGATCATTCCTTCATCCATAACTTGAAAAGTTTTTTATTCACAAATAACTTGTTAATGAGGGACTTCGCCATGTATAGGTCTTCTAGTTTCTTTCACATCTCCAGGTGTGATTTTTCATCAAGAACATTGTACATGACTTCATTAGATAGACAGACGAATTACACTCATAACCTTCTTGCCGAGTTTGCTCCAATCATCTTCTGATATCTTCTTCGATTTAGTTTTCAACAATGCTTTCCTCAACCTTCGTGATATTAAAATATCCTTAACCTTCTACTACCATAAATTAAAATTTTCTTTCCTTTAAATTTCTGAATATCAAATTTCGACCCTGATATCTTTACTAAATTTCTGAACGTCCTTAAACCTGAATATCTGATACCACTTTGTCGTTATTCCAAGCCACAACAAACCCTAATCAACTACATATTAAAAATTTGAATCTATACCATCGTTAATCCTACGCTTTACGAAAGCACATTCAATGAAAATAAAACAATCAAATAGACAATAAGCAATCAAACAAATACAAACACACTAATTTTACGTGAAAAACCCTTGCAGAAAAAAAATCATGGCACAAAACGATAGGGATCTTCACTATAATCAAAAGCCTTAAAGGCTACACCAATCACCTTCTTCGATTATAGAAGCATCCGATCTCCTTGTAATGTGCAACCCTACGGAAACCCTAGCCCCTTAAGGAAAATCCCTTCCCAAAACCTTACAAGTGTACAAAATTCTCTCACCTCACAAAACCCTTGCCATTAGAAAGAGAACACTAGTATATTCCATAAGCCCTAATCAAAATTGGACTTATATACCTCGATTAGTGCAAAATTGCAAAACTAAATCGAAGTCCGTCAGTCGAACAGATGACATCGTCGGTTAGACCAATAAACTCGTCTGTCGGACTAACTCAGATTGACAAAACATACTTTGCTCCTAAGAAAACCCGTACTTTATCAGTCGGACTGATAGAGCCTTGTTGAGCAGAACACAAGGCATCAACAAAGCTCTATGGGCTCCACTGTAATGTGCGTGGTGGACATCCACACCAAACTCTATGGGCCCACTGTAATGTGTGGTGGACATCCACACCATCAATTATGCACCCTTCCATGGTGAGAAATGAACCTAAAAGTCAGGCCAATCCATTACTTAGGTGGGCCACACCATAGACAATGGTTGAGAGTGGATGCTCACCCATCAAAACCTTCCGGTTTCTTAATAGGGCCGTGCAAATGTGGTTCAGACATCTAACCAGTCCATTGTGTGTGTCCCCCTTGAACAAGGGATCACAACAAATTTCAGGCCATTCCAAAACTCATGTAGGCCCTACCAAGTGCTTTTAGATATTTTAGGCATAATTTTACATGGTTTCATATTGTGTGGCCTACCCGAGTTTAGGATATGGATGATTTTGGGAGATCCCATAACCTAGATGAGACCCACCAAATGCACGCGTGGATGCTCGACACAGATCATGGTGGGGCCCATGGAGGTTGACCTCACGGAACGTTTTCATGAGTGTAAGGGGACTTGCGATGGGAGAGCCCAAACATAGCACTCTCGCCGACTACCCATTCACTCGGTAGGCCTGCCCAAAGCCCAAAGTTCAGGCGGGGCCACTAAAACTACGCTTTTGAGATATTTAAAAAACAAAAGTAGATGGGTTCGAAGCCAAAGACCTATATATTATATATTAAGTACATACTTACGGTCTGTCTAATGAGTGGACAACCTGATCTTTTCTACCCACTCCATCTTCAGGATGGGCCCACTTGATGAACGGCTCGGATCTCACCCATTTGTACTAGGTTGGCAAACGTTCGCCAAATTTCAAACCTTTGGGCAAATCACCTTAGCATATCTCAAGCACCCAAGGTGCAAACCCTTAAATGACACACACCCTCCCCTTAGGGCACATGGTAATTAAGGGCCTTCATGTAGACATAGCTAGGGTTGGTGGGATTGTTGGTTGTGCCAAAAGGTCCTAACAAGGAGTGGACTAGACAAGAACACGGAGCCATTTTGGGAGACCCACACCCCACTTTGGCCTGTGATGTGAACCTGACTTTATGGCCAAACAAGATATAGATGGCCCACCTCCCCATGTGAGGACTCCTGTCTCTTCCCATCACTTTCCAATGTGTACATGAACCCCCTCTTCCCAATTCCTCCATTTAAGTTTGTGGGTCCCTCTCAATTTTGTGGGGGGTGAATAATCTTTAGAAAAACAATATACAAATATAGAAACGGTCACATGCAAATCTCTGCAACATTGTTTTTTATTTTTATTTTCCTGCAAATGTCTCACATGTTGTGGGGCATCCGAGCCATTTAGAAAGGCGAGAACCATCATGGAGATCACCTGGAAAACAGATCGGCTGATGTGGTCTTCAGGTGGGCTACACCATCGGAATTCCCAAGCATAGGTGTGACCCACCTGATCATTGAGTGATCTTGATTGTTGGTCCCACCTTTGCACGGCTTGGATGACTGCTACGCATGATACATTGGCAGGAAAGGACGGCAAAGGATGGTTGGATGTGATCTTTCCTGGTGCAAGTAATCTATGTTCAAGATGTTGTGGAGATTTATTTGTTAACATTATCCAAACTTGACCCGCACATAAAACCGTGGGATCTATATCCCTATATAGAAGGGAAAAAAAAAAAAAATAGGGACTTTTACGGCCAAAATCCTCATAAATTTGAAATTTATCAAATAAGGCCTCTATAAATATAAATTCACAGGTGGTGTTTTTTCTTTTAAGAAGTGTGAAGTTGAGAGTTGTAGGGCCCACATGTATGTTTATGAAACCAACCGTCCAACGGATGCAGCCACCATGACAATCAGACCAACCAAAAATCTGGTGGATCTATTAATAAGGTGGGCCACATCATTATAAAAAATTTATAAAAAAAAAGAAAAAAACAATATATACCCCCAAAAACATCAAAATCTACATGTAACCAGTCTGATGATCATTCAACTGGCCATATTTTTGGATTGGGTGATCATCATATGGTGGTGAAAATATTGGACGAGTAGGATGTCATGCACATACAAAGCATGCCCCACAATTCTCGACTTCATTACTTTCTAAAGAAAAATAAATCAGTGCATTTTTCTATTTTCTCCTTGAAAAGCATTGGTCTGGAATTTTGATTTAAGATCCTCTCCTTGACAAGATTTTGATTTTGTTAATTTGATATTTACTTGTCAGTCTCTATATTTTTTTGTTGGAGACTTCAATCCTTTGTAAACAGATCATGTAAGCGGCAAGGCCTCATTATAAATCTTTGTTTTATCAATAAAATTCAGATTCCCACTTTCCAAAAAAAAAAAAAAAAAAAAGAAAAGAAAGAAATTTGATTCATGGTGCCATTATTTGGTAAAATTTGAATTTATGTGGAATTTTGTGATAAAAATTCAATAAATAAATAACAAAAAAAGACTTAAAGGTCTATTATTTGAAGATGTCATTTTCTACCCATTGCAATGCACCTGACTATTGTATGTGTCCCACATATACAGGGGCCTCATCATGAATGGGACAGGGACCCAAAGCTTCCCTAACCAGACCTGATTGCTTGAGTTGTGGATTTCTATCCGTCTTTTTCCTTTTCCTTTCTTTTATAGGTAACATGTATGGATTGAATATCAATTTTGGTGTACTGTGGCATTCACCACCAAAATCGAGGCTTTGGAGGATACCAAACTGACCTCACACCCAAGATCTCAGTGTTAAAACTCTCTCTGTCTCTCTCTGGACAGTACAACGTGGACCTTGGATGTTTTTTCCATAGTGAGATTTCACCACTAATGTGTACTTGAACCGTTGACCTGGTATGAAACTCTTGTGATGTTTTACCATTGCGAGATTTCACCACACCTATGGGTACTCGAACCCTTAACCTGGTATGAAACTCTTGTGAGTCTACTACTGGGGGAAGAGTAAGGACCCAGCCATGTTAAGGTTCAAAATAAGAATACAAGTCATCTTTTAGTGACTAAGAAGAAACCTTCTCATTGTGCATGGAGTTTGTTATTTTGGACATGCGGTTTTGTGATATGGACCATTGAAACCATTGATGGCCCATGCCGAAAAAGTATTATCAATCAAGCAACTCTAGCTCTTCGTTTCTTGGAATTTAAATACATGATTTAATAGAAAATAGAAATACATTCATGAGCTTACATTAAATGAGAAAAGAGCCAAAAACTGGATAGCTAGAATCTTCCAGTTTGGAAGATTTTGGGGCCATGGTGAAAGTGTCAAAGCTCTTGAACTGTTGGATCACGTGCATTTGCTCTAGTTCCAATAGTAATACTGCCACTGGAAGCTACGGTGAAGATCTTCAAAGAAGATAGGGTTTGCAAGCACTCAAATATTTCACTCCATTTCACCCTTAAGTTGATGGTCTTCACACCTTAAGTTTGAGGTAACCCGAGAGGGGATTGATGCAGCTACTATATATGGAATAATGGTGGAATTCTACCTATCGTCAGACTCTTCCACATTGACGAAGCCTGCACGCCTCCCTCAAGGAGGAGAATCCTATACGTGTACAATTCTTTTCTTTTACAAGAGTTGGTACGATGCTAACTGGTATATGTTATATTGTATTTCACCACACCACTGTGGTGCCCTCTACATTTAATTCAAATCATTGATTCCATTTCCTACACTGCCAATGTCATTTATCGCCCCATAATTTTTACATTCTCCCGCTCGTAATATTAGTGTGTGTGTGTATTTATATAATTATATATATTTAGTATATATTTTACAAACTTAAAACCTTACCAGATATTTTTAATGGAATGTTGGTAGCACCCTCGTTAAAATCTGATCTATTAAGACTAATAATATAGGATCATGCTGGTCATTATAATATTTATTAAAGTGGGACCAAGCATGATCACACATATCAATACTCTCGACAACATGGATTTTGACAAAATGAGTGCATTGTATGAAAGTCTCATGCCAAGTATGGCTTTGCATGCACTCTTCCAACCAATCCAACCATCTTTGCTAACAGATGCTTTATGCCTTAATACAAGCTAAACTCTATTGTTCGCTTTACCTTATATGTGCACACACATCGAATATAATTTTATTTTTTTAACGATATATCACTTTAAAACTCAAATCATTAATTGGACTTTAATAAATTAGAATAGCTACAAAAGTACAATATTTGTATACTCCCACTGACCCAAAGTATCTTTCGAGAGACCAAGCCTTAATCAATAGGAGTGTAAGGTCCACAAACACCTGGCGATTATGAATTGTACTAGTACAATAAGGAACCTTAAGCCTACACTCTTTTCATCAATCCTTATTGTTGTTAAGAGAAACATTATATCAAAATGCCCAACACCTAGCTTCATAGTGGGCATTAATATCTATTTTTAATTGATAAAGTCGTAAGCACCTCTATTGCACTCTCTTATGTAACAACCTCCATGTCATGGAAATAAAACTTAAAGTGAACTTCACACTGATCAGGAACTCAATGTAATCCAAATTACTTATAGCCAATTAAATTCAAATGACCATTGATGCTATACATGAGCATAATACCGCATCACTTTCTTTATCACCTCTATGTGGATCTAAACTTGGATTCACTGTATCTCCCTAACCATTCTTACAAGTGTAATGACCTTATCGGGATAAATGTAGGTTTGACCTTTCCTGACGCTAGAAATTGACTCACACTGTTCTCTCATTAATCAATTAATTAAAAGGCATATCTAACCTTTTGATGGAGGTTTAGAATTGTTTTTATCAAGAATTTTAGGAATTTAACATGAATGCCCTCATGCCCTTTAAGGATGATTCCTTCATATGGATATATGTTCTTCTTTTCTTGAATGTCATAATGGAAACAACCATATATAGAAGCGATGTCACACTCCAAACTATAATTATTTGTGCATCATGGTTTGAGGAGTTAAACCTTTAATGACATTTTCTTTACTTTATTCTCATTTTCTTTTTATTACCATTATTCACATTCACATGTTCATCACTATATTGGACCATCAAGTTTGCTCCAACATTTGAACAAAAAAATACCATTTTATTTCTAAAAAAATAACTAAGTAACAAGAAGCATAGACATGTTTTTAATGAGATACAAATATAAACCAACTCTTATATTGGAAAAAAAAAAAAAAAATTTAAGCCTCAATTCTCCACTTTAGTGCCATCCCTATAATAACTTAGCACTCCACGTCATTGGGTCTTTGGCTCTATAAAGGCCTACAAGGAATTTATAATATGAATATTAGCCCTAAATTGTTACACATGAATACTTTTGTGTCTCAATTAAACTTAATCAATGTCAAACAAAAAGTTTTATCTTTATTTTTCTGCTTTTCAAGTAATCCTAATATCAGTAGCAATGCTCTGTTAGGTGACCTTTCTTGTTGCAGAAGTAGCATATTTAATCATTTTGTCCTTTATTCTTTGACTCTGAATTATCATTTGTTACATTTTACTTTACTTTATCCTCATAATCTATTTTTCTTTTATTGATTGAGATTATTAGCTTGAGAAGATTATGCGATGTGAACACTCTCAAGTCGTTTTTGCCTAAGTATATCTTCTTTTTGCACACAATGTGCAATCCACTCAATCAAGGTCCATTTTTTCATTTGAGCATATAAATCATCCTAAATGAGCTAAAACCGGATGAAAGAAAATAAGTGTGAGGTAAATTATCAAGTCATCATGTACATTAACCCGGGAGTAGTGAAGCTAAACGTGGACGGCTCGTCCAAAGGTAATCATGGGCCCTCGGGTAGTGGGGGAGTTTGTCGAGACGCGCAAGGAAAGTTCAAGTTCGCATTCTCTAAGGGGTACTGTCTGGGCTCCAGTTTTAATGCAGAAGTCAAAGCAATGGTAGACGATCTTATCATTTGTATTAATAAAGGGTTTGGGTCGATCGTGGTAGAAAGCGACTGTCTGG
The DNA here is from genome assembly GCA_021015155.1 of Magnolia officinalis. Taxonomy (NCBI): domain Eukaryota; kingdom Viridiplantae; phylum Streptophyta; class Magnoliopsida; order Magnoliales; family Magnoliaceae; genus Magnolia; species Magnolia officinalis. Next base: position 50,059,840 of record JAJHSJ010000016.1, read on the forward strand.
CAGTAGTCGAAATGTTCTCTAGGCCGGTAAACGCTCCCTGGAATGTGTTCTACTGGAAGAAGAAGTTTGATGAAATTAAATCTTCTAGATCAATTGCTATCAAGCACATACCTAGAGAGGCTAACAGGGTTGCTGATAGCCTAGCTCGCTGAGGAAGTACTAATCAGCAATCTATGATTTTTGAAGACATTTCCAACCTTCCCTTCCTTTCCCGTGGTGAGGTGGTCCTTGATAGGACGGGTTTAGGATCCGTGCATCTTTCCTAGGTCACGTATTCATTTTCTCCTTTTACGATAGGTGGGTCAGCCAAGGATTGGACCCTCCCGAATGTGAATGTTTTGTGCAATCGGGGCTCGGTTTTGTTGTTTACCTAAGTTCCCCTCCTTATTTGTAAAGCTTTACACATATCAATGGAAAGGTCTTTTGAAAAAAAAAAAAAAAGTCATCATGTACATTAAGTTGAAATGCCCTTATTTTAAAGGCAAGATTAACCATTCTCATTATATAATCCCTTATATTTCCATTGTTGTGATATAACAAATTGCGAATTCACCAAGGTCTGTCAATGTCTATGACTTATCAAATTTAGTGAATCTTTCTTCGGTTTTGGTTAGAAGTTCTTTTGTATTTTCTTTCGTAAGTATACCTCCACGAAAAAACTTAGAATTGAATATTTAATCATTCTTAGACTCATCTTGTTAATAAATTTTCATTTATTATACTTTGTTATCTTAGCAACTAAGTTTTAATTAGAAGACCTAGGAGGTAAGTCCTCTCTCAAGGCTAAGTCTAAAAAGGAAAGTTTAAACTAGTAAGGGTTAGAATGCCCTCAAGTTGTGTATTCAGTTGGTATCTAATTGTTGCAATATTCATTACTATGACAAAAAGGAAGGTGTACACTTATATTTAAATAAAAAACCCATCATACTTTAACCATGAATCGAGAAATACTTTATTATACTAATCTTTTATCTAAACAATAAGATGGTTGACTAAATCATCGAGCCTAAATGCCAATCCTGCTATGATACTCGGTGCATCATTGTAAACCCTTCCTTTAAGCCGAGATCGCAATACATGAGTAGTTCTCACAATATGAGATTAGTTGAATATCAATAACACAAGTCCAAATGATCCAATACACGTGGCAAGATGGAATGTCTGATCTTTTATTGTTAATGCCATCCACCCCACCCCATTTGGCTCCCATCAAACAGCAAACTCCCTTGAGTTGAACATTACCTGTTTGAAGACAAATACCGCCTTATAGCATTATCATCCGATTAATGATCGAACAGTTGCCAATGCAATGATGACCATACATGTAGCATTACCATTCGCGATCATCCTATGAACATGGAGAAATAAGTTGTCGTTCGGGGAAGTAGCGACCCCTGAAAAGACCACGATCCAAGGGTTTATAATTCGCCACGACAGACCCCGCGAAGGCGCTTCGAAAAATAACCAAACAACCGTCAACTCTAGCGACCTTCAGTTAGACCAAGAATGGTTCAACAGACTGAGACATTTACCAAATCGATGAACCATTGCAATCCACCAAAAGTTTTCCCTCGATGGCTAAAAAGATCGAGCTTGATTGAGTTAAAAAAGTATCACAATCATATATTTCCTCTACAAGATGACGGGCATAAATAGCCGTTATACAAAGTTTAGATCCTAAAGTGTAGGACCGAGTATCTTTAAGATAGGAACGTAAATCTCTAATCTGGGAAAATATTTAAGGAATCAAATCAAATATTTACATAATCAAATCAGTCTATATATGGTAGTACACCAACTTGGAGATGATTCTAGAATCGCGTCAATTGTCAACACTCCCCCTCAAGTTGGTGCATAGATGTCGCTCATTCCCAACTTGTCGAGACCGTCATTAAATGCTCGACTTGACATGGCCTTGGTGAGTAGGTCAGCGAGTTGGTCTTGAGACGGAACATGAGGCATTTCAATAATCTTTGCTTCTAGTTTCTCCTTAAGAAAATGTCTATCAACTTCAACATGTTTAGTTCGATCATGTTGAATTGGGTTATGAGCAATATCATAAGCTGTCTTGCTATCACAATATAGCTTCATTGGACTGGCATGCTTAATACGCAGATCTTTCAATAAATTCCTGATTCAAAATAATTTGCATACTGCCTTAGCCATTCCCTTGAACTCAGATTCAACACTGGATAGAGCAACTACAATTGTGTTTCTTGCTTCGTCAAGTAACTAGATTTTTGCCTACAAAAGTAAAATATCCCGACGTAGATAGCCTATCTTTGATTGCTCCAGCCTAATCTGCATTGGTATATCCTTTGACATCCAAGTTATCTCCTTGTGTAAACACAATCCTTTTTCCTGGAGATGACTTCAAGTAATGTAAAATACATGTAACTGCATCCATATGTTCTTTGCTCGGGGAGTGCATGAATTGGCTGACAACACTTAATGCATACGCCAGGTCAGGCTGAGAATGCGTAAGATACATTAATCTCCCAACTAGTCTCTAATATCGCTCCTTGTTCGTCGTCGGAACTTGATCTATATATATGCCTAGTTTCACATTTTCTTCCATATGAGTGCTAACTGGACTACACGCCATCATATTAGTTTCACTTAATAGATCTAAGACATATTTTCGTTGAGAAAGAAAAATACCTTCCTTTGACCTTGACACTTCCATTCCAAGGAAATATTTCAATAGACCAAGATCCTTCATTTCAAATTCCCAAGCAAGGTGATTCTGCAATGCATTCCTTTCTTCTAGATCAATTCCTATTACTATCATATCATCAACATACACAATAAGACAAGTATCTTTCCTTTATATGCTTCAAGAAGAGGGTATGATCTGAGTTACTCTACTTGTAGCCAAAAATCTTCATAAACTTCGTGAATCTTCCAAACCATGCTCTAAGAGATTGTTTTAGACCATACAGGGCTTTTTTCAATCTACAGACATGTTTGCCATCTTTTGACTGCATATTACATTCAAGGGGCAGCTCCATGTACACTTCTTCTTGAAGGTCTCCATACAAAAATGCATTCTTCATATCAAACTGGTGCAACGGCCAATCAAGATTCACCGTCAGGGATATCAAAATATGAATAGTATTAATTTTTACTACTGGTACGTACGAATGTTTACATATAGTCAATTTCATAAGTATGAGTGTACCCCTTGGCGACTAGTCTGGTTTTAAATCGTTCAATGGTTCCATCTGCCTTGTATTTAACTGTGAAGACTCACCTACATACAACAGGTTTATTTCCTTCAGGCAACTTAACAACTTCCCAAGTTGAGTTCTTTTGAAGGGACTTCATTTCTTCATTCATTGCTTCCTTCCACCTAGGATCTCTAAGGGCTTCCTGCACATTAGTAGGAATAGATACAGTAGATAATTGATTCACAAACGACTCACTTTCTTTTGACAGTCTATGATAAGATACATGGTTGCTCATGGGATACTTAGGGGTTGGAACTAAGAACAAGTTCATAGTTTACTCTAGGTATACCTCTGATGGCTCGATTAGGTAGCACTTTTAGAAGAGGTTCAGAATTTACCTGGGGTTCGGGAAAGGAATCAGCTTCAGAGAGCAATTGGTTAGATGGTACCTCGTGAAGGGTAGAAGCTGGTGCTTGTGGCGACTGAGATACCGTTGACTGAGATACTGGTGAAGCCAGTGACTGAGATACTGGTGAAGTCACTTCCATCTGATTCTGACTATTTCCATCTTCTTTTAAGGGCTGCTCATTTGCCAAGTTTCACCACTTGTAATGTCCAAGTTGTCCAAAGAAGGATTCAGAGTCTACAATTCATGTCTATTCTCCCCGTGAAGTGGAGACTTGGGAATAGAATAGTACATGTCATTTTCATGAAATACGACGTCAAAAGTAACATACAACTTTCGAGAAGGGGGGTGATAGCATCGGTAGCCCTTCTGAAGCGAAGCATAGCCAACAAAGACACATCGGAGAGCTCGAGGTTCTAACTTACCTCTCAAGGGTTTAGGGAGATGCACAAAGGCTACACATCCAAAAATTATAGGTAATAAATTCGGGACAGTAAGAGCACTTACAACCAAATGAAGGGCATTAAAGGGAATTTGAAATTGTAAGGAACTGGCGGGTACACGGTTAATGAGGTAGGCCTCAACACTAAGGGCTTCACCACAGTAACTAGTGGGCATGTGGGCCCCAAACAAAAAAGCACGGACAACTTCAAGCAAGTGGCGATTCTTACATTCTGTAACCCCATTTTGCTTAGGAGAATAAGGACAAGTCGTCTGATGAGAAATGCCATGTAACTGCAGATCTTCAAGTCTTGATTAACAAATTCTCCACCATTATCAGTGCAGAGAACCTGTATGTGAGATTGATACTAAGTGGCGATCATCTTATGAAATTTCTTAAACAAAGAACTAACTTCATTTTTTGACTTCATCAAGTAAACCCAAGTCATATAAGTGTGATCATCAATAAAGGAAACAAACCAACGAAAACCATTCAAAGAAGGGGTATTGATCGGCCCCCATACATTAGAGTGAATCAACATAAAAGGTATGGGACTTTTATTCATACTCAATGGAAATGACACACGGTGACTTTTTACCAGTTCACAAATGTCACATTTGAAATTTGAAGTAGTTAACTGGAAAAACAACTTTGGAAACAATTTTTTCAAATATCCAAAAGACACATGACCTAAGCGCCTATACCACAACCAAATTTCGGAGGTTTTGTCAGACTTATTCGCTGAGAAAACTTGAGCCAACTGATTTGAGTTAGCAGGCTTCAGATCCAGGTAGTATAGCTTCCCCCTTCTAGTACCATAACCAATTGTCTTCCGAGTCCGGATGTCCTTAAAAACACAAAGGTTAGGCCAGAAAATCACAACACAATACAAAGCACAGGTTATTTCAGCAATGGACAATAAGTTATGGTTGAGGGAAGGTACGACTAAAACATAATTGAGATTTAAATTGTTTGGAAGAGTAATTAAACATTCTCCAATCACAGGTGAGGGAGTGTCATTGGCTGTAGACACTATATGTTCTGTGGATGGTTTATAGACTGAATATGGTGATTGTCAAAGGTCATGTGATCTGTAACTCCAGAATCAATTATTCATGTACTACTACTACTAGGTGGAGAAATATGTAGAACCTTACCATTGTTACTTGAAGTAGCAATCGAAGATGAAGATTTTGTAGGAGTGTCACTGGGAGGTTTGGCCACGGCAACAGAGGCCTGGTGATTCGGTTTCGAATTGCGTTTGCGCGGTGCCTTCACTGGATCCCACCAATCTGGATAGCCAATCTGGTCATAACACCGTGATTTTGTATGGCCCGTTTCACCGCAGTGAGTACCAGGCATTTGGGTTTGGCAACACCTATTTTGTACTGCCCTTCTGAGATCGTGTTTGGTCATATTCGGATTTTGAAGTAGGTTGCCGAGGTTGAGGCTTGGCTCGTCGAACCATCTGAACGAAAGACTCAAGGTTGTCAGGTTCAACATTCAAGGTAGCTCGGCGTACAGCATCCCGACGTACATAGGCATAGGTGTCTTCAAGATCCACCGGGGGGTCCTTCCGAAGAACTTCACCCCGGATCTGTTCAAACTCTACATCAAGTCCACTAAGGAAGATGTGCACACGCAAGCGTTCAACCGATTTCTTATAGGTGATAATATCATCGGGATCCTTCATGATGATTTTATCACGATAATCTAATTCTTGAAAAAATTTCGACGTGCTCATCGTAATAGGTTGAGAGAGGGCGACCAACTTGTTTGGTAGAGAAGGCACACGATTCAGTGAGAAGAGTTGTGTCTCATCTAATCCATCATAGAATGCTTTGGCAAGAGCACTCCAGATCTCCTGTGCGGTGCGCATTTGTAAGTAACGCTTCATTATTTCTTGCAACATAGAGGTCAGCAACCAACTTTTGACCTTTTGATTTTCAGCATACCACTTTGCATAGGTGGCATCGGTTTCCTTCGGGGGGTCAGTATGACCCATAATATATTCGAGTTTCTCACGTCCTGTGATCTGCATCTCCAATATGTCATAGTTAACTTCAGTGAGGACAACACCAGCATGAAAGCCAGAGTTTTCGGATTGGATATGGATAACTAGGAGATAATTCAGGAGTAGAGGATTCGGGTTTATCGTGAGCCAATATGGGTTCTTTGATGGTGGGAGTTTGGACAATACGGGAGGCTCTGTTACCAAGTTAAAAAATTATTACAATCATATATTTTCTCTACATGATGAGGGCCATAAATAGCTGCTATACAAAGTTTAAATCTTAAAGTTTAGGACTGAGTATTTTTAAGCTAATAACATATATCTCTAATCTGAAAAAATATTTACAAATCAAATTAAATATTTACATAATTAAATCAATTTATATATGGTAGTACACCAACTTAGAGATGATTCTAAAATCACTACAATTGTCAACATATTGAATTAGGCCAACAATGTACTTTTCTACAAAGGACGTCCATATGGTGAACCTAATCTTATATCCTCTACGATCGGGCACATGGTTCACCTTTTAGGCTTTTGACAGTCGTCCGTTGAGGTCGTGGATCCAATCCAAGCTCACCTACTCAAAGAAGGAAGAAAAAGAAAACTACCGTAGCATAGTACTATACCGATTGTATGACAATTTTTACTGACTTAGCAGTAGCTTCTTTTTTTTCTTTTTTCTTTTTTTTTTTTCTTTTTTTTTTTTTTAAACGTGGACCGTAGCCACAATTCCATTAATCACAGAGAAAGTACAGAACTTAGCAGTAGCTTTGGTACATACTTCAATTGTGACAAAACAATTATCCCAGGACAGTTGCTAGGTGCATGGGCCATACTAGGGTGTGTTTGTCCCACCTGGTTTTATCCCATCTACCGTACGTGTGGAGTTCGTTTACAGTAATCTAAACCATCCAAATCTTTGGTCTCATTGTGGATGTAGAATAGACCACAAATTAACAATGATCACACCATCTTAATCATCTAATCACGGCAATTCTTTTTAGCCGTTCATAATGGCCACCAATTGGATGTTTAAGATCACTGGGCCATGTAAATCAATCATCTGATAATGGCCACTTTTTTGCTTAGCCACAGATAATGCCCAGCAATTGGATGGTTTGTCCCTGATGGTGTTGTCTCATCCACCGTACGTGTCAAATACATGTAGATCAATCCAGATCATCCAAATCTTTGGCTTCACTGAGAATTTAGAATAGCCCAAAAATAACACTGGTGGAACCATCTAATCATCTGATAATGGCTACCAATTGGATGGTTAGATAATGGACCATGATTTGAAGGTCTGCATTGAGTTCCATGTAGGCCACACGGTATATTAGTCAGCGCCATTTAAGAAATGTCTGGACAGTATACTAGCAATAGATGAATTCTACACCAAAGTTCAGTGTATTGAGTGTCATAAAACATCTATGTCCCATTAATGCCCATGCCCATCAATCCCTACTTTCTAGTCAGTGGGCCATGGTTACTCAGATGAACTGATCCTGACAGTCCAATTAATGGATGCTTTTGTGCTTTGTTGGCCCGAATTATATGATGACGATGTGAAATCGATTCATATCAGAAGGATATGAAAACTTGATCGATCGACATAATTTTTTAACATGGATAATCCAAGAGGTGCCCCATCAAGTCATCCATCCAGATTGGTGATCATGTACACCAAGTGGACGATGGAGATTGATTATACACGAGATTCGTGTGTATGATTTATATTGTAAATTCCATAAAGAAGACCATCTCAACTTCCCTCTCATGCATGTTGTTATCTCACTTTCAACAGCAGCTTTCATCCAAAAAGTAGACTTTTATAGCTATTTATTTATATATATATGACATACAAACTCACATCTTCATTTGCTTGCTTGCATTTGCCTCTCTCTCTCTCTCTCTCTCTCTCTCTCTTCTCCTCTCTCTCTCTCTCTCTTCTCTCTCTCTCTCTCTCTCTCTCTCTCATAATATGATGAATGGCTACGGAGATGAGAACTCACATTGCTATAGTCATCCCAAAGAGGTGATTATAGGCATATGTGCCCTTTGCTTGAAAGAGAGGCTTCTTATCTTGGCTTCAAGCCAAGGGCACCTTCCTCGATCTAAGGATAAACACAGGCTACACAAGGTCCTACACAGAAGGCCCACCATTAGCCTCCCTAAGGTTTTTGCATTGGGCTCCTTCCTCCATCGCCACGAATCCCAACATAGGAAATCCAACGGCAGCGATCAAGACACATTCACTAGCCATGAAGGTATCTTTCCCATCCCTTCATTCTCAGTGAATCGCTAGTGTAAAATTGTAATATTGGAACACCAATGAATATATATAGTTCTTTCTCCTTTGTGTTTATATATATATATATATATATATATATATATATATATATATATATATATATATATATATATATATATATATATAATGAGAATTCATGTGGTACTTCATGGACTCATCAATTCGCTGATGTTTTCCACAAGAACTTGGAAGAAAAAATAATTATTACGTGGTGTTTGGAAGTACATCAAATCGATATTTAGTTTAAAATAACGGCCGAGTGACTCTCGTTTTTTTAACCCACCCAGTATTTGGGTGGCGTGTTAAATAAAATTCATTATCATTTTTTGCTGCTTTTCTACCCTGAAATTGCATTTTGTGATTAACATTATAAAATTGTAATCGAATGCTGATGAATATCTATCATTGTTTCTCCTATATGTAGAAAATGCCGTTGAGAATTCAAGTGGTACTTCATAGACTCATTGATTTATCCATGGTTTTTGTGAAAACTTGGAAGTAAGATTAATTACATGATCGCGTTTGGAAGTACCCCAAATCGTTATTTGGTTCAAAATGGTGGCAGAGTGAGTGAAATTTTTTTAATTACCGAGCATTTGTGTGGTGACTGAGGTTTTAAAAATAAAAATAAAAAATTCCTGCTTCTTCACCCCTGAAATTACATTTTGTAAGTAGTAATTAAAATAAACAAAAAAATCATTTTGGTGGAAAATCATTCGTCCTCTCCATAATTCCCAAGGTACTTCCAAATGTACCCTTTAAGATTAGTGAAGTGATCATCATTCCGTATCTTAGCAACTCAAATATGTTTTCATTAATGAATGAATGGTTATTTAAAGAAGCTTTTCAATAAATAGATAAATGATCCTTGCCTGCAGCCCAGCCTCACCCAAGACAGTGCAGCCCTTATACCATGGGGCCCAACTTGATGTATGTATTCTATATCTACACCATCCATCTGTTTTGCCTGATAAATTTAGGTCATGAGCCCAAAAACGAAGCAGACCCAATTCTCACGTAGACCATACGGTAGGAAAAAGTGGTGATTGTGCATTAGTGGGCCACAAAAGTCTTTGATCAAGCTGCCACTTATTTTTTTTCCCTTCATCTAGGTTTATGTGACCTTATCAGGTTGGATGGCAAATAAACATTACAGTGGGCCCTAAGAAGTTTTTAATGGTAGGGAGTTCAATCACCACTGTTTCTTATAGTATGATCCACCTGAGATTTGTATCTTCTTCAATTTTGGACTCATGCCCTAAAATGGTATCTGAAAAAACAGATGGACAGCATGGATATAAAATAAATACATCAAGGTAGGCCCCATGGTAAGGGCCGCACTGTTTTAGGTGAGGCCAGGGCCTCTCCTAATCCTACTTCTACTTTTTCTTTATCTGCATATGCCATTAAGTGTACGATTATCCAAACTGTTCATTCATTGAGAGAAACCATGAATGAACAGATACTAATAAATTGTGATGACATGGCAATATTAATTATTTGAAAATTCGTGTTCTAAAATCACTTAACACAGCTCAGTGATTTTAAAGTGATTTTAATATACCAATATTTGAATGACATGAGATTGTCCAATCATGGTTTTTCGTTAGTGATCCATTTATGATTCTTCCCAGTTGAATGAAAGGTTTGGATTATTCATAAACATATGCACATGAAAATTTCATGCTTCCATGGCCATTGGATCTCATACCTTGAATCAGAATAAGGGCTATTTATATATTTGAACAGTTTAGTATTTCTATCTCTAGATTCATTTATATCCATCAAATTCGAGGACAACGGCCGTGCATCATGGGACATCACTACAAGTTCTAGGGTTTCATCGGAGTCCTTCGAATTACCTTATAATCACAAGTTAAACAAGGAGATTAAGGAGGAAAGAGTGTAGTGGAGCATATGAAGCCACGTACTACGCTGAGGTGGCGGAAGCGGATTGGTCACTTGGTCCAGCTAGTCAGATGGAAGAGATCCAATAAGGCTAATGTGAGCCATGTTGGCAGCAAGGTGGTGGAGGGAGTGAAGGGAAGGAAAGGTTGGATAAGAGCACTGACAAAGAGGAAGGCCATGGAATAAAGGGGAAGCAAGGAAAGGGACACACACCTTACTTCTCACCTACTTGTGTTGTGTGTGAAAATATATGTGTATGATTGTAAAGGTGGAGATCATTGAGATGTGTCATGAGTGAAAGAAGCATTGTCTTTTTGCTTTCTTTTATCTCCTTTTCTCTTTCTATTCTCTTTTTCTTTTCTTCTTTTTTTTTTCAACTTCTTGGGGGGATTGAGTTTTTGCACCCTTGAGTATTTGGATTGTTTAACAATGGGGTTTTAACAAAATGGCTTCCATAAAGAGAAATGTACATCCATAGGGATTTGAACACTTTTAACTTTGTGACTTCTTTGAATCTCTCTCTTATTTTGGAAATGGTGGTGACTTAGCCGGACGCGGATTGGCTGGGTGATCCCTACACCAGCAGCCAAGTAGCTGATGGAAAAGATCTGTGGGCCCCACCATGATGATGTGTTTTATCCATGCAGTCTATCCATTTTTTTCAGCTCATTTTAGTGCCTAAGCCGAAAAATGAGCAGATCCAAAGCTCTAGTGGAACACACTAATAATGGGGATTAAATGCTTACCACTGAAAACTTGTTAGGGCCCACCACAATGTTTACTTTCCATCCATAGAGTTCATAAATTCACATAACCCTGTATGAAAGGACAATGCAAATATCAGCTTGATCCAAAACTTCTGATAACCCTTGAGAAGTTTTTAATGGTAGGTTTTCAATCTCCACTGTTTCATGCGATGTGGTTCACTTGAGCTTTGGATCTGCCTCATTTTTTTATTAAGCCCGAAAATGAGCTATAAAATGGATGGGCGGCGTGTATAAAACACATACATCATGGTGGGGTTCACGGGGCTTTTCCACATCCACAATCTTAATCTTTGAATTGGTGATGGTTAACAGTAAAATAGTGAATGGTCTAAAATTGGTGGCCAAATCTTATTAGCATATCTACTCATCATCAATCCAAATTTGTTGAGAAAAGCTAAGGGTCTGTTTGGCTGCCGCATTAAAATGAATCAATCTCATTTTACTCAACCGTAAATGAAGATTATTTTTAATCCTTATCAAAATAAATTATCATTTGTAATTACAGGGAACTAAAATGAGATGAATTCATTCATGTGGCGACCACATAAGACCTAAGATGATGATGACAGCAACCACAACGACCTCTACAAAATAATTTTGAGACAGGACTCATTAACAATTGGATTAGCAATTTCAACTGTCTATAATGTTGTGCAACTATGATATGTGTATGCCACATGAATCACCATATTCTTTTGAACTCCTTGTTGGGGATTTTGACCTGCGGAATCACACAGATCTAGATCTAGAATAGCAAACTAATGACACCAAGCATACACAAGAGAACACAGATTTAACGTGGAAAACCCTTGCGGAAAAAACCACGGCACAAAGCGACAGATCTCCACTATGAAAATAGAAATTACAAGAGAGAGGACTTACCCGATTCGAACAACCTGAATTTCACCCTTACTACACCCTTTAAAAATCCTAAAATCCCTTTAGGAACCCTTGGAACACTTTTAGAAAGCCTTAGAATACCTCTCAATCCGTATACACCCCTTTATATAAGTTTAAAAAGAAGCAGACTCGAAATAGGAAACAAATTCTGCAAAATATGCGTTTCCGCAATCGCATCTGCGGAACTCTTCGATGTCATCGAAGGTCTCTCGATGACAGCTTCGATATCATCGACAGTCCTTCGATGATATCGAAACAGGACCAAAACTGTTCAGTAACCAGGGGTGAAAAATTCAACAATTATCGATGTCATCGAAGGTCTCTCGATGACAGCCTCGATATCATCGACGAACTTGTCGATATCATCGACAGACCACCAGACAGATTTAAGACATCTGTCTATAACAATCTCCACCATATCTTCAATTTTCATCTGTGTAGCTTCTTGACCTCCTCTTATCTCTTCATCACATCATAGCTTCTCGTGTACACTCCGTCCTTCTTTTACGCCATCGTCAAGCCGAAAGAAGTTTCACAAACCTTGAACTTCTCTACAGGAACGATCTAGGAGAGCATGTCTGTCGGATCAGAATCCACGTGCCCAACCATCTTTGCTCCTGTCTTCTCAAAAGGAAAGACGTAATCTTCTTACCATCTCACCGTTACCCAATATTGATTGTCGGGGTACTTACTCACAACATTGATAGCCTATGAAATAACCAATCTAATCCAGACTATGACATACACTGCCAACCACATTCGAATAAGGCTCATGAAATATCTTGCTTTTCGTCATCTGTTTTGGGACATGTCCTGAGGAAAACTTGAGGAGAGACGCGTGGGGAACGCTCTCCGGCTTTACCTGGCCCATCACATCCTTGATCAATACCTACATGTAAGGTATTCCTCCTGTGATTATCAAAGCTTACTCCTCTTTTAGTCTCAACGCCGAGAACCATCTTTGCGGCCCCCCAATCCTTCATCATGAATGTCCCACTTAACCGAGTCTTCGGTACATTGATTTCAGACATGTCATAATTGGTGATCTACATGTCATCAATTCCTGACTCACCATGAAGGAATCAAACCACTGCCTAGGCGACAGGTCGAACCACAACCTCCTGCAAAGTCTTTTCTCAGCCCCTTTAACTTCGAACCGCTTTGGTTACTTCATGTAGATTTGCTCTTCACTTTTCCTTACAAAAGTGCAGACTCCACATTCATCCTTCCAGCTCAAGATCACATTGGCCAACCAGCGCCAATCACGGATCTAATAGACACCTGTTATACCGTCAGCGCGAATATCTCTGAGAAGCCGATCCCTTCTCTCTGAGCATAACACTTCGCTACCAACATCGCTCTGTATCTATGTTGTATCCTCCTGAAGATCCACCTACATCCAACTGCTTTCCGGCCCACTGGAAGCTCCACCAGCTCCCATATGTCGGTCTGGTACAACAAATCCATCATATCGCTCATAATCACCTTACACTTCTCAGCACTAAGCTCACCTAGAGCCATCTGAATAGAAGATGAATCCCCTGCGATATTGGAGTTGTCCATATACCTTGCCGATATCGTGCGATCATACTGTATGATTCTTCTTACAAGTGGCTGCTCCACCTGCTCTGTATCCCTGTCCGCACGTCTCAGCCTTCCTGTCATGCCCACTCATGTGGTCATGCCCAACATGCCACACAGTTGCAAAGGTGGAATCCGCTATAGCCATTGCAGCTCCACCTGCTCTGTATCCCTGTCCGCACGTCTCAGCCTTCCTGCCCTGCCCACTCATGTGGTCATGCCCAACATGCCACACAGTTGCAAAGGTGAAATCTGCTACAGCCATTGCAGTTCCACCTTTTAAAGTGCTCCCAATCAACCTGTACAAGTTACCGAGTCGTTGCGCTTTCATGATTACCCGTGCCCCCTTAGATACCTTAAGAGCATCATCAATACCTGTGTACTTGCATCCTTTTACCTCAAGAACACCAAGAGAAATCAGATTCTGCTTCAAATCAAGAACATGCTTGACATCAGTCAAGGTACGCTCCACCCCATCAAACATCCTGATGCGCACCGTACCAACAGTCACAACATTACAGGCAAAGCCATTGCCCATAAACACATGTCCACCATCGCACTCGTTATAACTGGCAAACCAACTCCGATGAGAGGAGTCATATGAAAAGATGCCCCTGTGTCTAGCATCCACTCATCCTCACGATCATCGTATGTCCGCCTGATAGTAGACACAGACAAAACATCACCATCACATCCACTCGATCCATCTGACGTGCCAACATTGGCCTCCCTATACGAAGCCTTAGAATCTTCTCTCTTCGATTTAGGATTTTCACAATTCTTCTTCACATGTCCTTCCTTCCCACAATTCCAACACTTTACCTTTCCTTTGCCCTTGCCCTTTGATTTGGATCTATAACCTGAAGAACCCGTACCTTGTTCAGAATTCTTACCCATTGTAAATAGTGCATCAGAAGATGTCATCATGTCGCCGTTTAGCTTTCTCATGGCCTTCCCTTGAAGGGCTGAGATAACGGTGTCGACACTCGGGGTTTTATTCGTGCTGCACATAGTGTCCTTGAATGACTCATACGACGCCGGAAGAGAATTCAGCAACATATATGCTTATTCTTCATCTTTCATCACTCCTATATCCAGCAATTTGTAAACTAATTTATTAAAGTTGCTAATATGAGCCTCCAGATCTCCACCCTCTGTCATCTTGAAGTTATACCACCACCGTTTCAAGTATAGGCGATTTTCGGAAGATTTCTTCGCATAGACATCCTCTAACTTCGCTCATAACTTAGCTGCAGTTTTCTCCCTCATAACGTTGTAGAGAACATCATCCGTGAGACATAAACAGATCGATGATAAAGCTTTCTTATCAAGAGTATTCCATCATCATCAGTCATAGTAGACTTTCGCTCCTCAAGAGCACCATCTTCGCCTTGCTTGATTAAGGAACTCATCATCTTGATCTTCCATAATTCAAAATTATTTTTCCCTGAGTACTTCTCAATCTCATACCTGGTGCTCACCATTATTACTAATCCTGCAGAATCAGATCTGTGCCCCAAACGATTGCTTTGATACCACTTGTTGGGGATTTTAACGTGCGGAATCACACAGATCTAGATCTAGAATAGCAAACCAATGACACCAAGCATACACAAGAGAACACAGATTTAACGTGGAAAATCCTTGCGGGAAAAAACCATGGCACAAAGCGACAGATCTCCACTATGAAAATAGAAATTACAAAGAGAGAGGACTTACCCGATTCGAACAACCTCGAATCTCACCCTTACTACACCCTTTAGAAACCCTAAAATCCCTTTAGGAACCCTTGGAACACTTTTAAAAAGCCTTAGAATACCTCTCAATCCCGCATACACCCTTTTTATATAAGTTTAGAAAGAAGCAGACTCAGAATAGGAAACAAATTCCGCAAAATCTATGTTTCCGCAATCGCATCTGCGGAACTCTTTGATGTCATCGAAGGACTGTCGATGATATCGAAGCTGTCATCGAGAGACCTTCGATGATATCGAAACAGGACCAAAACTGTCCAGCAACCAGGGGTGAAAAATCCAACAATTATCGATGTCATCGAAGGTCTCTCGATGACAGCCTCGATATCATCGACGGTCTTGTTGATATCATCGACAGACCACCAGACAGATTTAAGACATCTGTCTATAACACTCCTCTCCTATATATGCCTAAACCATATCGTGGTGGGCCTCATGAACAATCAGGAACCTTCCAATAGGTTCACGTTGACTCTTAATTATTTCCCGTAGTACGGCTCGCCTAAGTTATGAATCAGGTTAGATTAAGGGCTAATGGGCCTAACAGAGGTCCATGCATTAAACAACACTTGAGGTGTTGGTATTGATCCCTAGCGGGGGTGGCTAACATGGAGTGTGTGTACTGACATGGTGTGTACTAACAAGCTAACCCGGAAAAAAAAAAAGTTCCACGCATTGAATGAATGGAGTGGATCTCCGACATACGTCAAGAGAGTCTACAGAGCTCAATCTTAAACCTCATCTGTACATCTCCCACACACCACACACCCATATATATATATATATATATATATATATATATATGGAAATATGGAGGTCAAGCTGTGTGAGCCCCATCATAATGTGTGTCGAACATCTATCCCATCAGTCAAATGCACCATTCCATGGTGGACCCCGAGCTTAACAATCAACTCAATTCATGAATTGTGTGAGCCACACCACATACAAAAGTTGAGAGGGGTTACCCTCCCATTAAAATATTCAAAATCATTTGTTGGGCCACCAAGATGTGTTTCACAAATCCAACCCATCCATTATGTGTGTCCCAATTGGATGAAGGGCCAAACCAAGTTTCAGGCACATGATTTTAGATGATATGGCCCACCTGTTCTGTACATGGCTGATTTTTGGGATATCCCATAATTTAAAGGGGACCCATCAAATGCACGGTGTTGATGTTCAACATGCATCACGGTGGGGCTCACACAGCTCGACCTCATGGGAAGTTCCCATGAGCTCGACAGCATAGAACCGTTTCCCGTGCATGCGTGTGTGTGTGTGTATATATATGGGAAAAGGTACTATGCGCTCGACCGCATGTTACCTTCCCATGAGGTCAAGTGCTGGCATTATGCTAGCGGTCGGATGGTGAAAGTTTTAAAAGAACGGTGAGATTTTATAGGAAGAAAGGTAAGATTTTATAAGAGAGTAGAGAAACAAAATCAGCGAAACCGGCTCTCTCTCACGTATATTTCCTACGAAAGCCTCCGGCATGAAGGTCCTACCCTAGAAACCTAGGTGGGGCCTACCGTGTGGTTTTCTGAGAAATCCACCCCGTCCATCCGTTTTTCTCATATCATTTTAAGATATGATCCAAAAAATGAGTCAGGTCCAGGGATCAAGTGGACGACAAGTTGGGGATTGAACGTCCACCATTAAAAACTTGTTGGGAGATGGAGAAGTTTCGGATCAATATATATTTGTGTTTTCACTTCATCCATGTCCACGTGACCTTTTGTATAGGTTGGATGGTAACAAAGCATCACAGTGGCCCTTAAAAAGGTTTCAACGATGGGTGTCATTATCACCGCAGCTTCCTTTGGTGTGGTCCACTGAAGTTGTGGACCAACTTCATTTTTAGGATCGTACTTTAAAATTATCTGAGAAAAGCAATGAACGGTGTGAATAAAACACTTACATAACATTGGGCCCCACAAAGCCCTGCCCGAATAGATTACCGTCTGGGCGGGGGTAGTAGGACACAATCCGTGTCCTCTTTCTTTTGCGTCAATGCGGAATGGGCAGAAACGGATTGACTTCTCCCCCTGCCACTAGCCCGGTGGTGGTGGTCGGTGCTCTTGGGCCCCACCATGATGTATGTTTTTCATCCATGTCGTTCATCCATTTTTACATATCATGTTATGGCTTTCTCCCAAAAATGAAAGGGATATAAATCTCAAGTGGACCACACCACAGGAAAACAATAGTGATTGGATATCCACCATTAAAATCATCATAAGGCCCACTGTACTGTTTATTTGATATCCAATTTGTTGATTAGGTCATACAGACATAGATAAAGTGAAAAAAAAAATATCATCTTGATCCAAAACTCTTTTGGATCCCAAAAAGTTTTTAATGGTCAAGATTCAATCAACACTGTTTCCTGTAATGTGGTCCACTTGAGATTGGGGATATACCTTATTTTTGGTCTCATACCTGAAAATGATCTAGACAAATAGATGGACAGCATGGATAAATACATACATCATTGTGGGGCCCACATAGCACCGACCACCTGCCATTGGCTGGTGGCAGGGGAGTAGCCGATCCGTTTCTGGAACGAGCCCTGTTTTGAAGGAAGCAGATTGCGCAGTGAGTAACTCACTACGCCTTAGCGTACTAAGTAAACTCTGTGAGGTCCGCCATGATTTTTGTATATGATCCGCTCCGTCCATCCATTTTACCTTATAATTTTAGGGCATAAGCCCAAAAATTAATCATATAGAATGTTCAAATGGACCACACCACATGAAACAGTTGAATTGAACGTCTACTGTTGAAAAATTCTTGGGGGCCATGGAAGTTTTGGATCAAGCTTATATTTGCTTTTTCTCTTCATCCATGTCTTTATGATCTTATGAACAGATTGGATGACAAACAAACATCAATGTGGGGCCTAGCAAGATTTCAATGGTTGAAATCATTATACCCACGATTTCCTGTGATATGATCAACTTGAGACTTGGATTTGATTCAATTTTAGGCTCAACCTCTTAAATGATATGGAAAAAGGGATGGACAAGGTGGATTTCTCAAAAAATCCCATGGTAGGCGCCACTTGAGATTTTATAGCAGTACTTCACGCTAAAGGCTTTTGCAAGAGATACACAAGTCATATTTTAATAACCGGTTTCATCGGTTTTGTTTCTCCACTCATCCTATAAAATCTCACCGTTGATTTGAAATTTTCAACATCCAACCGCTAGTGTGTTGCCAGCTCTCAACCTCATGGAAAGGTACTATGCGATTGAGCGCATGTTACCTTCCCATGAGGTCGAGTGCTAGCACTATGCTAGCGGTCGGATGATGAAAGTTTCAAAAGAACATAATTAATCATTAAATCAAAGTGTTACTTAAAAAATTATAAGAAATACAATGTGGGATTTATCATATATTTCAAGATGATGAGTGTAACTATTTTATGTCTCCCATCAATCTTGACTATTCATTTCCATGCTATTGGCCAAAGGATCACCTGATTGGAATGATTTCACACGGTGGCTTATTCCTATTTGTAAGAATGAATAAACAGGTAGGAGTGAAAATAGGTCACCTCATATGCAATTTAAAAGGACTAGGGACGTTGCTAAGATCCCATGAAGGTGGTGATCATATATATTAGCAAACCCTATATATAGTGGAGACATAGGCTAAACACTATGATGTCCCCACTTTCATAAGGTGTTAACACATCACCAAAGCTTTAAAGTGATACTTGAGATGTCCAATCATCAATCTAGACCGTCTATTATTTCATACAATTAGGGACAAGACATGATGCAAAATCATGTTAATGGATGATTCTCAGCATCCGATCAATTGCATGAAAAATGTACCATCAAGGTTGAGTGGAGAAACAAATAAAATAGGTTTGTATTGCTTAATTATCGTTCCAAAGCAGCACTTTGGTTTGATGATTCTAACCATGTGATGAATGACTCGTAGAAAGAAAAAAAAAAAAAAAAACAACATATGGTTAGAACAAATTGACCTTATTCATAGGGTTACAATATCCAATTGGTGTAGAGTGAGAGAGAAAGAGGGGCTGTGGTTGGCATCCCCTATAATGCTGGGACCATACCCTGGACCACCATAGAGTTGATAAAAGCTGCAAGTTTGGTGTAACAAGAGTGACCACAGATGGATACCTAAAAGGAAATATTGGAAAGGCCTGGCTACCTACATTACCCTATCCCATTGCTTCTAGACATGAACACGGCACCTCTTTGTGGTCATGGGTTAAAGACCCACATCATGCCCTGCAAACATCCTGATGTGACCCTTCATATGGTCCATAGCACGTGCATTCCACAGCAAACACATGCATGCACGAACGTAAGCGTGAGCCAGCAGGTGGTCACATGTTCATGATAATACACATCTTAAGCCATGAAACATGCCAGCAGATGGTCACATGTGCATGCATGATAATACACATCTAAAGCCATGAAACATGCATGCATGCATGCACACATACATACATACACCCCGGTGGATCAGCATGATTTTTTGGCATCCCATTTTCATCATGGGACAACTATGTTAGATTGGTTAAATGACACACATACACCATGGTAGGCCTCACACCCCAACTAGCTACATTTGCAACTAGTTGTAGGCAAGATTTTTGGCATACATACATACATTTATACATACATACGTACCTCTGTACATGTGTGTAGCTAGAGATCGAGAGAGATAGAGAGTATGAGCTATGAATTTGGTTTTAGGCTTTAAGACACATCCTAGGACTAGGATCTTTTCTCTTAATCTGTGATTTGGTTATGAACTTTAAGGCCCATTATTGGGCTGTGATCTTTTTTTTTTTTGATAACCAATGATTTGGACATGGGCTTTCAGGCCTATTGAAGGGCTGTGATCTTGCTATTAATCAATGATTGATTAGATGGTGAAGGAAAAAAAGTGGCAGGTTGAGCTAGTGGGTGAAAAGATGTTTGCTTTCACGCCATCAGACAAAGAGCCCTGAACATAGCCCTTCGCAAGATCCTACTCTACCCACATGTTCAAACGTGCATATGTGCAAGATCCACACCGTTCATTAAGTTCCCACAGCCTTGTATGTGGTCCCAACTGATCTTTGGTCAAAACAATATGTATCTTCATTCTTTCACTCATGTCCCACTTGATGGCCGGACCTGCCTGATCTCAGCCCCACATCACTTAAAAACTGAGCCCCACCAGATGAAGGGTCCTGATCATCTGGCACAAAGTGCAAAATCGACACATGTGGAGGGAAGTAGTACAGTCAGACTCCTACCAATGCGAGGAGACTAGCCCATCACAGATCTCACCTGTAGATACATATACAACCTCCATGCAAAGAACCAAATCCTTCATTTTTTATTATTATTTTTTGGGACCTTAGTCAAACACTTCTATCAAATTGGGTGTCACCCTCGTGGACGGTGGATGTCCACTCCAAGCATCATGATGATGCTTGGACATGAAGATAAGACTCTTATGTCTTTCCATTTTTTTTCACTTCTTTCTCCTTTTCTTTTGCCATTCCTTTCCGACTTAGATCCAATCCCCACATGCCATGACTCTTGTCTCATGCATTTATCTCCGATGCACCCTGCCCACTTTCCTTTTGATTTTATTATTGGAGACATGAATATGATCCTCACGTTCAGTTTGTACAATGGGGCCCACAGTTCAATGATCCAAACCGTTGGTATAGCGGGTCTCAAACTGGATGGCCCTTGTGCTAAAAATCGTGAAGATTAGGAGATCCCATCTGTATCATTTTGGCCTTTTTTCTTGGTTGGATGTGAAACCATTGATTTCTTGTCTCCGGCCACCTATTAACTGTTTGGATTGATGAAAAATGGGCCCCACTTGCAGAAATTGAATAATTTTTGGACCAAGCATTGTGTAATTCCTCTTTAGTGGTTGTTATTTAAGAAAATTAGCTTGAATGAGCTTTGACCATTTTTTGACAGTATGAGAAAAAACCATGTCTTGATAATCTTAAACCTGGGGATCTTCCAGTGATCCAGACCGCAAAACTGGTGGACCCCAGGGTCGATAGACCATGATGAACAAAATTTTACCACTAATGAATCCTAGCCATCCGTTAATTGGTGTGCAAATGGATGGTTAGAGAGTGAACTTAGTCAATTGGAAAGAAGTACTCTTCATCTGATGGCTGGGATAGTTAAAAAGAGAATATCTACGTTCAGCTGCACGCCCACTGTTGGCCCACCTGATGAACAATCTGGATCAGTAAAAGAGGGGGCCCATCTGTAATTCTCTCTTTAGATGAAGGATAAAAGCTTCAGGTCCCCTGGGTCCCCATCCAGTGCCACTGGAAAGCATGGGAAGCCTTCATGTGGTTGTCGCACACGCACAACATATGGACGAGATCAAAACCGTTTATTTGGTAGGTGAAATAATGAATGGGCCATAACCCAAAATTCATAGTTTTTGGACAATCCCAACCCTTAAATTGAAGGCATACAACAAAAGTCAGCAACGGCTCAGATCCAATGAGAAAAGATACATTTATGAATAACTACGATAGTTTAATGAAAACACTTTTCTATAGCGGCCATTAAATAGGGGAACTCGCAGGATGCATGGTTCAGATCATCATACACATGTGCCACGTGTATGGATCACCTCCCTTGCTTGATGCTTTTCTAATTGAAATTACAAAATAAACCTATTGGTAGGTGAGGTGATCTTAGTTCCACGTGTGGGCGAGGATTGTGTGGTGAGGAGCTCACCACGCTATAGCGTGGTGTGGATTCTCTGTGGTGCCCACCGTGATGTATGTGTTTTATCCACACCGTCTATCCATTTTTCCAGCTCATTTTAGGGCATGAGCCCAAACTTGAAGTATATCCAAACCTCAAGTGGACCACACTACAGAAAACTGTAGGAATTGAACGTTTGCCATTGAAAACTTCTTGAGGCCCACAGAAGTTTTGGATGAAGCTGATATTTATATTGTCCCATCATCCTGCTCTGTGTAACCTTATGAACAGGTTGGATGACAAATAAACATCACTGTAGGCCCTATGAAGGTTTCAATGGTGGATGTCATTATCTGCACTGTTTTCTTTTCTTGTGGTCCACTTGAGCTTTGGATATGCTCCAGTTTTGTGCTCATGCCTTAAAATGAAATAGCAAAACGGATCAACAGCGTGGATAAAACACATACATCACGGTGGACCCCACATAGTATCCACACCATGCTATATAGTATGGTGAGCTCCTCACTACAGAATCCGGTTCCTCTATATGTGTGTGGGTCCCACTAAAAGTACACATCTTTAGTGCAAAATGATTCCATGCATTCATTACCTTATAAGTAACACCAAACATGGTTCATTTAATTTTCATGATGATGTGCCTTTATTGCTGTCTAATAGATGTCATGTGCAATAGATTCACCATATTTTTGAAGTGACTTTTCGTTCACATCCAAACAATTAAAAGGCAGGTGATGCAGTGGACCGCACAAGGAATAATCAATCAATCTGGACCACCCACCAATCAAATTGCAACACCTAAGACTGATTGTTGCTTCCGAAGTGTCATTGATCAAATGTTTCCAAGAGATGATCCAAATTTAGTGGGTAAAAATTCATTGATCAGATGGTTAGGATAGTTCGATTTTGTTAGGCAACGGACGATTGAGTAGGGCCCACTGTGAGGGAAGCATCGTCATGAGCATTATCCTTAGAGTCCTCTCGAGACCACCAAATCATTTTGGCATAAGTTGGAGACCAAAATCATAATTTTGTGGAGAATAAGTAGCCTGTTTGAATTTTGAATTACATCATGCAAAAGTGCTATCATTAGAATTTTGTAATGGTTGTTTAAATACATAATTGTGTAGGTAATTTGAAGTAAATACTTATGTAATAAAAGACAACAATTTTATATTGTATTGTAGTACAAATCTCTTATCCAAACATGTGTTGTTGTGTATTCCAAATGCGTGGCCACACGAATAACGAATGATTAAACATGTGCAATTAAATTATATGTCAGGCATGCCTGACTCATGTTCTATTCAAATCAAATTGAACGCTTGTAACCATAAGTGCCAAATTAGTTGGAATGGTAGTTGGATTAGAACCAGATCTGTGAATATTGGTCAACCACCAGTTATTACAGTGATCAGGTGATTTAGGAAGAGAAGGGTCGGTCCTTCTAAATGAGTCATTTTTTTATTGAAAGAAATGGACTTTTCTTTCAACATTGGTAGCTTAGATAGTATTTCTCAATAAAAGCGATAAAAGATAGACAAATTAAAAAATAATGGCTTGATCAACGATTTTATTAATCAAAATATCAATGTAGTATAATCCACTAAAAAGAAAAGTAAATAAGCAAAGAGATTAACTATGACGGTCTCTGCTAGCGAAAACGGTCATGGTCTTGATAGTACTCTAGACCTGAACAATTGTAAGATAGTCGTGTAAAATGTCAGATGATCGTGAGACAGTCATGGTGTAAGGTCAGCAGAATATCATGACTGGAGATGTACCAAGTAAGAACTCGGTAATTTAGGGATCCAACAACGAGATCATAGATATTTATATTACTGGCGTACTACATCAATCAGCTAGACAATAACAAAATTAAGCTAAGAAACTAAGAACTCCAGTCTTGCTACAACATAGCATTGGACAAAAGTGGAGGAAACTAACTAAGAAAAGAAACTACTAGATGTCCATGGAAGACAAAAGAGATAAGCGGCATAGAACTGAAAGTCTGTGTGTGAATATATTAGTGTGTGACACTGAACCCCCATCTTCAACTTCGAGTGCTACTTTTATAGCATTTTGAGAGACAGTGATTGTACGTAAGATCATGCGGCTAGCGTAAGAACCTTTCAGTTATGTAGTGGTCGTATCCCACTTGGATTTGGAATCCTTATTGTATTGTGTCACCGTAAGCAATATGTTTTTTTTTTTTTTTTCAATGGCTTTTCGTTGTTTACTCTGGTTTTCTTGTGATTTCTAAAAAGATTTCGAATGTTCTTTAGATATGTTTCATTTTGCATCAAAGTCCTCCATCACCCATGATGCATGATCATTGGGTATGAAGAGTCCAACAATGGCAAGTTGGTGAAACTTCTTCTACATGTTAAGGGTAGTGCATGCCTTGCATGTTGAGATGTGGAGCCACATCTGGACAAGGCCGCTCGACCAGTCGAGTGCCTTATTCGACCGGTCGAGTGGCCCACTCAACTAGTCGAGGACTGGCTCGACTCAAAGTCCAGCGAGCATCAATTTTTTGAGTTCCGAGGTACTCGACCGATCGAGGCCCATGCTCGACCAGTCGAGGTTATGCAGATTCGTTTCTGAATTTTACACGAACTGTACATTTTTGAGTCGGTTTTCGCAGAGGTGCGAAAGGGAAGTTGCCTAAACTATAAATAGGGGTCCCTAGGGCTTTTCTAGGATAATGAGAGTTATTCGAAAGTGTGGGCAAAGGGTTTTCTCTATACATCCAAGGGAAAAGGTTAGTATATTGCTTGTAGTCTCGTTTTCTTCATAGTGAAAGTTTGCACCCATGGTTTTTTACCCTTGTTTGGGGTTTTTCCACGTACATCTTGTCTTGTGGTTTGCTTGGTATGCTTTGATTCTACTTCTAGATTATATTTCTTTCTGTTTATCATTTGTAGGTGAGACCGGACATTGGATCTTGGTTTACTGCGTTGTTGGCGTGCTGCGCCACAACTGGTATCAAAGCTATTGGTTTTAGTTCAATTGGGAGCGATGACGGAAGAAGGAATGACTAGAATTGAGAAGTTTGATGGTTCAAACTTTACCTTCTGGAAGATGCAGATGGAGGATTATCTGTATCAGAAAGACCTCTATATTCCTCTAGGAGGAAAAGAGAAGAAACCAGAGAAGATGGCAGATGATGAATGGTTTTTATTGGATCGGAAGACTTTAGAAACGATCCGACTCTCTTTGTCTAAGAGCGTCGCCTTCAATATATCCAAGGTGAAAACCACAAAAGAATTAATGGAAGCCCTAACTACGATGTATGAAAAACCCTCAGCATCCAACAAGGTTCATCTTATGAAACAGCTATTCAACATGAAGATGTCAGATGGTGGGAGTGTAGCTGAACATCTAAACGAGTTCGATACAATCACGAGCCAATTGGAATCCGTTAACATTATTTTTTAGGACGAGGTCAGGGTGTTATTGATCTTGTCCAGTTTGTCAGACAGTTGGAATGGTTTGGTGATTGTTGTGATCAATTCTTCAGGGTCGGCAAAGTTGAAATTTGATGATGTGGCCGGTTTAATTCACAGCAAAGAATCTAGAAGAAAGGCATCAAGAGTTTCAGGGGATTCAGGGAATGCTCTAAACATTAAAGAAAGAGGAAGATCGTTGAACAAATGAAGCAATAAACACGGATGTTTTAAGTTGAGAAAGAAGTCCAATGGACTGAAAGATAAAGACGGGTGTTGGCATTACGGGAAGAAGGGGCACATGAAACATGATTGCAGGGCGCTTAAGAAACAAGAAGGAAGCTCTTAAGGCGGGAAGGATTCAGTGAATCTATCTGAGGAGAGTGACACAGAGGCGTTGATCTTGTCTCTTGATGTGAGGAATGAGTCTTAGGTTATAGACTCAGGTGCTTCGTTTCTTGCCACTTCGTGTAAAGAAGTTTTGCGTGATTATGTATCAGGTGACTTCGGGAGAGTCTACCTGAGTAATGATGAGCCGTGCAGTATTGTTGGAAAGAGAGACGTTCATATAAATCAGAAAGACAGAATGGCTTTGAAATTGAAGGATGTCACACATGTACCGAGTTTGAAACAGAATTTGATCTCATTAAGACAGTTGGCCGATACCGGATATGTGACAGCATTCACTAATGATTCCTAGAATATCACAAAAGGTGCCTTGGTGATATCTAGAGGCAAGAATGAAGGTACTTTGTACGTGACTTCAGGATCATATAGTTCACTCGCAGTCGCATCAACTGGAGTGAATGGACAATTATGGCATCGGAGGTTGGGACATATGAGTAAGAAGGGGATGAAAGTGCTATTGTCAAAAGGGAAGCTACCAGGGCTGAAGTCTATTGACTTGAAATTATGCGAGGACTGCGTGTATGACAAGCAGAAGAGGGTAAGTTTCAAGAAGACAGGACGCGCTCCAAAGATGCATCTGTTGGAGCTTGTACACACTTATGCGTGAGGACCGGCACAGGTATCATCTCTTGGTGGTTCACGTTATTTTGTTTCTTTTATTGATGATGCTAGTAGAAAACTGTGGGTTTATTTCTTAAAGCACAAATCTGATGATTTGATGTATTTAAGAAGTGAAAGTAATGGTAGAAAACGAGACAAGTAAAACAGTAAAATGTCTCAGATCTGATAATGGGGGAGAGTACTGTGATAAGAAATTTGAGGAGTATTGTGCAGCAAATGGAATCAAACATTAGAAAACGATTACAGGGACACCGCAGCAAAACGGTGTGGCTGAGCGCATTAACAGGACCATCCTTGAGCACGCCGGGAGCATGAGGCTAAATGCAGGGTTGCCCATGATGTTTTGGGCAGATGCTGTAAATACTGCCGCATATCTCATCAATAAAAGTCCCTCAGCACCATTGGATGGTGGGCTACTAGAAGAAATGTGAACTGGGAAAGAAGTGAACCTTACACATCTCAGATTGTTCGGTGGCACTTCATATGTTCACATTGATGCAAAGTACAGAAACAAGCTGGATGCGAAGTCCATAAGATATATGTTTATAGGCTACGGGTAGCATGATTTTGGCTACAGGTTTTGGGATACAGAAAACAGAAAAATCATTAGAAGCAAAGATGTAGTCTTCAATGAAAAATGATACATAAGGACAGTGTACAGGAAAATAAAGCCGAGGAGAAATAATTCGTAGAGTTGGAAGAGTTACCGGACACGGATGTTACAGCGCCACAGGATGATCATGCACAGGAGCATTATGAGGTAGAGCCACAGACACCGATTGTGAGAAGGTCTACTCGGGAGAGGAGACCCACGGTCCAATACTCACCCTCCTTAAATTATCTACTGCTGATAGATAATGGTGAATCAAAGTATTTTGAAGAGACATTACAGTCAAATACACGGGTTAAGTGGGAGCAGGCCATGGATGATGAGATGGACTCTCTTGAGTCAAATCATACATGGGAGTTAGTCACTCTATGTAAAGGTAAGAAAGTATTTCATAACAAGTGGGTTTACAAACTAAAGGAGGAGCACAATGGTTCGAAATGATACAAGGCTAGATTGGTTGTGAGAGGGTTTCAACAAAATGCAGGTATCGATTTCACTGAAATATTTTCACCTGTGGTGAAAATGTCTACGATTTGCATGGTCTTGAGTATAGTGGCTACAGAGGACTTACATCTAGAGCAGTTAGATGTTAAGACAGTCTTTCTTCATGGGGACCTTGAAGAAAAGATATACATGCATCAGCCGACAGAATACGTGGCACCAGGAAAGGAGAACAAGGTGTGTAGACTGAAAAAAAGTCTATATGGCCTGAAGCAACCCCGAGGCCGTGGTACAAGATGTTCGACAGTTTCATGTCAAGAAACGGTTACAGGAGATGTCATGCAGACCACTGTTGCTATTTGAAGAAGTTTGATACGTCATACATCATCTTTCTTTTGTACGTTGATGATATGCTTATGGCTGGATTAAGCATGAAGGACATCTCAAATCTCAAAAGACAACTGTTTAAAGAATTTGCCATAAAGGATTTAGAAGCTGCAAAATAAATCCTAGGCATGAGGATAAAGCGTGACAGGGAAAACAAGAAACTGGTTTTGTCACAGGTAGAGTAAATAGTCAAGGTACTTGATCGATTCAATATGGGAAGTGCTAAGCCGGTTAGCACTACATTAGCCAACCACTTCAAGCTTTCTAATGAGCAAGGTGCAAAGACGCGGGAGAAACGGGACTACATGGCTAAAGTCCCATACGCGTCAGCTATTGGGAGTCTCATGTATGCTATGGTGAGCACGAGGCCAAACACTGCTCAAGCAGTGGGAGTTGTTAGCAGGTTCATGAACAATCTTGGGAAGGAACATTGGGAAGCTGTGAAGTAGATCCTCAGATACCTGATAGGTATTGTGGATATAAGGTTGTGTTATGGTGGATCGGAAATCAAGCTACAAGGCTACATAGATTCATATTTGGCAGGAGATATCGACAACAGAAGAAGCACTGCAGGTTATGTCTTTACTCTAGGTAGTGTTGCAGTCAGTTGGGTCTCTCAGTTACGAAAGATAGTATCTATCAGTACGACGGAAGCAGAATATGTTGCAACTACAGAAGCGTGCAAGGAGATGGTGTGGATACAAGGTTTCATGGAAGAGTTGGGTAAGAAGCAAGCAGATTGCAAACTGTACAGTGACAGTCAGAGTGCAATACACTTGGCTAAGAATTCAGTTTTTCATTCAAGGACCAAGCATATTGACATCAGATATCACTTCATACATTCGTTATTGGAAGATGGATCGATTGCTCTGAAGAAGAGTCATACAAGTGAGAATCCTGCGGATATGCTGACCAAGGCGGTCACACGGGAGAAGCTGAAGCTCTGTTCAGCTTTGATTGGTCTTCAGCCTTGAAGTCGGGGAGGTGGTGCACTCCGGATATAAAAGACGAAGGTTTATGGTGATGTGTCTCCAAGTGGGAGATTGTTGAGATGTTGAGCCACATCTGGACAGCGTCGCTCGACCAGTCGAGTGCCCCGCTCAACCGATCGAGTGGCACTCAACCAGTCGAGGACTGGTTCGACTCAAAGTCCAACGAGCATCAGTTTTTTAGTTTCCGAGTTGCTCGACCGGTTGAGGACCATGCTCGATCAGTCGAGCAGCCTACTCGACCAGTCGAGGTTACGCAGATTTGTTTCCGAATTTTGCACGGACTGCAGATTTTTGAGTTGGTTTTCGCAGAGGTGCGAAAGGGAAGTTGCCTAAACTATAAATAGGGGTCCCTAGGGCTTTTCTAGGGTAATGGGAGTTATTCTAAAGTGTATGCAAAAGGTTTTCTCTATACATCCAAGGGAAAATGTTAGTATATTGTTTGTAATCTCGTTTTCTTCATAGTGGAAGTTTACACCCGTGGTTTTTTACCCTTGTTAGGGGTTTTTCCATGTATATCTTGTCCTGTGGTTTGTTAATTTGCTTTGATTCTACTTCTAGATTATATTTCTTTTTGTTTATCGTTGTGGGTGAGACCGGAGATTAGATCTCAGTTCACTACGTTGTTGGCGTGTTGCGCCACATTGCATCTGTTCATCATGTTTCATCTGAGAGATGACCACCTTTCAAGTTTTGGCCATGCGTACAGCTCTTAGCATCTGCCCTTTTGAGAGGATATATGCATGATGTAGGACGAGGTACAGATACTTTCCTAGCATGGCTAGACCAAAAGACAGCCAAACATAAGTGGGATCCAAGCACAATCCTATGTAGGGCATGACCTAATTAAGCCCAAGCACATCCGGTTCGAAGAAATTCAATTCGAATATGGAGAAATTGTCATTTTAAGTGTGAACCATAAATCGGCTATAACTTTTGATATGGGTATCGTTACAGGACGCATGACCTATCAATATTTACTATAATGGGCCATCTAGGGTCAACCGACCCACAACATGGGTCGTGTCCATTCGTTTCGCAAGAAAAAACACTTCCTATTCAAAAATGGGATTTTAGAGAAATTTTACTATTTTGAGTCATTTCAATTTTTGTCATATTTTCTTATTTCTAGAGTTTTAAATTACCATTTTTTTTTAGGAATTACTTGTAATCATGCTAGTAAGGTTTAATTGGACTTTCTATTTTTGACAAATTATGCATTATTCAATAAAAATATTTAAGTTTTATCTCTTTTTTCTCGTGGATTCAAGAAAATACCTTGTGGATTCAAGGTTTTAATCACTTAAGGAAGACAATGATCTTCCTGTTCATTTTTTCACTCTCCTCTTGTAACACCCTGAAATTCGGGGGTCGAGTATAAACTCAACTCCCGAGTTCCAACGCATCACTTATGCAACATACACAATGCTGGTTAAATGTTGTCTGAGTTAGCGCAATAAACATGAATGAGATTATACCAAAACAGTAATTCATACTCTAGTTCAATTGTATAAAGGCAAGCGGAAGACTGAAATTTTATATTCAAGTATGTAAAGTAACAAAATTTTCTGAACTCCAGAGTACGAATACTAGCTGAGTACCAATATACATGTATTGTTTCTAAGTCAAAAAAAAAAAAAATACAATCCTCAAGAGAGGCCCTGAAAACCCCGCGATGCAGCCGGCCTAAGCAAAGTCATCAGAGTACTGCATGAAGGAGAACTCCTCCTGGTCCTCATCAAAGTCGGGCTCCGGCTCCTGAACCAAGGCGCCATCTACACCTGCAACAGAGTCTGGTGGGTGTTGCAAACACCGTCCCGTAACGTGGGAGTGAGTAGCTAACTCAGTGGAACAATAAAGCATAAGTTAACATGTTATTAAATCAATCAAGCAGTAATGATAAAGCAGTACAAATCAAGCATTTCTAACTACTCTTGTTAAGTGCAAAAATGATATGACATGATGCTGTATGCCCTTGCCAAACCACCCTCAAGCGACAGCATCTTACGTTCGCGAATGCTAACTCCCTCAGTGCACCACATCTACAAAGCACATGCGGTGCGATGATGCTCATGATTACCAAGTTTTTATTAGTCCATTTCAAACAGTAGTATTGGAAAACTAAGGTACCTCCCTTGTATCATTCCCAACACGATCCATTCTAGGGTCGTCAATCCTAGTTATTCTCATACGGTATTATAGTTTGAGAAGCGTAGTGAAGGCATCGCAAAGGGCTTGTCACCCGTCAGCGCGGATACAGATCTCACTGTATGCGGCTCAATTGCTGGCCGTCAGCTCGAGTACAGGTCTCACCGTACTCGGCTCAATCACTAGCCGTCAGCTCAAGTACAGGTCTCACCGTACTCGGCTCAACTCACACTCTAGTTGCTGTGAAAGACTCGTGGCCAATCACAGACCCTTAGAGTGTACTCGATGATACTACGGAGGACTCGTCGCCCGTCAGCACGAGCACAGATCTCACCGTACGCGGCTCTCGCCGAAGTATTGACAGCTCGAATACAGTGTCCCATACCACCGTATTCGGCTCACGAGTTGGTTGCGCAATGGTCACTACGGGGAGGCATATGGCCCCAGCATAGGCCGACAGCTCGACCACGGTGTCCCATACCACCATGCCCTGCTCATGCGACTTAGCGGATCTAGGTACCATGGTTAAACGAGAATCACCACTGGTAAGTTTGGTACCCTAGGTTCAAGCAGTAGCGACCAAACAGGGTGAACACACAATTACACTTCGGTTTAGTTGGCGAGCCTGACTAGCTCGAGCGCACCACAAATTGAGCGATATGGAGCGCAAAAGCACTCCGTGTGGCCAACCACTATCGCCAACCGAAGTACGACTCGGGTTCGCCAGTCACGTCCTTTGTGGCGACATGAATCTCAGCCACAATCGCAAGTCTAGTACCGAATGTTTGGACTATATACATAGTCCCAAACTCAAACAGTTTTCATCGTTAGCATGTGAAGTAAAGCATGATAAACAAGCAATGCAAGCATGTTAGTAGGCATGTTATAAAGCATGAATAAAACATGAAGTAAAGCATGTTACAAAGCATGTTGTAAAGCATGTGGTGAAGCATGTAGTAAGGCACTATCCACAAGGGATACAATTACATACACATTACAGGTGAGTGGTTCTAGCGAACCACCGCATGGAGGGAAGCCTACTTGTCTCTAAGGGAGTCGAAAATCCCATATCAGCGCCTATCTAAGGCACTAATACATAAACATGTACTCATACAAGCATTTGCACAAACACCTAGAATACACTATTCCAACATACATGACGTATGTTAGCCAATTTCGTGTTAAGGCTGTCCCTTCGCCACGTGAGTATTTTACCCGTATATATCGTAATTATACAGCAAATAATCATTACAATTACATTTCCAAAATCCGCACGTATGCGGTATTTCTAGAATACGCAATTTCAACATACATGACATTTACACATGAACATGTATTTTTGCGATTCCTTTCGCCAAACTAGCATTTTATCCACATATGATATAATCAAACATTAAATAAACATGTCAAACATTTTCCAACAAAAATACGTATACGGTATTTCTAGTATATCTAGAGTATGTGAAATTCCATATTCTACATCGCTAATCGAAACAGGAAACGGAAAGCACTTTGTACATGTGCATTTACACGCAGATCATGAATCTATCATTATCTGACATTGAAAGCGTTGAAAAACGTAACTTATACACTTAAAGTCCTCACCTTAGCCCTTGGAATTTCAACAAATCAGCAAGGGTATTGGAGCTTCCGTATACGGGAGTTTCCTAGCCTAAAGAGCGGAACCGATTAGCTTTTGCATAACCTACCACTATCCAACCTCAAATCAGACCTAGGGTTAGGGTTTCTTACCTTCAAATGGGATGGACACCGCCGGGAAAACACCTGGATTAAGGCGGTGTAGGCCGTGTGATGAGTGGAAGCAGCAGGAGGAAGATCGGCTACGAACTTCAAGCCCTTCTCTCTCTTTTCTCTCTCTCTCTCTAAGGTTTGCTCCCAAATTCGTATGGCTGTGAGAGGGGCTGTTCTAAGCCCCTTTTATAGCCAAAATCATGTCCAAAATAGACTCAGGTTCAAGGGTGGCTGCATATATAGGCAGTTCGCCACTTTCCAAGCTCAAAAGGGATGTTCTGGTGGCCCTCCTTGAGCCAAACGTAAGACTTAAGCTCACCATCTATGGATCCACGTGGGATTACGTTTTCGACTCGATCGGATTCCCAGATCGCACGTGGCGGACCACTTTCAGTTCAACAGTCAGTGGGCCACGATCAGAAATTCTAAGTACATGTAAATGTTCCTGAAATTTTTCTTAATCCGAGGGTGTAATTTGGTCTGATTCTGACGGTCAGGTTGCTTAATACTGACGCGCAACCGAAAGATGCCAGATCACTATTCCAGATATTTTTATTTGGATGGGATATGTGTTTTTCACACTCCCTCGCTCCGGATCGAAATAAATGGCCGTGGGACATCGGAATCGTCTGATTTTTGAGATGATTGTCAAGCCCAGTGGGGCGGTCCTGGTTCCTTAGCTTCGTGTTAATCGGACTCCCGATGTGCGATCTAGACCCAATACGAAGTTCGTTTCATTCCCGAGAGCAGCCAGGTAATGAGTTTGGCTCTAGACTTTAGGGTAACCTAGAGTCACTAATTCTGCAAGTTTTGGGTCTTGCAGATCGTATTTAAAGTGATCCCAACGGATTTCATGGCTAACCGAGTTTAGTACTTAGTTAACTTTGTTAAATTTCTAAGGGATTTAATCCTACGTGATTTCTGGTCGATGTGGTACTCGACCCAATGTACGGAAATTTACAGGTCGTTACAATCTACCCCCCTTAAATAAAAAATTTCGTCCTCGAAATTATACCTTTTCGTAGTCCTCGAGAATCTGAGGGTAGTTCTTCCTGATCTCAGCCTCAGTCTCCCAGGTAGCTTCCTCCTTAGAATGATGTGTCCAAAGCACCTTCAACGTGGGATGGCCTTGCTACGTAGTACCTGCTCCTTCCTATCAAGGATACGCGTCGGGCGGAGCTCGTACGTAGCATCCTCGCAACTGTACCTGCTCCCACCTGATGATATGCGCAGGATCAGGAACGTACTTCTTCAGCATAGAGACATGAAATACGTTGTGTACAGAAGAAAGTGGCGTAGGCAAAGCGAGACGATACGCCACAGCACCCACTCGATCCAATATCTAAAATGGACCGATAAACCTCGGTGTGAGCTTCCCTTCTTCCCGAACCGAAGGACTCCCTTCATAGGGGAAACTCGGAGGAACACATGATCCCCGACCTCGAACTCCAGCGGCCGCCGCCTCGTATCGGCGTAACTCTTCTGTCTGCTCTGCGCTGTGAGTAATCGACGCCTGATGATATCAATCTTCTCTGTAGTCGTCTGGACCAACTCCGGGCCAATCAGGCTACACTCGCCAACCTCTGCCCAACAGTGCGGTGCCCTACAAGGTCGACCATATAAAGCCTCATATGGCGTCATGCCAATAGTCGCCTGGAAGCTGTTGTTGTAGGCTAACTCTGCGTACGGAAGACAGTCATCCCAGCTGTCCTTGAAGTCCAACACACATGCTCGTAACATATCCTCCAAAATCTGATTCACCCGCTGTCTGCCCATCAGTCTGAGGATGAAACACAGTACTGAACTTCAGCTTCACACCCATTGCCTCCTGGATATGAGTCCAGAAGATAGATGTGAACCGCGTGTCTCTGTCCGACACGATCTCTAAGGGAACTCCATGCAGACGGACGATCTCTCTGATGTATAGTCTAGCCAGCTCGTCGTCAGAGTTCGTAACTCTGATAGGGAGGAAATGGCCCGATTTGGTCAACCGGTCCACAATCACCAAATAGAATCGTGTCCCTTCCTCGTCTTCGGCCGCCCTGATATGAAGTCCATGGAGATGAAGTCCCACTTCCACTCCGCTATAGGCATGGGCTGGAGTAGTCCAGGAGGTCGGCGATGTTCTGCCTTGACCTGCTGACACGTCAGACATCGAGACACGTACTCAGCAATGTGGGCCTTCATGTTATCCCACCAATAAGTCCGTCTCATATCCTGGTACATCTTCGTGCTACCAGGATGCATCGCAAGCTTCGAGTTATGGGCAGACTCGAGAAGCTCGCGTATCAAGTCAGCCACATCAGGAACACATAGGCGGCCACGGAATCGTAAACCCCCATCAGAACCAACTCTCCACTCGGAGTCCACGGCGTCGCTAGCCTGCTCTCGAAGCTCAGACAGCCGTAAATCGCCCTCTTGGGCTGCAACAATCCTATCGTCAATAAGTGGCCGCACCCGAACGTGCGCAACACACTCAAAAGGCTCCTCGACAGTGAGTCTCTGCTCGAAGTCGCGCACAAACTCCATCATGTCCCACTCGGCTATCATCAGCGGTGCCGCAAATGCAATCGCCTTCTTGCGGCTCAACGCCTCTGCCACAAGGTTCGCCTTGCCAGGATGGTAAGAAACCTCGAACTTGAAGTCTTTCAAGGTCTCCATCCATCGGCGCTGTCTCATATTCAAATCCCGCTGTGTGAATATGTATTTAAGGCTCTTGTGGTCACAGAAAAGCTTGAACTCCTCACCGTAGAGGTAATGTCTCCAGAGCTTCAATGCAAAGATGACAGCTGCCAACTCCAGGTCATGTGTAGGGTAATTCTCCTCGTGCTTCCTTAATTGTCTCGAGGCATACGAAATCACCCTATCCTTCTGCATCAGAACACAACCCAACCCAACGCGAGACCCGTCAGTATATACCGTGTACTTCACCCCTTGCTCTGGCAATACTAGCACAGGGGCGGACGTCAACTTGTCCTTCAGCTCCTTAAAAGCTGCCTCCGCCTTCTCATTCCAGGCGAACTTCAGATCCTTCCGAGTCAACTGAGACAATGGCCTGGCAATCTTCGAGAAACCCCGAATAAAACGTCTGTAATACCCAGCCAGACCAAGGAAACTCCTCACCTCAGTAACCGACTCAGGCTGCTGCCAATCCTGAACCGCGGCTACCTTCGCAAGGTCCACTGCTATCCCATCCTTGGACACAACATGTCCCAGGAACTTGACTTCCTCCTGCCAGAAGTCGCACTTCTTGTATTGCGCAAACAACTGGTTCTTCTCCAACGTACCCAATACTGCCCACAGGTGCTCCTCGTACTCCTCTCGACTCGTGGAGTATATCAAGAT
Organism: Magnolia officinalis; assembly: GCA_021015155.1. Lineage (NCBI taxonomy): Eukaryota > Viridiplantae > Streptophyta > Magnoliopsida > Magnoliales > Magnoliaceae > Magnolia > Magnolia officinalis. The sequence continues at coordinate 50,095,989 of JAJHSJ010000016.1, forward strand.
GTCATCGATAAAGACGATGACGAATCGGTAAAGGAAGGGGCCGAAATATTCGGTTCATCAGATCTATGAACACGGCTGGTGCGTTCGTCAGACCGAACGACATCACCAAGAACTCATAGTGCCCGAAGCACGTCCTGAAGGCTGTCTTCTGTACATCCTCCTCTCTCACGCGCAACTGGTGGTACCCTGACTGAAGGTCAATCTTCGAGAATACTTCGCCCCCCTCAACTGATCAAACAGATCATCTATCCTGGGCAGAGGATACTTGTTCTTCACTGTGACCTGGTTCAGCCTACGGTAATCAATACACAACCGTAGCGACCCGTCCTTCTTCTTCACGAACAACACAGGTGCCCCCCAAGGAGACACACTAGGTCGAATAAAACCTTTCTCTACGAGTTCATCGATCTGTTTCCGCAGCTCCTCCATCTCACATGGAGGCATACGGTAAGTCGGCAACGAGATGGGCATCGCACCAGGCGTAAGGTCAATCGTAAAATCAATCTCACGCCGAGGAGGTAAACCAGGGATAGTCTTAAAGACTCCAACAAACTCCCGAACCACTGGCGTGCCCTCCGGTGTCGGACCATCAATCGGCACAAGTAATGCAGCATAACAATCAACTCGACAGGGCCAACTGACCTGCACTGGGAACGTGAAACCTGTGCCGTCAGGTCCATAGGCAGCCACGATCCGAGCATCGCAATCTATCTCCGCCCTCATCTTGGCGAGCCAATCCATGCCAAGTATAACGTCGTAGTGCCATAATGGAGCAACAATAAGGTCGACGAGCTCTGTGCTGCTACCCAAAACTATCGCGCAACCCTCGCATAACCGTGTAACATCCGAGAAGGTCCCAGTGGGCCGTAGTGAGTCTCGTTCCCTTAGTGGGAACAGTATGCAAAGATAGGCGTTTCACCGCCCCACAGAAATGATAGAGATAGTGGATCCAGTGTCCACCAGTAAAGAAACGGGAGTACCATGGATATGAGCCGTACCCTCGAAAGCCGTCGGTGCCGATATCGACGTCTCTGGGCCTCAGCAACAAGGGTATGTACACGAGCCTGCTGCTGGCGGTTCGGCTGAGGAGCCAGGGTCGCTGTGGCGGCCTGAAGAACGGCACAGGAGGTCGGAATGAAGGATGCGAGGAGAGGGTCTGTAGCGGCGGAGCTGAATGGCCTGTGGATAAGGGCGACCCAATCTCTGCGGTGGCGCAAATTCGCTAGCCCTCATGCGCGAGAAGCAGCTCTCGGTAGGGTGTCCTGGTTTTCCGCAAAACATGCAGGTCACCAACGGGCGTCTCATGGGAACAACTGGAGCTGCAGCCCTGGGGGGAGAATCGGCCCGAGGCCTCTTGCCTAAGATAGCCTACTCTGTACATCCTGTCGCGGTCTCGCAACCATAGTACCGCGTGATCGGGCCAAACGGTCCACATCCTGCTCGGCCGTCATAGACATGTGGACTAACGCCGCATACGTAGTGATAGTGTGGCAACATAGCTTCGACCGTATGTCAGGTCGCAAGCCCCAGTAAATCGTCGCATCCTCATCTGCTCATTGACGAGGATGGTCGGGACAAAGCGGCCCAACTCAGTAAATCGGTGCTCATACTCCGTCACCGTCATGCCTCCCTGCCTGAGGCGCAGAAACTCGTCCTCCCGCTCATGCCGATACGTTTGCGGGTAATACTTCTCATGGAACCGAGACTCGAAAGCCTCTCAGGTCCACACGAAGTCCACTGCGACCGTGCGCAGCACACTGTCCCACCATAAGCTGGCCTCCCTCTCAAACATAAAGGTAGCCAACTCAACCTACTCTGCCTCGGAGCAATGTAACATCCGTAGCATCTTGGAGATGCGGTCCAGCCAGAACTCCGCCTCCTCGGGTCTGTGAGAACCCACAAATGAAGGAGGCTTCAAGCGCTGAAATCGCTCGAGTAGACACACGTACCGACATCTCCAGTAGGAGGTGCGACAGGTGTAGGCAGAGGCGCATCTTCAAACCGAGCAGGAGGCTCAGAATCCTCCTCAGGATGCGCAGATGTCATAGGTGGAGTCGCACTACCACCGTGGGACAAAGCCTCAGCAATAGTGGTCATAAGCTCCTGATGCTGCTGCTGTTGTATCTGCTGCTGCTGCTGCTGCAACTGCTGCTGCTGCTGCATCTGCTGTTGCTGCTGCATCTGCTGCTGATGCATCATCATCATCAGCTGCTCAAATCTATCAGGCGGTGGAGCAGCCTGAGAATCATGCTGCGCAGCAGATGACGGCCGATACTGCTCACGGACCGGGGGCGTGTAAGGTGGCTGTCCACCGGTAGGACCAGCAGAAGGCTGATCAGATCCCAATCCTCGGTCCGTAGGACCGCCACTACCAGAAGGAGTCTGGTCCATAGAGCCGGTCAAACGTAAATATGTCGTGCTCCGCGTGTACTGCCGCGGCATGCCCTATACAACATAGGGTAGATCATTTGTGAGATAAAGCACAACACACTTCAAAAAGCACTTAGCATTCCACACATCATCAATACAAAGAGGCTACATGCTTTTCATTTACCCCAAAATTGTCATAATACATGGACTACAGAGTTACATGAATCACGACAGAAAATCACATGATAGCCAATACATTTACTACATGAAAACACCCAAAATATGCTACTACCTACTACATCAACAACATGAAAACATAAACCGCCTATCGCGGTAACCAACACAAACAACAACACACAACACGTGGATGACTAAGCATCCGAAGTAGGCGGTAGAGGAGGAGCATTCTTATCCTGCGCACAGCACAGAATAGCCTTCAAAGTACGGGACATCTTCTTAAAACTCTTCTTCATGTAGGCTTCATTCTCTTCGAGCTTGGCTCGGACTTGACCCATCTCTTGCTGCAGGGCGGCTTGACCCTCCTCGAGACGGGCCAATCGCGCATCAAAAGCATCCCGATCTACACCATGCTCCTGAGCCATAGGGGGTGAACTCTCCTCGGTGTCCTGAGCCTCAGGTTCTTCTTCCTGTATATCATCACCGCCCTCCTCATCACTCTCCTCGCCGGCGCTATCTGACTCATCTCCAGACTCGTCAAGTCGGGCTTGCCGCTGTTGAGGGCCGATCTTCATATTCTTGAGTGTCGCCTCACTTATGATTCGGACCGGTGCAAGAACCTCCATGTTCAATCTGTAGCCTACATCACGAGCCATCCTGCAGATCAGACGGCCAAATGGGAGCGAAAGATCGTTCCTGGCGGAACGAACAACATGCACTATCTGAGATAGGATGAACGTGGGCAGGCATATGTCGTCTTCATATCCCATCTTGTACAAGAAGTCCACCATCAACCGAGTACATTCCGTGCGGTTACCCGACCGTGGGTACACGTTGTAGGTGAAAATATGATGGAGTAAACGGAAGTCCTCGGCCATCTTTGTCGCCGCAATGCAATTTCCTCTCTTCCAAGTAACCTGGCGACCACAGAGATATCGCGTGCGGCGATCCCTTTCCCGCGCACTTCTGGAGAAGTTTAACTGGGGTGTACTGACACGCGGTAGCTTCGTGATCCGAGCCACTTCATCCATTGTAATCGTGCGTCTAATGCCCCTCAAGAAACAGTAAACTGAAGAGGCTCAACGGATGCGTCCACGATGTGAGCATAGAAAGCGCGAACCGTGTTCTCACATGCAGGCGACTCCATCAAACATAGAATTCCAACCGATGTCCACCAGGCGGTCCATCAGTGGTGTAGCCCGAACATCCTTTCATCCACATGAGCTTCAAACACAACTTTGCGGCCCGAAGCGCCCATATTCCATGCCTATCGGGTAAGCATTTCTGACGGGATGGTCAGGATCCAGGTCTCGCTTCGACCTAAACTCCCGCACGGTGCTTGTGCCGGCCCCCAACATCGGATTTCCTTCGGGAATGGGCTGGCCTACTTGGGCCGCATCATCGGCCGCTGGTTTTCCTCTTTCCCATGAGAGATAGGATGGAGGAAAAAGAGAAAATGGTGGCCACCACACCAAGGAGGGACATGGAAATTGCCAAAATGGGGAAACAAGGGGCTGATCTTTTGCTCCACCACACAAACAACAATCCAATGGGTGTGGAAGGAGCACAAGGTAGGAAATGGAAGAAGAACAAGAAGAAAGTGGAATGGGTGTTTTAGTTACCCGATTTTGAGCACCAAGAGGGGTATGAGAGCTTCAACTTGAGAATGGGGAAAGGAGGAGGCTAGGGTTGTTGTGGAAGGTTGGGGAGTGTGTGTTATGGAAGAAAATAGAGGATTTGGAGGTTTAGAGGGATGGGTTTTTAGGGAAAATCGAAAATGGGGTTTTGGAGCTTGAAAGGGAGTGAAATGATGGAGAGGGGTGTTCCAGCCCCTTTAAAACCAAACAAAGCCCAAATGGCACGTGCCATGATGTGTAGGGGGTTGGGCCGACCAACCCCACACTTGAAATCTTACCGGAAAGGTGACCGGACCGCGGTCCGCCGCCCGAGCCGCGGCGCCGCCGCGGCCGGACTTGGCCGGAGCCGCGCCACCTCTGTGGGGACCACCCACCCTGCTCGTTCCCAGGGTGCCAAATGCACCCTGGTTCAATCAGGAGTCTTAGTTGATTAACGTGGGGGGCCCCCGACCTCAGTTCAGCTCCAGAACGGTCAGTTTCGGGAATTTCAGAACCAATCTGATTTTTCCTGATTTTTAACGACTAATTTTTGGTGGGTTGTGATCTTGACATGTCAATAGACGGTCCAGGGGTGATTTGGAGTCCATGTGTGCGGTCAGGATCGAGTACAAACTCGATCACCGCGTCCGTTTTTAATGAATTTCACCGAACAGTGAAATCGGGAGACCCTAGGACTGTTTCTAAAATTTTGCGCACCCTCCTAAATATAATGTGTCAGCGTACGTAGTGGGGACATAACTCAGGTCTGATTTTAATCAAAATCATGCTCTGATACCAACTTGTAACACCCCGAATTTCAGGGTGTTACACCTCCCTACGTCAGTTGATATCAAAACGAGGCTTTTCCTCGGTTCAATGGCTTCTTACAATGGTTTAAACAACAATCCCATGGATGGTGCTTTGAGGAACAATCATATGATAACGATGGTGGTGTTTGTAGCTTTCCAATGAGAAAATCAGTGAGCCATGCAAGGACTGCAAGCGACAATCAATTGTTTAAAGGGAACTTTAGGATAGATCCGTGTTCGTAATAATGAGCAACATTAAATCGGTGATGAGGCCTGCAGTCATCATATTTGTGGTGCAACATCAATGATGAATTGTAGGCCACCACTTTGATTATACAAAAGTTGTTCTACATGTCAAAAGAAGAGATAGATTTACAGCGACATAACATCTTTCGAACGAGATGCAACGTGAACCAAAGGGTTTGTGATCGATCATAAATGTCGAAAGTAGTGAGAACATCGTGTCGAAGACTATATATGATGAAAAGCTGGCAATTGAAGATACAAAGGCACCCCTCTTCATATACGATTAGATGGATCAAGGAAGTGAATGAAACAAAGGTAACTAGACGATATCGCATTCCCTTCTCCCTTGAATGAAGTAATGTGTAACATGGTCGATATGGAAGCTTATCACTTGTTACTTGATCGACCATGGTATTACGATGTTAATGCCACGTATAGAGGTCGGGATAATATTTTTATTTTTTTAAGATGGTAGACAGATTTTCCTCATCACTATGAGAATAAAGAACCAACCTAAGACTTCTAAAGTGAAGGGGCAATCTGTCGTAATTGAATGAAATTTGTCATACAATTTATGGAGACGGGAGAGATCAATGCATTAGTTGAAAACGAAAAAGAAGTAAAACCCATGAATATCCCAAAGAAGTTGAAACCAGTGTTACAGGAGTTCAAGGGAATTATGCCCAATGAACTTTCCAACAAGTTACCCCCCATGTGGGATATTGCCCTTGCTCAGGCAAAGTTCGCCTTCAACAACATGCAAAATCGATCCACCGACAAGTCCTCATTCGACGTTGGGTATGATTATGTTTTCAAACATACACCTAACCTGGTCCTTTTGCCTAAGTTACCAAGTATGAGTGTTGTGGTAGAAAATATAGCGGACCAAATCGTGACAATGCATGCCAAGATCCCGAAAAAAGTTACAAGAGTACAACGCCAAATATAAGAAAGAAACTAATAAACATCGGTGCCAGAAGATATTTGAAATGGGTAATAATGTACTAATTCATATGCACAAGAAGAGGTTTCTGACTACGACGTATAAAAGGCAAAGAAATAAGAAGATCAATGCATATGTTGTTGATCCTCCCAATGGTATGGAGATGTCACGGAATTTCATTATAGCAAACTTTTATGAGTATCATGAACCAAGTCTCTTGAATAACTCGAGGATGAGTTCTTTTCAAGTGAATGGGACTGATGTAGGATGAGGTACAGATACATTGTATCTTAACTTGGCTAGACCAAAAGAATGTCAAACAGAAGCGGAAGTAGTCCATCATATCCGAGCTCAATTTTACATAGGGCACGATGTAATTGGGCCCAGACACATCTGGTTCAAAGAAATTCAATCCCGATAGAGAGAAATTGTCGTTTGAAGTGTGAACAGTAAATCAGCCATAACTTTTGATCGAGGTATTATTACGAGATGCACGACCATTCAATCTTTACCATAATGGGCCATCCGGGGTCAACTAACTCACTCGTGGGTCGCATCCATCTATTTTGTAAGAAACACACTTTTCCAGTTGGAAATGGGATTTTATTTTTTTATTTTTTTTAAATTACTATTTTTAGTATTTTTATTTTTGTCATATTTTATTATTTTTAGAGTTTTAGATTACATTCCTTTTTAGAAAATACTTGTAATCATGTTAGGGCTCTTCCAATAAGGTTTATCTGAACTTTCTATTTTAGACAAATTAAGCATTATTCAATAAAAATATTCGAGTTTCATATATTCTCTCTTGTGAATTTAAGAAATTGCCATGTGAATTTAAAGTCTTAATCATTTGATGATAATGTCTTAATCAGTAAAGTATTATGAAAGTGCCACTATTACAAATTACAATACCAATTTCCTCATAAAGACCAACAATTCTCATGTTTGGTTATGCATGATAAACTTGTATTGTTGATACTTTTACATCACTAAAATGTCGAATTGATAGGGAAAAAACACTGATTCTCGTGTTCGAATAGGAATTTCATTACATAATTACAAATTTCGTTACATGCATTTGTATTTGACCATCAATTTATGTGTAGAATTATATGTTTAAATAAATGTTATAAAATCATAATGATTATGCCCTTACATCAAATTACTAATGTATTCATAATCCAAACAGGCCTTGGATGAAACTAAAATTGAAATACATGGTTTTTAGTGTCACTCCATTTAGCCCTTACAATTTTAAAAGGTTTCAACAGCCAATAATTCTCTTTCCGCCTCTTTAGTCAAACACATGAAGGCCCTTAATGTGAAAAAGAGATTCCCTTTCCAAGGAAGGCCCTCTCTCCAACCTTTTACAATCCATATATATATATATATATATATGGAAAAGGTTCTATGCTGTCGAGCTCATCCGAACTTCCCGTGAGGTTGAGTTGTGTGGGCCCACCATGATGCGTGGAGAACATCTACCCCATCAATCAGATGCACCATTCCATGGTGGACCTAGGACTTAAAAATCAAATCAATCCATGACTTGCGTGGGTCATACCACATACAAAAGTTGAGAGGGGTTACCCTCCATTAAAACATTCATAATCATTTGTTGGGCCCACCGAGATGTGTTTCACAAATCCAGCCCATCCATTATGTGTATCCCACTTGGATGAGGGGTCAAACCAAGTTTTAGACGCATCCAAATTTCAGGTGGCCCCACCAAGTGCTTTTATATTTTTTAGGCATGTCTTCACATGGTTTTAGATGGTATGACCCACCTGAGTTCCGTATACAACTGATTTTTGGGATATCCTATAATTTAAAGGGGACCCATCAAATGCATGGTGTTGATGTTCGACATACATCATGGTGGGGCCCACAGCTCGACCTCATGGGAAGTTCCCATGAGCTCAGACCGCATAGAACCTTTTCCTATATATATTATATATATATATATATATATATATAATATATATATATATATATATATATATATATATGTTCTGCATCTAAGCGTTGTCTAAAAGAAGAGATGGGTGTAAGGTAGGGCATCTAGTAGTGCTGCCCGGCTCACAAGAGGGAAGTGCGGTGTTGGTTTTGTGTTTTCCCATTGGTGGTGACCAAGGTTTAAAAAATTAAAATCAATGTGTCAGGTATGGGATTATTCACCATCAATGTAGCCCAAACGTCTCATGATGTGTGTGTAACAGTTATATACAACAATGCCCACACAAGATAGGTGAAGTTAATGTAGTCTGACACGCCGAGGAGGTTGTAGGTTTGAAACTGGCTGCAGTCTTTGCATGACAAAGAACCGTTTATCGACTCTCGAGCTGACTTAATGAGTTTCATCAAGTGAATTTTCAGCACCATACAGATCAAATGACTGGAATTTTGTACCTTTGAATGAAGTTCAGTGATGAGTGTTACGAGAGAAAAGGATTGGACAATGAGTTTCATCAAGTGAATTTTCAGCACCATACAGATCAAATGACTGGAATTTTGTACCTTTGAATGAAGTTCAGTGATGAGTGTTACGAGAGAAGGATTGGACAAAGACTCCTATCGAAGATCTAATGGAACTAATCACCCACAACCAGCTGTAAGTTAACTTTCACTGCAACCCAATTTTTCAAGCACTTTCCCTTATAAATATATCATATTTTCAAGTTATGAAGTTATTAAAAAGGGCTGCATACGTCCATAGATGAACCATGCCAACAATAGGCCTGGTCAGAAGATCCTAGATGCCCATCTTGAGCTTTCTTTCATTGAATGTGAAATATGCACTGCTCCATTGTTTTTCTTCCTGACTCTTTATCTGCAAGTAACTAACTGGAAGATTGCAGCATGCGTTACCCAAAACAGAAGACTCTTATGTTTTCCATTGGGATCAAGCATTCAAGATTATGGGTTATTTGCGATCCAGATTGCTAATTTTTAGGGCCCGTTTGGATACCACCAAATAAGTTACTTTTTTTACTTACAGCAGTAGATAAGTAACTTATTTGAGATAAGTAAGTTTGGTTCATGATCAATTATAAGTAGTTTTTAAATTTTAAGTAACTTAACCACTTCAATTTAATAAGTAGAAATCAAGATTAACTACTTAGGCACAATTAGGTTACTTAACCTTAAGTAACTTACAATCTAAATGCCCCCTTAGCGCCTGTTTGGATACCACCAAATAAGTTACTTTTTCTACTTAAAGAAGTAGGTTAGTAACCAATTTCAGATAAGTAAATTTGGTTTATGATTAGTTATAAGTAGCTTTTTTACTTAAAAGTACATAATTACTTCAGTTGATTTTTTAGCTTTTCTACTTTTCATAAGTTCCAAAAGAGGTACCAAGAGAGACGAAAGAGAGGTGAAGCTGTTAAGTATGTTATTTGCCGAACATACTTATCTTCTTAATAAGTAGAAAGTAAGATAAGCTACTTGTGGAATAAGTAGCTTATCTTAAGCAACTTAGGATCCAAACGCCCCCTTAGTGACTCAAAATAATGGCCCCCTTAATGACTCGAAATTATGGCTCTTTATTCTTGCTATTGATTAAGTTAACTAGGCCCTACGTGATAAATGATCTATACCACAGGTAGCCGTCCCACATGATAGATGGCGCCCACATGATGAATGGTTCACATCAAAGGTGCGCTCCACATGATGATAGTGAACATCAATGGTAGGCCCCACATCAAGGTAGGCCACATATAAGGACGGTCCACATCAAAGGTCAGCCCCTATGATGAATGGCCCACATCCAAGGCAGGCCCCTCATGATGGATGACCCCCTTCAAAGTTGGACCCTACATGATGGACAGTCCACAATAAGGTGGACCCCACATGATAGATGATCCACATCCTATACCCAACATGATGGACGGCCAACATCCAAGGTAGGCCCAGCATGATGGATAGCCCAAATCAAAGATGGGCCTCACAAGGTGGATGGTCCACATCGGAGATAGGCCCAACACAATGGACAGTTCAAGATAGGGCCAAGGTGCGCTCAACATAATGAACAACAGTCCACATCATAGGTTGGTCTCACATGATAGTGGTGGATATTAAAGGTGGACTGCACATGATAGATGGCCATACATCAAAGTGGCTCCGGATGATGAACAATCCACATCACAAGTAATGTTGCACAAGAAATTTACGAATGTTGTAATTTATATTGAATATGTTGTTTGCCAAACATATTTACCCGTTGAATAAGTAGAAACTGAGATCAAGTAGCTGAAGTAAAAATCTCATTTAGGCTGCATTTGGTTGCACCAAAAATCATGAAACCAAACGCACAGATGATAGTTATCTTTCACACCCAAAAAAAAAAAGTACATTATTAAACAATTTAAATTATTGAACATACCAATTAATGGAAATATAAGAGATAAGAGACAAATGTAAAGAATCCAGGTGCTAGAAAACCCAAGAAAAAATCTATTGAAAACCCAGAGAAGAAAAAACTTGGGTATACTTCGTACCGACCATTGTAAAAACTCCTTGGTAATGAATTTCGTTTTACACTGAGCAGAAATAAAATCCAATCAACCCAAATAGACTCTCTGTCTTCAGGAGGCATTGGACCAGAAATGTCACCAGAATATATATATATATATATATATATATATATATATATATATATATTATATATATATATATATATATATATATATATATATATATAATATATATCACACCACCACACCCTCATGCCGTAGTGGGATTTCACCACCTATGGATACTCGAACCCTCAACCAGGTGTTGAAAATCCTGAGAGTCTACCACCAAAGTGTGTGTGTGTGTGCGCGGCGCGCTGAAATGGCTGCACTCACAGCCAATATCGGTGGATTTTTTTTATCATGGTATATTTTACAAGTTCTGAACAAGACCTTAATTTCCATGATACTGACACACCTTAATGGCTTCATCATCATCTAATGAGGGACATACTTAGAAAAGGAGACATGCTTAAGGCCGATAGCAAACCATCCACGGATGCAATAATGTGACAAGTGTTGCCTACTGATCAAATGGTCGCCATATACATGTCGGGGCCAAAAAAAATCAAGCAGATCATGTTATTAGATGGGCAGATCTAAGGAAGATGCACATACAAATCTACAAACAATGAATTGACATTCAACCATCTTTTTGGAACATGTTAATAGAGATAACTCTAGTTAGGTGTCGGACCCCAAAAATCAATCCGATCATGTTATTAGATGGGCAGATCTAAGGAAGATGTCCATACAAAGCTACAAACAATGAATTGACATTCAACCATCTTTTTGGAACGTGTGAATAGAGAACTCTAGTTAGGTGTCCATGCATTTTGCCTATTAATGCTGCATTAATGATGAGACCGGTTCCTGTACACATCACCGTAGAATAAGCTTGTTCTACAAGGATGGCTCATGGGCCCACCATCTCTATGAGTGTGGCTACCAGCTTGTCTAGAAGGATCACCTCGCTGAAAGTTGGATGCGACAGAACCCAGGCCGATCCAACCATCATTTGGGCCACCACATGAATTTAGAGATATTTGGGTGGTGGTCAATTGTTTCCTATGGTGTAGCCCGCACGTAAGCGTGCTATGAGGGGGACTGCACCAAAGTGTTTGGTGGGCCCACCAAACATATATGTCAGCTCATGTTAGGACATTAATAAATAATAATAATAATAATAATAATAATAATAATAATAATAATAATAATAATAATAATAATAATAATAATAATAAGGCAGATAGCAACAGAAAAGTGGGCACGGGCCATCCACTGTCAAAACCCTCTCTATCCGTACAGCTGCACCCTTTCCTGTCACTCTCTCTCCATTTTTCTCTCTCCTACTCTCTTTCACTTGCATCGCACATGCCATGCCCCCTAATGAATAAAAAAAAAAAAAAAAAAACTGGCATTCAACCATCTGGTTATGTTTGGATGCAGTATAATCAGATTGCAATTTGTTAGCCAAATGCAGTTTCCTCCCTTGCCATCTCCATGAAGGCCGCAGCTCCAAATTGCAGCTATATAACTTTCACATATTTCCACAATTGAAGGTCGGTTGTAAATTGCATCTAGTGTTGATCCATGGCTCTACCCGGGTCCTTACTCTTACCCGGGTGGTAGACTCCCTGGAGTTTCAACACCGGGTCAAGGGTTCGAGAGTACCCATGGTGGTGAAATCCCACAGTGCGCGTGTGGGGGGTGGCATGAGTGTGTGGGGGTGTGTGGGCGTGTGTGAAAATAAAAAATAAAAAATAAAAAATAAAAAAAAGGTCGGTTGTAAATTGCATCTAGTGTTGATCCATTGCTCCGAAATAGATGGTCCAAATTGATTATATTGGTAAGTTTGATAGTTTGATCGAGACCACTCATCATGTTAGTCCCGTTTTTTATTGACCATGACTCTCAACAAACACTATGATCATGATAATCTCAACCATTATATCAATGGCCAAGAAAATGTATCATCTAGATCAATTGCACTTGGAAGGTTGATTGTCAACTTAGAACGTCCATCACTTCAGGCCTTCCTATCATTGCTGAAGACTCGAGAATCAATTTAATTGGACTATTCTAATCAATCAATGGCCAAGAAAAATAGTTCCAAAAACAGGTGACTCATCTCAAAACTCAGCGAGTCAACTCGACTCTACGAGATTTTGAGCCAAGTCCGTTGGAAACTAGAGACAAGCAAGACCCGGTCCGGACTGCACAAGACTCATCGAGTTGACTGGAAAACTAGGTCGAATCAATATGACTGCATGACTTGACTGAGTCACTCACCCAATCAACTATTTTCTTGTTACAAAATTACAAGTATTTTTTTATTATAAAACTAAAATCACTGTAACATGAGTCAAGCAAGCAAACCTCATCAGGGCAAGAACCTACCACCAGTGCACCATGCAATGCAGCTATGTTTTTGTGTATTTCATCAACTTAAAGGTATTTCCAACAATTTTAATTTTTAAACTTTTTTATGGGTACAATATCAAATTTTTTGTCACCACACTAAATACTTCAAATTTAATTATTAGAATAACATATTGAGTCAGGGAAAGACTCAGTCAAATCTTCAAGTTCACCTGAACTGAGTAGACATCAAGTCCAGTCGAGTTTTCTAACTATGGCCAAGAAATTGACAGTTCATGTTGATTATAATAGGGAAACAAAAAGTACTTGGATACATGACATCAATACTCTATCTGGAGGAACCGCAGGCTGTTGCAATCACGCTGAGCTTACAATCAACTAGAATGAATAAAAAGAATAGGAAATCATATTCAACATAACTTTCAGTGGGCCCTTACGGGTTTCATTTCTTATGAGTTTCTTTATTCCAAAGAACTAATAATTATCCAATATGGGTGCATGATACATGGATAATTTAATTTACCTCTATAAGATGCAGATCTCAATGTCATATTCTTTGCCTAAAAGGGTTCGATGCCGCTTGACAGTCGGAACAGGAATGAAGAATCCAAACAGGAATGAAGAACCCAGGAAAATGTTGTTTGGGCAGAAAGAACCAATTGAAAATTTAACAGCCCATCAAAATCTGAAGGGCTGAACAGAAATCATTTGTATAAAAAATTAATACAACACTGCTACAAAGACAGCTGTTACCGGTTGGTCGCTTGACTAGTATCTGACCCAGTTGCTGTCGTAGGCTGTTCGTTGGACTTTTCAATGGAGGGTGGGGCTTTCTTCTGGCCTGGGCCAGCAGAGACTTTGACGGTGGCAGGTCTAAGAAGTCGATCTCCAAGAACAAATCCACGCCGGAATTCTTGAATTATGATGCCTTCCTTGTATTCTTGGGACTCATCACGTGCAATGGCCTCGTGAAGCTTCATCAAAGGAAAAAAAAAAATCAAAGGAAAATCAGAAATGGTTCAACTGAATGCCTGATGATTTTGCTAGCAAACTGTGTGGTTCGCAGAACAGTAGATTCAAAACAGAAAGGTATGAAAAAAAAAATGCTGTCAAAACCAGCATGTCTCAGTCCCGTTCAGCAGTACAGAGTATTGGACCTTCATTTTAGAGTCCTAAAATATGACACCTATATACGGGTATAGGGCCTATAGGAGTATAGCCCCAAAACATTAGTATCACATACAATACACAAACAGGCATGGGATATGGCAGGCTATGTCATGGATACATATTTATTCACATTCTGCTGTTTTCCTAACTACTTAGGTCCTGTTTGTAGACACCTAAAAATGAGTTCATCTCATTTTAGATAGCAGTAATTATGTAATAGAGATCTTGATCACTAATACATAAGTGCTGTTAACATGAACTCAATTATGTAGTAAAGAAATAAATATTACTGTTAACTATACTGAGACCAACTCATTTATAGGCGTCAACCAAACACGGCTTTAGTTTATTCTTTGCAATATAAATATCTACAGCGCTACACGTTATAGAGGAGTGCTGAATAATACTCAACTGACGGTAAAGTTAAACTGTCCACCTCGTGCATACAGCCAACATGTCATGCATTTTGAACAGGTCCAATGTTGTCCATATGTGACATGTTAGCCACATGCACAAGGAGTACAATAAATTTACTGCTGATGTGTATTTGAGCAGTCCTACATTATTTATATGTTATGCCGTAAATGTATCATAAAGAAATATGACCATGGTATGACATAACAAAGAGAAGACAACATGCATCTTAATATGTTTTAGACTATTTTTAGCTCTTAAGAATTCTGCTAATTATTGTCTTCAAAATAGTATGCATCTCTACTATATGTAACTAGACAAGCCTTCTAAAGATCGCAGAGGTAGAAGCATTTATCAGGGGGAGAGTCCAAGATCGAGTGTCTCCATTTTCGAGCCTTGTCGAGATCACACAGGTAAAAGGGTTTGTCAGGAGGAGAGATCGAGATTGAAAGCAGAAAAGAAAAGAGAAGGATGGGGAGTCCGAGATCCTAGCCAAAATGAATGTTTAGGCGTGGAACCATTTTATACATATGTCAACCTTCAGACTGGCATGGCTAAGGCTAGGTTGCATCTTGTGGGTGATTGTTTCAGCCCCCTAGGTGATTACCTAAAACCCTAACCAGCACTTAGGACTACGAGAGGCTATATGCCTAGCGACCAAGCAGCTGAGTCAGTGAGCACCTACGACCTTGAGCAATCACTTGGGACAATGAAAGTCAATAGATACCGAGGGACCAAGTGGTTTCATAAGTGAACATGTAAAACCTTGAGTGAACACTTGGTAACCAAGTTGTAGCCCAGGTGGAGTAATGCAGGGCTCTAGATTCTTAGCAACCAAGTGGTTGCCTAGGGAATAGTCCTAAAACGTTCAACTGACGTTAGGCAAGCTTACAGCCTAGGAGGTTATAGATAACACAATAAGCCTCGATCTAGGCCTGGTCCCTTAGGGTTCTTGCCTTCCCAAAAAGGGAAAAAAAAAAAAAAAAAAAAACCTTGAACTGCCTAGACTATTGTGATATTAGTTATCAAAGCTCTTAGGGTTCTTGCCTTTCCAGAAAAAAAAAAAAAAAAAAGGCTCTTACTGTGATATTAGTTATAGATAACACAATAAGCCTCGATCTAGGCCCGGTCCCTTAGGGTTCTTGCCTTTCCCAAAAAAGAAAAAAAAAAATACCTTGAACCGCCTTGACTACTGTGATATTATTTATCAAAGCTCCTAGGGTTCTTGCCTTTCCAAAAAAAAAAAGCTCTTAGGGTTCTTACATTTCAGTGAATACATTTGTGTTTGCCTTGAGTTGAGTTATTTGAATGTAGACATCAAGGCATGCCATAACAGTAGCGGTGGCCATAACAACCACCACCATTACCGTTACGATACGGGTCATAACGGCCGTTATGGCCCCTGTAATGGCCGTTATAGCCTTTTTTTATTTTTTGAAAAAAAAAAACTGTATTATCTCAGTTACAGGGGTCGTAATGGCTGTTACAGGTCATTTTTTCCGTAACAGCCATTACGCCCGTTACGACCCCGTAACGCATAATGGTTGGCACCGTTGCTGTTACGTTACAGCCGTTACGGCACACCATGGTGGACATGTTAGACTTGGCAACGATTCAAAGACTAAGACGCGATGATTGCTTCCCCCTAAATTTCTTCTCTATTTGTAACAAATAAATACACATGCCAACCATAGGATCTCACCAAAATCCTGAGAAATTTGAGGAATTTAATTGCCTGAAAAGTTATTCACTATTTGTATAGGTTTCATTTAAAAAAAAAAAAAAAAAAAAAAAAAAAAAAAAAAAAAAAAAAAAAAAAAAAAAAAAAAATTTGATACAACATTGTACAACAAAAAAAAATTAATAAGTAAAGAGATAAAATGTACTTAGATTTGCTTAACATTATGTCCTCCATGTTTCTCTTCCTATAAACCTAAACAAGAAAGGTAAGTGATAAACTCAAATGACTGACTAGTAGCATGAGATAAATATAGGCGCGAATAGGTTTAAAACTTAAGTCAAAACAGCGTGGCACAAGGACGATACAAGAAGAGACTATGTAAACAAGCAACTATTCCAAAATGCTTACCGAGGGATCAAATGGCTTGCCAACAGTCCCTATGACAGCAACTCGCAAGCTTCTCATGATCTCTACAAACTGCTTGTATATACCCTGATAGCTTGTGTCAATTTTCTTTTCCTTTTCCGTTTCCGTCTTAATCTGTTGCTTTGCTCTCTCAAAATTGTCCACTAAGGGCAAGAGGCTCTCAATCACTTCCCCTTGAACATCAGATGTCAATGTGAACCGGTCTCTCTCGAACCTCTTTCTGAAATTGTCAAAATCCGCTTTTAAGCGAAGAAATTTATCCTTCCCAGATGCTATATCTGCTGACAACTCTGAAACTTTTTGGGCCAAATCGTTCTTCTCATTTTCAACAACACCTATTATTGCCTCTATGTCAGAAACAGTTTTCTCATCCCCATCAAGAATGGCCTCCTTGTA
The DNA here is from genome assembly GCA_021015155.1 of Magnolia officinalis. Lineage (NCBI taxonomy): Eukaryota > Viridiplantae > Streptophyta > Magnoliopsida > Magnoliales > Magnoliaceae > Magnolia > Magnolia officinalis. The sequence goes on from JAJHSJ010000016.1 coordinate 50,113,136, forward strand.
AACTTGAATGAGGGTCTTCAGTGTGGGTGGATGATTCAGATCTACATCCCTTTCCTGTTTGTTGTTCTCACTAATCTCATCATCCTCTTCTCCATCTACATTCTAGAAAATTTCTGAAGTACAGTTAGCATTTTATGATTTAAGGGAGGTGATCATAACAGTGAATAGATTTCTTCTTTGTTAGTTTTTGACATGTAACTGTAAGTAGATGAAAGAAATAAATAAATAAATAACAATCACTCATTTGTCCCTTCTTTATTTGCTAGGAAAGCTGGGAGGCAAGTGACATAGTAATGCAAGGACAAAGACCTACCATTAGCGATAATATGAAATCACCATGCCATCATACCAAGTTATACCTCACCACACACAATTTGATACCTACAATGTCAAGTTGTTTGCTCAGACATGCCATTCAGAAAATGCAATGCCACGATCATTATGGTATCTTTTTTTTTTTCAAGAGAATCATTATGCTATCAACCATTAGTGCAACCCAAATGGTAATGCAAATGGATCAAAGGAAAATAAAACAAAATAAAATTTGTGGGAAAGAGCCCAACAATCCACTTGCCAAGTGCCGGTGATCACCAAACCCCATCTCAAACCTTCTTCCAAAGCAAAGAAAATAGATCATTTTATTTCCTTTCTTTAAATTTTGAATGTATTTTTTTCCTGATTATTGAAAATGGGGGGGGGGGGGGGGGGGGGGGGGAGAGGAAAATTTAGGTTTTTTTGTTCTAAATCCAAATCATCTAATGCTTTATGGTTCTAATACAATACACACATACAAATTGCAATGGTTGAATCTATAGTCAGTTGGAACTTGGAAGAATGCAAATTTCTAATTTTTGTTTAATTTCATATATGTTTATAAGTTGCCAGGACAGGTCACAGGAGAGGTTGATTATTTCATTTTTTGAGAAGAATGTAGGAGGGGCGATCCAACAGGGCAGTGATGATGTTGGATGGCAATATTGTGAAGAGTGGGTGGGGGTAGGCATATGATGAAGTGCAACCTCTATGATTGATTAATAACTGGAGGAATCACGCAAGTGAAACAACATTTGGCACATCAAAAGTAAAAGGTCATGGGTGCCCTAGCGTACCAAAAGAAATAATGTTAATGATGCAACAGAATTTGCAAGCAAAAAAAAAAAGTGTGAACTCTTGAAGATAAGCATGGTGAATGAAGCTCTCGTATAAGAAGCTCTTGCAAAGAATTCTTAGGAAGACATGGCCTCATATCAAAGAATAAGTACCCATCGTGCAAGCTATACCTTGAGTACTCGGTGCTTGCACCAGAAATGTGTTGAAAATACCTTCCCAAAACCATCATCTACAACATAGCCCCGTTTAAGCTCTTCAAACCCAACAACGGAAACTGATAAGGTAGACAATATGTGTAATTTTCAGCTGAGGGCGTCCACTACCTTATTTTCAATGTCGGCGCAATGTTTTAGGTTGAATGTGAACTCTTAAAGATAAGTACTCCACTTAGCATGCCTAGCGCTCAACTTCTTATAAGAATTCAAGTAATGTAATGCCCCTTGATCAAAATAGAGCACAACCTCCCGATGAATGAGGTAATGACGCCAATGCTTCAGAGCTTGTACAATAGCATAAAACTCAACATCGTATGTAAAATACTTCTTTCGTACCTCATTGAGTTTCTCACTGAAAAAGGCCACCAAATGTCCTTCTTGGCTAAGGGCACCTCCTATGCCTATATGGGATGCATCACGAGCAACTTCGAACATTTTTTAGAAATCAAGAAGTCTAAGAACTGGAGCTTCTGTCATTTTTTGCTTAATTTCTTGAAATGCCTTTGTTGCTTCTTTAGTCCAGTCAAATGGACTGGACTTCATACAATTAGTAATGGGCGTCATGATAGAACTAAAGTTCCAAATAAACATTCAATAAAACGTCGCAAGCCCATGAAAACTGCAAACCTCAGGAATGTTTATGGGAGTTGACCATTCAATAATGGCCCTTATCTTTTCTGAATCAGCCTTCGTGCCTTCTGCTAAAACGACGAACCCCAGAAAGACCACGCCACAACTCATGAAGGTACACTTCTTCAAATTGATGTAGAGTTTATCATGGCGTAGTACTCTCATCACTTGGCGAAGATAGTCCAGAAGATCTTCTCATGAACGGCTATAGATGAAGATATCATCGAAGTATACGACAACAAACTTGCCAATGAATGGTCGTAGAATTTGCGTCATCACCCGCATGAATGTGCTAGGTGCGTTCGTCAAGCCGAATGGCCGCATAACTAGCCATTCATACAATCCATCATTTGTCTTGAAAGAAGTTTTCGATTCATCTTCAGGACGAATTCTTATCTAGTGGTGCCCGCTTCGCAAATCAATCTTCAAAAAGATTGTAGCAGTCACCAATATGCCCGGCATGTCATCTAAGCGCGGAATGAGATAGCAATAATTTATTGCTATCTTGTTGATGGCACGACTGTCAACACACATTCGCCAACTGACATCTTTCTTTGGTGTCAACAACGCCGGCACGGCACATGAGTTGAGGCTATCACGAATGAAGCCATTTGTTAAAAATTCTTCCACATGTTGACAAAGCTCTGCATGCTCTGTCGGGTTCATTCAATATGCTGGAAGATTTGGTAATGGCACTCCAGCTACCAAATCAATAGCATGTTGAATGTTGTACATAGGTGGAAGCTCACTTGGTAGTTCATCATAGACCAAATCCTGAAATTGGGACAGAATATCCTAAATCTCAAGTAGTTGAACAGCAACATTACCAACTAGATCGGTCTTGCATCCTACCAAAGCATACATGATTCCCCGTTCACGACTCTCCTCCACAAATCGAGCCATACTCAACACTGTCGAAGTCAACTTTGCCTCTTCAAATTCGTCATCTTTCATACGGTTAAGAGTAATGGGCTTTCCTTTATATATAAAGTTGTACGTATTCTTACGACCCTTATGAATTACATCCCTGTCATATATCCACGGGCACCCTAGTAATATATGTTTGACCTTCATTAAAATGATGTCACACCAAAGTATTCTTCATAACGACCCAGAGAGAAGTTTACTAAGCACCTCTTAGTCACAGGGATGAACGTGTCATTCACCCGCACAATCTTTTATGGCTTGGGATGCGTTTGAGGTTTCAGTTTCAACTTGTCCACCATGCTTTGTGAGGCCACGTTCATACTGCCGCCTCCGTCGATAATGACATTGACAGCCTTTCCACCACATATACTTGTGTATGGAAAATATTGGTTCGCAGTTAATCTTCTTGGGTCTCCTCTTTTGATTTTGTCAGAATCCTTCTGACCATCAATGATGACTTGTTTTCATTTAGGCCATCAAGGCCTTCCTCAAGTTCATGCTCGTCACCTTCTAAATCATTTTCATGTTCATCTTTCACTTGGTCTACAATAAAGTCTTCTATCTCACAAAATTGGAGATTACAAGAGGAACACTCTATCACATAATGTCCACGACCACCCCACTTAAAGCAATTGTTGGTCGACCTCCCTTGCTTTACTGCAACAGACTTTCCCTTTGCATCACCGTTTCAGGGAAGAGAATTGGAAACGGATTGTGTGGAGTTATGACCAATTTTCTAATCCCAAGGCAAGTTAGTGCAAGGCACGAATGGTTGTGGGCGTGAAGTGGAGCCACTAGTGGTGGGGTGGATGGACGGACGCATAGCCCCCGCCTTGAGGGTTACCGCGCCTTATCACCAACTTCTGCACTTGCATTTTTTGGGCCGTTTGATACGTCTTGTCTACGTTGTTGAGCCAAACAGTTACCAGTTCTCTTTGAATCTCAAACCGCAACTCGTTGCAATAACGCGCCACTTGTTATCTTCGGCACTGAATGACTAAGTCATAATAACTTTGTGTGTACTCCTCCATAGTCAGATTGTCCTGCTGAAGCGTGAGGAGCTCTTGAAAAGAGGTCATCTCATAATCTAGCGAGAGAAACCTTCGCTTCAATCTTGCCTTCATTTCCTGCCAATTGCTTACAGGAGGAAGGCCGCACAGTTGTAGATCTTCTTCGATGGCGTACCACCGGTCTTGAGCTACGCCTTTAAGTTTCAAGACAGCAAAACGCAACTTGACAACTTCTTCCATTTCATACCAACGAAAATATCACTCGATTAACTTTAGCCAATCATTAAATACTTTGGGATTCAAATTACCATCGTAATCTGGAATATCAATTTTAACATGCTTGGTGGGATCCAAAGTGCGAATATTCCTTTATCCTTCAAGATAATTGGATGATCCCGTCGGAGGTTGTTCATCACTCTGGCTCCTAGTTGTGCATAGCGATGTTGTTGGGTCCCATAGTCAGGCTCATATTCTTCTTCATGGAGATCACCATTCCGACCAAGATGCCTTAAGTCAACATTTCCGGACTCCAGTTCTCCGTCAAGGACATCCATGGAGGTTTGGCGGTCTACATTGATTCCCTTGTTTGCGTTTTCGAGAACAATGATACATCATTCCAAAGCATTCATTCTGGCTGTGGAACGAGCCTCTAGATCATCCACCCGTTTTGTAATCAAATCAACTACTTGTTGCAAGGTTGTGACAGTCTCATCTTGAGGTTGTGTAGTCATCTTGGGATTGTAAATCTTCCCTCTTCTAGTGCGGCACATAAGACAACAGGCTTTCGCAAAGCATGCGAGAAATTTTTTTCTCTTTTTTATTTTTCTTCTTCTTTTTTATATAGGGAAAGAGAGAGGGCAAGGAATCGATGGGTTGGAAGTTGGAACGAGATTAGGATGTGGTGGGACTGGAATTTTATTTTATTTTTTTGTACGGTTAGGGTTTAGTGATTTTGATATGGGAAAAGGGAAAGAAAAGAAGATGCAAGGTGATGGATGGATGAAGGGGAAAGATGAAAGGTTGGATTGAGATGAGAAAATTACATTTTTCTAGTTTTCCCAAGAGCAAAACTTGCTCTGATACCAACTTGATGCAAACCCAAAAGGGAAAACAAATGGATCAATAAGAAAATAAAGAGATTGCGGGAAAGATGCAACAATCCTCTAGTCGAATGCTAGAGATCACAAATGCAAGACTCTGAGCAAGGTTAACAATCCTCTAGTCTTGAATATCAATCAACTTCATAAAGAGATAAAGAGATATTTTATTTTTTATTTTTTTTAAATCATAAAGAGATAAAATTTCATAGAGATAAAAAAACAGATAATTTCATAAAGAGAATATCAATCAACTTCTCTTATTTCATAGGCCATAGGCCCTCTTTATAACCAAACGTTACAATTTATAATAAAGGTTATGGAATCTAACAATTTGAGAAAATAGGAAAGCACCTAAATAACAAAGCATTGTAATTAAGAAAGTGTCTATATATGAAGATACTTAAAAAGAAAAAAAAAATCTAAAATTATTCCCTACCTAAGATAAAGATACAAAAGAAAGAGGAAATTTCTTAATCTAAAGATTTGAAAGAAAATGAAAGTAGTGCTGAGCTAAAAAGGGAAGGTGGTCCTTTTCTTGTACACATGTGCGGAACATGCACGTGTGGGATGTGGGGTGTAGAAGAACAGGTCAATGAGACCAATTCATCCGCAGAAGACTCCTCTATTTCAAGAGTTCAAAGCACTTCAACAAACTCCACTTGTTTAGGAGTATAGCTAACAACTTTTCATTTTTGAATGCATACGTTGTATAGGCAACTAAGTAGGATAACAGTTACAGTTTTGTTCTATTCAAAGTCTATTTAAAGTCCTTGTATGTGTACAACAGAAATATAATAGAAATTCAATCCTTCAAATTTTCATCAACTTGAGTATAATTCTATATGGGGCGATCGCATCAATGGTAATCCATAGGAGTTTGACCGCACCCTACATGAGACCTGCTCCCAATAATCAGAACCATTCAATCCACATACCCCACCCTGGCTACCCCCACGTTAAAAAAACACCACCAATCAGAGAATCCAGTAGGCCCCAATGCAGGCTATAGAACAGATTGTAAAGAATAAAAAGGCCAGCAGCAGGTATCCATCAAGCAAAGTTCCATGAATTGGGAGGAAAGTATTATCCAATCTACATGGGTTTTAGGTCCTGGACCACCATGGAGGGCGCCACTGTGTAAACTGATCCAATCACAGACCGTGTCACTCAGACACTAAGCTATCCACAGATATTACAAAGACCCAAATTCCATGAACTGTATAAAAAAAAAAAAAAGCAAAACTCCATTTGGATCCTCAGCTGAAATTCCAAATGCATATAGATTCTGGAGCGGTTTTCGATCAAAAACACTTCATCGATTATCCAATAGCAACATTCGAGAATATCGAAATTAGAGAGTATAGATAGATAGATAGAGAGAGAGAGAGAGAGAGAGAGAGAGAGAGAGAGAGGAACCAAAGAGTGGCCAGAAGCAGACGTACCGTGGAATCGGATTCTGCGATTTTGATAGAGGGTCTGAAGGAGAACCGGCTGCTGGTAATGGGGAATTGAAAGACAGACGAGGGAAATTTGGGAACGCCTAGATTGGATATGGAGAGGAGGGGATGGTTTTGGAGGGATGTTAGGGTTTTTAGGGTTTTGGAGGGAGAAGTTCGAATGGAAGAAAGGCGAGGATGAGCGAATGAGAGAGGAGTTGAGATAAAATCAACAACAGCCATTTGAACTTCGAATTAGAAGACCCACGCTTTTGATAGATATCCCCTACTAAAATATCTCTCTTTCTCGACTCTCATCTGCTGAAATTGGATTCTCAGCTGCTGAAATGGACGCAGATTCGGTGGTGTTGGCCACAGGAGCCGCAACATGGTGATGTGTTGGGCGCTTTGGGGGCCATATTGATGTATTTTTTATATCTGATCCGTCCATCCGCTTTTAAAAATCATTTCATATGTAAACCAAAAAATTTAAGAGATATGAAGCTCAAATGGACCACACCACAGGAAAGAGTAGGGATAGTGACACCCACCGTTGAAAACATCCAAGGGCCCACCGTAATGTTTATTTTCGATCCAACCTGTTCATAAGGTTGATAAGGTCACACAGACATGGATGAAAAGAAAACACAAATATCAGCTTGATCCAAAACTTCTGTGGCCCCCAAGAATTTTTTAATGGTGGGCGTTCAATGAAAAATGTTTTCTTTGCGTGGTCTATTTCAGCTTTTGATGTGTTTTATTTTTAGGCTCATACCTTTAAATGGACGGAAAAACCCGATGGACGGAATGGATATAAAATTAATATATCAAGATGGGCCCCACAGCGCCCAAGACATCACCACACCACCTTATGGGGTGGTGTGAGCAACACCAACTTATACGCGTCTTGCTGAAATTAGAGAACTGACACGCCTACAGGCAACTGTACCACAGTCCACTAGGGAAAGCTTGGATCGTACACAGTTGTTACAGTGACGATGATGTGGGCCACATAAATGGTTGGTCATGCTGTGAATGGAATTGTAAATAAGAGATGTTCACCATCCAATCATCTTAAATACAAATGAATGGTTTGGGACAATATGAGTAATAGTTGTTGGCTGATGGACGGTTTGTACAATTGATATAGCAGGCCTGCATTGCGGACGTTGGACTGATCACACGCTGGGCCACGCACGCGATAATGTTGTACTTGTTCAATAAGGGTGTAAATACCCAACCCCTTTCAAGTGTAGAGGACCCCAGGACGAGGAATCATAGTTGTATTCCAAAGGGTGGAGACCGCTTCTAATTGGAGTTATGATAGATTGGGCTCAGTATATAATCATAAAAAGGAGTCCCCATCCCCACTCTTTGGAGACTTATTGTTGCCATTTTGGTTTGTTTTCTATCATGTGTAACGTGTGCACGTAGGAATCAATAAAGCAGTTCAATTCAAACTAATTAATTTTGATCTCAAGAGTTGAAATAAATAAATATGTTAAATATGAACGTATATGAATAAATTCTGAGAAGATTGGTCATTTACTCAATCATTTGTAGAAACTTATAATGATCTGGCAATAATTAAAAGTTTATGTTCTTCGTACAAAGATGGGTTATTTGTATCTTCCACAAGAAAAGACTTTCAGAATACCAATGTAATCAAATAAAAGAAAAAAAACTCACAATTAGTCACAAGAATGCATCTCTTGAAAGAACTATATGATATTGGATAGAGATTAAATCTAGTGTATGAGCGTGGGTTACAAATAAAGATCATAGCTAAGAATTATTGCTACTTGATTACCGCTACTCCCAAGATAAGTTGAGATAAAAGATAAATTTGTTTGGTTTGTTGGTTGTGTTAGATATTCTTTTTTTGTTGGATTCTTCTACTATTTATACAGTTCTATTATACTATTTATTCTTCCACATCATTCTTCCATTACTATAACGATTACAATAGTAAAAAAAAAAAAAAACGTTTTTCTAAATCTTTCTTTCTGTTACGTTTCTCTTTTGTGACTGTTCCTCTTTCGTCTCTCAAGATTTGTTCCTCTCGGACACCTTTTGTATCTCGAACTGCTTAACTGTGTTTTTCTCTTCGCTCATTAAACTTTTAAATAACTCGACCACATCACTACATCGACCAACCAATAACATGTAAAATTGAATTTACGTCAGTTATGATTCTGCAAAAAGCATTCCAAGTATCTTAAATATCTTTTCACCCACCTCATATTTCTCATGCAATGCCGCATGTTGCCCTCCTATTGGTTTTCCCCAGAATGGCCATAAATAGGGTACAACATTGTCCCCCACGTTGCTTTGCCTTTGAGAAAAAGGTGAAGGCAACGTTGTGTCGTTGCCCAATGTAATAAACGTAATCGGTCGTTGTTCCACGTGTTGTCTCTCTATTGATTCTACCTAATTGAGGTCGTACAGAAATATATCATTTGCACCACCCTTTTATATTGTCCATGTGACACATCGCATAAAATCGTATCATGCAAGGAGTCATGATAATCCTTTTATTAATGAGCACATATTGCAGGCGATATATAAACGACTCCAAGTCGCTTCTTTTTTTTCACATTTTACTTCTCATTTCTTATGCTGAACATCGTTTCTAATTATCTCCTTTCGATTATCATGGTTGCATCTTCCTCTTCTTTTGTTTCAGCCTTCCATCTAGAATCGTTCATCAAATATCTAAATGTTTTGTTGTTAGGAGTGGTCAATGGCCTGTTGTTCAATACTCCAATCAAATCAAACAAGGCATTGTTAACACTCGGTCCAACCTTTCACACTTGGCAATCACTCATGAACAACTTCGTGAGATCGAACCAAATTTCCCAAAATGTTTCGATAAAGTTCTTCTAATTCAATCCATCAATCTCCTAGTTCCTTCTAACGCATTTAAGTCTCTAAGAGCATGGCCGAAATTAATGAATGGTTGGGCAGAATGGTTCACACATGTTGAAGCACAGCATGGTGATACATGGAAGCAGGCAGGAATCTATGAATGCGTACATTAAACTCTCCTTACAAGAATATCTAGCCAACACCTTATTGCAATGGTACCAACTTTTTGGAGTCGATCGACTAATACATTCCATTTTGGATGCGGCCCCATGGGTCTAACAATATAAATGCATACCCACCCACCTTTTGCCCTTTGGTGAGCCTATCTATCTGGGCGTTGCTTTGAAGAATCTGATGGGTTTTTTTTTACCTGTCGTCCTTTCGCAACTGGGATGCGCAAGTCCTTTCGCAACTAAGATGCGGAAAGGAGTTTCCTAAAACTATAAAAAAATGGTTCCTAGGGTTTTTCTAGGGATGTTGTGTTGATGAGAAAAACAACAAGAGGGTTTCCTAAAGCTTTACAAGGGATTTGCTAAAGGGTTTAGGGCTATCAAAGGTGAGAAAGAGGGAGAAAGAGAGAGAGGAAGCTTATATAAGGGAGGTTCTGCTCGTGGAGGTTCTCTACTGTGCAATCTATATCTCAGCGCTTCTATGTCCTCATAATTGGTGAGATCTCTCTGGTTTTCTCTATTTTTCTTATTGTTTATCCACTCCTGCGTGAGTGAAGAAGATTGTAACGTTCTACTTCATAGTGGATTGTTGATCTAGACGAGGTCCTGTGGTTTTTACCTCTTTGAGGGTTTTCCATGTAAAAATTCTCTTATGTGGTGTGTGATTGATGCATTGATTATTTTCATTGCTTTATTATCCATAATTCTGGTTTGTTCTGAAGGGCTAAATCCTAAGGTTTTGTGCAAGGCCCCCAACAAAGTGGTATCAGAGCTAAGTTCATTGAACGGGTAGGATCGATTTTGAATTACAAAGGTGGCTCAAGGATGATCAGCCTCAATGGTTCTAACTGGACCACATGGAAGGCTAAGATGGAGGACTTGCTTTATTGCAAGGACCTACATTAGTTCTCAGGGATGTGAGGCATATCCCAGACCTTCGCCTCAACTTGATGTCGACGGGAAGGCTGGATGATGATGGCTATGAAAGCCGGTTTGCTGGTGGGCAATGGAAGCTCATCAAGGGTTCGTTGATCGTGGCCAGAGGGAAGAAGTGTTGCACCCTTTACAAGACAAGTGTCAGTATGTGCAAGGGTGGGTTGAACGCAGCGGAAGATTCAGCTATTGACATGTGGCACAGGCGTCTACGCCACATGAGTGAAAAATGGCTTCAGGTACTAGCAAAGAAGCGGCTCCTTCCAGACGTGACAGGTACACCTCTCAAAACCTGTCTTGATTATTTATCAGGGAAACAACATAGAGTTTCATTTATTAAAACTGCTTCTCATGTTAATAAAGTGCATGCATTAGATTTGGTTTATTCTGATGTTTGTGGTCCTATGAGGACAAAAACCTTGGGTGGGGCATTGTATTTTGTTACTTTTATAGATAATGCATCTAGGAGGGTTTGGGCTTATGCTTTGAAATCCAAGAACGAGGTCTTTGGTGTGTTTAAATTGTTTCATGCTATGGTCGAGAGAGAGACAGGTAGACCATTGAAGTGCATCCGCACTGACAATGGTGGTGAATATATTGGCGACTTTCACGAGTACTGCAAGTCCCTGGGTATACGGCATGAACAGACGGTTCCCAAGACCCCCCAGCATAATGGTGTAGCTGAGCGAATGAATCGCACCATTGTTGAGAGAATTAGCATGTTATCCCATGCGAAATTGCCCAAGACGTTCTGGGGAGAAGCAATGCACACGGCGGTGTATTTGATAAACAGGTCTTCATCAGCCCCGTTGAATGGAAAAGTACCTGAGAAGGTGTGGACTGGACAGGATCCATCATACAGTCATCTCAGGGTGTTTGGATGCAGGACATCCGTTCACATACCAAAGGACGAGAGGTCCAAGCTCGATATGAAGATCAGACAGTGTGTGTTCTTAGGGTACGGTGATGAAAAGTTCGGTTATAGATTGTGGGATCCGACCGAGAGGAAGCTCGTCAGGGGCAGAGATGTGGTTTTCTTTGAAGATCAGTGTATAGAAGACATTGGTAAGTCAGAGAAAAATCAGCCTAGTTCAGGTGAGCTAGAAGACACGGATCCGATTATTCCTCCTGTGGTGCCTGATGACAGGGGAGTACAGCAAGGTGCAGAGGACGAGGGAGTTCCTTCAGAAGATGGACCAGGGGAGCAGCCCCCACTTGATCCACCTGTTGAGCCACAGGTGAGGAGGTCATCTAGGGACAGACAACCGTCCAAGAGGTACTCGCCACATGAGTACATTATGCTGACTGATGGGAGAGAGCCAGAAGATTATTCTGAGGCCCTATCCGACGAGCATAGGGGGGAGTGGTTGAAAGTTATGCAAGAGGAGATGGAATCCTTGCATAAGATCCACACCTATGACGTGGTGAAACTGCCTAAGGGCAAGAAAGCTTTGAGCAACAAGTGGGTGTTCAGAAAGAAGGTTAAGCAGAAGAATTCACAGACAAGGTTCAAGGCCAGACTTGTGGTGAAAGGTTTTGGTCAGAGGAAAGGCATAGATTTCGAGGAGATATTCTCACCAGTGGTGAAGATGACATCCATACGGATGTTGCTTGGGTTGGCGGCTAGCATGGATCTGGAGATAAAGCAGTTAGATGTTAAAACTGTCTTTCTCCATGGTGACCTGGAAGAAGAGATCTACATGCACCAACCAGAGGGGTTCGAAGTCAAGGGCAAGGAGCATATGGTGTGTAGGCTGAGGAAGAGTTTGTATGGGCTGAAACAAGCTCTACGGCAATGGTACAAAAAGTTTGACTCGTTTATGTTGAAACATGGGTATGACAGAACGGAGTCGAACCACTGTGTGTTCACGCGCGAGTTCTCAGAAGGTGATTTCTTAGTTCTGCTATTATACGTTGATGACATGCTCATCATGGGAAAAGACATCAAGAAGATCGACAGGCTAAAACAGGAGTTGGGCAAGTCTTTTGTGATGAAAGACTTGGGCCCGGCTAGACAGATCCTAGGAATGGAGATAACCCGTGACAGAAGTAGCAGGAAGCTCTGGCTGTCAGAAGAGCGGTATATTGAGAAAGTCCTAGAGCGGTTCAATATGAATGCAGCGAAGCCGGTCAGTACTCCACTAGATAGTTACTTCAGATTGAGCGACAGACAGTGTCCCAAGACGAAGGCAGAGGTGGAAGAGATGCAGAAGATACCCTACGCGTCAGTTGTAGGAAGTTTGATGTATGTTATGGTGTGTACACGCCCAAATATAGCATATGCAGTTGGTGTTGTCAGCCGGTATCTTGTCAATCCTGGCAAAGAGCATTGGGCAGCGGTGAAGTGGATATTGCGGTATCTAAGAGGCTCGTCCAGGTTGAGCCTATGCTATGGTGACGGTAAACCTGTGTTAGAGGGTTACACAGATGCAGATATGGCAGGTGACATAGACTCTAGGAAGTCTACATCGGGGTTCATGTTCACGTTTACAGGGGGAGCGGTTTCTTGGCAGAGCAAGTTACAGAAGGTCGTAGCATTGTCGACGACAGAGGCCGAATACATTGCAGTCGCAGAGGCATGTAAAGAGATGCTTTGGATGAAAAGGTTCCTACAGGAACTTATCCTAAAGCAGGAGGAGCACGTGGTTTATTGCGATAGTCAGAGTGCTATACACTTGAGCAAGAATCCAAGTCAGCATTCTAAGTCAAAGCACATAGAGATTCGGTATCACTGGATCAGGGATACTTTGGAACAGAAGGTGTTACAGCTTGAGAAGGTCCACACAGATGATAATGGGTCAGATATGATGACCAAGGCCTTGTTCAAGGGCAAGTTTGAGGTTTGTAGAAACCTGGCTGGCTTAAAGAAAGTGAATCCCTCCTGCGTCAAAAAGGGGGAGATTTGATGGTTTTTTTTGACCTGTCGTCCTTTCGCAACTGGGATGCTCAAGTCCTTTCGCAACTGGGATGCGCAAAGTCCTTTCGCAACTGGGATGCGCAAGTCCTTTTGCAACTAGGATGCAGAAAGGAGTTTTCTAAAACTATAAAAAAGGGTCCCTAGGGTTTTTCTAGGGATGTTGTTGTTGATGAGAAAAACAACAAGAGGGTTTCCTAAAGCTTTACAAGGGATTTGCTAAAGGGTTTAGGGCTATCAAAGGTGAGAAAGAGGGAGAAAGAGAGAGAGGAAGCTTATAGAAGGGAGGTTTTGCTCGTGGAGGTTCTCTGCTGTGCAATCTATATCTCAACGTTTTTATGTCTTCATAATCGGTGAGATCTCTCTGGTTTTCTCTATTTTTCTTATTGTTTATCCACTCCTGCGTGAGTGAATAAGATTGTAACGTTCTACTTCATAGTGGATTGTTGATCTGGACGAAGTCCCATGGTTTTTACCTCTTTGAGGGTTTTTCACGTAAAAATTCTCTTGTGTGGTGTGTGATTGATGCATTGATTATTTTCATTGCTTTATTATCCATAATTCTGGTTTGTTCTGGAGGGCTAGATCCTAAGGTTTTGTGCAAGGCCCCCAACAGAATCAACATGCCTTCACTCTTCCGAACAAGACCAACAAGGTGTATTCCACCTTCATGGTTCTACAACGCAAACCTCGTGATGAAGTAGATGAACAAGAACACACGACTTTCCTTCTTATGTGGATTTGCTCCAATGTGAGTTAATTTTGAATTGTTTCCTCCAATGTGATTCATATGTGATGTATTTTTTCCCCAAACTTGAGCATACGACATAAAATTAAAACCCATTTCATGTGGACGGCTTGCATCTGCTACGAGATAATCCAATGGGACCCACACAAGATATAGGATGGGTTCAATAGGTGAGTCCCTTACGTGGAAATGTTAATTAGCCTTTTCTTTCTCTTTCTTCTTCATTTTTTTACATGAGAGGAGACCATTTTGGCCATTAGGCCTATTCCGCCTCCATGGCACCCACTCTAGCAAGCTTTTGGCGTGCATCCGGTGTCATTCCCTCCATTCTGGCAAGCTTTTGAGTTTTTTTTTTTTTTTTAAGATTTTCGACCACACTCTCCGATGAAAAATGTATGATCGTCAAAGGTAAATTTAAGTTAGGATAATAGTGGTTTTTGTGTGTTGTTTTTTATGGGAATCAATAATAGGGGTTTATAAAAGGGAGGAAGGTGTGGTAGTTCCCTTTATAATTAGTTTTTTTTTTTTTTTCCATTCGGCATAAATGGTGGGAGATTGTGAAATGGATGAATTCTGTAATAAAATAATGTTATAATAGATAAATTTTGAAATAGAAGAATATTATAATTGATGAATGTGAGAAATGTCAAAATTGAAGAATGTTGTAATGGATAAATATTGTAATGGATGAATGTTAATATGGAAGAATGTTATATGGTGGATAGAGGTGGGCATCGAGTCGAGTCGAACCGAGTTAGGTCCAACTCGACTCGATCCAGTTTTACCAACTACCTTACCCGAACTCGATCCGAACCGATTCCTGACTGGCCTGACCTAAACCGAGTCCGACTCGATTAGAGAAACTGAGTTGGGTATGATTCGGATCGAGTCTTTTGTTTTATTTTTATTTTTTTGAAAAATTCAAAAATATGAAAAAAAATCCAAAAAATTGTAAAAAAAAAAAAAAAAAAAAAAAAAAAAAAAAAAAAAAAAGAAGAAGAAGAAGAAGAAGAAAGAAATTAAAGGTAACTTTCCTAAGTTAATAAATAACTAATTTTACATAAATTTTAGTATAATTAATTTTGGGTTCATGTTTAGTAGCTAATCCGCGTCTGTCCCAATCCAAGGCGGGCCACCAGCGGCCTGAACGACTGCACCCGAGGTCCCAAGCCTGGGCAGACCACCGGCAACCTGCACGGCTGCATTCGAGGTCCCAAGCTCAAATCAACACAAAAAAAAAAAAAAAAAAAAAAAAAAAAAAAAAAACAAAAACATATAAAATTAACCTACCCAATGAATGGACGAGGATGACCGGCGAAGATAGGGTGCTAGGCTGCTGACTGGCTTGGATTCCGATCGAGTTCGGTGCGGCGCCAGCTCGGGTAGGGTTAGGGTTCGGGTAGATGAAGGGTAAAGGTTAATAAAAAATTTAAAAAAATTGACTTTATAGTATCCGATTCTGGACCGGATCCGACCGGATCGGATTCTGGATTGGATCGGATCAAGTTGCTAAGTGACCCGAATTCGACTCGGTCTAGCTTCAGATCCGAGTGGGTCTATTTGATCCGACCCGACCCTGGCTTTCGGTTCGGGTCGAGTCAGATCCTGCCCACCTGGTAGATCGCCGGTATTCACTGTGAATCGCTGATATTCACTATGGATGACCATTATTCACTGAGGATACCCGATATTAATTGTGGATCACCAATATTCACTGTGAATCGCTGATAGTCAATGAAGATCGTCAATACTCACTATGGATCGCCGCTACACACTGTGGACCGCTGCTATGCACTATGGATCACTGATTCGATAAAAATAATCATAACTCCCCCTGTTACATGTCTGATTTGAGTGATCATGTACTTGTTGGAAAGATAATTTGATAAACTTTCAAAAGGCTTTAGAATCATCTCATTTGAACACTATTTAATTGTCCAAAAGTGGGCTCAAAGTTCATCAATGACTATGTATCATTGATATGCATTGTGGATCGCCGATCTAACGGAAACGATCATAACTCCCTCGTTATTACAGTTATAACTGTTCATCCATTTCAACACTCTTCCATTATAACATCCATCCATTACAACATTCATCCAGTTCAGCATGTATCACATTTATCCATTACAATATTCTTCTATTTCAAAATTCATCAACTACAATATTCTTCCATTACAAAACTTATTTTTTTCATAAACTCTCAACATTCATAGCCAACAAATAAAACATTTATAAAAGTAACCACCACACCCTACTCTCTTTTAGAAACTCTCACCATTGATACCCATTAAAAATAATACACAAAAGCCACTATTATCCTAACATAAATATACATTTGGTGATCATAACTTTACGCCCGAGAGTTTGGCCGAAAATCTTCAAAAAAAAACACTCAGAAGCTTGCTAGAATAAAAGGAATGACGCTGGATGCATACCAAAAGGTCACCGAAGTGGGTGTCATGGAAGTGACAACAGTCCTAACGACTAAAATGGAATTCACAAGGGGGATAACATATTCAACAATATTCACTGCAAGAGATTCACCTATTAAACTCATCATACATCTTATGTGGGGCCCACTAAAACATCTTGCAGCAGATTCAAACCGTTCACATGAAAGGAATTTTAATTTTATGTCATCTGCACAAGTTTCAGGGCAAAACTTATCATGGATGGAACATACCAAAATAAATAATTCAAAATTAACTCACAATGTTAATGTAGTTGGGGCCACAAACAGTTCCAATTTTTTTTTGAAATGACCCTAATATGAGTTCATAGTTGTTCGATTAAAATGAACGGATCAAATCAATCAAGGAGTAGCCTCCAATCATTAATTCAGTAGAGTCTACGTTCTCATTTTTAAAACCCAATAAACTTTAGCAAAGTATGAGAAGAGTGGTGGATGGGCATTTAATTCTTAGAAAAAGCCAAATAATAACAGAGGGCTAAAAAAAGATATGAATTCAAGTCGTAATGTGAACGCCTTATATTAGATGGAGGGGCGTTTCAATTAATAACCCCAGCCTCGAGGGAGTTGTAAGGTCCCGAGGCATCATAAATTGAATGCCGTCCTGTTGCACCTACTTTGTACAAGAGGGCCACGTACTCGGTAATCCGGACCGTTGATAAGATAGTTTCTACTGTCGATGGCCATTTTCCCTAAAACTGCTGTTATTTAGGAGCATTCAGTGAGACTTTTGGGCATGTTTCGTCCATTGGATGTGCTTCAATGAATGCCACGACCCCCAAACCATGGGCCCTACTTGTACCCATTAGCGCATCAGGACCTAAGAGAAGTTCTAGACTGGGCGATGTTTCACCACCGTTTTTCCAAGAATGGTTTTCATCCACGGTACACGTTGCACAAATGTACGGACGATATGTTCCATTCAACTGCGGGACTATTGTGGATGGAGCATCGGCCAAAATTCTGACGGGTGTATTAATCTTAACCTCTGATTTTGGGTAATGAATCTGGACCGCTGGTCATTATATTTATAACCATCCAATTACCAGGCTAGATGGAGTTCTCAGTGCCATGCTTCATCGAAAATGGGCCTTATGATTTGGAAGGTCTGGATAGATTCTTATCTATGCCATGCGTACAATTAATGAGACCCAGTCTTTAAAAAAATGATGGTGAAATATCATCGACTAAACACGGATTGGATAAACGAAAAATCATCAAGTTGGCCCACCTAATCAACGAGGGAAAGCTTGGATAATACAGATTTGCTACATTGACAATGGAATTGGAAGAAAAGAATTGCAAATAAGAGATCCTCACCATCTAATAATCTTGAATACAAATGAATGGTTTGGAACAGTTGTTGGCTTCTGTGCCTAAGGTGGGCCGCACTTACAAGCGATATGATATAGCAGGCCTGTTCACGGCTAGGCCGCACACGATAATTGTTGTGCTTGTTAAGTGAGGCTGTAAAAATCCAAATCTCTTCATATGGAGAAGACCTGGGAACAGGGAATCCTAGTTGTATTATAAAGCGTGTAGACCTCTTGCAATTAAAAAGTCCATGATGGGTTGGGCTCTGAATGCAATTACAAAAAGGAGTCTCCATCTCCACTCTTTGAAGACTTGTATAAGGTTGTGTGAAATAGAGAGGGAGATTACGGTAAACATGGCTTGCTTACGCAATCTCTCTCCCTTTGTTCTTCAGATAAGTCGATATTTAATTATTATAAATTGAAAATTAGGATTGTTAATAGATATATAATAGAGTTAGATCCTGAATAACTAATATAAATCCCTACTCAAAGCAAGAATATTAGCGGAATTAATGGGTCTCTCTGAGTCGAGGCAAAATCAGACCCAGTACCAAGTTTCCAGAGTCTCAGCTTGAAATTTCAGTGAGTCGAGTTGGCCAAGTTTCAAATCGAGTCAGCAAGTCTTAGGACTATGGTCTATGGTCCCTGGGCATGCAAAAGAACAAAGCACATAACAGTTCCACAATCACCTGACCATCCACCAACCCATGTGATTTTCATGCTATATTTATCACCAGAAAATCAAGTATGTTGTTATCATTGCTTTCCATCTCTGGCTGCCACTGAAAAATGAGTAGTCTCATTTAGCTAATAACTTGTGTATTAGAGATGATAGTTCATATAAATTATGGGTTATTAAGATTATTTTAATCCTCACCAAACTCTCTAATACACAAGTACAATTAACTAAAATGAGATGAACTCGCTTTCACGTTGCCCTGAAAGAGGCCCCTTTTTAAACGTAGGTATGTATTAGAGATCATGACAGTTGGTTATGAACATTATGTTTAATCCTTATAAAAAAGGAAATATGATCTCAAGGACATAATTATAATAACTAAAATGAGATGAACTCATTAAATGATACCTTGACACTTAAAAATGATTTTGTCTCATTAATTAAGAGAAATAATGTATTGGAGATCATAAGTTCATATAAAATTATGAGTTATCAAGATTACATAAAAATTCTCCAAAAAAAAAAAAACCCCACCAAAGTTCAAATATAACGTTTAATCTGTATTAAAACCTGTAATACATTACTGCTACCACAATCAGCATACATTGCTGGCCTGCTTCATGTCCTACATATCGAAGAGCTCATGGGGTCCACAAAACTCAGCATATAAGCAAATGCCACAAATACCCCTGGATCACACTAGCCTTCCTTCTCAACTAAATAGCTGTACAATTTGATACGGGTGCATGGTTTGGCCAACTATACGTGAAGGTCATGGTCAAATAGACACCATGATATATAAACTATCTAAATAATGTGAGAGACCATACACCATTAAAAAATAAAAATTAAAAAAAAATTAAAAATAAAACATATTGGAAGAATTCATAAAACCTTCAATCGATGGATCGAAGAATTGTCGATAATAGTGGGAAACAAGCATAAAGTTTGCACCAACCAAGAAAAAGGACACATCATACAGCCAGGATCTTTCAATCTAAGGTCCTGTTGGTGCATACGGGATCTACTGAGAAGCCCCCCATCTCAATGGGCCGGATCATTCACAGTCTACCTGTAAAACCCTAGTATTGTACAATCTTTCCTCACGCAATGCATCATATACCCAAAATCTTAAACAAACTAAGTCAACATTTCAATTTTTCCATCCACAAAATGCAACTTCAATGCAACTAAAATGAAGAGAATATGACCCTACCCTATTGGCAGAGCCACAGTCGACGAGCTGCTAAGAAATTTTGGCAACTAATTCCGCACAAAAATACGAGCATTGCATAAGAAAGTCATATGTCAAAGTTTTCATCAAATAATGTTTAATTCAAGTACGAGTATAGAATAGAAAGTACACCTAGTCAGATAAAAAGAGCGTTACTGCCAGAGTCAGATAAGAGTCAGCTTCCAGTCTTCTCAATAGTTACCTACATAAACCGCAGAGAGAAAAGCACATCACCCAAATTGGTATTGGAACAAAAAAAAATTGAATAGAAAATTCACATTATACAAAAAGCTAGTCTTGACATGTCTTAAGCATAAATAAAGAAGATAAAAGCAGATTAAAACAAATGAAATTCAACTAAATCCTAATGATTATGTGTGTGAGATGAGCTCCCACACATGATCGTGTGGGGTGCACACATGTAATCATGAGAATCCCATGTGATCTTTTTATGGCTATAGTGATTGGAAGGCAGATTGCATCATTTACTGATAGATTCAACAATGTCACTCTTGAGTGATCCTACCGTCCAAAGATCACTACTATGCTTTCCACCTTGAATAACTTTCCATTCTCTCAAAATTAGGATCCCAGGAGGAACTTACCTCAGGATCGCCCTCATTAGAGAGCCTAAAATAGGTACAAGGAAGAAACGTATTCTTGCATCCTAACCATTCCATCCTCTTGATGACAGAAGGAACTTCATCAAGGATTTCCCCCAAGAGGGAGCCCAAGATAAGAACAAGGAATAAACAAGTTATTATATCTCAACCCCATAGCAATGCTTGCAGTCTCCTTGCTTGTGGCTAATCGCACTTTCCCGACATTCACTCTAAAGACCTAAGACCACTTCAAAACATCGCAGAACTCTGAGGTCCTTGTATAATCAAGAGATGCCCCCACAAAAAATAAGTTCATTGTCCGCAAACTGTAGATAGGTCACAAATTGATCCTGATTGCCAACATCAAAGCATCTAATGCAATCAATAAATAAGGCCCTAACCATCACAGTAAACTAGGACTTTCGAGCACCCTAGGGAAAAGAAGAAAAGGTAGTGTGTCACCTAGCCCAAGACCTTTCAAACTTGAGAAAAAGGACGAACATATCAGTCTTAATGGAGACATCTTATGCGACAAAATTAGAGTCTAATTGGCTAAGCATGATAATATCCTCTTTTCTTCAATAAACAGACTGAACACGCATCCTCCACATTGAAGCTTTAAACTGTAGCTACCTGATGGGAATCAGCTCCTTCAGTTTACAACAGAATAGGAGAGAAAACTAATGAGAACGATGTGAGCCCCATGGACAAAGACAGGCCCATGGCTGTCCAGTAGACCCATAAATTGGGTCCATAAACTGTTTTCTAAAAGGTTCATATCTTTGTTAGAAATTGTTTTCATTTAAGAATTCTTTAGGAAGTCGAAGAGTCTATAAAAGGAGAAGGCTATAGCATTGTAAACCATTCCAAATTTGAGATTGAATGAATAGTTTTGTTAATAGTGTCTCCATTAAAATCTTCAAGGTGAGATTTCCTAGAAAACCTTAGTCCCTCCCTCTATAAAAGGGGAAGGCCATAGCATTGTAAACCATTCCTATGCTCACTGTTTCCCTACTTAGTTTTAGTTTTCAATGTCGCTAATCAAACCATCAACCCGTAACTTTCAAGCTCTAAAACCTTCTTCATTGATCTGGCCCCATTACCCTTTTAGACCCTTCATTCCACCCTTCTTTTACCACCTCCAACAATCCCTCTTTAGCCCTCTTTAGCTATAACAGTCTTCTTTCGATGCACATCAGCAGAAGGCGATCAGTCCTCAAATTAAGATGTCTGTCCTACATCACTATGATAGAATGAGGACGCTTTTTTTCTTTTCTTTTCTTTTTCTTTTTTAAATTTCTATTAGGTATCATATTTTATCCGCAAATGCTTGCTTTGGCAACAAATTTCGTTTTTTTTTTTCTTTTGTTCTGTTTTTTTTTCTTGATGAGCAAATGACTATGGATTTCATTAAAGAAACGGAAAAAAGGATACAGAAAGCTAACAAAGAAAAGATCAGGATACATGCAGTGTTCGAGTTGTCGTTATCACTATAAGTTTCGTTGGTCGGAGATAAAGATATAATATCGTTATCGCCAATAACTGGAAATGTAGGGAAAAAGGGGGAAACATGGAGAAAATGGTGGAATTTTTCAGTGAAACTTCCGGACATACCTAAATAGACATATTTACATATTCAGGAATGAAAAAATTGCAAAAAATAAAAATAAAATAAAAATAAATGCATTTAATAATAAGTTTCCATTTAATGGGGGCTAGGCGGAAGCTCCGAGCGCCGATGAGGGGCCACCGTGATGTATGAACTTTATCCACACCGTCCATCCCTTTTTTCATATCATTTTATAATATTATCTCAAAAATAGAGAAGATCGAAATCTTAAATGGGCCACACAGTGGTGATTAAATATATACCGTTGAAAGTTTTCTTAGGGACCACAGAAGTTTTAGATCAAGATGATATTTGTTTTTTCATTTCATCCATGTTTATATGACCGTATCAAGGGGTTGGATGGAAAAAAAACAACACAATGGGCCCTAGGAAGGTTTCAACGGTAGACATCCTTAGCATCGCTGCTTCCTATGGTGTGGTCCACTTGAACCTTAGATATTCCTTATGTTTAGTCCATTACTCTAAAATGATATGAAAAAAGTGATGGACGGTGTTGATAAGATTCATACATCACAGTGGCCGCTCAGTGGCACTCAGAGCCTCCGCCTGTCTCGAGCTTCGAACAGGCGGGGTAGTACCTAATCCGCCTCCCTGCTAAAGCAAGACTTCCTACTGATGTGACATTACCGGGTTATGTGGGCCCCAATATGGTGTATATTTTGTATCCACACTGTCCAACCATTTAGAGATATCATTTTAAGGCATGAGGTAAATAATGAGTCATATCCAAAGCTCTAGTGGACCCCACCACAGAAAACAGTGGGAAGAGTGACGCCCACCGTTAAAAACTTATAAATAGAGCCACAGTGGGGAGAGTGATGCACGGGATGCTACGTGGGGTCCACCATGATGTTTTTAAAAAATCCACCCCGTCCATCCATTATTTTAGATCATTTTAGGACATTAGAAAAGAAATCATGTGGATCCAAAACTTAGGGCACCGGCACGAGAGGATATAGTGGAGATTCAGTGACCACCGTTTAAACATGTCTGGCCACAAAAGTTTAGTACAAGGCTACTAATTTTGTGTTTTCACTTTATCCCAGTGGAAATGAACTTATAAACAGTTTGGATGGCATATAAACATCAAGATGGTGCCCAGAGAGGTTTCAACGACGGAAAAATCTTTATCGAGTTTTCATTCTCGTATGGCCACCTTGAGTTTTGGATCCACCTGATTTTTGGTCTCATCCCTTAAAATGATCTTAAAAAATGGATGAACGAGGTGGATTTTTCATCAACATCATGGTGGGCCCCACGTAGCATCCCAATGAAGGAACTTCCAGCTAGAGGCTTGCGCAAGAAATCCCCGTCCACAAACGAAGTGGGTACTCCCCTGACGTTATCCAGGCATGAAACGTCGGTCTATGTGGACACCTACATGATGTATGTGTCTCATCCATGCCGTCTAATCCATTTTTCCAGATAATTTTTTGTATGAACTCAAAACTGAGTTAGATCAAAATCTCAAGTGGGCCACACAGTGTTGATTGAACTCTCACCGTTAAAAACTTCTTGGGGCTACAAAAGTTTTAGATCAAGCTGATATTTGTTTTTTGACTTCATCTAGGTCTGTATGAGCTAATCTACAGGTTGGATGTCAAATAAACGTTACAGTGGGCCATAGCCCATAGGAGGTTTTTAATGTTAGACGTTCAATCATTATTATTTTCCCATGGTGTGGTCCACCTAAGATTTTGATGTCTCATTTATGATGAAAATGATTAAAATGATGTGTAAGCATGAATGGACGGTGTGGATAAAACAAATAGATCATGGTGGGGCCCACATAGCACCGACCACTAGCCCCTAGTTAGTGGCAGCGTCATTAGCCAAACCACGCCCTTGTATATCGGAAGTGGATTGCGTAGTGAGTAACTCACTACGGTTAGCGTACTCAGTAAACTCTGTGAGGTCCTCCATGATTTATGTATTTTATCCACTCCGTCCATCCATTTTCCCAGATAATTTTATAGCTTAAGCCCAAAAATGAAGCATATGCAATGTTCAAATGGACCACACCACATGAAACAGTTGAATTGAACATCTATCGTTGAAAATTTCTTGGGGGCCACAGAAGTTTTGGATCAAGCTTATATTTGTGTTTTCCATTCATCCATATCTTTATGATCTTATGAATAGGTTGGATTACAAATAAACATCACTATGGGGCCTAGCAAGGTTTCAACGGTGGAAATCATTATCCCCACTGTTTCCTGTGGTATGATCCACCTGATCTTTGGATATGATTCAAATGTAGGCTCAACCCCTTAAATTAGATGGAAAAGGGGATGGACGGCATGGATAGACACATACATTCAAGGTGGGCCCCCAAATCGGTTTACTCAGTACAATAAAAGTGTACCGAGTAACTCGTACGCAATCGGATTTGTTCCGTATCTTCGAAGTTAAAAAAATAAATTTTTAAAAAATAAAAATAAAATAAAAAAATCCAACCCTAAAATTCCGTTGAAGAGTCAATCACGCCGAAGAAAGAGGGTTTTCGAGGGAGGGTTGTTGCCGAAGAAAGAGGGGTTTTCTTGCTTGCAAATCAGAATGAAATCTTCGAAGATCAGCGTTGTTGATGGAAGTGTTCTTCTGAGCTCCGAGTTTCGATCAACCAAGTACGATATCGTCTCGGTTCCGATATTTTTTCAGATTTTCAACCTATTTATTGAAAATACAGGTTGTTGGCTACAATTTTCCCGTAATAGGTAGCATGGTTGGTGGCCATAGTTGATATTTTTGGCGGTAATCCAAAATTATCGGCGATAATGCAAAATTATAGGCCGTAATCCAAAATTATCGGCGATATTTCGCTGATAATCCGAAGAGAAACGAAAAAATGGAGTTTCAGTGTCGCTAGACTGGCGATACCGATATTATTGGCGATAATATCGACATTTCGTCGACAATAAAAACACTGGATACATCAACACCTGAGGAGCCTTGACGTAGGTAAAAAAATCATAACGCTACTAGGTTAGGTCGAATGGAGTGTTTACCCAAACTAGCAGTTACGCCCTGATACTAAACCATTCATTGCCTATATTTAGACCATCATTCCAGCGAATAACCTGTATTATGAAGCCCGTTCGATGGTGTCCCCTTTCATGCTCTCCAGCAAGGTCTACAAATAAATCTAAAGAATCCCCGAATATATTGTGGTTTCTCTCTTTCCATATTTCCCAACAAATTGCATACAATATGAGTTGTTCCGTATGGTATATCTCTTGGAATTCAACTATGGTGGATATGATCTCACTAGGCTTCTAGCTCACCCAATTTGATAAACTCTTTTAGGTTCAGGGAATGAGGAATGAACGGTAGAAGCAAAGTATCTAGATGATTACTTTTATAAAAATTTCGCCTTTAGTTTATTTTTATTTGGACAATTGTGATAAGATAAAGTAGAAACTTGAGCGAGAGATGATGGCAATAGCTGAGTAGAATTTGAATTCATAAATTTTATTTTAACTTTTAGTTTTGGATACTATGGTTTGGATAATTAAATAGTTGTTTAGTTTTGCATACGATATATTGGATGAGAATGAAATGTATAAACACATTTAATTTGGTTCATACCCTAGACCTCAGGATTAGGGTCATCATACTCGGGTTCCAGATTTCAGGGCTTGACATTGAATAGGCTGTTGTTCCAGCTTGGAAACTGTCCGTCCAGGTTTGAACACAATGCCTCCAAGGGCGCCTAGCAATAGATAAGAAGATGGGGATTGCTCTCTTCACTTCTCTTACAGATTATGCATCAATTGGGAAGGTGCATACCTTGGCTTTGCAATTTGTCCACTGTTAGGATCTTTTATCTGATTGCAAGCCATAAGAACGCAGGGTTTCGTCAGGTTGGCACCCATTGTCAAACTGATGCCATAACTTTCATCATGAATCCAACAATCTGACATTCAAACTCAAGCTAGGGCATTCTCTGTAAGCAACGTGCTGCGTCGGAACTTGGTTGTAGCCCTTGATAGAGTGGTATGGTGAAACATGTTTCAAGTAGCCGACCCTAATTAATTGGGAATTGGGATACGACTCAGATGATGATGATGATGATGGAGAATGCAACTACTCTTGGGGGAGCAGGGATTTCAATTGCACGGCTCCAAATGATCTAAATATCAGCAGCTGCTCTTGGCAACAACATTCCTTCAGAAACATCAAAATATCCAATGATTAAAATATTGGCCTAGAAAAAAATGATGAAAACCTCTGCTGCACCTCTACAACCCATACTTGAGTCAGTTTTCAACTA
The DNA here is from genome assembly GCA_021015155.1 of Magnolia officinalis. NCBI lineage: Eukaryota > Viridiplantae > Streptophyta > Magnoliopsida > Magnoliales > Magnoliaceae > Magnolia > Magnolia officinalis. Next base: position 50,139,401 of record JAJHSJ010000016.1, read on the forward strand.
CTCAACACTCATTGATTCTTTTTTTTTCTTTCCCAGTTACTTTGCACATTAGAAGTTTATAAGAACTACCACTCAGTTCTTCTCATTGACTGCTACCGGGAACTCCCACAGTCCCACTAATGTCCAAAACTGACCTCAACCTAGCCCCACCCAACCCTCTCTACCTTCTTGCCTCACTAAACATATTACCAACAATGACAATGGATTTGAGAAGATCAAATTATATCTAGTGAGTTAGTTTTCATCATTTACCATTGAGTACCATCCCAAGGTTTTAAAAATGAGAAAACAAATATGAGTTATGTTTCTTTATCGATGTGCTAAAAGGAATGCAAAAGAAATATGAGAATGCGAATGTGTGCAGACTGATCTAACTGACTAAACACATGATGTTTATAAACAATAATAACTCAACCTTAAACTTTGATATGTTAACATTATCAAACCAATTAAAAGAACTTGTTCGACTCACCGAAACAGAGTGCTTGATTAGAGTTGGTATTGGGTTGTAGTAAGCCAAAAACCTTAAGCGACCGTATGTCATGGTAAATTTTTATGAACCAAGTAGAACACGTAGTTACTCCAATCTTCATACACATTACGACTTGGATAGAAACAATGATAATGGAAAAACATCGTATGAATATAATAAAACTAATTAGAAGAGCATAATGTTTATTAGTGACTAAAATAAAGCCTCAAAATATCTTGAAAAAGGACTTATAACAAAAATATTGAAATAGGATTTCGTTTGCATTTAGACAAGAATTGCAGTCGAACTTAATTTACCATGCTCCATGATGATAACTAATCTAAAGGAACTACCCGAGAATGACTTGCCTTATTGATGACCCTTTTTTTCTAACACACACACACACACACAAACAAAATAAGCAGGGCTCAAACCCAAGACCTTGTGGAAACGCGCCTTGTCTACCACTGAGCTAAAGGCTTGAACACAATATTGAATTGCACTCCATCTACCACCCCATATAATGTGATATGTGATGCAAATGTGCAACTTACAATTTAGAAAGAGAACAAGCGAATGAAAACATGACCATGCTAATATGAAATTGAATGGTGAGATCCTAAAATAAATTTGTTCAATTTCATGGAAATCATTGCTCCACTGATGACAGATCTACACTGAGAACTACAAGACTCATGGTCAAGACAAAGAAGCTAAAGCATAATTGGAGAGGGTCTTTATAGAGTAGGCCCTAGCTATTACATCCAACTTAGCCCTTTCAAAAACCACATCCAGGTCCCTGCATCAGTTTCAGAAACATCTATCACTCCATTCCCCTCAAATGGCCCAAACACTTGGCTAGAAGGGAAAATCTCCATAGCTTCGTTCCGTTATGGCCCAAACCACCCTCATGCCAAGCAAGGAAGTAGGCTCCAATTGAGTCTGTCATCCAAAATACTAAAACAAACCAAAGAACCACTCTTTACTCCGCTCTAGCGAAGGCGTAATGCAAGAATAGATGACCCATCAATTTATCATTCTACATATGCATGAGGCATATGTTAGGAATTACCATAGTCCTCTAGAGATTATCCAACATAAGGAATTTACTTCTACCAACCACGCACAAGGAGCAAAACCTTGGAAGGCCCCCCATAAGACCATATGAATGTAGTAGAGGAATATTGAAGCCTTGGATCATGAATCTGAATTGCCGCGTAAAAAGAACGAACCAAGGATCTACAATATCTCACGTTTCTACACCTAGGCATCCCTTTAATCACTTTGATGACTAAAATTAAGCAACCGGATCATGTCATCTCATTCTTTGTCTATGGAGTTCCTTTGGCAAGGAGGATACCACACCGGCTGGTTTCCCGCAGGATGCAACTAAGAAACATTGAGATACAAGAATATTCACCTCCGGAGCTAACCTAGACAACTTGGGGAAGACAACACCCAGATTATCCACGCATCTTCCCAAAAACGAATATGCATGTTGTTGCACAACGAGTAGTCAATTCCATTCTTGAAACAGCTCGAAATTTCCAAAATCACCTTCTATGTTGCTCAGGCTCTATAAAGAGGGGCTCTTAGAACCACCCCCTTCCTTAATTCCGTACTTACATGAGATCACCTCCTCCCACAGACCTCCTTCCATTTTATGTTTCCAAAACCATTTACCCAAAAGAGGTAAGTTCTTGGATTTTACCTCCTTGATATATGTGCCCTAATGGGCTTTCATACATCTTCTCGTTTCAAAAAATGTAACTTCTACTTCTCTTTGCTCCTCACCATAAGAATGCATGTCTAATCCTTCCAATATGTTCAAAATGAGGGCAAGACATTGGTACTGAGACAAGAAGTATAATAGCATATTAGACATGGTTGTCTTGATTAAGGTAGCCTACCACCCAAAGGGCCTACCTTTCCAACACGAAAGTTTTCATCAATCTTCTTGATCACGCTATCCCACAAATGTTTTGCACACTTACCAATTCAAAGCAAGAGACCCAAATATGATGACAGCAAGCAGCCAATTTTGCAACCAAAGACCTCGATTGGCTCTTCTACTTCCTCATTCGGTTTGGATACCCAACATTTCACTCTAATAAATGTTAATCTTAAAAAGAAAACCACGAATAATTTTTCTCATGTTATCCACCAAGTCAACTGTTGAATCACAAAAGCAAAAGATGTCATCGGCAAACTAAAGATGAGAAACTATGAACATTGTCTTCTGCACTTTGAACACATTAGTGAGACACTCTAAAGCCCCTTCTTCCAATATCACCAAGGAAAAAAAAATGGAAACAATAAGTCCCCTTGCCCTTAAAGAAGCCTTTGGGATTAACCAACATTCAAAATTTGATCAAACTACTTCACTCTTTGAGCCATATGTTTTCTTTCTTTTTAAGGATGTAATCATATGTTTTCTTAAGATCAAGCATGCAAAAGATACCCTTCTTGCCCTCTCGATAACAAGAACCAATGCATTCATGAGCATAAAGTGCCATCTAGGATTTGTCAACCAAAGATGAAACTCCCTACACTTTTGAGATGACATCCCATGACACTTTCTGAAACATTTTCCCATAATTTCCTAGGGGCGCTTAATCAAGCTAATAGGCCTAAAATCCTTTAAGCATTCTGCCACTTCCTTTTTCAGAATTCTGTTAACATTGGGACCTTCACTAGTGCTTCTCAGCTGGGGAGTCCGCATAAGGACAGTTCCAGTAGTCTCGGAACGGGGAAGGGAGTGGCAACTAGGATGGTGGGCAATGAAGATCAGAGGATTGAATCGGTACTGGGCTTTCAATATGTATGTTTGAATTTTGTTTGAGGCCCACAATTTTATCCCTCTTTTAAGTCACTTAAGCAAGATGTGTATTCTTGTAATTTCTAGCATATTAGTGAAAACCTTAGGGCCTGTTTGGGAGCGTGGATTTGGAAGCCCCTGGTTTCGGAATCCCCTAGATTTGAAATCCCCCTGTTGTGCTTGGCACCGTAGATTCAGAATCCCCTATAATCCAAAAGTAGCTATGCATAGTATATTTACAGGGTTAGAATTTAATTACTAAATCAACTTTAATATCTCTAATTAGTGATTGTATGTAATGTTTGACACAATGGTTGTAATAAGCCCGTTGAAATATATACTTTGCCCGAAAATGATTAAATTCCAAGTCTTGGATGGGCCACAAGCACAAGATCACATCTGAGTGACTAACCAACAATTTTTAACCGTTGAAACCGTTGATTTACATGGACAATGTTTGGACGGCGCAGATCATCATATTAAAGTAATTATAGTGATGCAATTAATCTAATTGTTTTGGAATATCATCAGTGGTCAATGTGCCCAATAGATAAAGTCTAGTGACACACATGTTACACATGCAACTCTTAGAAGGATTTTAGACGTAATCCAAGCTTTCACCATGGATTTCAAACCCCACTTGTGAGGAGATTTGAAACCCCCATTTACTTTATGGTGCCAAACATACCTAGGGATTCGAAAATCCAACCCCCCCCCCCCCCCCCCCCCCCCCCAAAAAAAAAAACATAAAAAAAAAAATTCAATCCATGGTGCCGAACGAACCTTTAATAAACTAAAATGTGGAGATGAATAGAGGATCTACTCTTAGAGTCATTCTGATGCAAGACAATTAGCCACTTGCTCTAAAAGCTCGAACTAATAGAGCATGGTGAATTAATCCTTTTATCTCATAGCCCAGGCCCCACATCCCATGAGTTAGGACCTCGACCGAACCCCTCTCGTGGGCCCCACTTCACATGGATTCCGCTTCACACGGGCCACCCACCCCGAGTGTGCCCCTGCATCCCACAGGCGACCCCACTCGAGCCCGGTGTGAAAATGCCCCTGCATTAATCACCTGTGGTGAGGAGTCTCGAACACGAGACCTCCCACTTTGATGCGGGACAATTAGCCACTTGCTCTAAAAGCTCGAACCGATAAAGCATGGCGAATTAATCCCTTTATCTCATAGCCCAGGCCCTACATCCCATGGGTTAGGACCTCAGTCGAACCCCCCTCAGGGCCCCACTTCACATGGGTTCCGCACATGTGGGGCCCGCCTCACACGGACCGCCCACCCCGAGTGTGCCCCTGCATCCCACAAGCAACCCCACTCGAGCCCAGTGTGAAAATGCCCCTACATTACATTCCATCACCTCTCTCCATTCTCTCTGTCTTCTTATTTCCTTGTCTATTTCCTCCTTTCCTATCTTTTCACATATCCACAAAAATTATGCCACTGAGAGACGCCTTATTTTGAAGAATTTTGAAATAAATGTTATTAGATTATCCTTTACCATCTCCCAGACAACAAAAAACAGAAAAAAATGCTAGGAAACTCATCTAAACTCTCCGCTTCAATGCTACTTGTTCTTATGCAAAGAAGAAACCGCCTCAAGGAATTCCTTTTCTTCAAACGGCCTTTCTAAACTCTCCGCTTCAATGCTAGAAAGCACGTCAAACTGCATGTTATCAAGTTTCGACATCGACCAAGATTCAAATAAAAATGAACAACCAAGGTTGTTGCCAACCTATGACCTCTCCTCAATGCTAACTCCATACACCAAGAATTTGCTTGTTATTTCTAATCCTTGCACTTGCAATGCTATGGAAGAGCCTCATGTTTTTATTTATTTATTTATTATTTAAGGTAAGACATGTTTTTATCCCCTTTCTTAAGTCAAACCGACCAAGATCACCATCTCCATCCAATTTCCTCCTTGAATCCGTTTGTATACTCAAAGGAGAGATTGGCACAAAGCTCCTTTTCCTCTTCCACCAATTACTGCGTTTTCTATTTAACATCTAGACTTGGATGTCCAGAAAAATGCAATCTTCCTCGCCTTCGGACTTTCCAAAGTAATCTTTTTCACATTGATTTGTCTTCCCTTCAAGAAGCTTAAGTTTAAAAGAATGCTAGTAGCCTGCCCACCCCTCCTCCACCTGAAATGAACTCCAACCTTTCATCAGCTGAAAAAATTCCTCCACCTTAAGCCACATAAGCTCTAAATGAACAGCCTTGGACCCTTATCGCCTTCCCTAAGTACTAAAGACTCCACCAAACTTTCACCAATTGAAAAAACTCATCCACCTCAAGCCCCATAAGCTCAAAATGGAACAACCTTGGACCCCTATCATCTTCCCTAACTACCAAAGACTAGCCTAGGGAGACCCAACTGCTCCACTAAAGGAAAAACTTCCACTCACAACTGAAACTAAGAAAGAATCCAACTTAGACTAGTCAATCTCTCTTGGTTGTTGGTCTGCGCAAAACATATGTTTGGTGAAGGAACTTCCACCATCAAGTTTCTATATCCAGTCAGAAAAGTCCCTCACGCTTCTAGTAATTTTGTTCCCATTGAGTTTTTCATGTGTGAATCTGGTTACATTTAAGTCACCCCCAATGCACCATGGAACCTGCCATCTAGCATAAATCTGATCCAACTCTGACTAAAAAGAAGATTCTTGATTAGCCTTATTTAGATCATACACAGATGAGAATACCCATTTGAAGCCGGGAATCGAATCTTAAAAAAGCATTGAAATGGAGAATAGCCCAGCTGACCAATCCAGCTTTCTCCACACCCCTGTATCCCAATAACAAGTAACAACAATATTTATGCAGCCCCATCCACATCTAAAGCAACCAAATCCTTCCTTCTACCTCCCCAGATCAAATAAACCAACCTGCCATTCATGATTGAACTTTTATTTTCTGATATGTTGCCATCTTGACCTTATGAAACCTATAGAATCCATTGGTTTGGGTTCTTTTTGGAGGCAACCCAACCCCCTAACATGCCAACTTACAAACTTCATGACTAAACAATATTTATGCAGCCCCATCCACATCTAAAGCAACCAAATCCTTCCTTCTACCTCCCCAGATCAAATAAACCAACCTGCCACTCATGATTGAACTTTCATTTTCTGATATGTTGCCATCTTGACCTTATGAAACCTATAGAATCCATTGGTTTGGGTTCTTTTTGGAGGCGACCCAACCCCCTAACATGCCAACTTACAAACTTAATGACTAAACAACTCTAGTTCCCCTCCCCTTCTTCTCCCCTTTAAAGTTGCATCCTTTCTCATAGTTGATGGAAGCCTGTGGGTTCCCTTTATCCTTCAGAAACAGAAGATTGTATCGAGCAAGAAAGCATTGCATTTTAAATACCCCTTCCTCAGCTAAAATTAAACAAAGCTTCAAAATCATCGGTGGCCAAATAAGCACCACACCATTCTCCCTGCCATGATTGGTCAACTCCTTGATCCATCGCATACCATAGGCCATACAGATACTTCCATCTCCTTTAGCAATCAAGAGGTATGTACCTGACTTACAAGAGCCATCTCTACTAAGAACAGAGGGTTCCGACCAATTAACAGTCATGAGAAGTATTGTTCTTCGAAGCTTCCCAATCATGCAACTATTGATTCCTTTCTCCCTTCATCCAACATCTTAGTCAGGGGGATTGAAAGCGAATCCTCAAAGCACAAATCACCGGAAGTTACCATCATAAGAAACACTATCGTTGACCTTACCCACTGCTTCCCTCTGCTCATTCCTAATTGGCTGCTGATTCGTTCCAATGCATTGAACGAGCTCATTGGCCGTCTGAAATTTCTTAGTTTTGATTCCATCTCCAGTTCTAGTCGTGCATTAATGTTCTCAACCAGCGACTGCATCTCTGAATCCACGTTCAGCTCCTAGAACACACTGGCAGGAGTTCTGAATCCAAACCAGAAGAACAGACACCTCTGTTCATCTCTATAGAAGGCAACCTTGAAAAACTCTAAAGACTTTGCTCCTTGCCTAAGGCCATTCCTAAGGTTCTTCCTCATCTGTGCTTTCTTTTGGATTAGGCATCTGAGAAATTGTGTACACGCAGTCTTCCCAAGCTCCTGAAGCTGTCAACATACCATTGCACGTGACTCCACTTAAGTGGAAGTCAGCACGAGCAAACTTCAAAGGGCAAGCCGAATAGCCTCAACTAGCAAGGGAGGCTCCTCAACTCACTTGTCAATGACAGTTGTCTCCACAACTATGAAGCTACAAGCGACGCGTTTTGTATGCCACTCACAAAGCCAACTATAATGAGACACGTGTTCCATCAAATCACGCCGTGTCAATGGGCCAGGTTAGGGCCCAGCCAATCTCTGTCCAAGCTCGGCCCACATTCTGCAATGTAAGCCGAACCTGACCCGGGCCCGTGGCGAGCTAAAATAGAATAGCCAGGGCCCGGCCCAGTAGACATACACAAGGCTCGGCCCAAGCCCGAGCCCAAAACAGGAAGCAAAGAGAGGGGAGAGGTTGAGGGTGTTGTTGGCGGCTAATGGGGCAGCGATGTTGTGGTCGTCATCAAAGGGGAGAGGGATAAATGGAAATGAGAGAGACGAGAGATGAGAGAGAGAGGGAGCAGTTATTGGTGGCGGCGGCCAAGGTTGTCACTACCTTGGGCGGTTGTCAAAGGGGAGAGAAAGAAACATAGGTGAGAACGAGACGAGAGATAAGAGAGAGAGGGAGTGGCTTGTCTGCCACAGTTGTTGGTGGCGGCGGCCATGGTTGTTGTTGCCTCAAGCGGTGGCACCATGGCTGCTGGTTCTACACCCTACCGATGGCAGGGCCCTAGCAGACCGAGAGAGAGAGGGGGGGGGGGGAGGTTAGCATGATGAAGATGATTGTGCAAACCCTAGCGGGTTGGGCTGGGTTTTTGGACATCTAGTCCAAGCTCGACCCAATTTACATATGGGCCTAAAGTTTAAGCCCAAGCCCAACTTGCAGACCTAATACCATAGCACAAGCCCGACCCGAAGCGGGCCAACCCGGCCCATTGACACCCCTAATCAAATCACGGTGGTCTGTGGAGCATACTTCTTACAATAGCACCTTCCTCCCCTACAAACAACACCACACAGAAGTGATGGCATGATTTATAACTAAAGATGAGAACCTATCTTGATTGCTTATGTTGCTCCTCCCCTCCCCATCCTCTCTTGAACTCATTGTCATTATCAAGTCAGCAACACCCACCTCAACCCAATCTAGCATTGAAAGGTGATGTAGGCCCGCAGCCCACCACAGGGCCCAACATGACAAATTTTGGACCTGTTTATTTATAGATTTTGGGCCTAAATATCAAAAGCTACAACTTACCATTTGTGGTAGATATGGGTGGATGTGATGAATGATATGAGGCTTATCTCAAGATGTGATTAAAGATTTTTATTTTATTTTTTTTTTGAAAGGTTACGAGTTATATTAATTGATAGAAAGATGTGATTAAAGATTTTGATAATTATTCCCTGAATTTACTTTTTACTATTATTAGGCTTTTACCATCTTAAGTGGATTATATTGATTTGAAATCAATCAATCACTTACTTGGGGGAATTCTCACTAAAAATTCATTTTGGGTCTATTAAAAGGGGGGTGGTGTACAAGGTAGGCAAAATTCCAAATTTTCTAAGTGTGACTTTTTCTTAAATATTATAAGAAGTTTTCAATAAAGTACTTCTCCCTCTGTGATCAAATATTCTTATGGGTGTACTCTTGTCCATTTCTCACAACTCGAGCGTCGAGATTTTATTGACTCGATAATTGGGTTGCACCAAAAGAGCTTCTTCTTCCTGATTTTCATTCTAGCAAACCATAACTCTTCGCAACTCTATATGTTAGGGTCAATAGCTACAACATCTCCAATGCAGGAACCTAACCCAAAAGACATTTAAAATCCAAAACTCTAAAGGGAGATCCCAAACCTGAATCTAAGCCTCCTCACGAATAGCCAAGTTTCTCCATTGACACGGCAAGAAAATTGCAGCTTCTTGAAAAGCTAGCATGCAAGGGGGATTTTCCACATTTGCATTCAAACGTAGAGATACCCACATGGTTGAATCATTAAGACTCTTAATAACGCAATTTTCCTCCGACAAACTGCAAATTTGCGACAACCATTCTCCAACAACTGAGATCTAAGTACCTCCATCACTATCGCCACCAAGCTTCATTTTAACGCTTCCTTGAGCTGTTCACAACGACCGGATGGAGCCTCACCTTGAATCCTTCCTCTGATTTTTCCTCCAAGCCCAATAGCTTCCCCCTAGGTGTGATCCTACTCCCTTATTTGGCTTGGATTTTTCTTCTACTACTTGCAAGGCTCTGATTGTGACACTGAATCATGAAAAGATTTGAAGCGTTGTTCTAGTTGCCACCTCATTCTCATCATCTTACCCTTGGGAGTCATATTACTCTCACCATTTTTCCTTCACCTCCCCCACCTTTTAGTTCTCAGCTCCCTCATATTCAATATTTGATTGACCAGCTCTAGCCCATACCTCGCTTTCTATATTGAGAGTTTTTACTTGAGAACCATTTCCCATTCAACTGAGCCGCGAAAGAATCTACTTTATCCATCATCCCCATCCTCACAAAAGTGAAACCCCAATCACAGTCGGTCCCCTCATCCAAGGGATAGATACCTCCATGACTTTTTTTAGCTTCCCAAACTCTCTAGAGGCTTCTTTGACCACTCCTCCAGGAAGTTGTTTACAAACACCATTCGAAGCTCCTAATCTCAGATACACCCCTCTTGGTCATTTTCTCAATGTTGCTTCCTCTACGGCCTTTCACAAGAATTGATTCCCCTCTTCCATTAGAAACTCTTTACATGTTGGCACTCATATATTAAAGTATAAATAGTAGTTATAAAATATAACACACCAAAATAAATTGAAAATGAGGGCTACCAGTCACTTGTATTCACAACTAGTATCCTTTCCAAATAGATGTCCTGATATAATTCATCTATAGCACTCAATTTGTCAGAGTATTGTGTTTTTTATGACCCAACAAATAAAAATTTAGGGCTCTTTTGGCATTGCTTCTACAAGTGCATAATTGATTCTCAATAAATAATCCTTTGGAAATGTTTATTGAAATTTGTTTACGTAAAACTAGTTCCCAACAAACATGCTTAGCATGAAAAATTCAGGCCGATCCAACCATCATAGAGACACAGAGTGAATTTTTAGGTTTTTAGATGGTTATCCATTGTTTTATTAGGAGAGGCTCGCCTAAATGTGTTTATGGCATCCCACTGGTCACCCCACGATGAAGTCGAACATCCCAAAAATCAGGTTGATCCAACTATCATGTGAACCACCACATGAATTTGGAGGTTTTTGAATGGATGTCCATTTTTTAGTTGCGTGCGTCACCTAATGTGTATAGTACTAATTGTTCGGTACTCCCATCATCATGGTGAGGCACATGCAATGAACGGTTCAGATCAAGGTATTCCGTAACGGTAACGGTGGCCATAACGGTTTACAATACGGGGCTGTTACGGCCCCCGTAATGGCCGTTACAATCTCTTTTTTTATATATTAAAAGATAAAACCTAAAAAATATGTATGTGCCTCGCAACATTGAAAAAAAAAATACGAAAAACCTGTGTTTGCCTTGTAACAAACCATTACGGGGCTATTATGGTCTTTACCAATGTTGTCAAATCGCATATGCGATCATGTGCGATCGCATATGCCTATGCGCATATGCGATCGCATATTTTTTTATTTTTTATTTTTTGAAAAATTAAAAAATATATATGTATTAGGGAAAAATTCAAAAAATTGTAAAAAAATTATAAGAAACTGAGGAAAACTTTTCTAAGTTAATAGATAACTAATTTTACATATTTAAAATACATTTGAAAGAGATAAAATCAATTAAACAATGAATTAAACATCAAGTCATCCACATTTAACAATATAGTTGACAAGAAGTAACAACAAAATCAACAAGCTATTTATTTATTATGGTAGAAAATCAACAAGCTTTCTTCCTTGAAACTTAAAAATGCTTGAATCTTGATCTTCCAACTTCCAAGAGAGAGGGAATGTAAGAGAGAGAGAGATTAAGATCACTTGGAAGTAGGAAATACGAGAGAGAAAGAGAGAGAGAGAGAGAGAGAGATTAAGACCACTTGTAATTAAGAAATGTAAGAGAAAAATAGAGTAAGAGAGTTTTGGGGCGAGAATATTGCAAATGGAGGAGATTTGGAAGCCTTTTTATAGACAAAATGTTATTTTTTTGCAAAAAAATAAAAATAATAAAAATTCAATGTGTCATGGCCAATATGCAATCGCATATGCTGTATGTATGCGATCGCATATTTTCGCATATGCAACATATGCGATCGCATATGTGCCAGATCGCATATACCATGATCGCATATGCGATCTGCATATGGATATGCGCATATGCGATCGCACATGACAACAATGGTCTTTACAATGGATTTTCCAGGCTGTTAACAGCGATTACAAGTTATTTTTTCCATAACAGCTATTACGACCATTATGACCCCATACCATATAACGGTTGCCACCATTACCTTTACATAACGGCATTTATTGTCCCATAACAGCCTTTATGGCACACCATGGTTCAGATGGTATTAAACAATATAGTGGGCCCCCCATAAAGAATAATGGACAACCATTCAAAAACCTCAAAATTCAAGTGGTGGCCCGCATAATGGTTGGCTTGACCTATTTTTGGTCCATCAAACTTTCATGGTGGGGTGACCCTAATAGACAAGTTGGATGACATACATTCTGGTGGGCCCCATGCCCAAGACTTGTAAAATAGTTGTTCCACGAGGACTTGTAGAGGAACCCACCTCTAATCGAATTGGAGGAATTCTCTCCACTTAATATGCATGATGGCGTACTCTTGCGTGTAAATGGAACACATGTAAGAAATTGGGTGGACAGAACACGTGTCAAAGACCTGGGACATTCATCAGGAAGGGTACACAGTGAGCATGCTAAGGACCAAAATTAATGTTGGTCCACTGATTAGATGGATAAAAGCTTTATGACAAAAATGGACCATGAGAAAAAGTCTAACTATCCGAGTTCAACATACATGTGTGGCTCACTCAATAAGCATGTTAATCTGATTTTTGATATATGGAATTTTGAAAGTGCACCCTATCAGATGAATGGCTCGAATTTTTCAAACTTGCGCTATATATATATATATATTATATATATATATATATATATATATATATATATATATATGCTCACCTGCACACCTTCTTACGTGAGCACCCATGTGCACCCTTGCACACGTGTCTTAGGCACAAAATCTGAACGGTCAACGTAATGTGGCACCCCTTGAAACCACTTAAGCCCAACTTTCAGCTCGATACAAAACTCTGGTAGGCCATGGCAAAAGGAAACCGTTTCCTCCCTTGATTTGCATTTCTCTTTGCTATGGCCCACTAGAGTTTTGGATCAGACTGAAAATTCGGCCCATAGAATTAAAAGGGGTGTTGCATCACGAGGACCATTAGGATTTTGTGCCCATGATATGTATGCAAAGTTGCGCAAGGGTGCTCGCGTAAGAAGGTGCGCGGGTGAGCATTCCTCTCTCTCTCTCTCTCTCTCTCTCTCTCTCTCTCTCTCTCTCTCTCTCTCTCTCTCTCTCTCTACACACATGTGCATGTGTGCATGTGTGCGCGCACGCATGTGTGACATGTATTTTGCCTCTATCAAAATCCCGTTCACCTGGTGCCTGTGGAAACAATCTTCGAAACGTCTCCAAGCTGTTTCTCAAAAAATGCTTTTTTTAAGTGCCTCTTAAGAAGCAACTAATTAGAAAGCTAACCAAACGTATTTAACAGTTAAAAATTGCAGTTTTTTTTTAATAAAAAATGCTTAAAGTGCTTAATTTAGCATTGCCAAACAGGTTCTTATAGCAAGCTTTCGAAAAGCATTGCAAATCACATTTGAAAAGATAATCATTTTTCACAGCTTGAGTAAATTACTCAGGATTCTTTCTTCATGTTGACATTGATAAATTATCAATTAAGCATCCGCCAATTCATTGTCTACCACTATCAAAATGAAATTCCGGCAGATTCCCTGCATATGCATGCAAATCAGAATGCCCCGTACCTGTACAACTTCTCATCTGCGAGTTGCAAACACCTTGCTCTTTACAGAGAGCATGCCCCTACGGCTGAGACTCTTTGACACTGAACATCAAGTCGGTTGCACAGCTGCTTGTATGGATAAGGGAGCAAAGTGCCAAGTGGTCCACCCACGCCTTCAGTCACTTTCCGTCCTTTAATTTCATCATCACATGCGGATCCATTGTTATCAAAGCCATCTTCAACAGGTATATTTGTCAGGATGGTCTGGCCGAACAACTGCTTGTATGGAAAAGGGAGTGAAGAGCCAAGTGGTCCACCCACACCTTCGGTCACTTTCCATCCTTGAGTTTCATCATCACATGTGGATCCACTGTTATCAAAGCCATCTTCAACAGGTTTCTTTGTCAGGATGGTCTGGCCAAACAACTGCTTGTATGGATAAGGGAGTGGAGGGCCAAGTGGTCTGCCCACACCTTCAGTCACTTTCCGTCCTTGAGTTTCATCATCTCGTGCGGATCGATTGTTATCAAAGCCATCTTCAACAGGTTTGATGGTCTGGCCAAACAACTTCATAGAATTGCCGTTATCTTTTTTCGTTGTCTGGCAGCTCTGATTCCTAGAAAGCTCAGTGCCAATGAAATAGGTGTTGCCCTGGCTCTTCGGTGACAAGTTTTCAAACTGCAGAAAACTCCCAATGCTTAGCTCAGTGGACACTCCACTTGATTTCGGTGCCATACCATTGCCATGTAAGTTATCAAAGCAGATGGAATGGTTATTAGGTAAGAAATTGGTCAAACTTGATACACACAATGGATCATGCCTGGCTCCCTGCATGCCAGCAGGAAAAGTTTTGTAATGGAATAAAGGTTGATTCAAGGTTAATCCCATCCCTGTAAAATACATGGGGTCCTCTCCATCTATCAGTATCTCGGAACCCTGGGAATATTTCATTTTCTTTGAGGATGGGAATGGGGTATGAATCTGTGGCATAGCAGATGCTAACTCCACCTGCCACGGGCTCACTTTCTTCACGTTCTGCAAAACCTCGGGCTCATCCCAAGTGACCTGTTGACATAAATGGCAAGACATAATTAGGACAGTAAATTTCCGGTATAGTCAACACATAAAACATGATATAAAGTTAGGATCTTTGATAAACACACACGAGTGTTCAATAAAGCTCATGTACACACCACACATGTGCCAGGATGGCACATAGGTGCAAGAACTAATCCACCCATCAGTGGTGGTGACAATTCAGATATTTTGTAATACCATTAGATTCAAAGTTAGAACATGAGAACTTTTCTTTTTCCTTTTTACCGCAATCATATATCAAAATGTTCAGTCCCTTCGTTAACAATGACAGCCGACAGTGACGACAAAATCATACATCAGGTTTCTTAAACAAACTCAATCCCTTAGAAGATAAAAGAGACCTTATCTATTTATAATTGATTTGTTATTTATTCAATAAGAACTTTCAACTAGAACAGTACTTGAAAAGGAAAAAATAATTTAAAAAAAAATAAAAATAAAAATTCCACCTTGGTGAAACAACTATAAGGCATGAATTTCTCAACAAAAAAATGAAATCCAATGACAAGAGATATACCACACCTGCCCCCTTGACAAAAAACAAAGGGCAAACAACAATGGAGAAAACTGAAGTGGCAAAGTGCATGGATTTAATATGCATTTAAAAAATGCACATGAATGGCTATGATCTACAAACACATTCATCATGCAGGCCTTCTCCTGTCAATGTGTTAAGGTAGAAAAATATCACTAATAATGATCTCAGCAACCCAAACCAGCAAACTAAAGCTGGATGGCATGGTGTCTTTTGGGTGCCTGTAAAATCCTTCATTGTGAAGGGTTTACGGGTAAACACTTTACGGGCATGTGTTTGGATGGCAAAATTTGCCTGTGAAGTGTTCACAAGTTGTAAATGCTTTAAAGTGTTCAAGGGTGTGTTTGGATTGAGGATTTCGATCGTAGTGTGATGTAAAAGCATCATCATTATCATTTTACAATGTTTGTTTATATACGTAATTTGGCATGTAATTCAGTGGTTAAATGCAGAGATGTAATAAGAGGCATGTAAAGGAATTTATAATCATTACAATTTTACATTATGTTGATATGGAAATCCCCTATCCAAACTTGCATTTTAGTTTATTTTTCTTGATGATTTGACATTTTTTTCTGTTGATTTAACATGTTAGTAACATAAAAGTATCATCATTATGATTTTACCACGCCTATCCAAACACATGAATTTTTTTGTCAAATTTCCTTATTTCCATCTGACAGGTATTGCAATGAGTTATAGTTTTAGGGGGTGTTTGATTTTTCATTTACCTGTGTAATTCGTGGTAAATGAGTAATGATTATACCACACCTATCCAAACACAGGAATTTTTTGTCAAATTTCCTTATTTCCATCTGACAGGTATTGCAATGAGTTATGGTTTTAGGGGGTGTTTGATTTTTCATTTACCTGTGTAATTCGTGGTAAATGAGTAATGATTAATTCCCAATGTAATTGCTTGTAATTCCAGCAGCTATCCCGAGGTTGAAATTGATGGGAAGCCTGTTTACAAAGCTTCTCACTTCCTAGGAATTAGGATACATTCGTACAGCATTGAGATATAAAAATTGAGGGGCCCACTGTGATGTATGTATCTTATCCATGTCGTTCATCCATTCGCCAACTCATTTTATTGCATGAGCCCAAAAATGAGGCAGATCTGAAGCCCAAGTGGACCACACCATAGGAAATTATCAGAATTGAACACCTAACGTTGAAAACCTTTTGGGAGAAGTTTTGGTTCAAGCTGATATTTGCATAAACCCTTCATACATTGTCAGTGTGATCCCATGAACAGGTTAGATGATAAATACACATCCCTGAGGGCTCTATAAAGGTTTCAACGTTGAACGGTGGATGTCATTATCCCCCTTGTTTTTTTTTTGTGGTGTGCTCTACATGAACTTCCAATCTGCCTCATTATTTTATTCATCCCTAAAATGCGATGCAAATTGAAACACATACAACACTTCCTACATTTCGATGCGCTGGTTGATGGAGAAGGAGCAAGAAAAAGTTTCTCACTTCAAATTGTTGATTCATCGCCAGAGATGGCTTAGAACCTATATTCATTATCTAATGGATCTTTCCTTTCGAATACTCCCAGTTATCTCCCGGATCATTTTTCCTATCTAACAGAATGCTATTGGATCAAATGACAAAGACATTGTTGTTTTAAAATGAATGGACGGTGTGGATCACACATACAACACTGTGGGACCCGAAAAGAGACAGCATGATAAATCATCAGATAGTCCACACAAGAGGGAGCATTTAGGATGGGACGCCCACCACTAAAAACCTTCTAGATTGTGTGTGGGCCCCACTATGATGGCTGTAGGACATCCAATCTGTCCAATAACACCCCCACCCCCCCCCCCCCCCCCCCCCCCCGGCCGTAAATTGTAAACACTTTACAAATCGGCCAAAGACATAATCCGTTTTGAAATACTTTACCACTTAAAAGCCAAACAAAATAGCCATGTAAACAGTTTACACCTGAAACTCTTTTAAGTGCAAAGTGTTTACAACAAAAAAACTTTACGGGTATCGCAATGACCCCTAAAGAAGAATGGCGGCAACAGTAAAAGCTGAACAGGAAATGTCCACAATCAGACGGGTAGGATGTCACAACCAGTGTCTTTCAGACAGCGGCCCATCAATAGTGGGACCCACCAAGTGAATGGTCAGGATAGCCAGATCAACAAGCACGCATCCTACTTTCATGTCACCACAGAGTACCACACATGACAGGTGGTGCACGGATTAAAAAATAATAATAATAACACCCAAAATTTATCTGCCCGGAATAACTAGACAGGAAGTTGGAGTATGGACTGAACAAAAGCGTGCGGAGTAAATTTTAGAACAACAAAACACAAATGTCCATGATTTCCAAAACTCCTGTACAAACCAGTAGCTAATGACAGCAATAATATAAGAGAAGGAAGAGCAATGCACCTGAAGCATGCGCCATGGTGAGCTATGCCACATCCCTAGTTCTTGCCCAGTGATCGACGTCACCGTCCCCTGAAACCACGTCATCCTCGACGAATCCTCCGTCTCAACCGCCATCTTAACCTTCATCCCAGCTGCCCAATACATGCTCATCGCATCCTCCACCGCATCTGCTGCCACCACAAAATTCGGAGACCCAGCCCTCGGGTAGTAAATGACTTCAAAGACCCTCCCAGAGCCCGCCAGCCTAGCTGCCTCCAACACCGACTCTGGCGACAACTTCCCCCTCCCGCTTCTCGAGAATCCGATGGATTCCTCCTCCGTCTTCACCCCCGCCCAGCGTCCACCATCCACAGTCCCGCCGGACCGCAGGGCCCGGCGCAGCCCCACGAATAGCTCCTTGCTCCTGTTCTTGATAAAAACCACTGAATCGCCCGCGACCAGCTTCTTCAGGTTGACGAATGTGCTCCATCCTGAGGTCAGCAGGTGCCGCCGGGGGGTCCCACGGTAGATGTGGCGGAAGTTGTAGGTCCCGCCGTGGACATCCCGGACCGTGATCGGCTGAAACGGGGGATCCTCATTGTAATTCAATGGCGGGAAGATGGAGTCGGCGCAGAATCGCGGAACTGAGAACCCACCGCCATTGTTGGCGTCGCTGGAGGTGAGGATCTTAGTGAAGGACACAACAGGAGGATCCCCACCGTAGGTTGAAGGATCAGGAAAGACGGACGAACAGATTGCAGCGGAAATGTCCGGTGGAGATAGCTCGGGCTTGAGGGTGAGCTTGGTATAAACCTCGTCGGTATTGACATCAGCACGAAACTCAACGGACACGATTCGACAATGAACGAACGAAGGAGACTTGTATTGAATAGATGAAAAATCCGGAGGAGAGTAGGAATGCTCAGCGTGACCATGTGGGAAGTAGTAAACCCTAGAACCTACGGTTAGGATTTGAGCTGAGGTACCTGCGCAGGCCTTCCAGACGTGGGGATCGACGGTGGAGGATGCTGCCATGCTTCTACAGGCCGTTTTTCGGAGATTTTTTGGTGCTGTAAGGGTGTTTTGGGGATTTCAAAGAGGTGGAGAGTTGCTGAAGGGAGGGAGAAAGGAGAGAGAGTCGACAGTGCCGCCTTGGGTCGGAGAACGGGCACGGAAATAAAAGCCGGGAAGAGGAGGGAGGCAAGTAGGAATTGGGGCTTGGTTTTTTAAGGAAATTACGGTTTTAGACAACAGGAGATGTTTTTTGAAAGTGTCGAGAGTTGTTTGGTGTCCGTACAGGACTCGATTGGTTTGTTGGAGTATAATCCGGAATTGGTGGGATTTTTTAGAGATTCGGGGGAAGGGCAGCGCAGAAGATACGGCGGATCTGGTAACAGATTAGAGAATAAATCGCAACCGTTGATTTAAATTTTCATGATAAATGGAGTGTATGGATGGTTGCGATTGTTGCCTTGTGTAATGTGGAGGGATGACTAGACGGCAACTTACGGGAATCGATTGCAACACCTAAAACACCGGAAACGGATTGGCTACTCTGCCTGCCACCGGTGGTCGGTGCTCCGTGGGACTTACCATGATGTATATGTTTCATCCATTTTTTAAGATTTTCAGTTCTTGATCCAAAAAATTAGAGGTATATAAATCTGAGGTGGTCCACACCACACGAAAACAATAGTAATTGGATATCCACCTTTAAAATCCTCTTAAGGCCCAAGGTGTTGTTTATTTGATATCCAAACTGTTGATTAGGTCATACAGCCCAGATGAATGGAAAAAACAAAAATAAGCTTGATCCAAAGCTTTTATGGCGCCCAACATATTTTTAATGGTCGAAACTCGTCCAACACTATTTCCTATAATGTGGTCCAATTAAGATTGGGATATACGTCATTTTTGGTCTCATGTTGTAAAATGATCTGTAAAAATAGATGGACAGCATGGATGAAACATATACATTATGGTAGGGCCCACAGAGCACTGACCATCAGCCATTGCCTGATATAGGGGGAGTAGCCAATCCGTTCCCTAAAACACCCAACTTCGGTGGGCCCACCCTGTTGTATATGTGAAATCAACTCCGTTCATCAAGTGTGAATCTTATGTTTACCGTACATAAATATATTTTCATGATTTAAAAAACTCGTATGGGCCATACTAATGGGAACATTGTAAAATTACAGCTATAATGTATAAGTTAACGCGGTGTGGCTCGCATGAATTTTGAATTAGGCCCTTTTTCTGTATTTTCACTTCATCCTGGTAAGTCAAACCTGATGAACGGGTTTGATGAAAGATAAAAGAACCATGGTGGCCTACGCACGAGCCTATAATTGATGTCCCATCGCCGCTGTTCCCTATGGTGTGGTCCACCTGATCTATGAATTTGACTTATTTTCCTTCTACAATTACTAACGTGGAGGAAACCACCCGATGGACGGAGTGGATGTTGTACAAGCAACGTGGCGGGCGCACAGAGCTTTATCGTTTTTGGCACCGTGTAGAACAGGGGCTGTAGAGGATTCTGTCTTATTATACTCAGGTATGATACGAAACTTGATACGCAGCACCCATAACCGTACATGTAAAATGGACTAAATTCGCCAACCGCCTCCCTCCAAGTTACGGTCCTAAAGGCAGATTGTTTGAAACAATCTGATTTGTGGACACTGTTTCTGGAAATAAGACCCCTTGATATTTTTTTCATTATTAACGGTCTAATAAATCTTGATCGTTGGATATTTTCATTATCAACCATCCAATAAATGTCCACAAATCGGATTACGTCCTGCCAGCTCTGTCGGGCCTACCGTGATGTAGGCGCCATTCCTTATTCTTCATTATCAATTTAGAGCATGAGACAAAAAAATACACAGATGAAAGGCTCATGTGTGGACCACACGAGAAGAACTTATTTGCCATCCAACTAAGGCATAAAAGTCACATTAGTATGCATGAATGGATAACACAAAAATCAGTAGGGCCCACATCATTATGAGCTTATTCCTTAAAATTATATTAAAAAAATAGATAGATGGCATTGATAAAAGCCATGGACGTGGATTGGATGCTGTCCTACCCTAGGACGGTAATCCGTCTGGGTAGGGCTCTGTAAGGTTCACTGTAATGTAAGTGTTTTATCCATGCCCTTTACTGCTTTTCTAATATCATTTTAAGGTACAATACTAAAAACGAAGGAGGTATACAGCTCCAATGGACCACGCCAAAGGAAGCTGCATTGATAATGACACCCACCGATTGAAATCTTTCAAAGGGCCAACGTAATTTTTTTTTACCATCAAACCCATTCATAATGTCATTTAGAGGTGGATGAAGTGAAAACACGAATATTAGCTTGATCGAAAACTTCTCCAGCTTTTAGGAAGTTTTTAATGGTGTATGTTGAATCCCCACTTTGTGGGCCACTTAAGCCTTGTAACTGCTTAATTTTTTTAGTTTATAACTTAAAATGATCTCAGAAAAGTGTTTAACACCATGGATAAAACACTTACATCGGTGGACCCCACAGAGCCCAACCCGTACGGATTACCGTCCTAGCTGGAGTAAGGACGCTATCTGCGTTGGACGCGGTTTTCCTGCCAAAGCCTTTCAACGGAAGTTCCTGCGTTGGGAACTTATATGGGGCCACCGTGATGTTCGTATGAATCCCCCCTGTCTAGCCGTCTTGTGAGCTCATTTTAGGATATGAGATCAAAATTGAGCAGGATCCACGACTCAAGTGAGCCGTACTGAAGGAAAAGGTGGTCAGGGAAATTCCTGCCGTTGAAACCTCCTTGGTTTTACAGTGATGTTTATATGTCATCCATACCGTTGATAACATCGTTCTCATTCCTACTGGGATGAACTGAAAAAGCAAATATTAGAATGATTCAAAAGTTCTGTGACCCAGGAATATTTCAACAGTCGAAATTCAATTCTCACATTTTCGGCCTACTTGAGAATTGGGTACGGTTCAATTTTGGCCCTATACTAAAATGAACTCAAAAAACGTATGAACGGAGAGAATTTCTCAAAATCATCACAGTGGCCCCACCTGGTTCCCAGCGCAGGAACTTCCTGCGAAAGCGTCCATCTGCGTTCGGATACATTACTGCCATGTTGAGCAGCGAGACTCGTAAATGAAGTGACGTCACCAAGTGCTGTGGCCCCACCATGATCTATGCGTTGTATCCACTCCGTTCATACATTTGGAGAGATCATTTTAGGCTATGATCCAAAGAATTAGGCAGATCCAAGGCTGGGGTGGACCCCACCACAGAAAACAGTGGGGAGAGTGACGCCACCATTGAAACCTTCCGAAGGTACACCATAATGTTTATTTTAGATCCAACCTGTTCATGTGTTGACGCAGATACGAAAGAAGGGAAGACACAAATATTATTTTGATAGAAAACTTTTGTATCCCTTAGAACTTTTCAAAGGTGGCCGTCACTCTACCCACTGTCTTCTGTGGTGGGGACCTCTTAAGCTTTGGATATGACTAACTCTTCCCCCTAATATGATCTCTCCAAATGAGTGGACGGTGTGGATAGAAAACATACATCATGGTGGGCCACAGAACTCGGTGACATCACTTAAGTAGCTAGTCTCGCTACTCAACATGTCAGTAGCTAATCGGCGTCCAAAGGCCATACATCACACTAGGGCCCATACATCCTTTGCCTGAGCGAGACAGCTTTAAATGTCCAGATAATATAAGCTGTAATATTTAGTTCATGATTCATCTAAATTGGAAACTACAATTTGGTGATGGTTAATCATCCATCACCAGAGTATCAAAGTTTTTCTCATTGTGACTATTCCTTCTCCATAAAATCATTTCGTGAAAATGGAAAATAGTTCGTGAAATTGTAGCGGCAGTGGTCTAGCGTTGGCGGTTGATAAGCAGATTGGCCACCGTGGATTACACATGCTATCATAGAAGATCCTGGCCAAGAATGTTTTGTTGAAATTAAAATAATGAAACTCGAAAATATGCAAATATAATGAATCAGAATAATGAAATTGCATTTATATTGGATTCACGCCATTATTGGATTGCATGCCTGGAAATATCATAGTACTTTGATTGTGTATTCTTACGTTTGGGATCAAATTTTTTACTTTAAGAAAAACATGATATTAAGTGAAGCCTATGTTTAGTGAACCATGGAATTGCAATCAATGAACCACATTTCACAATTGATGCCAATCACACGCATATAGAACTTAATTGTCAAGTGTAAGGGGTGCGTGTGGATGGGCTGTGCATATAAAACATATGCAACAATGTGCGTCCCACATATGTAGTGGATTTTCACGCGTATACAACTCGATTGTCAAGTATAGATGGTGCATGTGGATGAATGGAGTAAATAAAACATATGAATCAATGTGGGTCCCACATATGTAGTGGATTTTGAAATCCACTGTAAATCTTGTGGTATCTACTATTGGCACTTGATGATGTGAAACTAGGATTGATCTAATGTGGGGCCTAAATCTATATGACATATCACTGATTCATCAAGATAACCGCAACTTAATAAAGGCCTACCTAAATCCAAGATAGTTGATGGATTAGATATTAATCATCTCATGCATATGAATCGAATTGACCAGATTATCATGTAACCTTCAAATTAATGATTTATGGTAACTAGGGTCAAATCACATGTTTTGCTAATTGCAAAAAAGTCAAACGATGAACCTAACTAATTTAGGCTTTACACATCACGCACGAGAAATCCCATTACTCAATTCATTAAAAAATATAGTTGAATTAACTAAACAAGCTATAGACCACTTGTTAATAGGCCATTGAACTCGGAAATTATATAAAGATGTTTATCTTAACAGGTTTGACATCTCTCACAGGATAGATAATAGAGACCGTGTGCCGAATGGCTCAGCCTAGGCCCACAAGTGAGCATATGAGATGTGTGATTTTTTCTAAAAATTATAATAATAATAATAAAGTTAACTTAATTGTCCAAATCCAAACTTTGCACATGTTGTAATATTCAGACCGTTGGTTCGCGATTAAATTAAGAGCATTAACCGTGATTATTATTATACAAATATCCTTATAGTTGCGACTCCAATTGATAACCGATAGCCATCAAACTTGTCTAGTAATTATATTTATCGGTCGTTGTGTCCGAATTGCGGAACGATCGTAGCTTTGTATAGATCATCACTTAAGACAACTATCCCATGACATAGATCGACCCCCGTACACCCCACGGTGGACCCTTATTTGGCACTATATATACCCTTATTTGGGTAACCCCTCCCCTTCATATGAATTTGCCATAGCTTAGAGAGGAAGAGAGAGAGAGAGAGAGAGAGAGAGAGAGAGAGAGAGAGAGAGAGAAAAATGTACTTAGCACTTATTCTTGTTGGACTATCCTTTGATTAAACCCTAGTTACTACCTAATTCTCCATTGAATTCACCTATACTTGCAATATAAGGTAAAAATTTCATCAAACCCTTCGAATTCGTAATATAATTGTATATTTTTTTTATTAATATGATTAATTTGGTTTTGATTTAGGAATCATTGTTTTCTAAAAAAACCCAACCCTAAATGCAATTAGATCGTGTAAAACCCCTCTAAGGTGTGGACCATTTCTTATAGGTTTCATTTTTACTAGCAATTTGATAGTCTTCAATAGTGCTTCTAAGTTTTATTTAAAATTTCATATGCTATACATGCTATATTCGCTTTCTTATTATAAAATTGATGTTAATTATTGTTGGTTAACAACATGTTCAGTGAAATACTTGAATGATATTGTCACGACCTGAAAATCGGCACCTGAGTACGTAGACTCCGATCCTAATTTCCTGGGTGTGATCCTAGTGAAGATGCACGTGAGCGAGTTTCCACTTACCCGTGTAGTCTGGTTAACATCCATGTACGATCAAAATAAAAGTAGCTTTAAAATCAGCGGTATCAAGAGTTAAGCAAAAGTAACTAAACCAAAAAATATACAACTAATATTCAAAATGTACAATTTTGAAAGGGGTTTCCACCCAAATGGGGATTATACAAGTCATAATATACATATCCAAAATGATTAAAGTATAAAGTTTAATTTTCGCCCAAATATGTAAAACATAACGACCGTAGTGCAAGCTGATCTAAACCTACCCGTATGAGTTCTTGATAATACTTATATCAATAATATTGTCTGGTTGGTGTTTTAAAACACCATCTCATATTGGGAGTGAGTGATCAACTCAGTGGTTTCATTAGCTCTAAGTTATACATGTTATCAACTCTATTAGCACAAGTAATGATAAAAGCAACTTAAATATGCAATTCCTAAACACTCTTGTTAATGCACATGCATGAGGTTATGAAATGATTCATGCTCTTATAATCCAACACTTCCTCATAAGCGACTTCGACACCTAATTTGCAAATTCCAACACTTCCTTATCACGCAACTACAACGCCGAATTCGCCACAACCTAGACTAGTGCAATGCGGTGAATATTCATGTTAACTGAGTTATTAATCAAGACTATTCATCCAACATATTTGAGAAGTCAGAGTACTTCCATTCTAGTCATTTGTCTCATCTGGATCACTAGACGCAGGGCGGCCGTAGTGGCTCCATGTCTGTGTCCCTTGATCCGTCTGGGTTTGTCACTCTTAGTTGAACTCATACAATAAGCAGGTTGTTGATAGTGCTGCTCACGATCATTACAGGGAGGCTCGTCACCCCAATGTAGGCCGACAGTGCGGACATAATGTCTCATACTACCATACTCGGCGTATGAGACTTGAGGATTGTATTGTTAATGGTTATTAGTAGACTTTTTCAAATTGTATGATGTATTACAAATTCAGGTAGACGTGATTAGACATGGTGAACATATATATGGTCAATCGATTGTTGGACGAATTCGGTTGACTCGAGCAAACCTTGGCACAACCGGCACTGGGTGCAAGCATCCCACATAGCCTATCTACTGTCGGTCGTCCTTGTTTGGCCCGGATCAATCGAATGTTTATGGAGTGGCCGACCAAACCCAAGCCACCCCCGTGTTCCGCGATTTGCCGACTAACCCGACTGCTCAAGTAGTCATAATCATCCGACTGAACTAGCTAACCCACAATAATAATTTACAATAACGAAACATGAGTAACAAATCTAACAATTTACTCATTCGGGCATTTCATCGAACTGTAAGCTTCATCACATCGGTAATAGCAATTTATGAAAGGGAAATTAAAAATATATATACAAGTTAGCATGCATTCACATATTCACAAACATAAATCATTAACTAAAATATAAGACTCGATAAACAACAATCTAGGGATAATGGTCCGCACCTTGGGTTACTTTGTCCAATCAAGACTTACTCTTATGGTTATGGCTTTGCAAGATGGTTTACCGATGTGTGATACCAGTACAATTAGCTTATAAGGATTTATGCATCCAACTTTCAAAACTCAAATTTTCAAAAAAAGATTCACTGATTATCTTTAATTGTCGTCGAAGCAACTTCGGCGATGCCGTGCGGTCACAGTCACATTGTTGATTGAACAAAGATGGGCCGTGCCTCTTCCCAATCAATCTATTTCCCTCACTTCCTCCCCCTCTTCTCCCCCCCCCCCCCCTCTCTCTCTCTCTCTCTCAAGTTGCAATTGAAAATTCATATGGGAGTGAGAGGGTGGAAATGGGAGGGCTATTTATAGTGCTAGAATGTGGACAATTAGTCTCGGTGACTATTTTCTCAATAAAGTTGGACCGTTGTTCACAAATTCCTAGGCTAAAATGCACGGGGATATAAGCTGGCTTGTGCGATTTATACAAATGTTGAGATATTTATGTGCCCCTAGTTTATAGGGAAATTATAAGATTTACCTCCCTTTAACTAATCCATAAGTGTGGTGTGTCCTTCTCCTCGGGGCGTTTGTTCGAGCGCTGGCCCTTAGGGCTCTCGTCGTTCATTCTCCTCGTGCTGTTGTTTGCTAGAATCAGCTCTTCCTTGAGTCGCTTTTCCCTGGTCGACCTCCTTTACTCCGAACAACTTTTCGAAGGTTTGCGTTTTCCTCAGCGTGAGATTATTTTTGAGTCCTGTTCAAGAGGTCGGCCATTGTGGTCGAGGGGTTTTTGTCAAGTGAGAAGAGGAATCTGCCTTCTCTGAGACCTCCCATGAGTACGGCTAGAGCGACCTCCTTCGAATGCCCTTGTACTTGCACAGTTTATAAGTTGAAACGTTTGATGTAATCCTTCAGCAATTCGTCATCTCTCTGGACTATGTGTAAGACCCGTATCCTAGTTCGTACTGTTCCGATGAATCCTGCGATCCTTTCCGTCGAAGTCCGGCAATCCGTGACCGATAATCGATGTTGCGCACGACCGTAAGTCATATCTTTTAGATTCGAGTCAGTTTAATCCGAGACCTGTATCATTGCGACCGCACCGTCGCCGCGGTTCCAACGCCGCGACTCACGCATCGATCCGATACCCTGACCAGAAGATGCGGGCCGGCGTTCAGTTCGAAGAAACGCCGCGCTTTTACGATCCCGAGAGAATCTCTACAACATGTCAAATCAATCCAATCAATCAAATCAATCACATCAATCAATCAATGTCAAGTACACATCACCTTTCTCCACAAGTAAAGCAACCATCAAGTCAACTTTCTCCCATCCTCTCTCTTACACCACCTACCCACATCCATCACTCACCTCACATCACCCATCACTCACATCCATCACTCACCTCCCATCACTCTCTCCTTATCTCTCTCTCTCTCTCTCATTTCCCAACACATTTCCAAACCACCAAAGAGAGAGCTCACGTCCAAGCTCTCCCAAGTGCAAAGAAATGAATGTGTGGCCCACCTTTCCCTTCCCAAAACCCTCCATCCTAGCCCTTGATTTCTCATCTCCACCGTCAAAGAGGAGCACAAGAAGGTTGGCGTTCCAACGGACCGAAGAAGATCGACGGTGGGTGTTTCATTTGTTTAATTTCTATTTTTTTTAGGGCCCACTTGTGGTGGGACCCATCTAGATGTATGTATTATGATCATTTGAGGGACCCATAGTGGCGGGGTCCCTTGGCTACTCCGATCTCTCTCCTTCTCTTCCCTTTCTCTTTATTACTTTGGGATGATGATATGGCCGTGTGGTCCACCCGGATGGACCCCACCATAAAGCATGTATTTGATCCAAGTCCTATGGGTGGGGCCCGTTTTATGTATGTGTTGTACCCTCACCACCAACCATTTGGTGGCCCACTTAAACAGGGTCCACCTCAATGCACGTGTTGACGTCCAGGGACGTCCCTGGACGTCACTTGAAAACACAAATTTAGCTTGTTCCCAAGCATTCGGGATGGTCCACTTGTATAGGCCCCATCTTGATGAATGTATTCAATCCAAGCCGTCCACCATCTTTCCCAGACCATTTTAGGCGTTGAGCCAAAACATGGAGTTGATCCGACTCACTGGTGGGCCATACCTTAGCAAACAGTGATGTTCACCGCTTAAAATCATCTAAATCTCCCTACACGCCGAAAAATACCCTAAATTGGTCTTGATGGACTGGTACTGGGCTGTGGAAGCCAGTGGTTGGGATGGATTTGGCCGAAGTGGGCCCCACACGTGAAAAACCCCAAAAACATGGGTTTAAAAAAAAAAAAAAAAAAAAAAGAAGGGAGGCAGCGTCTGCTGCCGCTGACACAGCAGCAGCCCGCTGCCTGCGCCAGCGTGAAAACGGGCAGAATCCCACGACTTCAGCCGTGGGCCCCACTTTGATGTTTATTTGTCATCCAATCCGTCCATATGGTGGGACCTCAGGGCGGTGGGCCACCCCCCCAAAAATCAGGTAAATACAACGCTCAGGTGGCCCACATCAGGGAAAACAGTGTGGATTGAAAACTACCGTTGAAACCCCTTTGGGCCCCACAGAAGTTTGGAATCAATTCTGATATTTTTTTCCCCTTCATCCAGGTATTTGTGACCTTATCAACAGGTTGGATGGAAAGTAAACATTACAGTGGGCCCCACATGGGACCCACACTGATGTATGTGCTTTACATCCACCGTCCAGGCGGACGGTGGAACTCACCATAATGTATGTGTTTTATTCCTGCCGTCCAGCAGCTGCTGGACGGCCAGATGGCCCCCCCGCGACGTGTGTTGGTCCACACCGTCAGGAGGCTGGACGGTGGACCACTCCCCCCCCCCCCCCCCCGGTGACATGTGTGTGCACGTGTGTGGGCGTGTGGGTGGTTGCATGCGTGTGTGTATGAGTGTATGTGGGTGCCTGTGTGTACGTGTGTGTATATATAAATATAATATTATATCATATATAATATTGTATGTATATATTATGTATAAATTATATATTATATTATTTATATTATTCTGGATGGTGGGCCTTCATGTGGACCCCCCCACCATGATGCAGGTGTTGCATCCAATCTGTCCATCCATTTTAAAAGCTCATCTTTTGTGTGGCATGAGCTAAAGATGAGCCAGATCCATAGTTCGGTGGGCCCCACCTTTGATGCATGTGTTGCATCAAAATGATCTAACCATTTGATTTAACTGTGGACGTCCATTGAGGCCCACCTTGGTATGTGGATGAGACTCATCTTGATTTAATTGTGGTCGTCCTTTGAGGCCCACCTGGGTGTATATTTAAGGCCCAAGTGATGAGGCCATCTTGTTATGTTTATGGCCGTTGTTGAGGCCCGCTTTGATGAGGATGTAAGGCCCATGTTACGAGGCCATTATGATGTATTCTAAGACCCATGGGTTATGGCCCATTGCAATGTACCTAAGGCCCATTAATGTGGCCCACTTGATGTATCCAAGGCCCATAGGTCGAGGCCCAACGAGAGGTCCTTAGGGTCCATTGCAATGTATGATTTTCCCATGGTTTGTGTAATGATGTCTTATAGCGGGCTATGCCTTGGGAACAATGTTGGTTTGACGTCCACATTGTAGAATAATGTTGGTTTAATGTCCGCATTATAACTCTCCCTAGGGCCCATTAGTAGGCCCACATTTGTTGATAGTTCACCACTTTATAACATGTTTAGTATAGCTCCATGATTCATACCCATACGCATCATATGTATGCTTGATATGAGTAGTGACTGAGCATAGCATACGCCATTGGGCAGACCACTTAGGGGACCCCTTATGAGGCGGAGTGCCCCACATTATCGCATTGTACGCGCATGGATTGCTGCATGATTTGACGGTGTGATTCATGCATCTCGCATATGTGTGACTTGATCACTGCACGCCCTAGCGACATCAGGGCCGTGGCTCCACAGGCACATCGTGGATGGCCATATCGGATACCGGAAATACTTTGTTCTAGCATTGTGGGCACTTAGGATGTCCTTGGGTGAAAATCCCAGAACCTTTTTGGTACCAGGAGATGCTCCAACGTCTAGACCGAGTGGATACACGAGCGCCCGAGTGCCGAATACCAGTAGGCCGCGTCTCCCACTGTGTCGTGGTCGGTTGGAAGGGGGTGTGGCCTTATCCGCCTGAGTGAGGGGGCTATAAGCTAGGCTGAGTTTGACCAGCTCGCAAATGTGTCCGCTATCGACGAGCCGGGTAGGTATTGGCAGACTACTGGTCAGGCGGATAGTGTGGTCTCTTCCACTCGCTTGACTGTGCAGCTAGGGAGGAGGCAGTCAGTGTGAGGTGTATTAGACCCCGGTGATATCCAGAGAGGAACTGTACTGATATGTGTACTTATGAGTACTGGCACGCTTGCTTTGCATCTCGCATATGACATTTGGCTACATAGGCCTCGCATCGCATGGTCTTGGTATGACCGACAGCATTCATGCCTTGCATTACATAGCTTTAGTATAGCTGATAACATTCATGGACTTACCGCATATTTCCGCATTACTCTGATATTGTACACTTGGCACTCGCCTTACACACACTTTCACCACCCTCTAAGCTTTTGTAAGCTTATGCACGATAGATGCGTGCAGGTGGCGTTAGGTTGCAACAGCGTTGGGCTCGGAGCGTGCAGCAGTCTTCTGGAGCTTTTGGAGTTTTCTTTGATATCATTACATTGTATTTCCCTTCCCGCATTGTACTTAAAAGTTTTTGATATAGTGGATATGTGGTGTTGTTGTTTTGTGGCTTGGTTATGCTTGTGGTTATGCTCCATTACAAAAAAAAATTTCATGCTGAAAATCCTCCTTGTAGGATCCCAGGATCGGAATCTGGCGTATGGGCGCTGGGAGCCGAGAATGGGGTACTACGGAGGCTGTCGGCGCCGGATTCGGCGATCGGGAATTTTGTGAGCCCGGTTTTCGAGTTTGGGGCGTGACACTATGTTTAGGAGATGGGAGGCTGGCGTAAGACTTTCTTTACCTCCAACAAAGTTCATGACTAACGCTTTTGTGAGCTGAGGGAAAGAACTAATCGATCGCGGCTTTAACCGTCGGAACCATTTCAGAGCTGTTCCTATCAGGGTCAGGGTGGATGCTTGACACATAACCGCGGTTGATGCACCATGGAGTTCCATCCATGCCTTGAAGGAATCTAGGTGCTCGGATGAGTCAGTGGTTTAGAGTACGGAGTGATATGGGGCATGCGGAATCTGGGCGATAATTGCGTGTTCATGATGTTGGCCGTGAACGGCGGCTCGACTTCTTCTGATATCGCTTCAACCGAGGACGGAGCCGCTGACTGATAAGTTTGACGGATATCGCCGATCTAGCCTCGCAAGTCCTTGAGCTCGGCTTCCCAAGGGACTTCACTTTCGGCCATTGCCTCTGTCGTTGTCTCCGGACCCTTGTTGCGCCTCTTTTTATCTAATTCATGACGCATGTCGGTCGTTGCTAATGC
Source organism: Magnolia officinalis (assembly GCA_021015155.1). NCBI lineage: Eukaryota > Viridiplantae > Streptophyta > Magnoliopsida > Magnoliales > Magnoliaceae > Magnolia > Magnolia officinalis. The sequence continues at coordinate 50,170,775 of JAJHSJ010000016.1, forward strand.
GGCAATGCCCGAGATGTGAGAGTGCGCTGGTTTCGAAGTACTGATTTGTTTGCTTTTTTGGGAGGCAGCAGGTGCTTTCGACAGGTTGGGCACTGGGCCCAGGGCTTGCCCAGTTGTCTGGGCGGCATGAGGTCGTAGGTGCTCTAATATTTGTCTCATCAAAATCACGTTACTGTTTAACATCTCGACCTGTTGCTCAAGAGACACTAGACGTCCTCGATTCCAGGAATGTTGTGTCGGTCATGCTGGCGCGGAGTCTGCCTGGAGTTGGAAAGATGTATCTCGATGGCTACCAGATCGTTCTGGTGGTGCAAGATCGGGCGCGGTCGAGGAAGTCGGGGCTTTATTTTTTCCTTTCGCCATTGCTAAGCTTGAATGCTTATATGAAAACGACTTCAAACATCGTTCCCACAGACGGCGCCAAACTGTTGACGCAGAAATCCAGTCGCTCTTCCCCTTAGCTTGTGAATCTGCACAAAAAACAAACAAATAAGACCCTGGCTCATGTACCGGGGACCCTCCGATGGCGAAGTTAGGAATATGGGTCTAGTTGGGTATATAAGGGTTGGGGCTATAGATTGTGCGTACCTCTTCTTTTGAGGACCTTCTTTTATAGGTGGGAAGAGGTAGTGGCATAGGAGGCGTTCGTCTCAGTTTTGGCGGGAATAGAATCCTAGTAAGATTCTGGATCTGCGCAGGCGGATTCTTCTAAATCGTCGATGAAGAGATCCGTGTTGAGGATGGTTTCCGGGATCTTCGGCGCGAATCATGAGTTGGCTGGACATCAATTACGTCGAGCTTGGCCTAATGTTGGCCACGAGCCCGGTCGGTGGTGCTAGTTGAGGCCTTGGCGTGCCGAGGCATGACCTACTTACTCAGGTCGGGCATGGCCTATCTGTTGGGTCGAGCTCGGCCTATTTGCTGAGGTCTGACTCGGTCTTTCTACCGAGGTCGAGTTCGGCGTTGGGTTGAGGTGGAGCATTTCTTCTGGTTGGTCTGGAGGTGAGGGTTGGACCCCTAGGTCGCACCTACAGCTTGTTATGATGCTTGGCCTGGCCTGCTGACGGTAGGTAAGCACATTTTCCCATAACAGCAGCCGTTGAATTTATTTAGAGTAAGGTTTGGAACTAAGAGCGTTGTTCAACTTTTTAAAAAGAAGTATGTCGGAACTCTTCTTTTTCGCACCTTTTGTTTATCCTGCCCATTTACATATTACAATAGCTTTATTCTCTCTACAGTTCGTGCATCATCTCTTAATTTGGGCATTTATACATCTACTCTATGCATATATTAAACCTGATCATAGTATGTCGTCCCAAAAATGAAGCAGTTTTAGAACTCAAGTCTAAAACTCAAGTGAGCCACAACAGTGGTGAAAGTAAGAGGGTTAATTAAAACCATTAGAGGATCCATTACATTTCTGTAGAGCATAACCCCTCTCTCTCTCTCTCTCTCAATGTCTGTTGTACGTGCCATGGTCCCTAGTAACAGTAACAACTCTGGTTACGAAAACCAACCGCCAACTAAGTTCGCGCCCGGCTTTTTAATAGTAATCGGTCGGGCCTGGGCTTAGAAATTGATGCCTTTCAAAAATATCTAGTCTGGTAATGGTATGAAACGCACACCAGAGCGTATCCTTCCATTCGTGTTAGAAGGTTTGCCCCTTCCAATTTTTCATACGTGAGAGAGAGAGAGAGAGACAGAGAGCGCGAGAGAGAGAAAGCCGTGCTGAGATTGTCTTGAGAATTCCTCCTCTTTCTTTCATGACTTCAGGTAGTTTCTAATTTTCGATTCATTTCGATTGAAATTGACGAACCCAAATCTCATAATCGATTGCTTGTCTCAATCTAGGCTGCGTTAGGTTCATGCTAATTTCAGGAGCCCAGAAAATACAATTTTTCTGATTTTAGAATTTGTACTTTTTTTTTCTTTTTTTTTAAAAAGAAATTTCAAAAATCGCGAATTGGGTCTCTTCTTTGCTGCGTGGGAAAGAAAAAAAGAGCTCTTTGTTATGCTCACACAAGTTCCGTTCATTGATTTTTAGAAATTCTATTGAAGAGTACAAGTCCCAACAATCATGAATTATTCCTTTTGCTGCATGAGGCCAAACAAACCGTAAAAAGACTTCCTATGCAGATTTTGTTGCAGTTTGAAAAATCACGAATAGGTTCTTCTGAAACATTCTGATATCGTGATATGTACAATGGAATTCTAGTATTATATATAAGGGGTCTTTTGGATGCCTGTAAATTGGGCTAACTGTAGATGAAATACAGGTAAATGATTTACATGGTTTTGGTGTATAAGCTCTTTTGCTGTTGTTATTTTTTTGGAAGCCAAGGAATAACAGGGCCCCCAAAAAATTGAGAAACTTGCTTATCTACACGAGCCCTGCCTATCCAAATACAAGCACATGTGCCAACGTAGCAAGGGATGTGTGAGATCGGAGCTTTCCATCAGGTGGGTGACAGTGATTAGATCTTCTGAGTCGAAAATTAGGCTATTTCAATCCTCAGATGGGTCACAATGTACAAACAAATGGACTGTTGGTATGATTCTTTTCTGGCTGTCCATTTGTTTTGTAGGTCCATACGGGGAGTGGAATGACCTGATTTTTGTGAAGACCAAAACAGTGCGGACAACGTTGGTAGAAGGTTTGGATCTTGCACATGTGTTTAGGGCCTATCAGACCCCTTTTCCTAAGCCATTAGGGGTTGCTTCTTGCTAAAGAATTTGTATAATTGTCCAAAGCGGCACACAAAGATTTATAGGTGTTTAAAAGGATTGAAAATTATGTGACATTACTGCATGCTTCACCTAGTTAACGATGATCCTAGATGAAACACATAGTAATGGTTTTGGAAGGATGAAGGATGAATTATATGGATAATGGTCTCCCTTGGGCTCTATCTCTGTTTGATCCTTCTTTCAAGCAATGACTAGAGCTAATACTTTTCCCCTTGGGCTCATGCTTGGTCGTCGTCGGTTCCTCCTAGAGTTAAAGCATTCATAATTTCATATCGGCTGCGGTGGTGGATAAAATTCTTGTTGTGGATCACCTTCTTTTAGGGGCTTTCAGATTACTAACCGGTGAGTTGTTAGTAAAAAGGAGGAATTGGTTCACCATCACCCGCTGCTCTTTTGTTTAAGGTATTAAAAAACGGTGATGCTACGGCCATTATGCCCTTTATCAATGGGAACCAGTACATGTTACGGGGCTGTAACAGCCTTTATGTTAAAAATTGACCTATAATGGCCGTTAAGCCCTGTTTTGGGGTCCATATAAGGTTTTTTTATTTATGTTTATTTTTTTAAAAGAAAAAATAAAAGGCTATAACGGCCGTTATGGCCCGTATCGTAACGGTAATGGTGGTGGCCTTTAGGTCCACTGTTACCATTATTGAATACCTTGCTTTTGTTAGAAAGAGTTGGGGCCATTTTCTCAAGCTTTTTAACATAGAGTGGATCTTTCAGCAGAACCTTGAAAACTTAATTGGCAGTCTGGAAGGTGGCTTTTTTAAATGAAGGGCTCTATTCTTTGGAGATTGCTTCTGATGGGGTTGTGTTGTGAGATCCATATGGAAATAAGTAACGGGTTCTTCAAAGATTTACAAGCCCATTGGGGAAGGGTAGTTGAATGCATTAAATGCGACATCATATCTTGGACTTCTATGCTGACCCCAAGCAATTGGTATAAGGCTTAGATGATGATATGTTGGACCTCTATCCACCCAAAATTTCAAGGGACGTTGGCCTTGATATCCTATCAAGTGGCATTTGGTGGTCAATAGTTAAATCTTGCATCCCTTAAGTCGGTCCTTGTTGGAGAAGTCCTCCCTAGGGTCAGCTAATGCTCAACTTCAATGGATCTTCCTCTAGTCATTCCTTGTTGGAGAAGAGATGGATGCCTCCGGGATAATAGAAGCATCACTCACATTCTTTTGGCCCAATAAGAGATGCTTTGTGCATGAAGGTTTGAAGCTTCTCACAAATGAGCCTGGGTTTTCCAGTTGTTGTGGAAGGGGATTCTCTGAATGTAATTTCTTGGGCAAGTGAGGATCACATTCGGCTGTGGAGGCTCTCTTTTTTATTTTTATTTTTTTGAAAGATGAAAATTTGCTGCTGCTCTCTCTTATTTTTGATGAAGTTCATTTTTTCTTGTCGATGTTAAACATTTGTTTGCCCATATTCATAGAGCGGCAAATTCAATCATGGATATTTGGTTGATGGAGGGATTGCTCTGCTTGCATTGTAATTGAGAACTTGCGGTGTATCATTTGCTTCTTTTTTAATAATTGAAAAAAGTTAGTTGTAGTTTATGAAAGCATATGATAGGCAAAACCTATCGAGATAGGTAGAAAGCATTAACACTGTATAAACTGCATACACGAGACTGAATCCAAGAAAAAAGAGAGGATAAATTATGGCATTATCCTATTAGATTTATTGATGTTGGTTTCTCATGTTTGACATGTGTTAGATCCAACAAATTATTCATGAAAAAGAAGCATCCTTGTTACATAGGGGTGCAACTTGGGCAGGCTGGGTTGGGTTGAGGTTCAACCCCGAACCCAACCTCAAGAGGACCCAACCTTCGTCCCGAATTCCAAGTCCAACCCGAGGCACCCAACCTGAATTCCTCTATACTCGATCCAACCCGACCCAACCCGATCCAAGCACATGTCGTCGTTCCCAACATGACCTACTCCAATCCGAATTTGCTCAACCTAAAACCTGACCCAAGGACCTTGACAACCCAACCCAACCTTACCTGAACTCATCTTGGGTTGCAACCCTATTGTTACATAGCATATGGCTGAATCGAAGTAGGAACATAAACTGGAAAGTTGTCAACCTATCAACGTGGGTAAGCCGTTCTAAGTTTTAACTAATTCGGCCCTAAATGGATTCTCCTCTTCCACCAGAATGAGTGAGGACACTGCTAACTGTTGTTAGTGTATCATTTATTTTCCTTTCATTATAAATATGAACCTTTCAGTATGGCCATTAAAAAAGAACCTTTCAGCATGATCTGTTATGTTAGTTACGGATATCATTCATGCAGATTTGTCCTTGCCAATTCCCACAGAAGCAGGTGCAAGCTTTCATTTTAGAACCTCTCAGTTCACAGGAACTCAGCGGCCCTGGCTAGGTATGTCCAAGAAACACTACCTACTTGTTCAAATGCTTAGTTTTCTTATCGAATCATCTCCCTTTTTTTAATGTGTAAGATATCTGATGGTTGCGATTTTCTCATTCCAGAAATGATTGGAGTTGTCTTTATCTAAGTCTGTCTTGCTTGTGAATCTCAGAGTTCTTAGAAAACCCGGAACGCTAACCAACTAATTCTGTTTGTTTTTCTGGTCAGATCTTTATGGAGTCAGACTTCGAGCTGTTCCTTACTTTGGAAGTGCGAGCAGTAGACCTTTTGTTGATCCGGCACTTATACATCGTTGCTTGCCTGATGAACTGCTCTTTGAGGTACTGTCTGTCAGTTTGGTTCTCTAACTTATGCAAGGAATCATTACAGATGTAATCTTGTATGTGACCATGTCTGGAATTGGAAGAGCATAGAACGAGAGGTTGTAGGTAGAGAATGTACTGGCGGGTTGCTTTAAGGGCCTTTCTGGGACGATTAACGGGCGAGAACCTGTTCTAAAGCATTCAGGAGATATGCAGGTCCTGTGAAAAAGCTCAGCCATTTTGCAGGATTCTTCCTGCAAAATGCTCTTAAAAAACGGGTTTCTTGGGTGCTCTCCCCCTTTTTTGGCTTGCAGTGGAACCAGGTCCTTTAAACTCGATCTGCTACCTCGATAAGGGGATTCACTAACTATGCTAGTTGCTGTAATGGCTTACCATTGTAGGGATCTCTATAACGTGTATCTAGTGTTTAGCCTAGTGTCTTGCTTTTATGGTTATGCTATACGGAATTTAATTAAAACAAAGCATTGCGGTGGTCAATATGATGTGAGCCTTTGCAATGGCCAGTTTGAAGAGGCTGGGCAAAGGTGGAAGGTTGATGTGTGATGGGCCACTGATCGTAGAAGTTTTTGCCAATTCTACAATTTAAAAGCTAATGCATATTGTGTGGAGAAGGGTTAAAATTGCTGGAACCCTGGTCCGTCAGGTGTAACAGGCCTTATTTAAGACAATAAGGGGATTGCTAGAGGAAGATCGATCGAAGTTAAGCTGGTAAAATTCTCCAGGCCAGCTCATGTGAAGAATTCAAGTTTTGCGGTAGCTGCTGCTCTCCTTCAAGGCGTTGAAATTGCAGCGAGCTGTGTTCAGTCCTATAATTTCCATAGGTGACTCAAGGAATACAATTAAATGGATCTTTTGTAGTTTTGAGAATCAACGACATTTACCACACATAGGTTAGAGTAGTGTAATATAATGTGAATTTCTATGGACGGCTTGTTGAAAATTTAATATTGGTGTTTGCACGGCTGATCCTGCTTGACAACATGCAAGCTGAGCTAGCGCTGCGGGACCCACAGGATTGGGGGACTAAAATTTTCCTGTACAAAGTCTCTTAATTAGTTATTTGGGAGTTATTTGATACTCCGGCTGTGTATGGCGCTTGATAGCAGGTACTTAGAAATGGCACACGTGGCATATATTAACCCAAATTAAACCGGCTAAATTGTGGAAGTCACTATCTTTAAGTTACGGTATAAAATTCAGGTTGGTTGAACCTTCCTAACCTTTAATTCATGGACACTTGTTTTTTGAAATATGACCATTGGATATTTTTCATTTCTAACCGTCCAATAGATGTCCAAAAATCTAATATTTCAATGACGAAATACATCCATCTTTGGATACCAAGGATTCCATGCCAAATAATGGAGGGGGAAAAGGGTTTTATTTTGATGTACTAATTTTTGTTGTTTGCATGGCAAATGATGGATTCCACAAAGCAATAATTACACTTTTCCATAATTTGGATTCTTGGCACAAGAAACTAGGTCAAGAGAATTTATAACATACTAATTCACCCCCGTATTATGTAACAGGGATGACCCTTTTCTTTACATATTGGCCTTTATGGCTGTAATGTAACAGTTTTTTAATACCATGGACTGTTGTGAGAGGAATATGATATTTCCATTTGCTATTCAAGCAAGAACTCTAAAATTGGAATCCATGTTTTAATAGTGCTCATGGAAATCATTATTAGATGATTACTATTTTTTCCTTCATTTTCCTTGGATTCCATGCGTGCAAACATTCTCTAAGAGTAATTTTTTGCTCACGATACATTTAAACTGGTGCCCATAATTTGAACAGTTAGTCTAAATTATTTGTACCATTACACTTTGCCAGAGTATGAAAGTACTTCTCTTTAGTTATTTGGAGTTAAAACTAGCCATTTTATTCAAACAAGAAACTAAGCATTCTTATATCTTCTAGAGAATCAACGCATTTTTGGTGTCCTCTTGAGAGAGTTTATTGGCATCCCATTTCATTCCTGATAGGCATTGAGTTTTTGCTGCTTGTCAAAGTGGAGAAGAAGAGCTGTTGATCGGGACTTGAGGGCTTTCGCAATTGACATGAAACCGGGGACCTAATAAGTATCTTATTGGGAACTTCAATTGAAATAAAATAATAATAAAGAATCGAGCATTGCCCAATGCATTGATTGCCTAAGAAATTCCGAAGTGAGAAATGTGAGTGTTTCTATTGCGGCTAACTAAAGGATACATGCCCATGCTTGTCATGGTGGTGGCCAGGGAATGGGCTCTTTGTTGGAAGGAATCCCATGGAATTATAACACCAGATTTGGTAAGAGATTGAAAATTAGTTGTGGGTGGTGAGGAATCAAGTAGCAAGCTCGATGTTGTTTGGCAATACCCTCCATACAACATTTGGAAATTGACTCCTTGCGGGATCTTGACAATTTGTCCTGACCATTGTAGCATGTGTCGTCCAAGGCATTAAGGGGCATGATGACTTGGCTTATCACAGATAGTTTGTTCAGGGTTCCAAACTCAATGGTCGCAGCTAAACACGAGGGTTGGAATTAGTAGATCTGTTCCATCCAAAATCGGAATGGGCTAGGGTTGTGAACTTAGGAATCGACTTGATCATTGGATTATTGGTTTATTCCATATCGAACTAGAATAGAATAGGGTTATATCCTTCTAAGGTTGGCAATCGGCCAGGTTGGGGTTGGTTCAAGCGATACTTTGAATGACTCTATTTTTAATCGGGCCTAAAAGTCAGACCTAGGTTTAGTAATTGTGCCTTTACCTCAGGCCCAAGCCTTACCTATTAAAGTCATAAATGGGCTTGTTGTTCGACTTGGATGATCTTAATAGAAATTTCCCGAAGTTGAGGCCCAGGTCCTACCTCAATTTCAAGTCTATATTAAAGGCTTGAGCCTGACCTTTATCAGGCCTGGACCTGAACCCGTGGGCCAAAGTGCCTGTCTCCTACCCTAATTTGGCTCCTCTAGGTGGAACAACCTTAGAATGACGAAGGTGACAACCATTGTTACCTGGATTGGGGTCACTTTGGCACATAGTACGGGAATGGGTATGCGTACACGACTTTCTCCAATTCGTGATGCGCTAGGGGTAGTATCATGTGGGTTGCTCCAGTTTATACAGTAAGAATATAGAATGTAGTTCTCTATACGAATTGATATTGTAATTTATATATGAAATGATGAATGGCATTATGATAGATCTTGAATGCAAATGTCCAGTTTATACACTTAAGAATATTATATGCATGCTATTGCAAAAATCAAAATATAAATTTACATTACAACTTAATCAACACTAAAGAATATAGGATAGTAATTTTGGCTTGGTAAAAATATCGACCCGGATTTCAATGGCCCATATTTCAAATTGCATGACCTGGAATGGAAAATGTAGTGGGGGTTAGTGATTTTGGTTAACATCGGTGACAAAACAATGATGCCTTGACCATAACGCAATGGCTAAGACAGTTGCTGCAGTTCTATCCATTTTTATTTATTATTTATGAGCTAGAGGTCTTCATGTGGTGTCCTTCAGGATCAATGGCCTAGAAGTGCTTTCCACTTGTAGGAAGAGAGAAGAGCAAGGCTACACCTCCAATGAAGTAGGGGAGCCTCTCTACCAAAGATCAGCTGCTATTTCTCATACATTGAGCTTTTCTTCTTCTTCTTCTCGTGTTCTTTTTTGTTTTTTTGGTCCTGACCAGGTGCTGACATCCTTTAAGAAAAAAACGGTCTAAACTCTGACTGAAATTATTTTCTATCAGTCAATATCAAATGCACATGCATGTATAATTGGGATGTGAAATTTGGCAGTGGGAACATGCGTGCTAACATGCATATCCAGTAGTCTTCTGACTTCCCCATCTTTGTTAGAAATTGTTGAGTTTCTGGTGCTGTTGCGATAACCAATTAATTAGATCCTACAGACGTCTACACTCCATAGCGCCTTTTTGTTAATTCGTTTTTAAAATTTTTTTTTTTTTTTTAAATGATTTCATTTCATAATTTATTGCCTTGATTGGTGTTCATAACCAGGTCTTCACGCGAATGACTCCATACAGCTTAGGGAGGGCCGCATGTGTTTGTCGTAAATGGAGATATACTATTCGCCATCCGGTCTTTTGGCGCAGCGCTTGCCTGAAAGCTTGGCAGGTGAGGTGGAACCTTATACATGCTTTTCTTTCTTTCCATTTCTTCTCTACATGTAATTCAAGCTGAAACACACCAACCTTATCATGAAGGCGTCTGGACCAGTGGAAAATTACAGGATCGTCCAGTCGGTATATGGGGGGTCGTGGAGGAAAATGTGGCTTGTAAGGCCAAGGCTTCGAACTGATGGTAAGAATCACCAATCCTTGTAGTGTGTGGTTTTGAGTTTTGAGCCTCATGAATCATTGCACAACTTTCTTTCTGCGCACACATCTCCCACCATTCCAACGACAGCGGGTAGGAATCCCACTTGTTTTTCAAAATCTTTTTCTGAAGGATATTTTGGAATTCATCAACCATATGTGGACAATGGGAGATGCATGTGAGCACTCTCTACGCCACTACCTTCATGCTTTTACACAAGCTTTTCTAGGGCTTATACAATCGTGACCCACTCCATTTTTCAAATATCAGGTCTTTATGTGAGTAGGAATACTTACATCCGAGCTGGAGTGGCAGAGTGGAAGGTTACCAACCCCGTGCACGTGGTATATTACATACACTATCTTTCCCATACTGTGCTAATGTTGGTGGCAGTTGTTTTGTATCTAAATAGCTGCCATGTTTTGTATGCTCAACTGCTAAATCATGCAAATAACAATGTATCATTTGTTGGAGTAATGAAGTGAAATATACAACCTATAGCCGTTAAATTGCTTCTCTAAAACAATTTGTGCAACGGAGCCATGTTTTCTACCAGTGGAAGAGGGCATGCAACTCCTTCCAACACTTGTAACTGATGGACCCTCTTTATGAGAAACAGTCCTTGTCTTCAAGCTTGGTTTCCCATGTTTGAGAGTCAAAAGATTCAAAACGCTTATAAGAATTTTAGAATATGCTTATTATTCACAAGAAGCTATATGACGGTTCTTATTTTCTAAATTTTTGCTGTGTTCGGCACCTGCATCAGATGTACGCCAAGATATATTAAGGAAAAAAACCTCAATATAGCATTTATTCTTATGTTTAGCAGTATCCATGTAATAGTTCTAGTACATAAACACGTTCAATTGTATATATACATTTGTCATATCTTTTGCATTCACGTGGAGGAATGATAACCTGCAACCACTTCACATGCAACCCAGTTAACATATTTTCACGTGCAAGTTATCTAAGCCATGAGTAAGTTGCTCCACCATGAAGGTCGCCCTACCCAAAAATCAGCCGCTCTACTCATCAGGCAGGCCACCCTGTACAAAAACGATAGATGGTTTTAACTAGACCTGCTGATGGTCTGATTCAATGTATACACGTGATATGCAAGGTGAGCAGACCAGCCCAAGTTTATCCAACTCCAGGTGAACTACATGGTGGGGTCTACCTTATGCTGGGTGAATGCCCTATACGTGCGACATGTTGGCAGTTGGCACTTGAGCTGGTTTGCATGTGAAGCATGCAACCGGTTTCTCTTTATTTAATACTACATTAATAATTAATTGTATATTACTATAGATTTTGCAGTGTTTTGGGTTTTCTAGGGTCCCCCTTGTTTGGCACAGACACACATCTGTCTCCATTTTACATAGGCAGAAAAGTTAAAATTTAGTGGATGTTGGTTACATCTTTTCTTATTTCTTCTATATTTCCTGATTGTTTCTTCTTTTATAGGTATGCTACTACCGGTACATAAGGTTTTATCCTTCTGGGAGGTTCCTTTACAAGGTTATTGTTCTCAACTGACTTACTAAAAGAGCTCTGCGCAGCACACGTGTGTGCAATAAAGCTCACGAACACACCACCCATGTGCCATGCTAGCATGACATATAGGTGCAAGATCCACTTCATCCATCAGGTTGTTTACCAAAAATAAATCTGGTCCACTCAGCATGCAGGCCCCAATATTGGAAACAGGTGGATGAATTAGAAAACTTCAGCCGAGTTTTTCAACGCTATACATTTGTTTTCAAAACTTGGTGCACCTGATCAGTGGATTGTCCTGATTCTTGGGCGAGGACATCAATATAGTGGCACTTTTCTAATGGATGGATTAGATCTTGGACCTAACATGCCATGCTGGCACATGTGTGGCGTGTATATGAGCTTTATTGTATATGCGTGTGGGCTTAGCAAAACTCTACTAGAAGATCTTCGGTTACTATATTTGAGCACATTGTGATTCTTTTTAACTCTTGTATCGTCAGAACTCTTCTCAAAAAGTTAAAGAGGTGGTAAAATTCATGAACTTCCGTACATCCAAGGCTGATTGCGTCTTTAGTGGCCACTACACATTGACCAATGACCAGGTCTGTTGTAACCATCGTGTTTCAACATTTTATATTTCCACATTCTTCACATTCTCTTTGCAATTGTCTATGTTTTTATATGCATCAAATGACAAGGTCAGCTTTATTGACTTGCATTTCCATATTCTGAAAATAAACATGTCATTTTTTTTTTTTTTGGGTTTCTATGTTTTTGTCATATTTTGTAGTCATTCTGGTTTGCATGTCATTGGCAGGTTGAAGCTGCTCTCTTATACCCGGGTTTGCGTCGTACTGTTCTTAGAATCCGCCTAAGGTTTCTGTGAAGTGGCAGATATTTTCATGTTTAATTTATCCTGTGATGATTGACTCATCTCTTCTAGTTCATGAGCTAGAGTTTTGTTAAAAGCCTACATGCACATCTACATGTGGCCGTGTATGCCAACTCGTCACATGGGGTATTCCAGATGTGCATTAGGTGGCCTCTGCCATGTAAATGAGCAGACCAAAATTCAGGCTAGTCTACTTATCAGGTGAGCCACATTTGTATCATTGGAAGATTTTGTAAACCATTCGCTGACTTGAGAGGTGCACGTAGGCCCAACAAAGCTACATAAGCTATTGTTAGAACTTACCGAGTATATAAAATCTTAATTGACTGAATCTAAGGCTATAACTTTCAAATGGCAGTCCATTTCACCTATATGTGGATCAGTGAAGTGCTATTTAGCCTCTTAAATGCGGTCTTCCCATAGGTTGATAGAAGCTGATTGGTCTTAACAGGGTAAGAGGAACAACGGCGGGGGCGAACAATCGGTTAGATCTTCTTTCCCTTGTTACCAGTGGTGTAAATGATAGTGAAATTAATGATCCGGACGGTGATATGCTTGGGGTGGTGGAAGGGTGGGAGGAGGATGAGACGCATAACCCCGATGTGCCTGCTGTTTCGCATAGGAGGGGTTTTACACCTTTCGTATTTGTTCCGTTCGAAGAGGTCAGTTTCTCTTATCATGTTTCTAACATACTGTAAAAAGATACATGCATCCTATCTCTTTCTTATTTTGATTGTCGATGTCAGTGATGCTTTTTCTTTTATCTTTTTCATATGCTGGCAGAGTATGGCCATCCATGTGAATGCACACTGCCACCATATAATACAATCTCAATCCAAACTATCCACTTAAGGGTCCACTGTGTTGGGGCATACCTCTAAAATCAGGTTGATTGGATGATCCTAACCTTTGATTAATGGACATGTTTTGTTGAATCTGAATCCAATATTATCGTTATCTCCAGCATGGCGATACCGATAACACTGGTAGTATTAGAAATTTCAGGCATCAGCAATGTATCTTTAAGTATTGCCAACGTATCGATATTGCCAATATTTTCAATTGTGTAAATTCCAGACGTCGCATGTATTGCCAATATTTTTGACTGTGTAAATTCTAGGTGATTCTTGTATCACAAGTGTATCGGCGATATTTCAATAATATCGCCAACGTAAAGATACCACAGAAAGTTTGTTTATTAGAAAAAGGTTCTATTTCATTTTTTTAATGAGCACATTGTTGTATGCAGTTTTCAACTTCTTGTTGCTAATATTGATAATATCTCAATATTTTTGTTATTGCAACATGCGCGATATTAAGACCACAATCTTTCATTTCCTTTCCAGTTGTTGATGATCTCTGGGCAAAATATCTTGAGTTGTCGATATTTTTCAATATTGATGGATGTTTGGATGGATGATTGGATGGTTAGACTGTTCCTTACGATGACACATGCTTTTCAGCCCTCACTAAATGAAAACTTAGTGTATACTTTTTGCAATTTTTTTTAATTATTCCCAAATATGCAAATATGTGTATTTTAGCATCTCCTGAAATTTCACGGAAAATTCTACTGTTTTTCCCATGTTTTCCTGCATTTCCGGTTATCAGCAATATTATTGGCGATATCGATATTATTTCCGTATCCTCGGCCAGCGAAACTTGTAGTGATACTGATATTTCGAACATTGATCTGAACCATTGAGTATTTTCCACTGTAACAGTCCATTGATCACCGTCAATTGTATTAGTTATAATGGTTATTTCAGTGAGTTTTTCAGTTGGGACCTTTCTGCACTGGGGCCCAACATTTTCTTTTGATTGGTTACACTGGGGACTGAATCAGTAAGCTATGTGCATGTTGCACGCATCGGTGTGGATGGCCATATCCCACCACGACTATCAATATTTTTATGTCTGCTTGCATCTTTTATTCAATTTACAAATCAGAGTTCTTTTTCTTCTTTTGCTTGTTGATTTATTTTTGGCATTTCATTGAAAAAATTATTGGCTTCCGGATGTAAATGGGCCAAGACACTTGGGATGTTGTGCCTGGCCCATCAAGGGCCATTGTTGGGCTTGACAATCAGGCCGTGGGTGAAAATTGAAGCACAACTACTAACTGGGCTGGGTTAGGCTCAGTGATTCAGGCCCGTCGGACCTTTATGGGTATTGCTTGATTGGGCTGGCTCAGGCATAGGGGCCTGACATGGGCATCCTATATGTGCTTTTCATCTTCTTCTTCATCATCTTGTTGTTGTTGTTGTTATGACTACTTTAAGCATTATTTTTTTGAAGGTGGCTACTTTAATCATTGCATTGCTACTGAAGGTGAGAAAATGACAGGTTGAAAAAAAAGGAAAAGAATAGAAAAGGGGAGTGCGAATATCAATGTCATGGCTGAAATTACATTGGTTTGTTGTTGATTGTCTTGTAGTAATATGAACCTAACAAATTTTGGCCACTCCAACAGTTTTGAGTGATGGCCATTCTTTTTACTCGATTTTAGCAATACTATGAAAAAAAGCAAGAGCTTGTATCATTACCCTGCTCTATTCTATAGTGCAGCATTCCCATGTCAGATGTCTGTTGCCAGGGTTTTTGTAAGGCTCTATCTTCTTAGTTTTTGGTGGAGAATTACCAACAGCTGCTGCTCTTTCATGCTGCTTGTTGATTCTTCCTGTTTCAATCTTTCATTTATCTTAGTTTACTGATGACTGCTCTACTATGATGTGTGCTCTCGTTCGAGTTCCATGAATTGAGCCCCAAAAGGTTTCCACAGTATCAATGGCACATAGTGATTAGTGATCAAGACTGTTGTTGATTTTGGTGGGCCATCATGTTGATGGGCCATATCCCAAAAATCAAGGCTACTTGCTTATGATAGCGATAACCTGCAAGTCGACAGTTATGTCAAACTTAAGCAAACAGGTAAGCAATGCTCCATATTCATCAACCGAATCAGAGGTCACTGATTTTTTTGGCTATGGCCCATCTACATAATGGTGTGCTAGATGAACACTCTTGATTGCCTGACTCATTTTCTGTGTGGTGGCGACTGCATTCTGTAGAGCTTACACGAAGAGCTCGTCAGAATAGCTTCTAGATTTCCCGCATTTCTCCATCTATTTTATTTTTAATCATGAAAATTGACTGTTACCATGCAATGGCCTGTGGAATGACTGTCATTGGTTCTGGTACAGGCGGAAACATCAGTTCTGAATCTTCCGGTGGACAAGATGGATTATTTTGTTCCTGGCTGATGCTTGAAATGCATTAGAATCCTCACTCTCGGTAATGTGTGTGTGTGTGTGTGTGTGTGTGTGTGTATATCCAAACAGCCTCTACTGCCTCCTGGCTTCCCTGTATTTGTATCTTGTATAGTTTTGTTGTCTGTGCATGGTTGCTGAAGTTGTAGCTTCTAGTTCACCATGCTTCCCAGACATAGAAACGATGCATTCTGCACTCTTTTGTACACTCCAAAGTTTGGTTTGTTGAACTGTTTAAGGATCTAATTTTGTCTTCTTTTTATTATCTCTTCTATATATAATGTGAGTAGCATTTGGCCAGATTTACCCCTGCAATTAGCCACCGGAAGGGGCATAAACTTTTGATTTTGAAAGGAAAATGGGATGTGTGTAGCTCTTCAACTGAGGGCATTTTTGTCATTTCAATTCTTTCATGTGGTCTCCTCTTTATATGTAGCTAGGAAGCTTGCGCAACAAAGGCTCTATATGGCTTACCTTGATGACTGTGTGATATATACTGTATATCTGTTGCGCCGGCTCATGTTAGGACATATGCCCAAAAATGAGATAGATCTAAAACTCGAGTGGGCCATAGCACTGGAAAAAGCAGGGATGGGTCATCCATTGTTCAAGTAATTTTGGGGCTCTTCTTTCTGTGTGTAGCAGCATCCATTCCCTCCGTTTCTCTCCCTCCCCCCTTTTGTCTCCCTACTCTTTTAACATGCGTCCCATACCCCTTGGTCATTGTAATACTGTTTTTTGGGTTATTTCTTCATCTGTGGTCTTTGTTTTCCTGAAGAGGAATTTTCCAGTGTTGGGCTAGAGAAATATTTGCAATTTCATTTGGGATGTCATTTAGGCTCATGTTTCCGTTATCCTAACTGTTGATATGATGGCCCCCACCTTGAGTTCCCCATTGCAAAAAAATCTCCTACATTGGAATGAATGAAGAGAAACAAAATAAGAAGTCTGAAGCAGCCAACCCGAGTCGTTTTGGTCTAATCATCTGGTCTGGTCTGGTCTGTTGGTAATCTTTAGCGAGGAAGCTGTTAACTTAATTTTGTTTTTTTAGAACAAGTACCTGTTTGTGACTACAGGAAACTTCCTTGTCGAGCACTGAGTTTGTGCATGTGGGGCCAGGTTGGTTTATCCAAACCATTCATCTGACGGCCCCGATAATAGATGGGCCAAGCCCATAAAATCTCCTCAAGTTGGATCTTTATAATTCTTAGTTGCCCTTTGGAGAGGCAGTGACCCAAACACCCAACCAAAAACAACAACAACAGCAACAGAAAAATAAAAAATTTAAAAATCTCATGCCTAAGTGTCTTTTTTTTTTTTTTTTTTTTTTTTTTTTTTTTTTTTTTTGGCTTCAGTGGATACAAAACTCCATGTAAATATGCCCTTGCCCAAAAAATCAGGCCCGCTGGACAATCCTGACCGCCGGATATCATTTCCTGAGGAGGTTGCTTGGATAGGCCGAAATGATTTATGGAATCACTTTCCACGTAAAAAGCTAAATTTATGGTGTTTGGCCCCACCCAAGAACATGGAAATTGCTTTCTGCACATTCTCTTTCTCGTGGAAGGGCACCCCCTGGGATGTCTTTTCACCTGACCCCACCTGATGAATACCACAGATCTTTCACACGTGTGCAATTGTTGGCATGTGCACGGTCTGAGAAGAATTGTTGGAATTTGTCGTCCAACTGCCAAGTCATCTTTCAATGGAAATCCAAATTTAAATGCCCAAACAGCTTGGCCTAGCTTGGCCAGCAGGCCACCCCACTTTGAACTCGGCTCATCTCAGTCCTCAAGCCTGATCGGTCAGCTTGGTAGCAGCTCGGGTTCTCGATTTTTCAAGCTGAATTCGAGTTCGAGCCTACGAGCTGAAAGATCTCCATAGGAAAACCATCTTTCTCTAGCCCTAGCCCAAAACTTCTGTCATTAGCTTTTGCTTTAGATATTTGGTTAAAGGACAAGTTAGTGAGCCACGGCCGCTCCCACCTCTCACTCGTGAACAGGTTCTTATATAATTGAATTACGACATCACATACCTGAGATTTTTCATCACATACCTGAGATTTTTCTTCAACCTTGATACCATCAACCGACACGTTGTGAATCTTATTAGTTCTAGCGAGGGGCACTAGTAAGTAGTAATGCCATGAAAGAATTTCATAATTCTTGTCCTCTTTTTTGAGCCACGTTGCTTTAGAGTGCTGCCGCCACTTAATTTCATATTCCTTTAACCAGTTCTTGTATTTGAGGAGAGCTTGACGCTTATGGCTTTTCCTCCTCCAACACTCCCCCCTCATCATATGTCAAGAGCTTGAATATCCTGAAGAACAATTTCTACCTCTACTTCCCACATCCCTAGCACCCTTTTTTTTTTTTTTTTTCCATATCTTGATTCTGCCTTTTAGTAATTTAAGTTTTTGAAAT
This sequence comes from Magnolia officinalis, assembly GCA_021015155.1. Classification (NCBI taxonomy): domain Eukaryota; kingdom Viridiplantae; phylum Streptophyta; class Magnoliopsida; order Magnoliales; family Magnoliaceae; genus Magnolia; species Magnolia officinalis. The sequence continues at coordinate 50,188,703 of JAJHSJ010000016.1, forward strand.
AATTTAAAACTTGCACATCCCTCCATTGTAAAGGAGTTCCACTACTCCACCAGCTTTGAAAATCTCTCTCCACCTCAAGCTCCATCAACTTGAATCAAAATGATCTTGGACCCCAATCCTCTTCATCTACTTTTAGAATTATCTAACAGTAATCAGATAAAAGGTGTCATGAGTCCCCTCCACTACGCTAGAGGGAACCCCTCAGCAGAAGATAACCATAAATTGTCGAGTTTGGACTTAACAACCCTTTCTTGCCCGTGTCGTGTCTAGCTGAACTTAAACTTTTCCCTTTAGAATGTCCACCAACCTATTTGTGTCAACCCAATCCGAAAAGTCCCTCATGCTCCCTGTAATGCCACCTCAATTCAATGTCCTAAAAGGTGAATCTTATTAAGTTAAAATCTCCCTCTAAACACTATTGCAAATCAAGTCCAGTTCAACCCATAACGTTGAGCTGACTGGTTCAGCCCATGAACTGTTGTGACCACCCACTTGCAGCCAGTCACCATGTCCTCTAGAAGCACTAAAAAAATAAAATAATAATAATAATAATAAAAAGACTTCTACATCACTCCTTATACCACACCTCTGTGACTCATATTACACTATGCCTCCTGCAAATCCCACTGCATCAAGAGCTACTTTGTCTTTGTTCCTACCACTCCAAACAGAATCAACAAATCTTATGGGCATTCGCCCCTCACATCCCAGCTAAAAAGCATCACTGATGCACCACCTTTACCCCTCTTCTTCTAACATCTATTGATCAGTCTGGAATTTCTAGATTCCTCACTTCCACGAGCTCCAACAAGGTGATTAAGTCCTCTTCACAGTCATCGAAAGATATTCCCATCTTGCCAACATGACCGATTGCATCCTTTATCCATCACATATCTGGAGCCACTCCCCGCATGCATGTGATCATGCGAATCAGCAAAATATGCATTGGCTGATGAGGATCCCAAGGGATTCGGTTGAAAGCTAGCTAGCATTAGTAGGTTGATATAACTCTTCAACGCCCACATCCCAATCGGAGCCATCCAAATCATGGGGTCCATTTGAGGGTGGAAGCCTTCCATACTGATTAGATTAACTTTTACAAATCCCATTTGACCCCCCACTTTTTGAAACAGACGCTGTGAGCCCACTCACAAAAAACCAATCTGATTTGTTATCAGAAAATAATCCAACAAAGTAAATAAAAAACCCCTTCCGCAGAAGTTGCATCCAAACAGGCACCAAGGTGTTTATGCTGGAAAATACCATTTCGATTCCCTTGGCTAATGCTCTTGCCACATCATTTTCATTATATGCGAAGTCATACACACCAGGCAAACATCGTGCACAAGACACCAATAGCAGAACTTTGTTACTGCCTATCCTCTCGGTTCAGTGATGGTGAAGTTTGGCTATTGGTTTCCAATGCCAAATGATGTCAGGTTCCAAAATGCAGCCACTGATCAACAATGACCCTACTAAATATTCACATCAGGGAGGAATCTGTAATGAAATGATGGCTTGACATGCAGGAGATTCAGGAGCACTTCGGTCATTGAGAAAGCCACCTAACAAAGCAATGGGCAATTTTCAACCTCAACAATCGAGTAAGAAGTCGAAAATGTCATTGAAGGGAAGAAATCGCAAACAAAAATCAGACTCGTAGAAAAATGTCATTAAAGGGAAGAAATAGCAAACAGAATCAGACTCCCCCACATACAAGTCTTCAATTCAATCACAAATAGAATCAGACAAGTAAATATAAACTTAATTCAATTGTGCTCAATGTTCTACATAGAGACATGCCACGAGATTCCAGGAAGATGATTGATGACTTGGCATTTCTTAGTCAGCTCGAGATTGGCCTGCTCGAGATGAGAGGATGATGCCTACAATAAGACCATAAAGGGCAAGTGCTTCGGCAAAGATGAGAATAAGAATCATGCCCACAAACAGCTTCGGCTGCTGTGCATTGGCCCTGCAAGTAACAAGAACAGAAAGTCGTTAGATGGCGCGTAAAACCATATTCTTCAACAGTTACAACTTAACAATTGGTTTCACCATATTTCAAAAAAATAAAAAATTAAAAAGAGTTTCATACATTTTAATGACTAAATACCCATATATGGCTAAGGGCACAGACTTCTAGATTCAAAAGTTTGAAGTATCAGACAAAATATGACAATGTTAAAAAGTTATCTGGGTATATCATGGTACGGTGATGCTTTCACAACATGTAGGCAAATTTAGATTGATTCAAATCAAATGAATATGACCAAATATGGTTAATGATAACTTTAAACAAACCCAAAAAAAGAGGAGGATCCATCATTGAGGGGGGTCAGAAAAGCAGTTATTTGGTCAGCTATTGACAGAAAAAGCTTGCATCTGTTCCTCCCATTATATAAGTCGGTCCTGTCTCTCTCCCGATCTAACATGGTAGTTTTCATCATAGGGGTTCTCTATGTATAGGTTGAGCCATTAACAAGAAGCCAATCCATTTAGAACTCATTTGACCACTCAGTACACCTAAATTCAAAGAATGAAACTGATTGCCAAAATGAAACTCCACATACCAGATTGAATGATCAAGAATCACAAATAAGAGTGTAGGAGACTCCACACAGCAAATAGAAGAAGAAACAAGAATGTAAGCAAGCTCGACAAGCCTCTAGTCATATGCACTAGAGATCACACAATTCCCCTCAATGCTACTGACGAATCTCTGATTTGTGCTAAGAAAACATCACAAATCTGTTTTATTACGTAGACTTGTATATTCTACGTATTTATTTATAAGGAGAGGAATACAAGGTTTCTTCCTTTTAAGGGGGGCGTTTGGATCATAAGTTCCTTAAGGTAAGCTACTTGTGCCTTAAGTAGCTTATCTTGATTTCTACTTATTAAACTGAAGTGATTAGCTTTAAATTAAAAAAAGCTACTTATAATTGATCACAAACCAAACTTACTTATCTCAAATAAGTTACTTATCTACTGCTGTAAGTGGAAAAAGTAACTTATTTGGTGGTATCCAAACGGGCCCTAAAAGACCACTAGCACAATCTCTGAGTTTTTAAAAAATAAGAAAACCTATCAAAGAGGAAATACTAAAAGCAAGTATTTTTCTAACAAAGAAACAAGAAAGGATACTGCTCTTTTGTTAGGCTGCCACGTATGATCAAGTGGGTCCCCATCTGGTTATCTTCTAGTGCACTTGTGTGGATCATGAACATGATGGATGGGGTGCGATTGCATTACTATAGATAAAGAGCGTCCTTTGCTCAGCATTATAACACAGAGCTTCAGCGCGACTCCACATTGATGGTGCTCACATGCATGTGATGAACTCCCACTTCTCCTTGCCGTAAAAGCAAAATACCATACCTCATGCATCGAAAATGATATCATAAACACTCTAGATATATGAAGTTCCATTGTTGCTGCTCGTGTTACCTACGACCAAGGTATTCAATAACGGTACGGTTATGATGCAGGCCATTACGGTCGTCATGGTTTTTTTTTTTTAAAAATAAAAATAAATGAAAATCATGTATCAGCCCCATAATGGCCATTATAGGGCCGTTACATGCCATTTTTCCGTAACAGTCATCAAGGCCTCATAATGTTTAACAGTTGCCACCGTTATTGTTACGTAACCATTTTTGAGTACCTTGCCTGTAACTCACACTAACCCACTTACATAACTCTCTAACATCACCATCGCCAACTTCATCACTAGTGCTATCATCATCTTTCCTCGTATCCGCATGTCATTGTTCAATGTTTTTTTTTTTTTTTTTTTCTTTTCTTTATCAACCTCCTCGTAAACAACATCTTAAACTCGCTACATACTTCATTGGGAAATTTGTGCATCCCAGTGTCTCCCCAAACACATGGCCTAAAGCTCCTTAAACCATTCGTGAACTAATCATAAAGTTGATGGATTTTTTTTTACTGAATGGTCCCATATTGTGAACTGATTCGCCTACAATGTCACCTCCTCTTCTAGAACTCACTCATCAGGAATCTCAAGTATCCTTACTGATAGTGCTCACAAAGCTCATGTGATGAACTCCAACATTTCTTTAACCTAAAAGCATAACCCTATACCTTATGCATCAAGAAGGATCTCATAAATCCTCCAAATCCACAAAGTTGCTGCTGCTCATACTACATACAACTCACAATAAGCCCCATCCACAACTAGCATCTCCACCTTCAACTCACACTCCAGATATATGAAGTTCCATTGTTGCTGCTTGTACTACCTACAACCAAGGTATTCAACAACGGTCATCATGGCCTCTTTTTTTTTTTTTTTGAAAAACATGTATCAGCCCCATAATGGCCATTACGGGGCCATTTATCCGTAACAGTCGTTACGGTCCCATAACATGTAACGGTTGCCACTGTTACTGTTATGAAACCGTTTTTTAGTACCTTGCCTACATAACTCACACTAAGCCCCCTACATAACTCTCTAACATCACCATTGCCATCTTCATCACTAGTGCTATCATCATCTTTGCTCACGTTGTTGTTCAATGTTTTTTTTTTTTTTCTCTTTATCAACGTTCTTGTAAACAACATCTTAAACTCGCTACATACTTCATTGGGACATTTGTCCATCCCTGTGTCTCCCCAGACACGACCTTAAGCTCCTTAAACCATCTGTGAACTAATCATGAAGTTGATGGATTTAAAAAAAAAAAAATTATTGAATGGTCCCATATCGTGAACTGATTAGCCTACAATGTCACCTCCTCTTTCTAGAACTCACCCTTTAGGAATCTCAAGTCTCCTTATTGATAGTGCTCTGCTCATGAAGCTCACGTGATGAACTCCAACATTTCCTTGCCCTAAAAGCATAATCCTATACCTTAAACATCGAGAAGGATCTCATAAATCCTTCAAATCTACGAAGTTGTTGCTGCTCGTACTACCTACAACTCACAATAAGCCCCGTCCGCAGGTAACATCTCCATTTCATCACTAGTGCTATCATCATCTTCCCTCATCACTGCATGTTGTTGTTCAATTTTTTTTTTCTTTATCAACACATTAAACTTGTTACGTACTTCTTTTGGAATAATTGTGCATCCCATGTCTCCCCAAACACATGCCCTAAATGCTCCCTAAACCTAGTAAGCCCTTCATCAATAATCTTTTAACAATATTTACACTTCACTTTATGCCTACTCTCATCTACCCTTTACCCATGCAACCAACCAACATCTTCATCACCCCCCTTCTGCATCTTCATTACTTCACTAATAATTATAAAACACAGCAATAGTAGTAGGAAATTACCATCTTCTGCAGATTTAACAACTTCTAAACATCCAAAATTTAAGAAAGTGAACTACTCCTCAAAGAATAACGGAATAAGTTTATAAAAACTTTTCAACATCATAATCATCAACTAAGCGGGTTTGGTTACCCGAATCATGTTCTACTCCACTTTTTCAAGGACCATATCAACTATTAAGCCATAAGTTATCAAGTCTCTTTCTTACTCCCTAAATGCTCTTTAAACTTAGTAATCCCTTCTATTGGGATATCTGTGCATCCCCATCTCCCCAAACACGTCTTAAATGCACCTCAAACCTAGTAATCCCTTCATCAATAATCTTCTAACAACATTTACACTTCACTTTATGCCTACTCCAATATACCCTTTCCCAACACCTTTGTCACCCCTTCGTATCTTCATAACTTTACTAACAATCATCAAACACAACAATAGAAGCTGACAATAGCTGTCTTTTGCAGAATTAACAGCCATTTCTAAATATAAAAAATTTAAGGAAGTGACTACTTCCCAAAGAATCCAACCAAATAAGTTTAGAAATACTTCCACTTTTTCAAAGACCACAGCCTATGTTAAACCATAGGTTAAGTCTTTTTCATACGACCTCCTCCCATGTCCTTTTGGGCTTCCGCCCTGCTCTTTTAGACCTTAGAGCCCTCAACTTGAACCAACTCACTCCTACCAATAGTTTTGGTCTCTGATGAGCATGGACAAACCATCTAAAAGCCTATTTTCCTCATTTTATTGGTGATACTCCTAATTTCCCTCGAATGCATTCATTTTGAATTCTATCCTTGTCTTCCCACTCATCCATCTCAACATCATCATTACAGCCACACTCATCCCGTGAAAATGCTTCCCAACATTTTGTCCTATAAAGCATCCAAAAATTTCCCTTTGGTTTGATTGACATGCAGCTATCACATAAAACTCAAATGCAATATCCACTTCTTCCAACAGCTTGAATTCTATGAGTAACATCCTTTCAATCTCTTAGGTTCCATGAATTGTCAACCAAAGATATCTCAAATGGTCGTTGTTTAATAAAGTAATATTTAAATATTTTTCAAAAGCCTCTAAATCCAATTTCTAGCATGGAATTATGCAAAAAGGCTTTAAAACTAATCAAATTAACAATATTCAGTTAATAGGTTTTTTGAAATAATAATAATATAATAATAAAATATGAATTTTTAATAAGTTTTAAAAAATCTATAAAATCAGTCAAATCAAAAGTTCTACTTCTAATAGCTACACATCTTTAGC
>JAJHSJ010000016.1:50195376-50295376 GCA_021015155.1 Magnolia officinalis
GTCGACCTGTCTTCGGAAATCCAACTACGAAATCCATGGATATATGCTCCCATTTCCACTTGGGGACCGGTAACGGCTGCAAGAGTCCTGGTGGTCTGCGATGGTCTGCCTTTACTTGTTGACATGTCGCACATTTAGATACGTACTCGGCGATTTCCCGCTTCATGTTGTTCCACCAGTATTGGCGCTTAACATCGTGATACATTTTAGTCTCCCCTGGATGGATAGTGAATCTTGATCTATGAGCCTCGTCCAAAATCTCTTGCTTCAAATCAGGTTCATTTGGAACACATAGCCTTCCACGGAACCTAATCCCTTCATCAGTGCCAATTCGCCATTCTGCATTCTCCTTACCCATTCCTTCCGCTCCTTTTTCTTGTAGCCAAACGTCTTCTTCTGAGCTTCTAGAATACGCCGAATCTAAGAGAAAAGTTTATCATGATCTAATCTCAATTCTAAAGGTTAATAAGTTAAACTTAGCTATTAAACATTAAGAAAATAAATAAATAAATAAATAAAATAAAAAATAAATTACACACCAGGGCAGGCTGTGCTACTAGGTTACTTAGATGTGCCTGAGGTTCTTCAAGCTGAAGTTGCAGATCGAAATCCTTGATAACATTTAGCATCTCCCACTCTTTGATCATTAGGCTGGCCACAAATCTTCGTGTCTTCTACTTAAGGCATCGGCCACAACATTTGCTTTTCCTGGGTGATATGAAATATCGAAATGGTAGTCCTTCAAAAATTCCATCCATCTTCTCTGACGCATATTCAATTCATTCTGATTAAAGAGGTACTTTAAACTATGATCTGAATATAAGTCGAATTGTTCCCCATATAGGTAGTGCCTCCAAATTTTTAAAGCAAAAACCACTGCTGCTAACTCCAGATCATGCGTCGGGTAATTTCTCTCGTGAGTCTTTAACTGTCGTGATGCGAATGCGATAGCTTTGCCTCCTTGCATAAGAACACATCCTAATCCCTGATATGACGCATCAGTATAAACGACGAATTTTTCTCCTTCGGTCGGTAATGCCAGAACTGGGGCTGATGTCAACCGCTTCTTCAGTTCGGTAAATGCCTGCTCACAATCTTGATCCCACTTAAAAATCGTATTCTTCTTAGTTAGATTAGTTAGGGGTCTTGATATATTAGAGAATCCTTCTATAAATTTTCGATAGTAACCAGCAAGGCCGAGAAAACTTCGCACTTCAGACACATTCGAGGGCTGCTCCCATTCTAATATTGCTTCAATTTTAGCTGGGTCCACAGATATCCCTTTCTCTGACACCACATGCCCCAAAAATTTTACTTCATGCTTCCAGAAGTCACATTTTGATAACTTTGCATACAATTGATTATCTTTTAACGTCTGCAGAGCGGTCCTGAGATGTTCCTCATGCTCCTCATGAGTCTTGGAGTATATAAGAATATCATCGATGAATACAATAACGAATCGATCTAAATAAGGTTTGAATACCCGATTCATAAGATCCATAAATACCGCTGGAGCATTTGTCAATCCAAATGGCATTACCAAGAACTCATAGTGCCCGTAACGAGTCCTAAAAGCTGTCTTGTGCACATCTTCATATTTTATTCTCAACTGATGGTAACCTGACCTCAAATCTATTTTAGAAAAGAACCTCGCTCCCTTAAGCTGATCAAATAAATCTTCAATCCTAGGAAGAGGATATTGTTCTTGATTGTTATTTTATTCAACTGACGATAATCGATACATAATCTCATATTTCCATCCTTCTTCCTTACAAATAAGACCGGTGCTCCCCATGGCGACGTGCTGGGGCTAATGAAACCCTGATCTAGCAACTGTTGGATCTGATCCTTAATTTTTTTAATTCTACCGGAGCCATGCGATAAGGTGCTCTAGAGATAGGTGCGGTTCCGGGCATTAGATCGATACCGAAGTCAACATCTCTCTTTGGAGGTAACCTCGGAATATCCTGAAAAACTTCTGGAAACTCCCTTACCACAGGTATTTGTTCAATCCCTTCTTCTGATTGCTCGATTCCCACAATAGCCGACAAACCAATCGGCGCTTTCCTTCTTCGTGTCCCATAAAATTTCAGTGGAGATCGTCCTTCTATGTTCAACGTAATCGTCTTCCTGAAACAATCTATCTTGGCACGATACTGGGACAACCAATCCATTCCTAAGATGACATCGTATTCCTTCATAGGCATAATAATGAGATTTGCTGGCAGATTTCATTTTCAATTATGATGGGGCATTCTTCACATATTTGCTCTAAATTCATGGACTTACCGAGAGGGGTTGCTACGATAATTTTCTTATCTAATCGTACGGGTGATATACCAAGTGAGCATACGAAGAAATAAGATATAAATGAATGTGTAGCTCCTGAATCGAATAATGCTCTGGCAAGAGAGGTGTAAGCCAAGATAGTACCTTCCACCACATCATTAGTAGCTTCAACACCATGTTGAGGAGTGATATCTGTAGGTTGTGTTGGGTCCCCATAAGCAGAAGCAGTAGTCTCATACATTTGTGCAGCATCATCTTGAGGTGGCGTTGGATCTTCATAGCTTCGATTTGGATCCTCATACTCTTGAAGTTGGGCTGGATCATTTGTGAATGAAGATAGAGCGTAAACACGTCTTTGAGCTTGAGGTGGCGGGGCGCCTGACTTTCTGGCCTCAGTTGCTGATATTGAGGAGGCTTGACCTGTTGTTGCAATTGTTGAGGTGGTCTCGGATAAGCTTGAGGGGGTCCAGGTGGCTGGAATCGTGGATGTAGCTGTGCAGGCCTCTGAGGATAAGGTTGTGCTGGTCTCGCAGCTGGATGCATCATCTGAGGAGGCGGCGGCGGAGGTCGTTGATATGATGTAGACGGTGCATAATGAAGAGGCGGCCTGTAAAACGATCGTGGCGGTCCTTGATTCCCTGGATATTGGTGACGAGGTGGTAGAAGACAATGGCGGGCAGGATGGCCCACCTTTCCGCAGTTATGGCAAGTCCCAGTGAATTGCGTTGAAAATTGCATAGTGGCATGACTGGGTATTAATGTTGGCATCATCTTCTGACGCTTAATGTAATACTCTTGTACTCCGTTATTTTGAAAAAACGGTGGGTTCCACCGTTGCCTTTGGTGTGGCCACCTGAGCTGTGGATGGCCTCATTTTTGGGCTCAGGCCCTAACTCTGATGGGCAAAATGAATGAGCGGTGTGGATCTATCACATGATGCCTGTGGGGCCCATTCTCAAAAAAAATAAAAAAAAAATATATATCAAACCACAAAGTGACGTGCTGACGCACTCACCCCATGAAACTCTCCACGATTCTCTCTCTCTCCTCTCACTCTCGACTCTCTCTCTCTCTCTCTCTCCCACTTCTCCACAACTGTTGCGGATGGGAACCCATTCACCATGATTTCCATCATCATGGTGGGACCCATTCCTCATCTAAACCGTCCATTAGACTCAGAACCCATCAAATCACCTACCATTATTTATACCCCATTTCTCATACTACATATAGAAATCATTAAAAAAAAAAAAATCACAAAAGAAAGATTTTGAGAAGAAAAGAGAGATCAGGAAAAGGGAGTACGTAAGGGTTCAACATCGAGTTCAAAGTGGATTAATCCAAGTTAGTGCACGTCGGAATCAGCCTCTCTTCAGATTATTTCCTCCCATCACACTATTTTTTCCATATCAGGTAGGTGATCATTCCTTATTTGAAAATTTCATAAGTAATGGCCTTAGTTAATCTAGACATTAAGATATTTTTTATTTGATTGAACTAATGCAATATCATTTTTTTTTAATTTTATTTAATATTTTCTAGTAGTGATAATGAATATTCATTATATGAATATTAATACTCTATCTGTCATACTTCCTTGTAAATTAGATGTATTTTATGTTAACCATTTTTATGCAATGATTTTTTACGGGTACTCTGGCATAAAGATCACTATATTAATTGTTATGGGTGATCTGATATTGTTTATTACAATGTTTCCTTGTAAATTAGATGCATCATATATGAATAATTATTTTTTTTTGTACAATGCTTCTTACCGGGTGCTCTGCCCAGGGTCATTCCGAAATGATCAGCACGACACGGGTGCTCTGCCCAGGGTCATTCCCAAAAGGATCAGCACGGGTGCTCTGCCCTGGGTGATTCCCTAAAAGGATCAGTACGCACGGGTGCACTGCCTTGGGCTTTTGTCCCAAAAGGGTTATAACCGGTGCTCTGCCGAGGGTCATACCCTAAAAGGATCAACACCGGTGCTCTGCCGTGGGTCATCCCCTAAAAGGATCAACACACATGAGTGTTTTGCCCACTCCAAATTTTAACATCTTTAAAAAAGTTATGTTAAATAATTTATTTATTTCATGTTCATGAATGTCTTATTATTTACTATGATTTTATATTCAATGTTCGTCTCATTTGATTAATATGTCGAGATTTAATTTGGTAATATTTGTGAGATTTTCAACTTGGGATTGATGTGATCCTATTGAGTTGTCAACTCATTATGTGTTAACCGTTTCAGGTTATGAATATTTTGAAGATGCAGGGTACTTCTATTACTAGTGGAGCATGGAATGTGATTTGATGCACGTGGCATGTCATTCTACATAGGATAGATTTTATTTTTATTTTAGAACTCTAAATATAGTAATGTTAGCTTGATTTTCTCACTTCAAGTTAAGTTAAATAATTGCATCGATGAAATAAAGAGTATGTAATTAGTTATCTTAATATATGTTTGGATTTTTAAGTTTTTTTTTTTTTTTTTTTTTTTTTTTTTTTTTTTTTTTTGCTATGGTGGGAGAAAATGAAATGCACATGAAATTTTCATACTTTATTTGTATTTGTATTTTTTATTTTTATTTTTATATAAGTCACGGGTCTGAATTCGGGTCCTGGACACCCTATTCGGGTACCCGAATTTTGGGGCGTGACAGGGTGAGTCCCTGCCCAGCCGGGTTGGCGACGAGCCAGCTGTCAAGGAGGTGGGTGTCCAGTCCCACATTGGAAAGGGAGAGGCCGAGATCTTGGTCTATATGTGGAGCTTCGACTTTCAAATGTATGACGCGTTTTGCGGGTGGTTTGCTAACCGCTTCCTCCTGCGAGAACAAACCCGTGAAGGTGGACATCGTGCCAGCCAAAGCGGACTATATTATACCAGAGGGGGTCGGGGTGTTACAAGATTAGTCCAGGCTAGACCCGGATTCGGATTGGTTCAGGCATGCCGAACTCGGTACCGAGTCAAGTCAATTTCGGGTCAGGCTTATTTCAAAACCAAATCGAGTCGGGTCAGCCTTAACTCAGACCAACTCAACTCGATGCCCAACTCTAGTTTTAAGATTGGGGTTCAGTCGTCCATCCATCCGTTCAAACTCTATCAACTTATCAGCCTGGGGTGAGGTGTCTACGCATGTACAAACTAATTCATAGTTAATATCAGTTGTCCACAGTGAATATTGACGATTCATACTGAATATTAATGATTCACACTGAATATCAGTGATCCATAATAAATATTGGCAATCCATCGTATAACATTCATCCATTACAACATACTTCCATCTCAAGATTCTTCATTTACAAAAAATCATCCATTATAACATTTATCCATTACGACAATCATCCATTCCAATATTCAAAACATCATTACGACATTCGTCCATTACAAATTCATCAGTTGCAACATTCTTTCATTGTAAAATTTCATCCATTATAGAATTTTTCCACACCCTCTTCCCTTTAACAAACTCCCATCATTTATTTAAAAAAAAAAAAAAAAAAAAAAAAAAAAAAAAAAAAAAAAAAAAAAAAAAAACACTATAAAGGGAACCGAGGATGGAAGAAGGAAGGAAGAATGAAGAATGAAGGAAGATGAAAGAAAAAATGTCCTTTCACACCCTCTCCTCCCATGAAAAAACTAAGGAGGGAAGAAGGAAACAGCCAAATGACCCTCGTGCAACAAAGGCTCCACATTTCGAATACATCCACATCTTATGTGGGGCTCATTAGGTTGTCTTGAAGTAAATTCATTGCATTCACATGTAAGAGATTTTAATTTTATATCATCGGCCTAAGTTTGAGGTAAAATTCATCACAAATGCACCACATCAAAGGAACAATTAAAAATTAATGCACAATGTTAGTGTAATTGTGGGTCAGTAAGAACTTCAAATAGAAAACTGAAAAAATAAAATAAAATTATAGGTTTATGGTTGTCCGATTAAAATGAATGGATTAGATCAACTAATGAACAAGCTGGTTCATAAAACATTTCTCCCTTCGAGACAAGAGTTCACCATTCAAGAAGCACCGTGACAAATGGCATTTTAGTCATCAGAAAAATAAAAAAAATAAAAAAGTATCCAAAGGGCTAAATAAACTTAAGTTTGTAAAGGACGGACTAACCCCGTTACCACATCATGCTACAATGTTAATGTAACAAAAACCTTAATTATTAAGGAATGCTTTTTCAGGAGGTGAATATACACTACAACCTTTATACTTTCTTTACAAAATGGGATTTAAGAACTGCATGCCCATGTGGTTTCTATCTAACATCCAACTGTCAGCCCATGCACGAACTAAAACTACGCAGCATCTAATCATAAAGTTAGGCAATCCATAAAAAGTACTGAATACTACTCAAAACTTTTAAATTCAATTTCAGCCCATTTGATCATGTGACCTTATTACTTGTTTTTGACCACCATAGCTGGTCATATGTTGAATGGTTTGGATGTTTCACATATACCATGTGGGCCCACAATCTGGCCCTTCCTTACTTTTTTAGAAGAAAAATGTTAGATGATGGCATTTTTGTAATATTCTCTCTAAAAAAACACACTGTAATTTCAACTCGTGAAGTCATTATTTGTAAAATCTCGGAGAATTTGCGGTAAAAATTCTAAAATTCTCTCTTTGTCGAACTTCTCTTTCAGCACGAGCAAAAAGAAAAAACCTTTCCATACACTGGCAGACTGTGATGGATAATACACAGGCACTTAAGAGATTACTTAGAAATTACATACGTGGCATTCAATTAAACCGTCCAAGGTATGGGTTCAAGTTTAGATAAACCATTGACCAAAAATAAAGACTATTTTGATTACCTGATTGTCAGATTGGTGGACATTTAAGGGACGGTTAAAAATTAAAAAAAAGTCCAACTGCTCTGTTCGAGCAGACAAGCGTGTCAGAATAGTTAAACCCATTTAATTATTAGGCTCTGGCTCAGCGACACGACACTGGGTAACAGAATTTGGAAATTTTAGTTAATGCGAGCCACGTGTACAATTCTAAGCGCCTGCATATCAAGCGTCATACGCAACGAGAGCATCAGATAATCCACGGAAGTACACCAACTATCCTACAGCTCTCTCAACAGGCAGCAGAGAGAGATGACGAGCGATTCGAAGGTGGAGACGATTTCCCGACTCGCTCAGTGGAGAATCGAGAGCTTTGGGCCTTGCTCTTATCGACGATCCGATTCCTTCAAGGTCGGAATTTGGAACTGGTAATCCTTCATAACACCCCACGAGATACCCGATTCGGTGCTCTCCTCTCCAGTCCTCCAAAGCCTCCCTCACCTACTTCCATATCTCATTTTCTTTTCTTTTCCAGGCATCTATCAATCGAGAAGAACCGGTATATGTACGTTCGTCTCTTTCCCGAGCCAGGCCGTGTTTCCAAAGATCAGCCTCCGATTGCCAGGTTCATCCTCCGCGTCTCCAACATCGGCGCCAACCGGCGTCCGTACATCTCCCCCGGTATGCGGAGCTGAAACTGAGAATAGATTTTTTTTTTTAAAATTTTTTTGAGAAATAATCCAGTGCTGTAGGAGCACGGTAAGTTATGGTGCTCCTAGCTGTATTGAGGCACTTGGATGGTTCAATCGATTAATCTGGACCGTCCAATAGGTAGAGCACGTTCTCTTTACTTTACCTTGTAAAAGTCAAACTTGTCAGATGGCTCTAACCATCCGATCATTAGAACTTGAAAAGGACGTCCAGGATCATTTGTATAAAGTTGGTCCAATCAATGATCTGATCCTTTAATTTGTTGGAGCTCATTGGCTTGCTTATGATTCTTAATTTAATGGAAAATATACAAACGTGGCCAATTCGAACATAAATCTAGCAAGATTTGATTGATTTGGTAATTTAATGTTGAACTAGTATGTTTGCAGCAAGAAAAAAAAATTGTACCTATTCTTTCCATTTTTTCCAAATTCAGCTCCGGATCTTCGATTCTTTGAAAATAGCTTTAAAATGGGCCATTACGACCCTATATTGCGTAACGGCCCATTTTGTTACGATTATGTAACTGTTTTTGTATACATTAGACTAGAAGAAACAAGAAAGAAATGAATAATTTATGACAAGTGAGCAAGTTACAATTAAGCTACTCCATAAGTGCTTAACACTCAATGCTCCTCTTCAATCAAGAAAATGGGTATCTATTATTCCCAACTTGGATATTATGCTTGGAATCTCTCTAATAACAAGTGTGATGAACATATCAACTTCCTTCTAAGTGTTAGAGTGCTTGACTGCTTATATGTGTTTTGCTCATTTCCATGAAATGGTATATTGTAGCTCTGTATAGTATTTTGATAATCACGAATTTGAGAATCCATTGTCAAGTTAGTCATTAGAATTTAAGTTGAAACAGATAAGCTGTCTGCATGTTTGCAGTGGTTTATTGCTTTAGGCTAAGTTGAAGTAAGTTGAAATTAACATTTAAGTGAGACTAAGAAGGATTAAGACTCTTTTTTTTTTTTTTTTTTTTGCTGAAGAAAGGAATATCCTGAGTAACTGGTAAGTTGGGCTGCAAAATGCTTTGCAAGTCATTTTGAGTATCTTAAATAAGGGAGTATTTGAGGAACGAGGATGTGTTAGGATTTGAGTGGTTTGCCTGCATAAGAAACGAAGAGAAAACAGAGTATGTGATGTACTACTATTCTTGAGTTTATTTTATTTTCTTCAATTAAATGTATGTAGAAGTTGCCTTCTTGTTTCTTTGCTTCCTGTGCAATCTTCTTCTTCTTCTTCTTCTTCTTCTTTTTGTTTGGCATAAATGTTTTGTTTGTGTCATTTGTATGTTTCTATTGTGTTTAATAGCCTAGCTACCCCACCCCAGTCTTCTACATGATCGTCTAGGCACCTTGATTGTCATCTAGGGAAAAGGCTAGGAAATGCAGTTAAAATAATCACAACATACTATTAAATTATAGTATTCTTATTATTTTATATAAGTGTGCTTGCATTGGCACTTGGCAGTCCGACTTTTAAAAGCAACTGTGTCTGAGAGTCTAACACATTGTATCTTTGTCTGATACTAACCAGTTCTGATGTCCAAGTTACATAGGGTACAACTATTGTTTATGCTTAGGGCAAAAAAAAAAAAAAAAAAAGAACTATTGTTATGTTTCATACATCATATGTTGGTATATAAAATCATGTGATGAAAGGGACAAGGTACCATTTAGATGCAAGAAAAGTTACGTTTTCGTATGCCGTCTAAGGTAGACAACTTGTACATGGTTTGCCTAACCTATTTATGCACAGGAACCAAGAAAAATAAGGACAACCTATTCCTAAAACTTGATTATTAGCAAGGATTTCTTGAAACAAGTTGGAAGATGGATGAGGGAAGCTTAATACCTACCACGATGCACGTGTGGGAAAACAATGTTCCGTTCGCATGCATCACATGTCCCAAATGTGCCACCATTCATGTTCAAGCACTCCTTTGTGGCACATGTCATATGTGCTCATGTGTGATAACTGCTAAATGTATGACCATCCATCTTTAAGCTCCTTACATATGCCACATGTACTGTGATCTATCTTCATTCCCCTGTTCAAAGGTGTTTGACAAATAATGAACAAAATAGCTTGTTCATGACCTCATGACCTAGATAGCCCATCCAAGATAGCATGATCAAGACAATCTGTCTTGAATACATCTTTCCTTGCAACCAAATGGGCCCTAGAGCTAGATTTCTTATTTCGCAGGTGGTCATCTGGGTCGTCCCAGACTAAGCCACCAGGTAGTTGCCCGAACCTACAAATGCATATGTCATAGCAATAAGCCTGTTCGTGTGGGTGAGTCACCTTCACTACTGTGATGGGGAATACAAGACCTGTAATCCAGTCTCATAAAATTCTGTCGAGGACTATTCTTTTAGCAGGTCTTGTCGTCTGTTCCCAAAAGTTAGTTGTTGTTGATGTGCATAATCTTTGTTGTGACTGAAATCATTGTGAAAAAAGGATGCTCCAAGTTAAACAGTTTGAACCCTGCCTTTTTTGTGTTCTCATGGGATTTCTCGAACCACACAGACTGTGCTCTTGGGTCTATATTTTGTTTTCTTAGACAACAGATTAAATGTTAGGTTCTAGGCAGTTGGCCTTTTTTCACATCTATTTGATCAATGGGGACGGCGATGAGGGGCTTTCTTGGTCAGCACTATAAAAATATTCATGTTGTGAATGTTTATCTTGGCTAGTGGAGTAATTGACCTGGACACTCTGTGTTTAATCTTGGCTACTGGCTCAAGAAACGGTATGGTTTTCAGTTTTTCCAGACAGTTGGATAAAATCTCTTCAAATCTTATAGATCAATCATCAACCCTTTGGAAAACAGTGTCCATGTGGCATTTCTGTGATCAAATTAGCGGCCCTGTGCTTAAACATTCAGCACCTTTTGAATGTGAATCTTCTGGTTTTGAATCTGACAAAGTAGAAAAACCATAGATAAACGCACAATGAGAACTAAGAGCAATTATAGGTCCAAATGCTGGATGAAATACTTAACTGGAAGGAGAATCAGATACAGATGTTGAAGGATGCTGGGGTCCTTGGCATCTCCATTCCTCAGAACCAGGATGACACAAATTTGAATATCGAATTCACAGTATTCTATTTCTATTTACTTTTGAAGTGTCTTACCTGAAAAAAGTTAACCCATTCTAATATTTAAAAAGCCCCTTAAATAGAGTGCATCAGCCCTTTTAATGGTCTAGAACATGCATAGTTAAGGGGGAAAAGGGCAGCAATCTGAAAAAAAAAGACCAAAAATTGGATGGCTGGGATCATTGATGTGTCGAGATTATTTGGACCTCCAATCATTTTTTTTTTTGAAGGGTTACATCCAATCAATTTTGGCTGATATGGTTCCTGATAGAGTGGAATGGCGTAACAGGATTCGTGTAGCTGTTGCTAATTGGTTGGAATAAGGCTTAGATGATGATGATGATTCCAATCAATATTGGGTCACAACCTTTCCAGAGTCTAAATCTTTGAACCATGGTTTCCCTTGTCAAATTTGGCATGTTTAAACAATACACATCTTGAATTATGCATAAGGGCCCTATAATCGTCATTTTTTTAAAACCTAGTTGAACATACTACACTGATTTAGCTCCTTGTGAAAGATTTCAGATGTGGCCTCTATGTCTTCTCTTTATATAGTGGACTCTTATCCATTGCCTTAATGGATTTTGTATGGTTTCTTCTTGTTTCTTTAATAAAAATGATTGACAGATTTAAAAAATAAAAACAAATTTGGCCTCTAAAAGCACATTATTGTATAAAATATCAAGCAATGTCAATGGCCACATTTTCTCCTATCTTCCTGATAATTTTCAAAAATTTTGGGCCAAAATCCAAAAATAGAAATTGTCCAATATGGGTTTGTAATCTGTATCGTCTGATATGGTTTGATGTGCCCCATGCCTTATCGGTTTTGTGGCCAGCAGATACAGCTCCCGATATCAATATTCATAAACCTCAGACTCAAGTTACATCGTGCAAAGTCTCCTGGTATGAACTGTGAGCTTTGCACAACCTGCAACAAATGCTGCAGTGTAAAAGCCCAATCCAAGGATGATTGATGTCTTAATGCTTTTATCAACTCTTAGATGGCAAACTCTGCTTGACCTGATATGTTGATGCCAGTTCCATTAGTCCCTTGCAGGAGTATGGTTGGGGCAATTGAGCCCCATGACGTTAGTTGTGGCCTCAAGGTGTACCAAGTTGCAAGCTTCAAAAAATAAGTTAAAAAATGTTTAAAAGAAAAAAATTAGTAAAAATGAAAAGAGCTCAAAGTAAATTGTAATTTGTAAATAATGAAGTATTGCATGTAGGTGGCATGCAAGGAGAGTTAGCCTGCACCATCTATGAAATATAATTGATTGATTTGTGTTACAAATAGTTGCATCTATATTATGAAATTACATATTAAGTAGTTATAACTGAGTGCTCCTATAGCACAAAATATTATAATGCATGGAGTTACATTAGGACACAGATAGACAACCTACTTAATTGAACCGGACAGTTCATTCAGTCTGTCCCACACTTCATGGCCTGCCATGCAAATAGCACGCCTATCAAATGACCATATTCATCCAAACGTTGGTCTTCTTGGCCTTATGTTTATAGCTTTTCATTTTCTAGGCCACGATTGGATGGTTAGGTGCCTCCAGATGGATGATTTGGATCAATGATCGCTCCTATTTTCTATTAAGTAACTTAAGCATCCATTTTATTGCCCATCGATTGTATGGTTAGAATAATTTGATTGTTGTGGTATTTGCTAGTGTTTTTAGTATCTTGCGATATCACTGATATATTCCACGATATATCTGTTATCTCAGCTGGGCGATACAAAACCAAGCTTTAATACCCATTTTTCATGGTATTGTGCAATATATTGCACGATATTGCAATATTGTGCAATATATGCACACTCCCCCTTTATAAATTCTTAATTTATTGTGTAAGATATCGATACCAAGTGCGATATCGAAAGGGATAAAAGGAAACCGACGCTGTTTTGTCTGGAAAATCCTAAAAAATTCATAAAAATCGATTTATTTATTTTTAATTTTTTTTTTTTTTACAAAAAAAAAAAAAAAAAAAAAAATCTTCCTAGTACATTGTAGGGTGGTTTCAACCAATCCACTCTAGTTTGTTGGATTTTTTATTTTTTTATTTTTTTATTTTTTTTGAAAAATTTCCAAAATTGTGAGCAAAAGCTTCTTAGGGCTAGATTCTAAAATGTGCATATTTTTTAGTTTTGATTTTTTTTTTTTTCATTTTTATATATTGTAAATAGTGTCAAATGGTAAGAAATCCATGATTCTTCATTTTTCGCATGAAAATTTGTGGATTCAGAGCTTTGATTTTGAGATTTTGGGAATATGGGCAAACTTGCAGAAAATTGGAGAAATTTTGAAAATTTTCCAAATTGGTTGCAATCTTAATGTCCACACACGAATCAAAGATGTATATAACCTAATCTACATATTCTTGGCAACTTGGAGATTTTTCGGAAAAAAAAAAATTAATTAAAACTTTTTAATATTGTTATATATATTCGAAATCCACTGGTATATTTCTAGGGTTTTGCTTCTTTTGGTTTTGAATGTAATGATTGTGTTTCCATACATGTCTTCTTACATTTATAATATTTATGAATTGACTTTGAATATAGTTGCATCAGTTCAATTTGACAACGCATAGATTAGGATCCTATACAATGGAAATCTATTATGTGCACTTGTTTTTTGTTTTTTTTTTTTTCGAAGTGTGTATTGGTGTCTTTTTTAACAATCTTTGAAGTTTCATTGAAAAATTCAACTAATTTCTCAATGTTTACCCATGTTTCCCAACAATAGCGATAAATTACGTGATACAACCGATATATGACATGCGATAACCGATGTATATCTGTATCCCAAGGGTGCAATACATTACGCGATAACGATACAGAAAGCATTGGTATTTGCTCAATGAATTTGGAAGTGCGGTCCAAACAAGTCATTGACTGGTCTTAGTTTGCCCAATGCGGCTCACATCACCATAACTTGCAAATGTGGTGGGGCTTAAATAAACATGAAACTACATAGACACACTCTCGTAGTTGGTGCTGCCACCAACATAGATCACCCACAACCAACGTTACCCATTGCCACCCATACATGGGAAAGAGGGAAAAAAGTAAAATAAATCATCATCACCATAGTCACTAGTATTGTCTAGTTGTCCCAGCTACTTGGGTATCTCATGATTGCTTGGAAAAGGTCAATAAACAGCTACGTACTTGACATAAGCCCACCTTTACTTGAGTCGAGAACTAGCTGGCATGTCACACCGGCAGATAAAAGTGAGTCCAACTTGCCAAAATATATGAGGTTTACTTATGTAAGGCTTATGCTTGGAGGCTGAGGGTGCCATATGAGCCTTGGGAACAACATCGAGTCTCTCTCTCTCTCTCTCTCTCTCTCTCTCTCTCTCTCTCTCTCTTCACACACACACACAATAGCCTACGACAAAGGTGTTCCAAAAAGGTAGTGGTGGCCGTAACGGCCACCACCGTTACCATTATGATACGGGTCGTACCGGCCGTTATGGCTGTTTTTTATTTTTTGAAAAAACTGTTACATGACCGTTATAGGGCCGTTACAGGTTCATTACGGCTTGTTTTTTCTGTAATGGCCGTTTCGACCCTATAATGCATAACGGTTATGACCGTTACCGTTACGTAATGGCCGTTACATAACCGATTTTGAATACCTTGCCTACAACACAACAACCTCAGCTCAATTGGAGTCTCTAATGTCAATGGGACCCCAAACTCAACAACCACAAAACTACTGGTCCTGGAGCACCACACCCACCCCTGCAGGGCTGAGTTTTCTAAAAGAGAATTTAAAACAACTAGCGAGACCCAATTAGATACGGGGCTTGTGGTCTTCGATCTAGCCGGATTTAACCTCAAGGCCTTTCTCTTTCAACTTGCATTGAGGCGCATGCCATGAGGCATGCGGTTCCCACCTTTAAAAACTATGATCCATATTGTCCGAGTTATAAGCCACATTGTTGATGGAACCGATGTTTAGAGGACCATTATCGTTATGGGTATCGGTGACTTGGGATAAGGAAGCATGTATCAATATTGTTTACAATATCGCAAATATGGGGAAAAGTATTCTCGTATGATGGAAACATTGTTAAAAAAAGTTGAATTTTTAGTGAAATTTTAGGAGATGTTAAAAGACCTACGTTTACACACTTAGGACTCAAAATAATACAAAATAGGCATACTTAATAGGTTTCCATTTTATAGGGGCATAAATCATGAACTATCAGACAAAAGCAATAAATTATATAAAAAATAAATTTATATCATTCAAATATCATACAATGCAAGTAAGAGAGCAGAAAAAATAATCCAAGAACTAAAGAGAATATATATATATATATATATATATATATATATATATATATATTATATATATATATATATATATATATATATATATATATATATATACATTCTCTCAAACCCACGTAGAGTTATGACTCGTAGTTGTTTTCTCCAGGGTTCGAGCTCGTGCTTTAGTGGTGGACATAATGAGTTTCAACATTGAGATCGCTGGTTCGAGACCATACTTACATAACAAAAAAAAAAGTTATCTCCATCCCCACTAGGGCAGCCATAGTACTATTGCTCCTACTTGTGTGCCCAAGTCAAGGTAGGATGATACCAACTCAAGCACCCTCTCACGTATCAATGGTACTCATTCTCTCCAAACTAGATTAGTTCGCCCATCCAATTATATTGTGTAATCGTTACATCTATGGTTGTTGCGACACTGCACCTCCATAATCATTCAAAATATATTTGTTCATCAATTTCTTCCCAGCCTTCACAAATGCTTAACCATTATTCATCACAATTTGAACCATATTTTTCAAATGCACCTCCTGCATCACATCCTTTATTAGTCTATATATGTAGGGTGCACCCTTAATTTTGTTGGAAGCATCAATGGACTTCAAGAACACCATCCTCCATTTACGGTATACCATGGAGTTGATTATTAATAATTTGATTAGCCTGTCCACCCCAAGGTATTCAAAATCAGTTATGTAATGTGATGGGGACATCACGCGCACACGCACGCCCCCCCACGCACGTACGCAAGGAGGAGGAGGGCCCCACCATCGATCTGGATCGATGACGACATCTCTGGAGGGCCTCCTAGTTAGAGGGTTGTGCTACGGTTCCTTGGAGTGGACCCGATCATCATGTGGATTCCACCACTGGATCTCATGATCATGACCCACTACCCTAGATAATCCAGGACTTTAGATTTTGGCTATTATCGTTATTAGGAACATTATGAACGATTTAGATTGCATTGATTAGTTTTTATTTTTGTTACTTCGTCTCTAAATAATAGTGTGCGCACATGGCGCGACTTTTGGGGTATAGGGTTTTCTTATAAATAGGAAACCCCTTGGACGTTTTTTCTCATTGAAGATTATGAATAAAATTCTGTGTTTTCCTGTTTCTCTAATTCTCTGAGTTGAAGAAATCTAATTGGGTGCGAAACCCTCCCTTCTTCGAAGAGCTAACTACCGTGGTGCAAAGCCACACCCATCCCAAATCGCCCCCACCTCCTATCTTCCATATTCATCATCTCCCACAACCATCCACTCTCCAAATCCACCCCCTTTGCAGTCAATCCTTTCTCTACAACAGATTTGCAGAATCAGGCCCTTTAGGAGGTCTGAAACTTCGGTGGAGCACCGTGCACAGACCGGACGTCCGATCGGCCTGAGATTTGGTGTGTGGGTGGCCCACCCCTGGCCGACCAGACCCAAGCTTTCCCTTTTTGGGTTCGTGGGCCCCACACACGTGCGGGCAGGATCCCACGCACATGCGTCTGGACCTAACCACTGTCCACACGTGTGGAACATCTCGGGTTCGTCTCTCTCCTCTATTTCACTCATCTCTTGCCTATTTTCCTAACCCTAACCTTAGATAATCCTAAATCCCAAGTTTTATTCCACTTTTGCAACCTTAGGTTTTTCCGAATTGAAACATGTGAATCCCTTGGATTGGAGAATAATCCTTTGCATGTTTGGATGAATCTACTCTCCTTTGAGCATTGTTTGGTCTATAATTTTTAATTGATTCAACCCTAACATGTGTAGGTTTGGACCATCGTAGATTCCCCTTGTTGAATGCTTGACTTTATGTGGGATGTGAAATTTTTGTGATTGTTTTTAAATTAGTATGATCTAAAGCCTGAAATCTTGCATATCATATTTAATTTTCATGTCCTGCATCATAACGGCCGTCACGTAACGGTAACGGTCATAACCATTACCTGTTACAAGGTCGAAACGGCTGTAATGGCCGTTATAGAAAAAAACTGGCTGTAAAGGCCCTGTAACGGTCCCATAACGACCTTGTAACTAACCATAATGGTCTCGCAATAGTCATGTAACAATTTTTTTCAAAAAATAAAAAATGGGTCGAAACGGTTGATACGGGGGCCGTAACGGCCCGTATCATAACGGAAATGATGGTGGCCATTATGACCACCGTTACCGTT
Source organism: Magnolia officinalis (assembly GCA_021015155.1). Classification (NCBI taxonomy): domain Eukaryota; kingdom Viridiplantae; phylum Streptophyta; class Magnoliopsida; order Magnoliales; family Magnoliaceae; genus Magnolia; species Magnolia officinalis. The sequence continues at coordinate 50,212,814 of JAJHSJ010000016.1, forward strand.
TTGGAATACCTTGGTCCACCCATCACATGTCACTGTAAAATCTTAATCTTCTAATTCGGCTCAATGAAGATACGATATCCTGCATCTCCTGCACCAACTGATCTAGGTAATGCCCAATAATCTCCTCGGGTGTTGGAGGCTTCATACCTATGGCAGTGCACTGCACTTCAATTATATTCTTGAAGTGTGGGTTGACAATTGCATTAGTTGGCACTTGACCAATATAAACCATTTCAAAATGAAGCTCTGCATCTCTCCCACACTCCCTTGTTACATATATATTTGTTGTCTTTGTGTGACACCCTTAATGGATTGATCTTGCACCCAAGTGTTTTAGCTGTGATGTAGTCCTGCCCCATAAACTCCAAACTCTCATCTCTGAACTACCTGTGCCTCATCTACTATTGCCCTTACCCCAGCTGCTCCAACCAATCCCAAGTCTGGAACCCTTGAACCTCGGCCTAGTCTCCTTAAGTTGTTGCCTTTACTCCCTATCCCAACCTATATGCATAGAGGCATGGATCACATAATCTTCAGGAAAGTGATGTCACTTTAATCATGAGCCGAGTCCTCATTGATAGTCCCTAGGCTGCGACATGATAACTCGTCTCTAATCTCCTTCTCCCATAGCTTCTTCCAGTGTTTTAAATCGCATCAATATGTAGCATAGTGTAGCCTACATGCTACGTAGCATGTAAAAATTTAAAAAAAAAAAAAAAACATTTCCCTTGTAGCGTATGCTTCAGGGGTCGTAGCATACGCTACACAATACTAAATTTAAAAATAATAATAATAATAAATTAAAAACATAATGTAAATCTTGTTAGTTCATTTTCTAATGTAAAATGGTGGTGGCCCATACTTCTCACATGTGTCAATGATGCAGAGCTATTGAGACCATCCAAATAGTGGATCCTCTTGTAGATGGAGAATATTAGTATATGTACCCAGTTTAGACAATCTTAACCATCTATAAATGGGCCTCCATGTGTATGGTTGTGGACTCATGACCATTATAAATGGTGTAAAACTCTCATAACCTCCCAACTAACTTTTAGGTGTGAAATAGCTGTGTAACCATCTTGTGGGAGGGAAATAATGGTCTCCCATCATTATAAATACCCCTTTAAATCTTCATTCCCACAACTCATGCCATTTGATTCCTTAGATTGCTCAAGAACTATTCGGATCCTTTGCAAAGCCCTCTCTTCCTTTTCCCCATGCCCATGCTCGGGACAAGGTGAGGCTCTACGCCAACTGTTTGAGCACCAATAGTACCCCCCGGTTGACTATTTGAGAGACCCGAGCTGCAGCCCAACGCATACTGTTAATGGCATTGGTGGTGGCTATGTGTTGATTATCCAAAGACCCAAACAATGACCTGCACTGATTGTTTGGACTGATTAATAGAACTCCTGGGTGGTCCTGCTCCTAACTGTCAAGAGCGTCGACTCTTGGTTTCTCCAGTAGAATGGACCTAGTTTTGTTTTTGTCCAAGGACTTATGGACGCCTCAGGGCAAGGCAAACATGCTACCAAAACTTCCGAACTTTCTGGAGCTTATATAGGATGCAATGCTAAGGCTATTGAGTGTTTGAAGCATCGGAATGCTTTGCCTAATCAATGATCTTGACACTCTAAAGACGAAGGACCATAGAATAGGACTTTATACATCATTTGCATTACTCTATTCTGTACCATATAACAAACTAGTTTTCTCTAGTTTTTACCTTTTAATCAAAGTGTTTTCCCCAGGGAATGTAATTAAGGGCCTGTGCCCAACCACGGCCTGGAATGTACTGTGTTCCCAGATCAATAAAAGCCACTCGACAGGGCATGTTGGTGTATATTCTTGCAATGGAATTAAGAATCAAATCGATATCAAACCTTATTGAGTAAAAGATAATTCTTGTGAACAGATACAAATAATATCGGCTGATATTATCAACAATATCAGTAATGCTAGGAACACTAGATTAAACATAGCCTGAAAATCACACTAGTCACTAATTAAGGGTCTGTGCCCAACCACAGCCTGGAATGTACTTTGTTCTCATATAAATAAATGCCTCTTGTCGGTATATATTTGGGTGCATATCCTTGTAATGAAGTTAATAATCAAACCTTATGGAGCAAAAGACAGTTCTTGTGAACAGATAAAAATAATATTGGCCGACATTATCTATAATTTCAGCAATGCTAGGAACATTGGATGAAACATTGCCTGAAAATTGCACTAGTCAGTTGATCATGACACCTAATTTGATGGTTAAAAGAAAATGGTCAGTGGCAGTATGCTATCTGGACTGCATGGTTGTTCATGCGTATGGTGGCTAGGTTACCATGATTTAACATGTGGCAAATGCAAACAAGATTTTTTCCCCCCTGCTTAGATTATGGTCATACAAGTTTATGGAAATCTATTGCCAAAATCAAACCTTAAGCCACTACAAGTTCGTACTGATATATTAAAAAATTTTAATGGTCAATTCTGTTCGATCGTCCATCAGTGATTATTTGAAATATTACATCTACAGGAATTACGTTAAGCATGCACAAAACTGATAGCGTTCTGTTATTATGCTTTTATCTTATGCATGGATGTAGGGATGTCCATTTAAAAAATATTGCTTTGTGCAGTTCATGAAAGACTTCTCCGGAACAGTGAAGACTTTGTGTGGCCTGTTGACTCTACCTTCCATGGGCGATTCATCATTGATGTAGAATTCCTAGACCTTAAGATCTACCCACTCAATGTAATTGCCCTTACCCATCTTTTAGATTTCAGGAATGCTACTGTGACGTGTGCATCATGGAGTTCCATGAAGTGACCAGTGAAACATCTGTACTGTGCATGTGCTTGTGTATGGTGATCAGACCTCTGATTTGGTGGACCACCACATGGATAGGCCAAGCATCGCAATCAAACCATGGTGGACATCTTATCAGTGGCCTGAAAAAAGAATGGTTAACAGAAAATTTGAGCAGTGGTCCACATTCAATGGGCAATACTAACAACATGGAGTTGTCGAAGTTGTCCAATCACCAGTGTTTGGCCCGTCCCTTCCACATGGTGACCCACAAGATCAATGATCCCAATCACTAGGCACGTTTGATGCGTGAATTTGGGGATTCCACTCAATGTAATAACTGTGTAGTGTGCATCATAGTATCATTTTCTCCTTAGTTTGGAAGGTTTCCGTAAAGCCACATAATTCTCCTGCTTAAACCTCTTGCTTTTATTTCAAAGAAAACTTCAGTTGTTTCTCTTGAAACTCAGGGCGGTGAAGCCTCTTCTATATGGCCCCACGAAGGACCAATGCAATCTCTAGCAATGGGCAGTACTCTCCGATGCCTATCCCGCATGCTTGATGAGGGCATCCATACTGATGTTACCATCAACACGGCCGATGGCACCCTGCGGGCCCACAAGGCCCTTCTGTCCGCGAGCTCTCCTGTTTTTGAGAGCATGTTTCTTCACAACCTCAAGGAGAAAGAGTCCTCCATAATCGACATCGAGGACATGTCTCTTGAATCCTGCATGGCACTCCTTAGCTACATATACGGGGGCATCAGACAGGAAGAGTTCTGGAAGCACCGGCTGGCACTGCTCGGAGCGGCGAACAAGTACAACATCACCGACCTCAAGGAGTGCTGCGAGGAAAGCCTCTTGGAGGACATCAATTCAAGCAACGTGCTTGAGAGGCTGCAGGAGGCGTGGCTGTACCAGCTGGAGAGGCTGAAGAAAGGGTGTTTGATGTATCTGTTCGACTTTGGCAAGATATATGATGTTAGAGACGAGATCAACAGCTTCTTCATGCATGCGGATAGGGAACTGATGGTAGAGATGTTTCAGGAGGTGCTGACAGTCTGGAAGCCCTTGTGATGCCCAAGTAGTATGTTGTGCATGTCAGCACACGTAAAAAGAATGTGCAGTTATACAAGTGAAGCTTTTGTTTGATGAGTTTTGCTAATCCCACAGTCACTTCTACATATGAATGAGTGAGCAGTGCATCAGGTTTCTTTCCCTGTTTAAAAATTACTTGATGCTGTGCATCAAATCATTAGGTGGGCCACACATGTATGTTGAACATGAATCATTTGTAGTTTTTTGAAGCTGTGTTGCTTTCAAACATGCATAGATACCTGATGAATTGACCATCCAGATTTTGTGCTAGGCTGTTTATGCAGTGGGGATGGTCCGCCTGATGCACAGCTCCCTAAGTCGGCATATGTGGCCACATGTAGAGGTGCATGTGGGCTTGGCGAAGCTCTAGCTTTTTCTTTTTTCTTTTTTGAGTGTTCCTGTAAAATAGTCATGGGCAGCTATGTTCCCCATGTTGCGTTCTCACTCCAAAACAGGCACCATATCACAGCTGTAATATATGTAACTATTTAGAAAATCATGCATCTTTGTAGGAACTGAAAAACAGAGTAATATATTGTTTAATATGTATATACTATGCATGTGTATTTTGCTTCCATCCTTTTACAATATTGCATCTTTCATCATGCTTGAGTGACATTCATTTGATACAACCATGCTGGGGATCTGAAAGAGCTAAAATGTGATTTTGTGCATGCTAGTTGGATTGAATCTAGCTGTTTATATTGTGAGAAAGGATATGAATCTTAGCAACTTTGTTTTTTTTCTTAGAAATCAGGAACTCTGTCCTTATACATGCAGCAACACATATCGGAGATCCACTGTTCATCTCTTGCAATGTGCAGTAGATGGCTGTATCTCAAAGATGATACCCATCAGACTGTTGATTGATTTCTTTTTAGCCACTCACATGGAATCCTCAAAAATCCTCCAGTTAAATGCTTGGTGTTGATTTGATTTTTTTGGGCTATTATCCATCCATGGCAGGGACTGCTGGATGAATGTTCCGGATCTCATATAGGTGGACCAAGATCACATGTATAAAGTGCTTAATATCCTTCCCCACAAACTGTTTTGTGGAAGTCAATATTGAAGTCAATATTATTTCTCATGTAGGCTTCAGACACAGGAACTTAGAAATGGTACCCATGTCATGTATGAAGTCAAATAAAACCAAATAAACTGTAGGACCCACTGAAAATTAGACTAGTCTAACAATTCGAACTTCTGATTCATGGACACTTTTTTATTTTTAAATCAGGCTATTGGATAATTTTTCATTTTTAAACGTCCAACAAATGTATAGCAATATTTTGTCAATTATGCACCTAAACTAGTACCTAAATTTGGATAGCTTAAGCTAATTGCTTGTTTCCACGTATGCAATTTCTCAGTAAATTTGAACTGCCTGCGTATCATTCATCACACTTTGCCAGAGTATTAAAGCAAACTAAGGGAGAGAGAGATCCAAACTTCTTCTGATTTCATTTCTTTCAATATACAACATGCAAAATTGCATGAAAAAAATGCCACCCAAAAATACAACCGTTTTAAAAAAGCCCAATTAAATCAATCGATGGGGTTTCTCCCATGAAAAAATAAAAATGATATATAAATCCCCAAAAGTGACAATGCAACCCTCACAAGTGTAATTTGGATATCAAACCACCCTTGAAAGTTGGAACCATCAATCTCTGTTGGAGAGAAAAATACCATTCCCCATAAATACAAAATGAAGGCAAAAATAAAAAAAATCACTGCATCGTCACCCATATTCCAGGGCTAGGAATCCCTGCATGCACAACAAACAGCATGTAGTAACCAGGCGGAGCGATCGCAGCCGTTGGCGGTCCAATTGCGTTCACCTGATACATCAAGGGCGGTGCCTGCACCACCCGCGTCACCTTCAACACCAGCAATCTCTGATTCATCGCGGTAGAATGCGTCGTGAATGACGGGGCCAGCATTGTAACGGACAGTCCAGATTGCGGCATGTAGGACGTCAATAAAAAATTGATGGTGATCGGCTGGCCATACGATAGGAGTTGGTCGGGCACAGTGAATGTGATCTGTGGCCTTAACCGAGCGTATTGCATATCAAGGTAGGGCGGCGAAAACGCTTCGATGCTGAGCTCCGTTGGGTAATCCACGCCAGCTGTGAAGTTGTAACGCATATGAGGGTTGCTGCCCCCAACGAGGATCCGACCGTCAGGAAGCACGACAGCTGATGAATGGTATAGCCTAGCGATTGGCGATGGACTTAGGATCTGGAACCGGTGGCCCACTGGATCAGATGGACGATAAAGAACGGGTGTCGTGATCGGGTTTCGCGCCAGCTCCCACCCGGATGTTCCATTGGCTGCGCCATTTATGATCAAGACATCGCCTGTAGGGAGCAGCAGCATGTCTCCCATCACTCGGCCCATCGGCATTTCTTCCATATCCCACTGGGCCTCATGATCAGTGACTCTCAGCCGTCCACAGCTTGATAAAGCTGGCAAGAATGTTCCATTCTCGGCCCGCTTGAATGCACCACGTGGCGCCCCGCCACATACCATCACCTCGGCTATCAGGTCATCAACACCATCGATATCATGATCAAGATGCAGCGGGAGCAGTACGGATGATCCAGAGCTAGGGAAATTCCGTGGGTCCCGGCCTGGGATAGGTGGATACTTGCAGACCAGACGATTGTTGATGTAATCTAATGTGATGGCACGATCATTTGCAAAGATGAAAAGAGTCCCGTCTGGTAGCAGGTGCAAGAAGGGGTAAAGATTGTTCTCGTCGACGTCCCGTGTCTCTATCAAGAACCGAAGCCAGTAATTCGTCGGCTGAGAGGAGTTCCTCGGAAAGAATTCATAACTGAATTGTCGACGTCCACCTACGATGATCACCCGTCCATCTTGCAGAATCTGATTTGAGGCATACCAACGACGGACAGAAAGATAATGGGGCTTCTCCATCCAATCGCAATCTTCAAATAGTGGGCCACCCACACATGGGGCGAATGTGCGAACCACGCGTTCCCCGTCATTGTATCCGCCCGTCTGTACGAAGGTGCCGTTGGGAAGAACAGAGCCGGATGAGCACCACGTGTCAGTCTGGACGGTGAGAGGACGAACGGTGTTGGATTGAACGTCGTATGTGAGGGAGTGGGCAGTGCAGTCGATCTTGAGGGCGGTATCGTTGGAGTCCAATCGACATCGACCGTCAGGTAAATAGAGATTGGACGGTCCGAAATCGGTGCGGTCGAACATGACGACTTGGTTGGTGTAGATGAGCTGCATGTGCATGGCTGAGATGCCAATGCTCTTCTGCAGGAGGCGCCATTCGCCTGTTGCGGGAAGCTGTTGGGAGAGGGAGAGGGATGGGATTGTTGAAAAGATGAAGAGCGAGAAGAAGAAGAAGAACGCACGATTTTCCATGAGAAAGGAAAAAAGATTCAGAGCGTTTGAATGGTTTTCTTGAATTTTGGAGGAAGAAGAGGAATTGGAGAGCAGAGTAACAGGAATGTAATGAGAAAGGAATTAGATAATGAGGCTGTTGAATCGAGCGAAGAAGGTATTTATAGAGGGCGCCTCCTTCAGATGCCATGCATAAAGGGTTGGACGCAGAGATGTGTATCGACCGTTGATTATCTTACTTTTGGTGTATAGTTATCATGTTTGTTAATCCCGCGGGAGTTATTCTTGATTTTTCAGATCTGCAAGTGGGGTTCTTGTTCGCGTGATCCAGACCGTTCGTTACGGTGAATGGGCATGCAAAGAAATCTTCAATGGATAAAGTTTCGATTTATATACTATAAATGGATGGTTAAGATGAGAAAAGCAGCAATGGTCCACACTCAAATAGAAAATGCAAGCAGATTGGTGCAGAAGAGCTGGAGTATGGTATATTTTTGGGATTATCATCCACGGTTTTCATTTTTTCATTTTTTTTTTTTTAAAAAAAAAAAATTAGGAGAGTGATTGTTGTGGAGGGACCATGATACATCTAAACTGGCTCAAGTAATTTGGACGGTTTAATTTTAATTATTTATATGAAAGGTATGCAATTTTAAGTAATTTTCATGTGCATGAGCATCATCCATCATGCATCAAACAGTTTTTGTCAGAGGAAAATTTGAGTCCAACCAGTGGATTTGCACGTTTCGGTAATCCAGACAATTGGGTTTGTTGCTTAAAAATTTGGATGGATCATCTCCCAAAAATCTCCCAGATTGAAATATCCGAGCCGTGTATCTTGGTCCCTTTCTTAGGTGAATATGGTCTTGTCCACCATCAATCGAAAGGATGGGATATACTGAGAGATTTTTGTGGCATGGCCATCAAAGGTTGAAACAACAGACCGTTGGTCTAGATTAATGAACTGTGGACCCCACTTTTCAGAACCAAGACACGGATCACGTAGGATACGGTTTGACTATTGACTTCCAGGAGCTAGGTGGCTAATGGTCGGTGCTCTGGGAGTCCCACCATGATGTATGTTTTTTATCCACGCCGTCCATCCATTTTTATATATCATTTTAAGTCTTTATCCCAAAAATTAGTAAGATCTAAATCTCAGGTAGACCACATTATAGGAAAACAGTAGTGATTGAATGTCCACCATTAAAACACTAGCCCACTGTAATGTTTATTTGACATCTAAACTGTTGATTACGTCATACAGACCTGTATTTAGGGAAAAATAAATAAATAAACATCAGCTTGATCCAAAACTCGTGGCCCCAAAAAGTTTTTAATGGTAGGAGTTCAATCAACACTTTTTGCTGTGATGTGGTCCACTCGACATTTGAATCTATCTCATTTTTTAACTCATGGCATAAAATGATCTTTAAAAATGAATGGACAGCGTGGATGAAACATATACTCATGGTGAGGCCTACAAAGCACCTACCAGTAGCCAGTGGCTATTGGCAGCGTCCTCAGTCAAACCAGGTCCAGTCACGTGTTACATAACCTACTTCATACGGTAAGGTCTGCTAAGAGCAAGCTTGCCAACTGAAAGATGAGTCCGGATCCTCTGTTATCTAATACCCTAAAATTCATTGGTCCACGTCAACACTCACTGAAAAATAAAAAAATAAAAAAAAGCTTCGGACGCCAAACCACGAAGTAACAGGAAAATCCTGTTGACCCGATAACAGAGGATCCCGACTCAAGATGTAAGCTACTCATCTGGTGAGCCATTCACCAAACATTTCCTCTTTAATAATATGATATTTTCCGGAATACATACAATGGAAAATTACAACAACAAAAAAATGTTACTTTTATAATTACTAGGAAAATAGATGATTATCTATTTTAAGGGGTATGGATTGGATGGCAGGTGGAAGTTTAATGATTGTATTTTGAAATATGAGAGAGAGAGAGAGGACCGTCCCTACACCCTCAAGCCATCCATCCTATTTGGACTTTCCATCATCTCTACCGTCCGTATGTGTGGACCTCCTTGAAAGTGTGGCCCTTATCACCATTATCTTGGCATCATCTAGATCATTTAATAGCAAAGGTGAGGATACATTTAAGCTTCTCTCAACAGTAATTAGCCTTTATGTAGATCTAGATTGTTTTTCAGGTATCGATTGCTTGATTCAAATTCTGATTTGTGATGTTGTGATGGTGTATTTGAATGTTAATTACATGAATTAGATTGTTTGGATTAAAAATTGTTCAAGTTTGGGTTAAGATTTCAAACTATATTATACATGGGTACGTGATTGATAATTATATGATGTAAAAACCACATAACTTGAATTATTGTGGTAATCTAATGTCGTAATGGAGGTTGAATGCTTATGGAACATGTGGAGACGTATAACTCAGTGAGTCAACTCATTGTATCAAGTTAGCCTGCCCAGTCAACTTGGTTTGCCCATCCGAATAAACCCTATGTAATTTAGTTTTGAATTAGATTATCTTGGGCCGGACTCATTTGTATGTTGTTTGATAATAGTTATTATGGCTTTTATATGATAATATATTACTAGAAATTTGAAGAACTATTTCGTATATGTGAGTGAACTATCGGATATGATTTTGGATTGATTATGAGGTAAATATGCATCTATGCTATGACTAGATATGTTATATGATGGAATATTGTGAGAATAGACTCAGTATATTCACATCATGATATTGTGATGGAAAACATATGTGATTAGAATTAATGCTACATCTCAAGGACCCACCTATTCACAAGTAATGCGATTGTTATGGTTATGATTATGGCTCAATCGGAGAATCTAAGTACTTGGATTAATTTTGGTTATGGTTTTGGAGAATTCAAGTGGTTAAATTATTTTTTGTTATGGATCCATGTGTGGGTGATTATTAGTTTTGAGTCATGTGTAGCTAGCATTATGACTAAGGTGTAACCATCCCTTCATATTAGATGTTGTACGAAGGATAACAGTCATCTTAGGACAAGGTGGACCAGGAGATTATGAAATGTTGTGTATGTGGTGGCAACTAAGAGAGCGTGCGCATCTTAAACTTATTGGATGATCAATTGGATTAGTTAAATAATTGGATTTAAATCATGCATTCACTAAGATTTAGGAGTTGAATCAAATTGACTCGGCTTGAACCTACTTTCGAGCCAAGTCAAGTCAAGCTTTTCTAAGTCGAGTTGAGCAAGCTAACTAAGCTAACTCCATTCATCTCCTGCTCTAATTAACAATATAGTTATTTGCAAATATATTATTTTTATGTGGGTATTGGTAAACATCTTATTATTAGTTATTTACAAAAAATCCAAATTAAAAAAATAATTATTATAAATTAATAAATAATTTTAAAATGTTAATATATAATTATATAATGAATTAGTTATATTTTGCATAATTTATGTGTTAATATCTAAATAAAAATTTTAATAAAATTATGAAAAATAAAAAAACTACTAATATTTTGAAAATCTCACAATATTATTGTGATAACATTGCTAAACTGGTTTATCCAAAAATATCATGAGATTTTCAATATCTTGGGAGGTGGGCAGGGCTCTCAAGGCGCGCGTGCGGGCTTTGAAAATTCCATGAATCAAGTTGGTAGTAATTACTTAGACATGCCCACACGTAGTGCTATCAACGGGCTGGGCATGAGTTGTCATCGGCCCAAAGGGCCCGTGGGCTGGACCTATTCAAAATTTTGATTTTTCTTGGCCCATTGACAGCCCTACCCACATACACATGACGTTCATGTGCCACATGTGGTGGAAATTGAACAATCTATCAAGTGGAACTCACCACCTTTCCCATTAGACCAGCCTAATGATCTTTAGTTGGGCCTACCAAATATTATAGGGCTTTATGTAATCTTCCAGCCGTTTTCTATGGTTAGGCCGGGAGTTGTTTGATGCTCCGGCTGCATATGATACGCAGGCATTGACAAGTTGTACACATGGCATACATAACTCAAATTGAACGGACTAAATTGTGTAGCTCATTGTGTATAGTTTACGGTCCCAAAATCTTAGTGGTTGAACAAATCCAAACCCTTGATTCGTTGACACTTCTTCGTCGAAATAAAACTGTTGGATTTTTTCATTTTTAACTGTCCAATAAATATTCACCAATCCAATAGTTAGATAATCAAATAATTGTGACTTTTGTTTCATGCAGTATATAGTTTGAACGGTTTAATTAGTAGCTTCATTTCACGTATGCAATACTAGAATGATTTCAAAGTGCCTATATATTATCCATCTCACTCTGCTAGAGTATCAAAGATTTGTCTCATGTAGCATATGCTACCTAGTATGACAGGGATATCCTATAGAATGATCTCTGTATGCTTTATTTATTCTTATTTTCTTAGTTTTAGAAGAAATCAAAGAAAGACGTGCTCATGAGAAAAGACTGGATATATTGTATGCATTGTTGTGAAAATCGCAAATAAACAACTGTTGTACCCTAGCTTTGGTTATTCTTGAATTAACTAATCAGGGAATGACAAGTGCTGTTGTATAAAAAGAATATAGCATGAAGAGATATCCTTAAAGATATTTGGAATACTTTTTATGGAAGCACTGCTGGCGTTGAGTTGGCATTAATTATACATCATCTAAGGACGGGGTGTGTACTAACATATGTGTGTACTAACAAGCTAACCCAAAAAAAAAAAAAAAACAAAAAAAGGTTAAGAAGTCCAAAAGGATGGAAGTGGACAATAGAAGTGAAACAGTTAGAAGAATACAAAGAGAAATAAAGATCTAGAAATCCGATGGCAATGATTCAGTTACCTTAACGGTTGAAGTGAAGAGAAGAAAAAAATACAGAGAATCTGCGTGGTAGAGAAGTCTATAAATAATAAAGGTAATTATATAGAAGAAATCATCTTATACCAATCCAACAAATCCAGCCAAATTCATCTTATCTTTATCTATTCAACTTTAGCTCTATCTTAAGAGTAGATGTAATATTTTACTTGTAACCCAAGCCTATACCCATACACTATAATTTATTTATTCTCAATAAAAGCAATTTTCATTTAGAAAGATTCCTTACAGTTGCACCTCAACCGACTATGAGTATTTCCTTCTAGTCTTATAACATGTATCATAGTTATTTCGCACGGAAGGCAAAGTTGAACACATCTTCAGAGGAAGAACCTTACCCTTCTATTATCACTTGATTATTTTCTAAAACAATTTACGAGTAGTTGAATAAGCAACCGATTTACTTATTATATCTCAGTCATATACAATTACAGTCATTATATTTGCTTATATTGCCACTTGGGGTCAAGTTGTGTGGTTGGAATCGAGTCACACAGTCAGTTATGACATGCCCGCTCACACCACACATGACCACAAAAACCCTAAACCAAAAAAAATGTCGAACAACAGCCTACAGTTTCGATGGCCTATGGTTGTCGGAATTTTTTACAGATTCTTCGAAGAACCACATCCGTTGAACCTTGCACCGATCCGAACCTTGCCCCTCCCCCTCTCTCTCCCTCGACACCGATGAAACCTCTCTCTCTCTCTCTCTCTCTCTCTCTCTCTCTCTCTCTCTCTCTCTCTCTCTAGCTTCTCTCTTTCCTCGATGCTCTCTCTCGACGCTCAATCGCCACTAGCTCAGGTGGTGGGGTCCACTTCAACCTTAGATCGACCCCATTTTTCAGCTAATACCCTAATGGGCTAGGGGATCTCAAACACACAAATAAACATTGCAGTCGACCCTAATGGGCTAGGGGAACTGTTGTGGGCCTATCGGCACGTGGGACCCATTGTAATATTTATTTTAATGATTATTCGTAAATTTTATTTTTTCTTTTATTATGATTCTAGGATTAGAAATTTACATATTTTCTTCAAAATTTGCATTCATCCAATAAATATTGTATGAAATTGGTGTATGCATATGCGTAAATTGGAATTTCGGGTTGGTTTGTTTAAATATTTTTAATTTCAAGGATTATTATATAATTTTCTGAAATTATTAATAATCTGATGTATTTTTTTAACCAGATCAACAATCGAATTTAAATCCAAGATTCACATCCTAATTTACCCCAAAATCCTATACAACAATATTGTACACTTGGAATTCTACACTGTTGTGCAAAAATATGATATTTTATGAGAATTTTATATAATTTCTCTAAAATTTTGTTAATATTTTATGATTTTTTAATTATAATATTTTTTAGAATTAAATGCAATTTACATATATTTCATCCATATGCTAAAGGTAGTATGTTCTTACATTCCTTTGAGAAAGCATGATGATTTTGAAAATTTTATTATGGAAAGTTTATTTTAGAAAGTTTATTTATGAAAAGTTTGTTGCGGAAAGATTTCCTATGTGGTTGGATGTATGATTGAAAGAGAAATTCATGCATTGAGAACATTGAAGTTTGCAAATAGTTGGGCAACTAGAATGTCCCTTGGGTTTAAATTTTCAGAAAGCAAAATAAGTGGGGCTTTGCGACTCTTAGGTTGGAAGACCTTAAACTTTAATTGATACATCTTGGATCTCTACCATATACCCTTTGAGTGGGTGAGCATGTTAGGATTGCAGAAGGTTCCTACTGTCAGGTTTGATAAGAGTTGTTTTTGCTCGACCATATTGAATGGTCTCTCACCTTGGTCCAAGTAGAGTTACAAATGTCAGGATTGCGATACTTGCACTGAAGGAAGGGTATTGTATTGGCAAGAGTTTTGGCCCACTGGTGATAAAAAGATCCAAGTATTCCAATAACTAGTGCATTGAACATGAAGGCATTCCTTGCATTTACATTGAAAATCATACTTTATATTAGATTTGAAATTTGATCTTTAACTTGCAATTTTTCTTGTTTCTAAATGTTATCTTTAGATTTTGGTAATATGCTATTTTTTTTTTTCTAATTACCATATTTGAAAATTTGTTATTTTTTGAAAAAATTGTCATATTTAGAAAACTGTTAATTTTTATACATTGCTATTTTGAAAAGTAAATTAAATTTGTAAAGTATTATTTATTCAAAAAATTATTTTTTGAAAGTTTTTATTTATAGAAAGTGTTATTTTTGGAAAGTAACCAAACTTATAAGATTTCTTCTCATTGAGCGCGTGTAAGTTCACCCTATTTAGGAATCCAATTTCAGGATTTGAAATAGAGGAGAGCGCACGGGAGGAGGAAGAATATTTAGACATTTAATTTAGTTCATTTTTAGTATTTGGAATAGTTTAATTTATTTAAATACTTTGAGAATTATTGTAATAAGATCCAACATGGTTGGCTCGGTGAGTAGTTTGATTAAATTTGATTTATGATTAGATGATTATTTATTTCACAATGCGGACATAGATTTTATTCATATAATAGATGACAGTTGATTGGAGTTTGTTTTCTCATTTATTGTATATGAGGTGGAATGTATGTTAATGTGGATTGCATTATATGGAATGTGTAGTGTATGTATCTCACACGCTAGAACTCGGGACAGTGTCATTGTACCCAGGTGCTAGATTTGGGGGTATAACAAACTAGGCTTCACATACATGCATACATAAAACTGTTGGGGACCTTGCACAAAACCTTAGGATCTAACCCTCCAGAACAAACCATAATTATGGATAATAAAGCAATGAAAACAATCAATGCATAAACCACACACCACACAAGAGATTTTTATGTGGAAAACCCTCAAAGAAGTAAAAACCACGGGACCTCGTCCAGATCAACAATCCACTATGAAGTAGAACGTTACAATCTTCTTCACTCACGTAGGAGTGGATAAACAATAAGAGAAATATAGACAACGAAGAGATCTAACCGATTACGAGGACATAGAAGTGCTAAGATATAGATTGCACAGTAGATAACCTGTATGAGCAGAGCTTCCCTTCTATAAGCTTCCTCTCTCTCTCTCTCTCTCTCTGTCTCTCTCTCTCTCTCTCACGCCTTTGATGACCCTAAACCCTTTAGCAAATCCCTTGTAAAGCTTTAGGAAACCCTCTTGTCATACTTAGAAAGCTCTAGGAACTCTTATTTATAGTTTTAGGAAACTCCCTTCCGCATCCCAGTTGCGAAAGGACTTGTGACATGAAATCTGCGTAAAATCGCGGAACGAATCTGCGTAACCTCGACTGGTCGAACCGAGTCCACGACCGGTCAAGAGCCACCTTCAACCGGTCGAGTACCTCCTTCGACTGGTCGAGCACCCCAGAGAAAAATAGCCCAAACTCGCTGGACTTTGAGTTATGTCACGGCTCGACTCCCATAACTGGTCGAGACCAGCCTTCCATCGGTCGAGCGAGGCTCACGACTGGTCGACGACGGGTCAAAAAAACCCATCAAATCTCTCCCTTTTTTACCCAGGAGGGATCAACCTTCTTCAAGCCAGCCAGGTTTGTACAAACCTTAAACTTGCCCTTGAGCAAAGCCTTAGTCATCATATCTGACCCATTATCGTCCGTGTGGACCTTTTCAAGCTGTAACACCTTCTGTTCCAAAGTATCCTTGATCCAGTGATACCGAATCTCTATGTGCTTTGACTTGGAATGTTGACTTGGATTCTTGCTCAAGTGTATAGCACTCTGACTCGGAATAAACCACGTGCTCCTCCTGCTTCAGGTTAAGTTCCTGTAGGAACCTCTTCATCTAAAGCATCTCTTTACATGCCTTTGTGACTGCAATGTACTCAGCCTCTGTCGTCGACAACGCTACGACCTTCTGTAGCTTGCTCTGCCAGGAAACCGCTCTCCCTATAAACATGAACATGAACCCCGATGTAGACTTCCTGGAGTCTATGTCACCTGCCATATATGCATCTGTGTAGCCCTCTAAGATAGGTTTACCATCACCATAGCATAGGCTCAACTTGGATGAGGCTCTTAGATACCGCAGTATCCACTTCACCGCTGCCCAATGCTCTTTGCCAGGATTGGCAAGATACCGGCTGATAACACCAACCGCATATGCTATGTCTGGGTGTGTACACACCATAGCATACATCAAACTTCCTACTGCTGACACGTAGGGTATCTTCTGCATCTCTTCCACCTCTGCCTTCATCTTGGGACACTGCATGTCGCTCAATCTGAAGTGACCATCTAGTGGAGTACTGACTGGCTTCGCTGCATTCATATTGAACCGCTCTATGACTTTTTTAATATACCGCTCTTGTGACAGCCAGAGCTTCCTGCTGCTTTTATCACGGGTTATCTCCATTCTTAGGATCTGTCTAGCCGGGCCCAAGTCTTTCATCATAAAAGACTTGCCCAACTCTTGTTTCAGCCTGTTAATCTTCTTGATGTCTTTTCCCATGATGAGCATGTCATCAACGTATAAGAGCAGAACTAAGAAATCACCATCTGAGAACTTGCGCGTGAACACACAGTGGTCCGACTCCATTCTATCATACCCATATTTCAACATAAATGAGTCGAACTTCTTGTACCATTGTCATGAAGCTTGTTTCAGCCCATACAAGTTCTTCCTCAGCCTACACACCATATGCTTCTTGCCCTTGACTTTGAACCCCTCTGGTTGGTGCATGTAGATCTCTTCTTCCAGGTCACCATGGAGAAAAACAGTTTTAACATCTAACTGCTCTATCTCCAGATCCATGCTGGCCGCCAACCCAAGCAACATCCGTATGGATGTCATCTTCACCACTGGTGAGAATATCTCCTCGAAGTCTATGTCTTTCCTCTGACCAAACCCTTTCACCACAAGTCTGGCTTTGAACCTTGTATGTGAATTTTTCTGCTCAATCTTCTTTCTGAATACCCACTTGTTACTCAAAGCTTTTTTGCCTTTAGGCAATTTCACCATATCATAGGTGTGGTTCTTCTGAAAGATTTCATCTCCTCTTGCATAACTTTCAACCACTCCCCCTTATGCTCGTCGGCTAAGGCCTCAGAATAATCTTCTGGCTCTCCCCCATCAGTCAGCATAATGTACTCATATGGCGAGTACCTCTTGGATGACTGTCTGTCCCTAGATGACCTCCTCACCTGTGGCTCAACAGGTGGATCAAGTGGGGGCTGCTCCCCTGGTCCATCTTCTGAAGGAACTCCCTCGTCCTCTACACCTTGTTGTACTCCCCGTCATCAGGCACCAAGGGAGGAATAATCGGATCCATGTTCTCTAGCTCACCTGAACTAAGTTGGTTCTTCTCTGGCTTACCAATGTCTTCTATACACTGATCTTCAAAGAAAACCACATCTTTGCTCCTGACGAGCTTCCTCTCGGTCGGATCCCATAACCTGTAACCAAATTTTCATCACCGTACCCTAAGAACACACACTGCCTGATCTTCATATCGAGCTTGGACCTCTCGTCTTTTGGTACGTGAACGGATGCCCTGCATCCAAACACTCTGAGATGACTATACGATGGATCTTGTCCAGTCCACACCTTCTCAGGTACTTCTCCATTCAACGGGGCTGATAGAGACCTGTTTATCAAATACACTGCCGTGTGCATTGCTTCTCCCCAAAACGTCTTGGGCAATTTCGCATGGGATAACATGCATCTGATTCTCTCAACAATGGTGCGATTCATTCGCTCAGCTACACCATTATACTGGGGTGTCTTGGGAACCGTTTGTTCATGCCATATACCGAGGGACTTACAATACTCATGAAAGTCGTCAATGTATTCACCACCATTGTCAGTGCGGATGCACTTCAATGATCTACCTGTCTTTCTCTCGACCATAGCATGAAACAATTTAAACACACCAAAGACCTCATCCTTGGATTTCAAAGCATAAACCAAAACCCTCCTAGATGCATCATCTATAAAAGTAACAAAATACAATGCCCCACCCAAGGTTTTTGTCCTCATAGGACCACAAACATCAGAATAAACCAAATCTAATGCATGCACTTTATTAACATGAGAAGCAGTTTTAACAAATGAAACTCTATGTTGTTCCCTGATAAACAATCAAGACAGGTTTTGAGAGGTGTACCTGTCACGT
This sequence comes from Magnolia officinalis, assembly GCA_021015155.1. Taxonomy (NCBI): domain Eukaryota; kingdom Viridiplantae; phylum Streptophyta; class Magnoliopsida; order Magnoliales; family Magnoliaceae; genus Magnolia; species Magnolia officinalis. The sequence goes on from JAJHSJ010000016.1 coordinate 50,231,131, forward strand.
CTGGAAGGAGTCGCTTCTTTGCTAGTACTAGTACTGAAGCCCTTTTTCACTCATGTGGCCTAGACGCCTGTGCCACATGTCAATAGCTGAATCTTCTGCTACGTTCAACCCACCCTTGCACATACTAATACTTGCTTTGTAAAGGGTGCAACACTTCTTTCCTCTGGCCACGATCAACGAACCCTTGATGAGCTTCCATCCCCCACCAGCAAACCGGCTTTCATAGCCATCATCATCTAACCTTCCCGTCAACATCAAGTTGAGGTGAAGGTCTAGGATATGCCTCACATCCCTGAGAACCAATGCGCAGCCCACATCGGTCTTCACACAAATATCACTGACTCTCACGATCTTTGATACGCCAGAATTTCTCATCTTCACAGTCCCATAGTCACCTAACTTGTAGCTTATGAAGAAGTCCCTGTGTGGAGTCGCATGAAAAGAAGCTCCCGAGTTTATCACACAGTCGGTGTCCTGACTCGTAGCCATGAGTCATACATCATGATCTGCAGAAAGGATAACTACAACGTCGCCATCTGAAGCAACCGCAGTGAAATCTGATTCATCTTCCTTCCTTTTTCCTTTCTTGTCGTTCTTCTTACCACAACATTCATGTTTATAGTGGCCCTTCTTGCCACGATTCCAGCAATCAACATCTTTCCTAGTACTCGACTTGCCTCTTGATTTATCTCGGGCCTTCCCGCCCTTCCTGTTCTTTCTTCTCCCTCGTTCTTGTGTCACAAGGGCCTTTTGCTGAGTAGACCCCTGAGACTTCCTCCTTATCTCCTCATTGAAGAGACACTGGTTACCTGTTCCATGGATATCTTTCCGTCTGGCGCGGAGTTACTTAGAGACACCACCAATGTCTCCCAACTGTCAGGCAATGAACTAAGCAAAAGTAAAGCCTGCAATTCATCATCCAGGACCATCTTCATAGAGGTGAGTTGGTTCACTATATTGTTGACTTCATTCATGTGCTCGGCCACAGAACCATCATCCTTGAATTTGAGATTCACAAGTTGCTTTATCAGAAAAATTTTATTACCTGTTGTCTTCCTCTCATACAGCCCTTGTAATTTTAGCCATAGGCTAGCGGCTGAGGTTTCTGTAGACACATGGTGGGACACTGAATCATCCAACCATTGTCTAACAAACCCCACCGCATTTCGGTCCATCTTCTTCCAATCATCATCAGTTATATCCTTGAATTTTGTTGATATGCCTAAAATTGGAGAATATAGGTCCTCGCGATAAAGCAAGTCCTCCATCTTAGCCTTCCATATGGTCCAGTTAGAACCATTGAGGCTGATCATCCTTGATGAGCCACCTTCCATAATTCAAAACCGATCCTACCTGTTCAATGAACTTAGCTCTGATACCACTTTGTTAGGGGCCTTGCACAAAACCTTAGGATCTAGCCCTCCAGAACAAACCAGAATTATGGATAATAAAGCAATGAAAACAATCAATGCATAAACCACACACCACACAAGAGATTTTTACGTGGAAAACCCTCAAAGAGGTAAAAACCACAAGACCTCGTCCAGATCAATAATCCACTATGAAGTAGAACGTTACAATCTTCTTCACTCACGCAGGAGTGGATAAACAATAAGAGAAATAGAGAAAACGAAGAGATCTAACCGATTACGAGGACATAGAAGTGCTAAGATATAGATTGCACGGTAGATAACTTCCACGAGCAGAACCTCTCTTCTATAAGCTTCCTCTCTCTCTTTCTCTCTCTCTCTCTCTCACCTTTGATAGCCTAACCCTTTAGCAAATCCCTTGTAAAGCTTTAGGAAACCCTCTTGTCATACCTAGAAAGCTCTAGGAACTCCTATTTATAGTTTTAGGAAACTCCCTTCCGCATCCCAGTTGCAAAAGGACTTGCGATACGAAATCTGCGCAAAATCGCGGAACGAATCTGCGTAACCTCGACTGGTTGAACTGAGTCCACAACCGGTCGAAAGCCACCTTCGACCGGTCGAGCACCTCCTTCGACTGGTCGAGCACCTCGGAGAAAAATAGCCTAAACTCGCTGGACTTTGAGTCATGTCACGCTTGACTCCTACGACTGGTCGAGACTAGCCTTCAACCGGTCAAGCGAGGCTCACGACCGATCGACAACGGGTCAAAAAAACCCATCAAAAACAAGGGAAGAGAGGGGATGTCACCTCAACACACAAGACATGGTGTTGGCTTTGACCAATTGTTAAGAACCTAATAATTATGCCAAAAGCCTCAGGACTAATGAAATGCATTAAGTTAGGTTTGACAATTAGTGTTGGAGCCTATTTGGATGTAGCTTGTGCAAAAGTATTTTTTGTGCTAAAGCTATTTTTCAGCCTACTCATTGAAAACCAATCAACTTAATTAGCTAACATTTTATTTGGTGGAGATTGGAGAATAAAATAGAGGTTTTAAGAGTGCATCCAAATGCACAACTCAAAAAGACATTTTTCTCTAAATAGTGTTTAGGTGTCAAAGCCCTCATTTGAGGGTTCATCCAAGTGGGGCCTTAGAAATGATCTGTAGCCCTTTTGGTGCTCGACAACTCTTCATTTTTCCTTTTGGAATAAGAATAACTTTGATACACTAGAGTATGGTAATTATGGAACTTTCGAGTTATGTGGGGTTCGCCCATGATATTTAGGTGGCATACATAAGCATAAATTAGTTGAGCTTATTTATGTTCAGTGTCCATTATAATAATAATCATAATACAAAACTGAGGAGGACACACCATAAGATTAATGTACAATCAAACCACTCTTAAAACCTATATACATTCATAGGTTTGCCTCACATGCATTGCATCGATCATCCTAGTGGGGCTCTCCTAATGAATGGGTTGGATGACATATACACAACATGATGAATCCCACATTCCATATTGGCCATCACCCTCCATAATGTTCTTCATTGTTTTTCCTTTATCATGATTGGCCTAGAGTTATGGATTACTCTAGGTTTTCCAATATAGGCCTAACATGTGGAGACACATCTAATGGATAGGTTAGAGGGTACTCACAAATCACAATGGGCCCCATAATATATAGATCACATGCATTTTAAATGTCATGGCCACTAGTACTATATATAAGACAACTAGTGTTTGGTCAATTTTAGGCTAGCAATAAATTAGAGAGAGGTATGTCAAAAATAGTTTTAAGTTGTAGTTGGCCTTTAAGTAGGAGGGGTAGGTTTTTATTTATTTATTTATTTAAATGTAAGCTGTCACCTCTCACTTCTTTCTCTGTGTGTATGCTGCATGAAAGCTGGATATTATGGAGGTCAGACAACGGATGCTTCGTGAGGCTATCATAATGACCATGTGTGATGTAGAGTAGGTCGCGGACAGTTTCATGGCCAAGATGGATCAGAAAAGGCCCGGTCGACGACAGAAGTGATCTGGATCGTCGAACCTTAGATCGGTCGTATCTCACAATTAGGAATGAGTTATCGAGCGTAAAATATATGATTTTGGGGTAGAACGAGCTACTTTAGCCAACCAACCCGGGTATGCCGGGTTGTGCAAGCCGGATTTGGGAAATACCCCTGGATCGACAGTCGTTTCCCTGTTTTAATTTCATTTTTACTATAAATAGTAAGTTTTAGTTTGATTATAACTCTTCATCTGTCGGGCTTTAGGAATTGTGTCCAACGTGAAAAGAGCTTAAAATAATTAGGAGAACGGTTTGGTGAAGCCAAATAGGACACTTACTTTTTTTGGCCGAAAACCTTGCCTACTAGTAGACATCACGACCGTCTATAAATAGTAAGTTTACTATTTATAGTAAGTCATGAATTCTAGGAGTTTTAGTTGTAGTTTGCTTTTGATTTCTCTCCCATTGCTTAGTATCCCTATTTAAAGGGTTGTGAACTCATTTATTGAGATTCATTAAATCAATTTGGAATTTATTAGAATTTATTTCTATTTTCTGCTTTCTTTCCTCGTGGATTCAAGAAGTCTCTGTGAGGAGTCCAGAGAAGCTCCGTGGATTCGGAATAGTTATCCTCTTGAGGAAGATGGTGATCGACCTCATCACGTTCATCCCTGCGTCAATTGGTATCAGAGTGAGGATTTCCCTTGGGCCGATGGCAAACAATGAAGGTATGAATCAAAATCTTGTGGACGGTAATCCAGGGATTCGTTATCTTTCGGAAAGAATGAAAGCTTTCCACCGGGAGAGTCAGTTGACCATGCAAGGGCTGTAGGTAACCCTCAACCGTCTTGCAGATGTACTACTCCCGCCTCGAGCCCTAGGCGGTGCTCCACCACCTATGATTGCTCCACCACCCATGGTTGCTCCACCACCCGTGGTTGTTGTACGACACAACCCCGATTTTCGTAGAGCACTACCAGTGGCAAACCGTAGGGCTACACCAGATAATTCCACTTCTAGCGACGAGGACCTTAATGAGGGTTTTGCCCGACGACCAATCCATAGAGGCGATCATCTAGATCGTGCTGAAAGAGACTATCAAGGTAAGGCTGAACTTCCTAGTTTTAATGGTTTATTACGTATATAAAATTTTTTTGATTAGCTAGCCGAAGTAAAGAGATATTTTGATTATATGGACGTGTCAAATCATAAAATGGTAAAATTGGTAGCGTTTAAATTAAAATCTGGTGCTTCTGCATGGTGGGAACAATTACAACTCTCACGAGCTCGCCAGAACAAGGCGCCCATCTCATCATGGCTACGGATGAGACGTCTTCTTCGATCATGATTTCTCCCCAATGATTATGAACAGATATTATTCCAGCAATACCAAAATTGCTGACAAGGAAATCGAACCGTTACAGATTACATTGAAAAATTTCACCGGTTGGCTACACGAAATGATCTGTCAAGATCTGAGTCACAGAGGGTGGCACGATTATAGGTGGGTTGCAACCGACAATTCAAGACCGAGTTCAGATGTACCCAGTCGGGACCGTGGATGAAGCAGTTCAATTGGTAGGTATGGTAGAAACACAACTTGTAAGAGCTTTTTCTCGTTCCTATCCTTCAACTCGACCCCCCATGACAGGTCCCACACAGGATCCAGTGCTGGCACGAGAAAAAAATTCAATAGGAAAACATCCTCAATCTCCTACAACCGCAAACCTTGATACAAAGAGCAGCTCATCCAGACCTCAACATGTAGCACCCATAACAGCGGGCCCGAGTAGGATTCCAAATCCTTATGCTCAGCCAAGGTTGAACAATTGTTACCGCTGTGACCAACCAAGCCACTTATCAAACACTTATCTTCAACGTCCCATAACACACTTGACTATAAACGAAGGGGGCACTGAAGATGAGGCAGTAAAAGAAGACCATGGCTTTGATGAACATGAACAAACCACTGAAAAATAGCAGGTGGCGATGAAGTGACGGGCGAGGATCGTAGCGAATTTCTAGTTGTGAGCGATTACTGTATACCCCACGAAAGGAATTACATCCACAGCGACACAATATATTTCGTACTCGATGCACTATCAACGGAAAGGTCTGTGATGTGATCATAGACAGTGGTAGAAGCAAGAACATCGTCTCAAGAGTAGATGGTGGACAAGTTGCAGCTACCAATGACGAAACATCCTTCCCCGTACTCAATTGGCAGGATAAAAATGTGAATGAGACCAAGGTAACTGAACAATGCACTATCTCATTTTTAATTGGCAAAAATTATAAGGATCAGATACTTTGTGACGTGGTCGACATGGAAGCTTGCCATATGCTACTCGGTCGACCCTGGCAGTCGGACTGTGATGCGACCCATCGGGGACGAGACAATGTCTACGTATTCGTTAAAGATAGTCGAAAAATAATCCTTACCCTTATGGCACCAGAGAACCACCCTAAAGCCTCTAAAGTGGAAGAGAGTTCCCTCTTGACCATTCGGGATTTCATGGAGGAATCCAAGGAAACCGGCGAGGTATACGTGGTGAAGGGCGAGGAAGAAGAACCCTCAAACATCCCTCCAAGTTTAAAACTGTTGCTAAACAAATTTAAAGAAGTATGGCTTGAAGATTTACCTGATGGATTGCTCCCCATGAGGGACATTCAACATCATATAGACCCCGTCCCTGTGGCTAACCTGCCCAACCGCCCTCATTATCGGATGAGTCCGAAAGAGTATGAGATATTTCAGGGGCAAGTGGAGGAATTGATTCGTATGGGTCTCTTGAGAGAGAGCATGAGCTCATGTATTGTATCAGCATTATTAACGCCAAAAAAAGATGGAAGCTGACGCATGTGTGTCGACAACCAGGTATTCAATAAAATAACCATCAAATATCGGTTCCCAATACCACGGTTAGACAACATGCTCAATATGCTAGAAGGGGCCAAGGTGTTCTCTAAACTAGATCTAAGGAGCGGGTACCATCAAATTCGTATCCGACCCAGTGATGAGTGAAAAACGGGATTCAAGACCAAAGAAGGGTTGTATGAGTGGCTGGTCATGCCCTTCGGCTTATCGAATGCACCAAGTACTTTTATGTGTTTGATGAATCAAGTTCTAAAATCATTCGCTGGCCGATTTGTGGTAGTATATTTTGATGACATATTGATATATAGCCAGGATGAGGCGAAGCACAGGAAAGATCTCAGGCAGGTGTTGTAAGTCCTACAAATTAACAAGTTGTACCTCAACTTGAAGAAGTGTAACTTTTTAACTAACAAATTAGTAAGTACTAGTGGACCGATAAAACTGACAAGAGCTTTCATAAGATCAAGCATCGTTTGTCTACAATACCGGTCATAGTGCTTTCTAATTTTGACGAATTGTTTGAGGTTGAGTGTGACTCTTCATACGTCGGAATTGGAAGAGTGTTATCACAAGAAGGCAGGCCGGTATCATTCTACAGCGAGAAGCTCAGCGAAGCCCGAAAGAAGTGATCGACTTATGAGCTTGAGTTGTACGGAGTTGTTCAGGCGCTGCGACATTGGCGGCATTATCTGATTCACATAGAGTTTGTTTTGTACACTGACCATCAAGCATTAAAGTTTATTAATAGTTAGACTAACGTGAATCGTGTACATGCTAGATGGGTTGCATTTTTACAGGAATTCACGTTCGTTCAGAAGCAGAAGTCAGGGCAGTAGAACAAGGTGGCTGATGCACTTATCCATCGTGCATCAATACTTGTTACGATGAGCAACGAAGTGGTCGGCTTCGATTGTTTCAAGGAGCTGTATGTCGAGGATGAAGACTTCAAAGATTCTTGGATGAAGTGTCAAGAAGGTCACCCCAATGACCTTCATATGCAAGACGATTTTCTCTTCAAAGGGAATCGATTGTGCATCCCCCAAAGTTCTCTGAGGGAGCAGATTATTTAGGAGCTACATGGAGGTGTCCTCGGTGGACACCTTGGGCGAGATAAGACACGAGCTCTTGTGGAAGAACGGTATTACTGGTCGCAATTAGTACGTGATGTGGGAAAAGCCGTACAACATTGTTATGTTTGTCAGACCTCCAAGGGGCAATCTCAGAATACGAGCCTCTACACCCCGTTACCTATGTCTAATGGTCCTTAAGAGGATTTATCAATGGACTTCGTGCTTGGTCTCCCATGAATACAACGAGGCATGGATTCGGTATTCGTGGTGGTAGATCGTTTCTCCAAGATGACGCACTTTATTCCATGCAAGAAGACCATCAATGCAACACACGTGGCAAATCTATTCTTCAGGAAGGTCGTACGGATACATGGGGTCCCTAAGATCATTACTTCTGATTATGACACGAAGTTCATTAGCCACTTTTGGTGGACTTTGTGGACTCGATTCGATACACGACTTCAATTCAGCAGTGTTTACCACCCACAGACTGATGGGTAGACCAAAGTTGTGAATCACACGTTGGGAAACCTTTACGCTGTATTTCAGGAGAAAAACTGAAGCAGTGAGATTTGGCCTTGTCTCAAGCAGAGTTTGCATTCAACAATATGGTCAACCGCTCGACAGGGAAATCACAGTTCCAGATTATTTACGGACGAGTGCCTCGCCACACACTTGACTTGGTCCCTCTGCCTAAGCACCCAGACACGAGCATTGCAGCAGAACATATGTCAGACAAGATCATGGGCATCCATGCGGAAGTGCAGACCAAGTTACATGCCTCAAACGAGAAGTATAAGGGACAAGCGGACAATCACCGATGATAAAAAGTGTTCGAGGTGGGCGACCGCATTATGGTCTATCTGCGCAAAGAGAGATTTCCAACCGAGACGTACAATAAGTTGAAAAATAAGAAGATTGGACCTGTCCCAATCATTCGAAAGATTAATGACAACGCTTATGTTGTTGATCTTCCAAATGACATGGCGATCTCACGGACTTTCAACGTCGCGGACCTAACTGAGTATCATGAACCAGAGCAGGATGAGAACTCGAGGACGAGTTCTTTTAAAGTGGAGGGGACTGATGTAAAGCGGGTCGCGGACAGTTTCATGACCAAGATGGATCAGAAAAGGCCCGGTCGACAACAGAAGTGATCCGGACCATCGGACCTTTGATCGGGCGTATCTCACAATCCGGAATAGTTATCGGGAGTAAAATATATGATTTTGGGGTAGAACGAGCTACTTTAGCCAACCAACCCCGCATGGCTGGGTTACGCAAGCCAGATTTGTGAAATACCCCTGGATCGACGGTCATTTTCCTGTTTTAATTTCGTTTTTACTATAAATAGTAAGTTTTAGTTTGATTATAACTGTTTATCCGTCGGGCTTTAGGAGTTGCGTCCAACGTGAAAAGAGCTTAGAATAATTAGGAGAACGGTTTGGTGAAGCCAAATAGGACACTTACTATTTTTGGCTGAAAACCTTGCGCACTAGTAGACATCACGACCGTCTATAAATAGTAAGTTTACTATTTATAGTAAGTCGCGAATTCTAGGAGTTTTAGTTGTAGTTTGCTTCTAATTTTTCTCCCATTGCTTGGTATCCCTATTTAAAGGGTTGTAAACTCGTTTATTGGGATTCATTAAATCAATTTGAAATTTATTAGAATTTATTTCTATTTTCTGCTTTCTTTCTTCGTGGATTTGAGAAATCTCTATGAGGAGTCCAAAGAAGCTCCGTCGATTCGGAGTAGTTATCCTCTTGAGGAAGACGGTGATTAACCTCATCACGTTCATCCTTACGTCAATGCGACATCCACATCATATATCTACTGTATCGGCTTATGTTAGGACGTCAGCTTGAAAATGAGGTAATTTAAAGCTAAAGCGAAGATAACAATAAAAAATATAAAGACAAATGACACTGTAACATCCCGGATTTTTGTCAACCTGGGATTAGACGTCCTACGGCAATGGGTCGATCCTAAGACCTTATTAACTTATTAAAACTCAATCCCACAGTCTAAAATTGCTCTTTAAACCATTTTCTTCACAAATCCCACCCTTCACTACCTTATGCTTTCAATTTTTCAAAGAACTTTCACCCTAGACACTAACTTAAACTAGCTAAGTAGTAAAACTTGGATCACTTTATATACAAACTACAAAGGCCTAAGTACCATCTCAACTAGAAAACAATTAGGATTAAATCCTTTAGAAATTTAACAAAGTTAACTAAGTGCAAAACTCGATTAGCCATGAAATCCGTTGGGATCGATTTAAATACGATCTGCAAGACCCCAAAACTAGCAAAATCAGTGACTCTAGGTTACCCTAAAGTTTAGAACCAAACTCATTTCCCGGCTGCTCTCGGGAATGATATGAAACTTCATATTAGGTCTAGACCGCACCTCGGAAGTCCGATTAACATGAAGTTAAGGAACTAGGACCGCATCACTGGGCTTGACAATCATCTCGAAAATCAGGTCCAGCCGATGTCCCACGGCCATTCGTTTGGATTCGGAGCGAGGGAGTGTGAAAAACACTATTCCCTTTACAAAATAAATATCTGGAATAGTGATCTGGCACCATTCGCTTGCACATCAGTATTAAGCAACCAGACCGTCAGAATCAGACTAAATTACACCCTCGGATTAAGAAAAATTTCAGGAACATTTACATGTACTTGGAATTTCGGATCGTGGCCCACTGACCGTTGAACTGAAAGTGGTCCGCCACATGCGATCTGGGAATCCGATCGAGTCGAAAACGTAATCCCACATAGATCCATGTGTGGTGAGCTTAAGTCTGACGTTTGGCTCAAGGAGGGCCACCAAAACCTCTCTTTTGAGCTGGAAAAGTGACGAAATACCTATATTAGCAGTAACCCTTGAACAGGAGTCTATTTCGGTGAGTTTTGAGACTATATAAGGACCTTAAACCCTCTCTCATGGCAGCCATACGAATTTGGAATTTGAGAGAGGGAAAAGAGAGAGAAAGTGAGGGAGAAGTGGGAGGATCTCCCTACTATCGTTCCCTGCCACCACACGGGCTGCACCATCCCTTCCTTAACGCTTTTCCCGGCGTTTCCCGCGTCGTTTCTAGGTAAGAAACCCTAACCCTAATCTGTTTTGGGGTTTAGACTGTTGTAGGTTGTGAAATAGCTAACCTATTTCGTTCTATAGGTTACCAAACTGCCGAATACGGAAGCTTAGCAAACCTATCGATTCCGTTGCGATTCTACGACAAAAGGTGCGGACTTTAGGTGTATAGGTTATGGTTTTCAACGCTTTCAATGTCAGATAATGATAGATTCATGATCTGCATGCAATTGTACATGTACAAAGTGCTTTCCATTTCTTGTTTCGATTAAAGATGCAAAATATGGAATTCTACATACTCTAGGTATTTGTAGAAAGTACGGTATACGTATATTTTTTGGAAATGTGTTTGACATGTTTAATTATTGTATGAATATATGATATATGGATACAATACTAATTTGGCGAAAGGATTCGTCCAAATACATGTTCTACTAATATACACTATGTATGTAGAAATACTGTATTGCAGAAAGTACCGTATACGTATGTATATGGAGATGTGTTTGCCATGATTATTTGTTGTATAAATATATTATACATGCGTAAATTACTAGTTTGGCGAAAGAGTTCGCCTTAATAGATTTTTGCTAACATACACTATGTATGTTGGAATAGTGTATTCTAAGTGTTTGTTGAAATGACTAAGTAAATATGGATTTATGATTTATGTTGTCATGTGTATTGAATATAAGAACATGATTGAAACGTACTAGTCAACCCCTTGACGAAAGGATTTGCCCTAAATCACGCCACAGTCAATACACTACATATGTTAAAGTGTGTAGTCCAAGTGTTTGTGAAAATGACTGAATGAATATAGAACTTGGACCCATGCTTGCCATGACTATCCGTCGTGGGTGTACGCGTGCTATAATTAGGGTAGCTCTCTAGCAGAGGGATTTGGCCTAATACCTATGTGATCGACATATGTCATGTATGTTGATGAATGTTTAAGTGTTTCTTGAAATGTCTGAATGTGTAGTAGTTAGCAAATTGTAATGTATAAGGGTGTTGAGATATGATTCTCAACCTCTTTTAACTATGTGTATGATCTCCTTTGATAGTTTTGTGATTAGGAATTGAACATGTACAAACTCATGCTTGTGTTGTGATTCATAACATGCTCAACTGCTCTATGATTTTAACTATGTAATGCACATGTTTAAATTTATATTTACGTTGTATGATCCGTCATGGGTGATGGGGGAGCGGAGCAACGAGTGCGTGCAATAGCCCTGGCAGCCCTAAACGGATAATACCAGACCTTAATTGTATGGGTTGGATCTTGATCCATTACTGCTTTGTCTATCTGCAATTGATTGTGTTTGGGGCTATGATTATGGCCCAGACAATCGGTAACGGGATTGAACTCGTGGCTGAGATTCATTTGCCACGTGGGATGTGTTCGACGAACTCGAGTCGTGCATTGCCTGTCGGCAGTGGCTAGGCCACACGAAGTTGTTTATGCACTTCATGTCGTGCAGCTCAACGGGCGATCATGCTAGTCGAGCTCGTCAAGTAACCCGATCTGCCTTATGCATGTTCACCCTGTTTGGACGCTACTGCTTGAACCTAGGGTACCAAACTTACCAGTAAAACCCCCTTTTAACCATGGTACCTCGATCCCCTAAGACGCATGAGCCGGACATGGTGGTATGGGACACCGTGGTCGAGCTGTCGGCCTACGCTAGGGCCATGTGCCTCCCCGTAGTGACCATTGCGCAACCAGACTCGTGAGCCGAATATGGTGGTATGGGACACTATATTCGAGTTGTCGATACTTACGGCGAGGGCCAAGTACGGTGAGACCTGTGCTCGTGCTGACGGGCGACGAGTCCTCCGTAGTATCTTCGAGTATACTCCAAGGGTCTGTGATTGGCGACGAGTCTTTCATAGCAACTAGAGTATGAGTTGAGCCGAGTACGGTGAGACCTGTACTCAAGCTGATGGCTAGTGATTGAGCCGAGTACGGTGAGACCTGTACTCGAGCTGACGGCCAGCAATTGAGCCGCATACGGTGAGATCTGTATCCGCGCTGACGGATGACGAGCCCTTTGCGATGCCTTCACTATGCTTCTCAAACCATAATATTGTATGAGATTAACTAGGATTGACGACCCTAGAATGGATCATGTTTGGGAATGATACAAGGGAGGTACCTTAGTTTCTCAATACTGCTGTTTGAAATGGACTAATAAAAACTTGGTAATCATGAGCATCATCGCACCGCATGTGCTTTGTAGATGTGACGCACTGAGGGAGTAAGCATTCGCGAACGTAAGATGATGTCGCTTGAGGGTGGTTTGGCAAGGGCATACAGCATCATGTCATTTCATTCTCGCATTTAATAAGAGTAGTTAAACTTGTTTGATTTGTACTGCTTTATCATTACTGCTTGATTGAATTGATAACATGTTAACCTATGCTTTACTGTTCCACTGAGTTGATCACTCACTCCCACGTTACGGGACGGTGTTGTACACACCAACCAGATTTGTTGAGTTTCAGGTGGTGGCGATGCTTGTGAAGCAGAGCCGGACTACTTCTATGATGATAGGAGGAATTCTCCTATCTGTATCTCTCTGGCAGGTCAATGAAGACCTGATATTGTATTGACGAGGCTATGGTACATGGGATAGGAGACATTACACTTCCTTACATTTGGTACATTTTAGAACTGCACTTGTATTTATTTAACCTGGTAATGTTATCACACTCTGGAGACTCATCATAAGTTATATATTTTATCTATCTATCATAGTCTTCCGCTTGCAAATTTAACTGTCTCTGGAGTATGATATGCTGCTTTGGCTTAATCTCACTCATGTTCAATGCACGAATACAGTCAACATTCAATCATCATTCATTTTGTTGCATAAGTGATGTTCTGGAACTCGGGAGTTGAGTTTATGCTCGACCCCCGATTTTCAGGGCGTTACAGACAATCAATTGGAGGTTGACCTACTTCTCTCCTCTTTACTTGTAGCTTGCACTTACACTTGTGTACTATTCCCTTTTCCTCCACTTCTCTCCCTTTTTCTCGCTCTACCATTCTACTTAAAGTATTCAGCAACAGAAATTGATGAGTTGTTTTATTTATACTCTGGCAACATGTGGCACTTGATACATAGACACCAGTCATCCATTAGCTCAAATTAAACTGACTAGACTAGATTGTTGAACATAATGCCACTGACTCAAAGTCTCAGTTGAAGAATTCTAACTCCTGATTATATTAAAATAGTACCATGGATATTTTTCATTTTTTAATCTTATGGTTAGATAATCAATCAAGGTTAATTCATATTCATGAAAAATCTAAACTGGGACAAATAAGCAGGCTGGTTTAAGTTGAGTTTAACACAATTCTAAGTGCCTGTGTATCATCACCACACTATGCCAGAGTATCATCGATTTTTTGGTTAAAATTCAAATGGATAACATATCATGAATAAGCGCGGCTTTGGTGGATCCTTTACTGTGGGGCCCACTTTGATGTGTGTGCCTTACATCCACGCCGTCCATCCATTTCGAAAGTTTATTTTAGGCATGATGTAGAAAATGAATCAGATCCAAATTTCAGGTAGACCACGTGACATGAAACAATGGAGATCGACCATTAAAAATATCTTGTGGATCACAAAAGTTTTGGATCAAGCTGATATTTGTGTGATCTCTTCATACATGTCATTGTGACCTTATCGATAGGTTGGATGGCAAGTAAATATTTTGGTGGCCCCTAAGAAGTTTTTAATTATGGGTATTCAATAAACACTTTTTTCTGTGGTGCATGTGGTCCACCTAAAATTGGGATCTACTTTATTTTTTGGATCATGCTCTAAAGTTAGCTTTCAAAACGGATGGACGACATGGATTTAAGGCACATAGATCACGGTGGGCCCCACAGTTATGAATCCACCAAAGTGGTGGGCTCCTAATACCACTTTCCTTCCTTCTCGGAGGCTCTACGAGGTAGTAGCTAGATTCAGTAGAACAGGAATACTGTAGATCGGTGTCTGAAGAGCGTACTTAGAAGGGTTATAGATCAATCTGGACTGTCCACCTAGTAGGGCCCATCATGAATGGCTTATATTTTAAAAACCTTATCTATGGTTTCAACTTTCATCACTTCTATTAACTTTCCGTTGCGGCTTATATTTAAAAAACCTTACCTATTGTTTCATCACTTCTCTGAACTTTCCGTTGCTTAATGTGGACCGTTAAAAATTTTAGTTTTCTACCAGTACTGTTTTTTAAGGCCTTTGATCATCTAATGTACGTGTATTTTAAAAATGATCATCTACTATAAGGACAACTAGATGAATGGTTCTGAGAAGTTATCTGCCACGTGTGCTCTGTTAAGACAGTCTACCAAATTCTAGTTTTGTCACCTCTACCATTTCATTTCTCATATGGGTGTTTTAGCAGGAGCGAAGTAAATGAAATGCATTTTAAATTTAAATCTTTTGTTCCGATGAGAGTTCATGGGAGGAATTGGAATGTATTTTTATTAGTCGATATTCAAAATCGACTGTAACATACTAAATTGGTATATATGATATTTAACAGAATGACTATAATAAGCCCTTTAAAATATGTGTTATACCTAAATATAAGGAAATTTTGGGCTTATGGTGAAGCACAAATGTAAGGATCACAAATAAGCAACTTGTCAAAGTTTTTTAACCATCTATTTAGATAGTCAATCTTTGGACAATTTAGATAATTTATTCATGTGATTTTAGTGATGGGTCTGATAATTGAATTTTTTTTTTATTAGCAATATAGCATCATCAGCATGCCTGTGCATAGTGACACTTTTGTTTACTTGTGCAATTTCATGAGGGAGGTAAAAAAGGTATTTCACCCTCATCGACTTCAAATTAATCTACTCTCCTAGTGAGGAGTTCATTTACAGCCCAATTATTTCTATTTTATTTTTATACATTTAGGGTCTATTTGTTAAATTTGAAGTTCAAAGTCTGAATCTAAGTTTGAATATAAAGTTGGACAACTAATAGTATTCTGGAGTTGAAATATGTTAATTTGACATATTTGAAATATGTTAATTTGACATATTTACTCATATTAATGTTTCAACAGTGGTCACTGAATCTCTATTATTTCCCCTCATGTGGCCCACTTGAGCTTTAGATCCACTTCCTTTTTTATATCATGGCCTAAAATGAGCTCTCAAAACGTATGAACAGGATTGACTCCGTACAAACATCACAATGTGTCCCACTTACATCTAGTGCAAGAAGTTCTCACGGACGAATTTCACATAAAATCCCCGTCCCCTGAATCCGGGATGTTGTATATACCACCAACGCGAGTGGGACCCTAATTGTGGGGCTCACAATGATGTGTGTACCTTAAATCCACACCATCCAACCATTTTGAAAGTTCACTTTAGGGGCATTATCCCATAAATGAAGTTGACACAAATTTTAGGGGGCCACACCATATCATAAGAAACAATCGTGATTTAATATTCACCATTAAAAACTTCATGGATTCCACCAAAATGCTTGTTTGCCATCCAACTTGTTGATAAGGTCATAAACAACTAGATGAAGAGACCACACAAATATCATCATGATCCAAAGCTTTTGTGGCCCAAAAGAAGTTTTTAATGATTAATCACCGCTGTTTCTTGTACTATGGTCCATCTGGGATTTGGAGTTGCTTCGTATTTTGGATCATGCCCTAAAATGAGAGCTTTCAATACAGATGGACGGAGTGGATGTAGTCACATACATCAAAGTGGGTGCCACAGTCAGGGGTCCCATCCACCTCGGTGGATCCTGGGTCTCACCTAATATGCTCTCTTATGTTTGGGCGGGAGTTGCGTGCTACCCCCACCAACCAGAAGCAGATTGGCTGGTGTGGAAACGGATCAACTACTCCCTTGGTGGTTGGTGCTCTGTGGCCCCTAACATGATGTATGTGTCTCATCCATGCTATTTTTTCCAACTAATTTTATAGTATGAACTCAAAACTAAGGTAGATCAAAATCTTAAGTGGGCCACACAGTGTTGATTAAACTCTCACCATTACAAACTTCTTGACACTATCAAAGTTTTGGATAAAGGTGATATTTGTTTTTTACCTTCATCCAAGTCTATATGACCTAATGTACAGGTTGGATGTCAAATGAACATTACAGTGGGCCGTAGGAGGCTTTTAATGGTACACGTTAAATCATTATTGTTTTCACATGGTGTGGTCCACTTGAGATTTTGATTTCCCTTATTTATAGGATAAATTATTAAAATGATGTATAAAAATGAATGAACAGTGTGGATAAAACACAGATCATGGTGAGGCCCACATAACACCGACCACTAGCCACAACGTCACTAGCCAAACTGCGTCGGACTGGTGTACCACACGCCACCTATTTAGCTAGTGTGTTGACGTTAGCAAGTTATATGGGTCCCATCATGAAGTATGTGTTATTTCCCAACCATCCTTTCATTTGAAGAGCTCATCATAAGGCTTGAACCAGAAAATAAGAACGAAAGATCAAGTGGACCGATGTTCAATTGAAACCCTTCTGGGGTCACAGAAGTTTTGGATCAATATGATATTTGTTTTTCATATTTGTTTTTCCTCTTCATCCAGGTTTGTGTGACCTTATGAACAGATTAGATGGAAAATAAATGTTATGATAGGCCCTACGAATGTTTTAACGGTGAGAATCATTGTCCCATTGCTATTTCTGGTGTGGTCTACTTAAGATTTGGATATTTTTGGTATCACGCTCTAAAATGATCTCGCAAAATGAATGAATTGTATTGATATAATAAATATATCATTTTAAGACCATGTAACTTTGTTATCCTTTGAACTATTAGTACAACTTAGAGTTGAAGAGTGGCAGCCCTTCCCACGAGATTGGCCCACACCAGCCAATCCACTCTTCCAAATCGAGTTTAGAGATAGACAATACCATCAAAGGGCTTTGTGGGGCCTACCTTAATGTATATGTTTTATCCACATTGTCCATCCATTTTTTTTTTTTCATATCATTTTATAAAATAACACAAAAAAAACAGGGCAAATGTAAGGTTTAAGTGGGTCACACTACAAGACACAATGGGAATTGGGTGCTTACCATTGAAAACTTCTT
This sequence comes from Magnolia officinalis, assembly GCA_021015155.1. NCBI lineage: Eukaryota > Viridiplantae > Streptophyta > Magnoliopsida > Magnoliales > Magnoliaceae > Magnolia > Magnolia officinalis. Next base: position 50,248,711 of record JAJHSJ010000016.1, read on the forward strand.
GTGGCCACGAAAAGTTTTGATCAAGCTGGTTTTTTGTGTTTTCATCCACGTCCGTATGACCTTATGAAGAGGTTAGATGGCAAATAAGTTTTACGGTGGAACTTAGAAATGTTTTAACGGCAGTCATTCCATTCCCACTACATTATGTGGTGTTGTCAACTTGAGCTTTGAATATGCCTATTTTTTGGAATCATGCTCCGGAATGATATAAAAAAGTTGATGGACGGTATGGATCTAACACATAAATCATAGTGGGCCTAGAGAAGTGTCACGTGTTAAAAGTTGAGTGGTGTATTATGAGGAGAAAATCTCTTTGGCAAATGGCAATTTTAGATTAAAATAAAATAATTCACCCCAATAAATACGGAGCGCTTTCCACCTCAATTATCATATATCTGTTTTTATGCCCATTCAAGTAGCCCATATAGACTGAGTTATTTGATCCTTGATAGGCAGGTACTCAAAAACTATATACCTGGCATTAATAAGCTTAATCTAGACTTACAAAATCTTAGAAATTACTATGAAAATAACATTGGTTAACCAATCCTAGCCCCTGATTTAGTAGACACTTGTTACTTGGAATAGGGTCATTGGATTTTATTTTTAATTTTTTTCATTTTTAACCAGACATTAAATATCCACTATTCCTGTAGACTGAAGAATCAAATAAGTGTAAATTTTGGTTCATGATACATCTAAACTAAGATTCATAAGTTCCTTAGTATCATCGGCCATTCTTCCGTAAGTATCAAAGTTTTTCTCGAACGGATTAATTAGATATGCGGATTGCCTGTGGCCCCGCACAGGATATTCATGTTCTGGGAAGCTACGTGGGGCCCTCAAAAATACCTACAACAAATCCACTCCGTCCATCAGTTTTTCAAGACCACAATGGAACAGGACTCTGAAAATCAGGCAGATACAAAACTTATGTGGGTCATACCACAAAAAAGAGTATGGATTGAACCCATCAATGGAAACTCTGTGGCAGCTAAAGAAGCTGTGTATCAGGACAGTGCAAATATCTACGTCTTATCTGAGTAGTAATAACCTTATGAATGTTTTGGATGGTATTTAAACATCATGGTCGGCTCTAAGAAGGTTTCAACCACTGTTTCATGTTGTATGGCTAACGTGAGTTGTGGACCTGCCTGAATTTTTAAATTCCTGACCAACTATGATCTTTCAAAACTGATGGACGGAGTAGATTTGTTATTGGATTATCTGTGGACCCACACAGCTTATCACTAGAGGAACTTACTGCGGTTTACTTGTCTTGTAGCCACATCCGGAAGCGGATTGCTGTTAGCCCAAGTAGAGAGAGATTCCCGTGCTATGTGACTGGGGCTGTGCGGTGCTTACAGATATACCCGTGACAAATCCACTTCGTCCATCTGTTTTGCAGGAATGCATTAGTACATGAGCCTAATCTAAAAATTAGGCAGATCCAAAACTCATTTGGGCCATACCACACGAACAGTGGGGATTGAAGGCCTGGGGTGACAGAAGTTTTGTATCAGGATGATATTTTTTTCCTACAGTTTATCTGGGGTGGTAATAACCCTATCAACCGTTTGGATGTCATATAAACATTATGTTCAGCTCCAGAAAATTTTCAACGGTGGATGTTTCTGTTCCCACTTTTTCATTTGGTGTGGCCCACCTGAGTTTTTAATCTGCCTTAATTTCTTTTCAGGCTATCCTATTGTGGCATTTAAAATCAGATGAACGGAGTGATTTATCACGGACAACTCTATACACCCTACACAGCCTAGGAACAGGAATATCTCTATCAATGTAGGCCATCCGCTCCGGCCAGCGCATCATTAAATTGGTAGTACATACTACGAGGATCAAATGATTAAACATAAGGGAGTTAATGAGCAACCGACTATCTAAATCAACATACTGGAATGGCCCATTTAGTGAGAGGATCTGATTAATTTTTTAAATTTCTTCGGATTGCGTACCAAGTAAACTCTGTTAGGCCCACCATAATTTATGTATTTTATCCCCTTTATCTATCCATTTTACCAGATAACTTGAGGGTTTAAGCTTAAAAATGAAGCATATTCAAAACTCAAATGGACCCCACTACAAGAAATAGTGTGAATTGAATGTTTATTGTCTCAAAAGTCTTGAGAGCTACAAAGGTTCCAGATCAAGTTAATATTTGTGTTTTCTGCATTTCATGAAGAGGTTATATGACAACTAAATATTACCATGGGCTTGTTTAAACATGGAAATCATTATTCCTACTCTTTTCTGCTGGGTGGTTCACTTTGTATATGCTTCAGCTCAACACTTAAGATGAGCTGAAAAGATAGACTGACATAATGGAAAAATCAAATGCATTTAAGGGGCCTAACTGAGTTTACTGAATACGATGAAAGGTACTAGTGAATTAATAGGCAATCCAATTTCTGTCCAACCCCTAGACGGTGGGCCTACCTTTCTAATGGTACGGTTTTAATGAAAAGGACGCTGTGATTCCACCACTAGTTAGCATGGACTTTTGGGCACATCCGAGCGTTTCATGATGTCATGCCACAATCATAATGAAAATATTAAAAATCCAGTCAGGTAAACTCATCAGGTGTGGTAACCTATGTTGATCCAAAACTTTTGTGGCCCACACGAAATTTTTTAATGATCAATGACCACTATTTTATTTCATGTGGTATGGTCCACTTAAATTTGGATCCGCTTCATTATAAGGACCATACCTTAAAATGAGATGGAAAAACTGATGGACAGCATACATCAAGGTGGGCCCGACGGTCAGGGAAACACCCACTTTAGTGTTATCCGCCTAACACCTAATCCACACCATGCATAAGGAATGTACGATTGCGGAAAACCTGCCAACGGTTTTCATTCACTGAGAGTGTGTGGCGCGACTGATGAGTGAACTGTTGCTGATATTTCGTTTGTTAATCATAACGGCAGAGTCCACGCCATCCAGCGCTCAGATTTCTCGCGCAACTGCCAGGTTGGCACGTGTGCTTCTCGTGAAGAGGGCTGCAAGTGAGCCTCGTGGATCTCGCCTCTGGGCGCACTACTGAAAACCGGGAAATACTAAAGCGATTCGCGCAAGGCGAGATTGAAGAGGTAAGTCTAGGAACAAGTGTACGTGTCGTACGTGTGGGAGATCTGGTCCATCTAAAAGATACAGATCAACGTCAAATACATTTAATAAAAATTCAGGCTGTTCCAATTACTGTGGAAGCGACATGTAGTTATTAAATATAGGCCATTGGTTCTGTTGACCATCTAATCCAAATTTTCAGATTGGTCCACCTGATGAGTAGATATCCTGATTCATGGGAATGTAAATCTTTACCGTTGGATCTACCTAATTATTAGAACATCCTAAATTTTGACCGTCCAATCCATCTTGTCAGATTGGTCCCCTGATAAATAGATACCCTGATTTATGGCAATGTAAATATTTACCGTTGGATCTACCTAATTATTTGGACTGGATATCTTACACGATAGCCAATTTGGAAGCTGTCCCGCGATTCCTACTTCAATATCCTACTCGAGCGAATCACCTAGTATTTCTCGTGAAAAATGGTATATGGAAAGCGGGTTGCTGCCGGGACCCAGCGCGACTTGGCTGCGACCCCGAACTAGCCATGTGAGTGCGACCCTGATCGTAGGGCCCATCTCGTTGTATGCATTGTATATCCATGCCGCCCATCTCGTTGTATGCATTGTATATCCATGCCGCCCATCTATTATTTTCCATATTATTATAAGGCATAGTCCCAAAAATAAAGAAGATATAAATTTAAGGTGGACCACACCATAAGAAAACAGTGGTTACTGACCATTAAAAATATTTTGTGGGCCAAAAATGTTTTTGATCAATTTGATATTTGTTTTTTTACTTTCATCCAGGTCTGTTGAATTTATAAACAGGTTGGATGTTCGATAAACATTATGGTGGACCTAGGAAGCTTTTAATGGTGAGCGTTTAACAAACACTGTTTCTTGTGTGCAGTCCACCTGAAATTTTTATCTTCTTAATTTTTGAGACATGCCCTATAATAAACTTTAAAAACAGATGGATGGCGTGGATATATGATAAATGCAACAAGGTGGGCCCTAAGGTCAGAGTCGACTTGGCTGCCACCAGAAGCCACAATGTGGGACCCTGACCGTAGGTCCTACCTCAATGTATTCACTATATATCCACTCCGTCAATCTGTTTCTCCTGCTTAATTTAGCGGTGGATCTTAAAAATTAAGAAGATAATAATTTCAGGTGGATCACACCACATGAAACCGTGGTCATTGAATGCCTACTATTAAAAACTTCTTAGCGTTCACCGTAATGTTTATTTACCATCCAACCTGTTTATAAAGTCAAAAATACCAGGATAAAAGTAGAAAAATAAATATCGGATTGATCTACAACTTTTGTGGCCCACAAAAGATTTTTTTTTTTAATTTTAATTTTTATAGTCAATAATCACTGTTTCTTATGGTGTGGTCCACATGAAATTTTTATCTGTTTCATTTTTGGTTCCATGTCCTAAATATTCTGTTTTAAAAACAGATGAACGGCGTGGATATAAAATTCACATATCTAGGTGGGCCCTCGTTTCAGGTTCTCACCCAAATCGTTGGTTCCGGGGTCGCATCCAAGTCGCGATCCAGGGTGTAGGCAATCCGCTTCTACATCCCTCGTATTATTATAAGATACGTCGAGGCTTTACCTTTGAATTCGTGTCATATTTGAATGATCCAAACCGTTTAAACGATGTTCCTCACTTTCTATGGTTTATAAACAACTAATTTGGATTATTTTAACTCTCTGGTAATTTTGCTCTTTTGCTTTGAATATGGACGGTAATTATATTTCTATATAATCAATTGATTAGAATTCTCAATATAAGATTTATTTCATAAAATTCCCAATCCAAAGGTATCCCTATCACATGAATGATTTGATAACAGAACAATCCCAAATCCAGTGACTAATGTCGCGACGTATCCTGTGACTGTACGCGGGAATGGATTATCGCCGAACCTCTCCGAACAATTGGCAAAGGAATCCCACACAGTACAGACTGTAGACGAGAAACAAACGCCATCCGACGGAGTATAGCCAGCATCTTTACACAGTACATAAAGGTTCTCAAAAGGACTCATCTTTCGGAAATCCAGACCATTGGTCTGTTGTGACCCACTATAGATAGATATTGAGTCAATTATCTCATTTATAATACAATCTCAACCTTCTATTTTTGTCCTGAAGTTAGACGGTTAATAAAGTCCACTTTTATTTGATCTCTATGATCTCCAAACCTGATTGATATTTGGAAATTTCACTTTCGATGGAGAATCAACATACGGACGGTCTAGATTACGGAAATCTGGGCCTTCTATGTGGAAATTGAAAACTGGTGTACACTATGAAAAATACGAGGCTACGCAGTGGAATTGATATCTGTCCTACAGAGGAGAAACAGAGAGAAGTAGAAGACGACAACGAAACAACATTTCTGAAACTCCAACCTCACTCAATCTCGGTATTTCCGCCACCACAAAAATATTTCATTTTATCAGCCTTACTTCTCTCTCGTCTCTGCTGCCACCACAACCAATCTCTCTCCCTCTCTCTCTCTATATCTCTGTCCTCTGTCTCTCTTCTCTGCTGCCACCACAACCAATCTCTCTCTCTCTCTCTCTCTCTCTCTCTCTCAATTGCAGAAACAAACAAACCCTAATCTCTCCCTTCGATTCCTTTCCACCACAGTCCTTTTAAAAAATCCCTGATTTTCACGATCTTTTCCTGCAATTGGATATTACAAATCTGTTGGGCTGGATTTTCCAGATTCGATTCTGGTTTCCTAGCATTTGGATTTGAAGGTACTGGATTCTGATTCGCTATTGCTAATTTCTTTTTGTGATGCCTTTTGCTGTAATGGATACTGGCATATATGCATGGATGAATTTCATTACATAGCTGCCTTCATGTGCATGTTAACATTGTGCTGAAAGCTTTTAATTGACATGCGTGACGGTTTGGTTATTGATCTGGACTGTTCGTTTGTTCCATGCTGCTAGTGGGTGGTCGTGATGTGAGAATCGAACCGAACAGATGATTGTGACTGTTTGAGTGTTGGTCATTTTGCTATAACTGTCTGTTTTATGAGCCATGGATTGGATGGTGAGGATCATCTGGGCTAAGAGATTCTTTGGAATCAGAAGCCATCGGTTGTGGGGCATATCTAATGTTCTGACATGGCAATTGGACCATCTCCTTTTCTTTGCTTGGTCTTAACCATGATGTGATTGTGTGGCGAGTTTTGTTGTGTGTATAGAAACGCTGCATGCATGCATTATGCCTGAACATGTACATGTTTGCATACCTAGAGATATGAATTCATGTTAAGAGTTCTATGGCCACACATGCATCTGCATGTGGCCATCTCCCACATCTTCAGAACATCTGAACCATGCGTCAGGTGGGCCCCACTCTGTAGGTGATCTGGTCCCATTTTACATTGAATGTTGATTGTTGGAGATCTTTCTTTTTTAAATATTTAATTCTTTTCGTATGCATTTGGCTTACCTTATAAGTTTAGTAGCCTGATTTTTGAGCCGGGTGATCTTCACAGTGGGGCTCACCTGATAGACTGTGGCCTGCTACGGGTGGGATGATTGAATAGACAGTTCAGATGGATGATTGGATGGTCCACATGTTCATCCAACTTATATGGTAGGCTATGATTCGAATAGTTTTGTATATGATAAGTTATGGAAAACTAGTGCTAGAAGTTGCCCCTTGTAATGTTTCGAAATGATGCCTTGGATTCTTCCTAGAATTAGCACAATGAAAACTCTGAAACAGTGCTTTTGGATCTCTCTCGTTTTGTTCCCAATGAAACCTCCATCAAATCAAGTGGTGAAATTTAAATTAGAAATGACTTCTCTTGTTGTCTTTTGGCCCCATGATGTACAATGGAAGTTTCAATATTCATCTCACTTAAAAATGCTAGTTAAAGGTTTGCACTGGCCTCCGCTTACTCCTCTTGACACACGACACATGTTCCAATCTGTTTAGTGTGTAGGACATCTGACCATTGCATAAGGTGAACCCACTGTGAAGATGACCATACAAAAAAGTTGTGCTGGTCCACTCATCAGTTGGGCCACCCCCTTCCTTACCAAAAGAACTGACAGTTTAAAAAACTTGCCAATGGTTCACATCCAACAGACACTTGTTGCCTGCCTCATGAGTGGATGAACCCAATTTTTATATATAGTCATCTTTACTGTGGGGCCACCTTATGCACTGCTTACATGTCCTACAATTGGCAGGTTGGAGCCTAAGCTGCTTGTAAAGGTTTGTGTTGGGCTTGTGAATGTGTCGTAGTCAAGGGTCTATTCTACTTGTGCGCAGCTTGGTGCATACTGTATAGTGCAATGATAAAAGCAAAATTTCTGCTAACCTCTTCAATAAAAGCAACTTTTCTGCTACTTTGACAGCTTCCATCAATGCATTGTTCCTGGCATGTGTGCAGGTTAGACACTATAGACGCATATGACTAGGGTGATTAGGTTGTGCATTACTCATTCGTTTGAGGGTTTTATTATTATTATTTTCTCTTTTGTTGTTCTTCTCCACTTATTCTGTAACAAGGGCAGTGTTAAACCACAAGAGACTAAATTGTGGAATCTGTAACTTGTTTTTTCATGGAGGTTAATAAGAATATATAAAAGAGGTCAGAGGTCTATAGAGATATACATCAAAATAGCTATCTTTAGTAAGTATCCTATACTCTAATATATATATCCCCTCAAACTCAAGTACAGTGAACATTTATTCAAAAGTAAAGGAAAAATTTAATGGCAACGTGGTGATGAAATGACGAGTAGCATGATGTGAGCAGGCACTTTTGATGACTTTTGGGATGTGAACCATTGGTTTTTCCAACGATTGAAAAATGATCTAGTGATACTTCTGGTGCTTGGGATTTGAATAATTGTTCTTCCATTACACACACTTTCGATGGCTAGGAGTTTAATTGTTGCCCTTCTAGTGGATACACACTTCTGGTGTTTAGGAATTTTACCATTGGTTGGTGGTTTTAGATGTTCTGACAAAAAAAAAAAAAAAAGTCTGGCCATAAGGCTGACATGGTAATAGGGTCCGGTCCCAAAGCCGGACACAATAATAAATTTGGTCCAAAAGCTCTACACAAATAAAAAGCATATCTTGTCAAAAGGCCGGTGTGGGAAAGATACATTAGCTAAGTGTACAGAGGAAATGATTGATCAAGGCCCATGAGGTTAAGAGGCAAGTGCACTAGCACTCCTGAAAATGCTCTTGTAGAGCGCTGAAACTGATGCACCCAAGAAGCATGAAAGGAGAGTTAAAAACAAGGAGAGGTGTTCAAACACCCTCTTCTTCTCAATATTCTTGGATATGAGAGGGTGGAGATCAGATGTGAGCAGTGTGGTCACTGCGGCTGGTCATTCCTGCTGCGACAATTGGATAGACGATAGAGGGGGCAGTGGCAGGTGCGATAGCAATGGGCAGAATAGTGTGCAATGACAGATTAGCAGGGTTGGAAAACATGCTAAGATCATCGGCGAAGATGGTACAACTGATCGGTAGGGTGCAGACATCTGGTGGTGCCATAGACTAGTGTTCGAAATACCGATATCGTGTTACATATCGCACCCTTGGGATACAAATACATATCAGTTATCGCATGGGATATGTTGGTTGTATTGCATAATGCATTGTTGTTGTTGGAAACATGGAGAAATTGGTCGAATTTTTCAATGAAACTTGATTGTTGAAAAAGACATCAATAGACACTTATAAATCAAAACATTACAAAAAAATAAGTGCACATAATAGGTTTTCTTTGTATGGGTGAGCAAAACATTGACATTGATTTAACATGATTTACAAGAAAAAAGAATCGAAAATAAAAAATACTCACCAGATCAAACATGTGAGATATATTGCACTACTTGTGTGTTTCGTATCGCATAGGTGAGATACAAGATATATCGTGGGAGATATCGGCTGATATTGTTGATATTTAAAACACTACCATAGACAACACATGGCGAGGCCGGATCTTATTGATTTTGGATGAGTTTTCAGGGATAGAGGGGGTTTTGAGTTGTGGGATTGGTTCTGATGTACACAGGATTTGGTGCAGCTGGTGGGTTTATAGTCATCAATGGCATTAGTGTTCAAAGGAGGAGACAAGATTTGATGGGGATTTTGTTGCAAAAGACAACAAGAGATGGAGCTGGGCGCTGGAAACAATGGCGGATCATGGTAATGGAGGTCAACGGTGCCAGTATGGTGATGATGGAGATGTGGGATCACCATAGACCGGGATGATGACAGATTCCTCGGCAATGATGATGTATTAGACAGTGCTGATGGACAGCCAAAATCAATGGTGGTGGTGATGAATTGTGAGCGGTTAACACTGATAGACGCTGGATTTGAGGATAGATGGGCTAAGTCTGAGTTTCAGAGGATTGTTGTTGCCAAATTTGAAGCTGGAGATGGGTGGGCCCCATTGGAGATGGTGGAGAACAAAGATCGGTGATGGTGGAAATGGGTTTGAATGGCAAAAGTGCAGTGGTGGCACAATGAGATCGAATGGCGATGCAAAACAGAGATGGGGTTGAGCAACGAGCTCGAGTGGGTTTGGCATCAGATCTAGGCTAGGTTCACTGGATTTGGAGATGACGACCATAGTTGAAATAGATGCCGTGGTGGGTGCAGGGCGGGACAGCTAGTGACAACTGGTTCCTTGACTGGTGCTGTGATGAAGATGACCAGTGGAATGCAGTGTATTGTAGCGTGATGTAGTGAAGCAACCTTGCAGATCTGTCACTGGAGATGAGGTGGTTGCTAAATGGGTTGTTGATGCAGATTATTGATGCGTAGCAACGGTGGGTTTGATACTGCTTTGATACGATGTTAAACCACAAGATGCTACATTGTGGAAATTGTAACTTGTTTATTTAATTGAGAATGATATGAATATATAGAATAGATGAGAGATCTGTGAGATAGTTACAGAGATCTATAAAGATCTTAACAAATATACATCTAAATAGCTATCTATAGTATACCACTACAATCTAATGTAAAACTTGTTTTGTTAGGCCACACAATAAGGCAAAAATTCTTAAAGTTGTTTTGAGGAGTTCCCAATTCTCTGAGTCCTATATTAGTGATGGCTAAACATCTTATAGCCAAAAGATGAATTGCCGATTAAAAAAGGTATCCTGTTAACTGAAGTGGCACCGTGCACCACACCTTTGCTTTTGGATTTTCCATGAAACTACAAAATGCTTCAATACTTACTGATTGCTGTTTCTTCCAAATTTGGATGTATGGCCAAGAACAACAAATTATTTTATTTTTTTATAAAAGCTACATGGACCTGTAGGGCATTTAGTTTGCTTTAATTTGATATGTTGGTTGATTTAGCAGTACCGCATGAAAGTTTTATGAAGTTGGGATTATTGTATTATCAATAAAAAAGAATGTTATGAAGAGAGGAAAATAATAATGTTGATCACCACTGTATGCTATGGTTCCTTGCTACTCCCCGTGCATACTTAACATCAGCTACAGTTGCAGATCACGGTAGGATTCTAACCATGACATGCCATTTCTTCTTAATGCATCATAATAAAAAATATTGATTTCTGTGATGAATATTGATCGGCAGGTTTGCATGGAAATGACTGAAGACTATCGCTGGTTCAAAATTTTGTTTTGAAAGATTCTGCTAGCTTTGGGGATAGTAAAGTGGCTGTGCAAAAGATGAACACGTATATCGTTGGCCTTCTTGTTCCCCTTGTATTTTCTCTTATCTTCCGGAATTCAAAAAATGGAAGGAAACGGGGATTGCCTGTTGATGTTGGTGGAGAACCTGGGTATGCAATCCGAAACTATCGTTTTACTTCCCCTGTGGAAACAGCATGGGAAGGAATCTCAACGCTTGCAGATCTCTTTGAGCAAGCATGCAAGCAGCATGCATACAAGCATTTACTCGGCACTCGGAAGTTGATTTCAAGGGAAATGGAAGTTGCTGAAGATGGTAGGTCCTTTGAGAAGCTTCATTTGGGAAACTATGAATGGCTTAGCTACGGTGAAGTTTTTGAAGCTGTGTGCAGCTTTGCATCTGGTTTAGTGGAACTTGGTCATAAAAGGGAAGAACGTGTTGCAATCTTCGCTGATACACGAGCAGAATGGTTTATTGCCTTACAGGTTCTCATTTGTTTTTAAACCATTCTTACTAAGTTCATGATAAATCACTAAATCACCAATTTGATGCTTATTCTGATTATTGTTATCCATGTAAATGTCATCTTATTCTTATGGGCTGTTGCTATCTTACCCAAGCTAAGTATCTATTCAGGGCAATCTGCTTAATTGCTGTGGCAGTAGGTTTAACATGGTAATGAATCTGATGAAGAAACGGAAATAGTATTGCATCTTAGGCTACTGTTAAGGTTTCTGGTTATAGAGCAAAATACGATAGTTAGGCTGATGTTCTGATTTTCTGCAGTCTCATAAAAGAATATTTAATATACTTCTTCTTTTCTTTTCTTGGAGTAGGGGTGCTTCAGACGAAATATCACAGTTGTCACCATATATGCTTCACTGGGGGAGGAGGCTCTTTGTCACTCATTAAATGAGGTTTCATCTCTCTCTCTCTCTCTCTCTCTCTCTCTCTACCCTTTGTATAGATCTATGTTCTATGTGCATCATTCATTTATATTTCAAGTACGGAATGTGTGTTTAATTAGGAATGGTTGGAATGATTTATGTTGTGGCATCACATTAGTATAGATCTATGTTCTATGTGCATCATTCATTTATATTTCAAGTATGGAATGTGTGTTTAATTAGGAATGGTTGGAATGATTTGTGTTGTGGCATCACATTAATAGAAAATGATTCCCCTGAAGTATGCATCTTTGGATACGAAATCTTTCAGGTGCTGCTGCTTTGCTTGTGTCCATGGACCAAAGTTCATTGAAGACACAAAATAACTGAACCCAGGAACAAGACAAACTAAATTTACCATTTGACTCAACCGTCTTCCATTAATTTGCAGCTAGCGAATGTTTCCAACCCTGAAGGAATCATGACACTCAAGGATATTATCTATAGTACACACTTCCACATTGCCCCAAAGGAGATGTGATTCTTCGTTAACCAGTTTGTTTTCATTGAGTATCTCCCTCAATCTCAATGCAATAGCATGGAGAGCAAGTCATTTTCAAGTACCCCCGTCCAATTTTCTCAGGCATGCGGGCAATATTTGCCGAAACACCAGTTTTGTTGATTGAATTTCCTCCAGTTTTGCCAGACTGTGGTGTTGTCGAAACATCAGTTGCATTGATTAAAGGATATGAAGGAATGGGGACTGCATGGTAGACTTGCACTATAATTCTAGTTTGTACCTCACAGCTCGCATTGATAGAAATTGATAACTCTTGCTAAGTTTTGGTCTCTTCTTGTGCTGGTGCGAGGTACACTTGCACCACCACTCTTGTGAAAGCGACATGTGCAAATTTTTACTAGTCTAAAACATCAGGTTCTATCTCTAGGATGTCAGTACTTTTATTTCTCTTTTAATAAACATTAAACAGTTTGTTCCAGAGATTTTTTGTTGCCAAGTTTCTAATTATGGAAAGGATCCTGGAAGTTTCTACTGCTGGTGAACTGTATCAGTAAATAGTATCAGATCCTGATCCATATGCACAAGGAAACAAATTACATCTGTAAGCTTTTCCTAGTTTTCATGGTATTAAAAAACTGGTACGGATTAGCTGTATTGGCCAATACAATACAGCTAATCCGTACCAGTTTTTTAATACACAAGGGAAACAGTTACTTGGATCCTTACTCTTGCTCCGGTGGTAGACTCTCAGGAGTTTCACCCTGTCAAGGGTTTGAGTATCCATAGGTGGTGAAATCCCACTACGGCGTGAGTGTGTGTAAAAAAAAAAGGGGAAACAGTTACCCTTTTTTATGTGATATGAGGTTAATCAGCATGTTATTAAGATTAGCCTGTATCGGCTGATATGAGCCGATACGCTACAGATCTAAATGGCCATAAAGGGCCCACTTTGAAAAATTTTATTTTCAAATTTCTTTTATTTTTTCACTTCTTTCTTCATTTCAACCATGAAGGAAGCTTAGAAGCTAATTTTAAACTAGTTCTAGGCCTATTTTGAGGACCAAAACACAAAATTTGAGTAGGATTTGATGAAATCAAAGTGGAACGGACCATTTTTTCCCCAAATTTCCCTCTTTTTTGTTGTATTTATGTTTAATAGGTTCTAGTCCACCAAATCATGCTTGATTTGTGCTTGTTAGGGTCTATTTGGTTGGTTGACTTTCAGTAGGTCAAGCTAAATTGCTCGACAAGCAACATTCATTTCAAAAACGGCTCGTTACACCATTAAATGCATGTCCAAAACCAAAAAAAGAGTACATATTTGGGATCCTCACAATTTTTTAGAATTTTACCAATAATTTTTAAGATATCCCTGGCCAATACTGTTATGTTATACCTTGCTAGTTATAGAAGCAAAACACGCTTTAAGCTACATGATATGTTACTACCAAATCGAACCTTTTTTTTTTTTTTTTTTAATAATTTTTTTTAATGAATTTTGATGCTGTCTTCAAGGAAATGCTCATTCCAAGTCATTGTGATCCATTTGAGGAGAATGATTTAATTATATGCTAAAAAAGTAATTTAGATTTCTTGTTACTTTGAAATCTTGATCTTTTAATTGTCCAATTTGCACAACCATCTGCATACACATTTGTATTTCCATTTATGTTTCTCTCATGAGATGTATCTTGGTTCTCTAGACGGAGGTCACAACTGTGATTTGTGGACGGAAGGAATTGAAAAAGCTCTTAGAAATAAGTGGACAACTTGACACTGTGAAACGAGTAATACACATGGTAGATGAGGGCATCCCAACTGATGCTTCCTTGGTTGGGAGGAACACTAGCTGGACAATCGCCTCATTTGTTGAGGTGGAAAAAATGGGCCGAGAAAATCCTACTGATGCAGACTTGCCTGTTTCAGCTGATATTGCAGTAATAATGTATACAAGCGGCAGTACCGGCTTGCCTAAGGTTGGTAGAGCCTTTCACTTCATTGAGAATCTTTTCTCAATATGTTCTTGATAAATAAAATGTCTCGACATATGTGCAACATTTGTTTTTTGTTTTGATGCCCACTTGAATAATTACTTAGCAAACTTGGTTGTTGATCAAATTGTTGATTTTACAGATGTGTTAAGCCTTATTCTATTTGTTCTATGTAGAGAACATCATTAAGATAGCTTTGTGATTCTTTAACTGTGTTTAAAGATTTTACTTTTTAACCTCATAGTCTCATTTCCCCATGCCATGACATTAAGGTTGTGGGGGGGTAGTGACATGTTGGTTGAATGCTTTGTAACAAGAAAGTCACTTTTTTTTTTCTTTTTTCTTTTTCTTTTTCTTTTTGGGTGAAAATTTGCATGTGAAATCTGCCACTGGATGCTCTTATATATTTATTTTATATCACTCTTCATGGTAAAATGAGTGTCTTGGTTAAAAAAGGGTCTTCATTCTATTCTTCCATATTATGGAGGGATGCCTTAGAAATCTAAAGGTTTTAAAATTAGTTGTGGACTAAAACAGAGTATAGGGATGCAAATGTTTTTTATTTTTTTTGGAAGATTAACGGAATTTTATTAAAGGCCCGCAGGCAAAAACATGAGGTAAAAGAATACAACGGGAAGACAAGAAAGAAAGGACAAGGCCGTTAGCCTGGACACTTAAAGAGAGGATGTGGAATTAGTATAGGGATGCAATTTTAGCAACAGTAGGACCAGAAGTGTGGAATTAGTTAAGACTGCTGACCAAGTAGTACACCAAAATGACCATTTTCGATATCTTGGGTCAATAATGCATGAGAATGGAGAGATTGAGAAGGATATTTCTCATAGAATTCAGGATGGGTGGAAGAAGGGGAGACATGCCTTTGGAGTTTTAGCTAAGTATTTAAAAGATATGGTCCAACCAGTTGGATTATAAGCTACAGTACAACAGTGGATAACTTCCAATCTTTTATGTGTGTGAGAAACCCAATTCATCCAATAAGTTGGCCCTACCACGAGGATCAATTTTTGCAAAACTCAGGCATCGAGTGGACGGCACCTGTATTCTTTTCTATTTGTTAAAGGCTAGAAAATTTTGTCTATGGTGTGGGGCCACCCGATGAGTAGGTATGGATGATTTTTGCACTAGGTGACCCTCATTTTGGTTGGATTTCATATGCACTTAACTAGTTGGAAGTTATTTGCTGGGTGGACCATAGCTTGTGGTCCAATGGATTTGACTTGAGAACTCTCTCCCCCCCCCCCCCCCCCCCCCCCCTATATGATGCTCTAGTTGTGTATGAAGCTTGATACACTTACACTTAGAAATTTGCACATGTGGCATTATTAAATAGAATTAAGCCCATTAAAATGTGAGGCTAACTGTTGTCAAGTCACTGTCCTAAAATTGGATTGTTTGAATGATCCTAACCATTGATTTGCGGGCACTTGTTTATTGAGATAGGACCTGATCACTGGAAGTTTTTAATTCTTCACCATCTAATAAATGTCCGTCAATCTGATAGTTAGACAGTGAAATAAATGTAATCTTGAGCCCATTGTATTAGTGAGATGAGTGCTATAGATTGCATGAATTTTGGGGCAATTTGGGGGCATTAGAGTAGCCTGGACACTAGTCATCCAAATTTACTTCAATTTTTTTTTCTTAAAGTTTCTTAGGTAGAATGATGTCAAATGCTTATGGATATGCATTACTGAGATGAATGCATAAATTTGGGGTCGATTTGGTCCCTCAAATTGGCAGCATTATTTATTCAAATTTAATTTAATTTTATTTTTACCTAGAATTAACTGGGAGAATGATGTCAAATGCTTAGAGATGTGCATTAGAGGGATGAGTGTCATAGCTTGTATGAATTTTGGGCCAATTGTTAATAAAATCATCAGACATGCTAAGACAACATTCTTACCAAAGAGTGGGCTGTTAAACCATCATAGATATGTTAAAAACTACAAAAGAATACATATTTAGAATCCTCTCAATATTCTAGATTTTGCTGACATTTTTTCAAAGTTTTTTTTTTTTCTTAATAAAAAACTGTTACGGTAGTTACGCTCATGTTTTAAATATCGATACTATCGGCCGATATATCGGCCGATATTATCGGTATCGGCCCCTAGCGAGACGAAACGCGTCCGATAACCCCCGGAAGATACAAAAATCAAAAATCCGATCTCGCACGATATATCGTCGATATCGCACGATTTATCGGCGATATCGCACGATAACACACAAACTATCGTGAGATATCGCCGATATATTGCACGACAATGCCTGATATGGCAGATTTTTGCGTAGGACTGTATCCGCGCGACATACCACCACCACATTTTATCCGCATTTCATCCAGAAATTCCAAAAATATATAGAAAAAATCTATTACCTGTTCAATATGCCTAAGACCGGAGCTTTCTACTGATTTTGGTGGGCCGTAGTCGACATTTCCCTCCAGTCACAGGAGAGAAATCCATCGACGTCCGAAGAAATCCAAGTGAAATCCTCTCCGAAATCTCGAGGAATCGTCGTGAGATTTGAAAATTTCTAGATTTGGGCGAGATTTCAGGGTTCCGGAAGGCCGGAACCCTCTCTGCGTCGAAAAACAAGGGCGCCCGAGCCCTCTTTTAAGTTTTAAGTGATTTTGGGTTGGGTGGTATACCGCACACCACCGAACTTGTGTTGACGTCATCAAGTTCTGTGGGTCCCATCATAAGGCATGCGTTATATCCAAACCGTTCGTCCATTTGGCGAGCTCATCGGAAGGCTTGAGCCGAAAAATAAGACAGATCCAGAGATCAAGTGGACCACACTGTAAACAACAGACGACATTGGGAGATTGAACGTCTACCATTGAAACCCTTTTGAGGTCGTCAGAAGTTTTGGATAAATATGATATTTATTTTTCCTCTTCATCCAGGTCTGTGTGACCTCATGAACAGATTGGATGGAAAATAAAAGTTATGGTGGGCCCCACGAATGTTTTAACTGTGAGAATCATTGTCCCACTGCTATTTGCGGTGTGGTCCACTTGAGCTTTGGATGTTAATTATTTTTGGGCTCATGATCTAAAATGATCTATCCAAATGGTTGAACGGTGTAGATATAATAAATATATTATTTTGGGTCCATATACCTTTGAATCTTGTCAAGAGGAAGCGGATTGGCTGGGTACCACACATCTATGCAGCTGGCGAACGCGGATTGCGTACTAGCCCCGCCCGTCCCTGGCTCCGAACGGGCAGGTCTGTGGGCGGGCCCACCGTGATGTATCTGTACATCCAAACCGTCAATCCCTTTTCTCATATTATTTTAAGGCTTAAACACGAAAATGAGGCATATCCAACGCTCAAGTGGACCACACCAAATAATAAGGTTGGTTGCATTAAAATGCACTAAGCATTAAATGTCAGTTGGATTAAATGCAAGAGCCATATGTGGTGTAGTCCATTTTATCGTTGGATCTGCCTCATTTTTATTTGATGCCTTAAAATAATATGAGAAAAGGATGGATGGGGTGGATACTGAATATAGTTGTATCTACCTCATTAAATGGTATGGTCCACCTGATTATTGGATCTGCTTCATTTTATTTGGATAATGTCCTAAAATGATATGAAAAAACGGTCCACCTAATTATTGGATCTGCTTCATTTTTGTTTGATCGTTTGATCTGCCTCATTAAATGGTATGATCCACTTAATTATTGGATCTGCTTCATTTTATTTTTTTTGGATAATGTCCTAAAATGATATGAAAAAACAGATGGATGGGGTGGATACTAAATATAGTTGTCTTAGTTATATCGCACAACGCATATCTTAGTACAATATATAAAGGAAACATATTATGTCCACTTCTTTTTTGAGATTTTATGATTTAAAAATGTGTATTATGGTTTTTTTAAATAATCCCTGAAGTTTCATTGAACAATTCAACAATTTTTCCAATGTTTCCCCCATGTTTCTCAAAAGTGCAATAAATTATGCGATACAAACGATATATCTCGTGCGATAACCGATACGTATCCGTATCCCAAGGGTGCGATACATTGCGCGATACCGATATTTTGAACACTGGTTACGCTACACATATCGGTTTCAACAGCACCGTCACGGCCACTGAAACCGATACAGCACACCTTGGTCCCAATTCACAACAACGTAGCTCTGTTACTCATATGTTTGTTTTCCTTTTTATCTGTCTTGGAATTTGGAAATGGTCTTGAATGTTGAGTTAGTGATACTACAATTCCAAAATTGACCACATTGCTTGAAATTTTAAGGCAAGATCCATAGTTTAATAAATTTCACTTTCTGTAGGGAGTAATGATGACTCATGGCAATGTCCTAGCTACGGTTTCTGCTGTCATGACGATTGTCCCGGTCCTTAGCAGCAAGGACATATATATGGCATATCTGCCACTGGCTCATATTCTTGAGTTAGCTGCTGAGGTATCGACTTCTGGTCTTAGGTTAACTGGGTTCTGCAATCAATTTCGTTTGTAGGCATTTTGAATTCATTTATGCTCAAGATTCTTTACCCCTAGTCCAAGTAATCTCAATTTTGTTGTTGTAGAATGTAATGATTGCTGTTGGAAGTTCCATAGGATATGGATCTCCTTTGACTCTTACCGATACATCAAACAAGATAAAAAAGGGAACTAAGGGTGATGCATCTATGTTGGGGCCAACATTGATGACTGCCGTACCAGCTATCCTTGATCGGGTTCGAGATGGTGTGAGAAAGAAGGTCTGCCATTTCCTCCAGGCGTATCTTTGTATTTTTGTAGTAAACTGAATTTTTGAGAATGACATCACCTGCATAAGTACTGATATCTCTATCATTTCAGCTAGATGCAACAGGTGGACTGTCAAAGACTCTGTTTGATTTTGCATATAACCGTAGGTTGTCTGCACTCAACGGCAGTTGGTTTGGGGCTTGGGGCTTAGAGAAGATTCTGTGGAACTTTCTCATTTTTCGAAAGGTTCGAGCAATTTTGGGAGGTCGCATCCGTTTTCTGCTTTCTGGAGGTGCTCCTCTTTCTGGCGATACACAGAGATTCATCAACATATGCCTTGGGTTAGTAAACCTTAATAATGTGTGTGTGTGTGCGCTCACACGTGCGTGCATGTGAAAATGGATAAACTCTGTTTCATGTATTGAATGGAAGCTTGAATTGACACATTTACTTTGTTGTCCTATTTGTTTATAACTTTGGCAATTACAACAATCTTTGTAACTGTCACAGCTGCTTTGCCTGCCCCCACACCCCTCTGGTCTTCACATGAACCATGGGTACCACACCACATCTTCTTAGTTGGGCTTCAGCAAAATCTGTGCACTTTCTAAGGCTCAAGACCTAATAATTCTTCAAAAAAAGAAAAAAAGAAAAAAAGGGGTCTTGTCAAACCACTGGATTCTTGATGTCCCATCTGATTTGGATTTTGTAATGTTTGATACTTCATTTATTTTATTTAACATGGCTGCAGATTCTTACTTGTAAGTTTACTTCTGTGCCTCATCTTTTTCCTGAATTAATTTGTTCATTGGCCTTATCATGCAAGATTGCCTTTGCCTGTGCAATGTTTCTTGTTTGAACAGTTTGGTGGGAATTGCTTTCTTGAATATTCTCTGCCTAAATATGCAGTTATTGTTGTTGCACATTTTGCTTCCCTACTATACCTGCTAATTTCAGCCTTCTTGCATGTGACATGTTTGAAGCATATGCAGGCTCTTGCTACTGAATGCTGGAATAGAACTTAATTTTTTTATACAAGGATATTTGAAATTTCTATTCTTGTAGCCAATGTTTTGAAAGCAGAAATTGTATCATGAAAGGGGAAAGCAGATCATAAATTGATTATCGTCAACAGTAAATTTGTTTTGTTTTTGTTTTTGTTTTTTTTTTTTTTTTTTTTTTTTTTTTTTTTTTTTGAGAGAGATAACAACAACTTTATTAGAAAACTCGCGAAAAGTGAGAAAAGAATACAAAGCCTAAAAGAAAACTAAAAAAAGGAGGGCCAGCCAAAGTAGCCTTTACATAGACAACCCAACTCGCAATGAGGCCTTTGGATTTACTAATTACCTCAACACCCACACTCTCATTCCTAAAACAACGTCCATTCCTAGCTCCCCAAATAACCCAGATAATTGCTACTATGAGCAATCTCCAAATGGCTTTCCTGGCTTTGCCAACTCTTCCTCCATGCCATGCCCAAAGGAGATCCTCTACCAACTTAGGCATAACCCAATTGGTGTGAGACAAACATAGGAAATGACCCCAAACTCTAGCCACAAAAGGGCGGTGAATGAATAGGTGATCAATCGATTCCCCATCCTCCCTGCACATAAGGTAAATATTGGGAAGAATTGGGGCCCTTCTTTGGAGGTTGCCAACCATAGGGATTCTGCATTCTTAAGCATATTTAATAACCTGGCGAACTAAGTGTTCTTGGTTTCGACATATTTCTACGAATAGGAGCCCAAACCACCGACCCCCCAATAATAAAAAAGCACTCCGCCACAAAAATGGAGCAATCTGGAGCAAGGCAAGCGACTCTCGGGAAGAGGTCCTGAAGCGCCCTATCACCACACTAGATATTGACCCAGAAACAAATATGAAACCCATTACCAAGCGCGAAAGAGAGCGCTCGGACTAAGTATTCAGTGTCCGCCACTGTTCTCCATAATGCCGACACCCTGTATAGAGAACAACCCTTCACAAACCAACCACTAACCTGGGTACCATACTTGGAAGCTATCAGTTCCCATCCAAAGCCTACCCCTCTTCAATAGAAAACCTCCAATGGCTTGCACACCTCTTCCCATCTTAGAAGTTGGAACTTCCTTCCATCACTAGTGCCCCTCCAAGAAAATCTCTCCTCAACTTTTCAAGCCTAACCAAATTTGATTTAGGGCATTTGAAAAGCGACAAGAAATACACGTGCATGTTGGAGAAAGCCGCCTTGATAAGACTTAGACGACCTCCCAAGGATAAATAGTGGCATTTCCATGAAGCCAATTTCCTCTTAATTCTCTCAATGACCCATTCCCAAAGGTGCTTGATTAGCTTTCCAATGCAAAGAGGCAACCCTAAGTATGTGACGTCGAAAGGAAAAATTCGGGCTTGCAAACGAAAATACTTGGAAAGCAAATAAGGTCCTCATCCCCAACATGCAGCTCGAGCATTTTATACTTTTGCCACAATAATCTTTAATCCAAAAATAGCTTTAAAGCACACCATTGATTTTCGAAGATTATCAACTGACACTGCCTTTGCAACACAAAAATGTAGCGTGTCATTAGCGTACTGCAAATGGCTAACACACTTAACACACTTTGCCTTTGCTGACGCTTTAAAACCACTGAAAAGCCCGTTCACCGCACCTTTGCGAAGCATCATACTAAGGGCTTCTGTGATAAGAACAAACAAGGAGACAAGGGATCTCCTGACCTGAGACCTCTTGGTGTCTTGAAGAACCCTTTAGGAGACCCCTCGACCATGATGGAGAAGGTAAACTGCACGAGAACTGATCCACTCTCTCGACTTTTGGCCATAGCCTAGTCTTTCTAGCATATGTCCAAAAACTCCTCCCTGTCTACATGATTATAAGCCTTCTCTATATCAAGCTTGCAGGCCAACCTTCATCTCTTTTCCCCGTACCTAGAGTCAGTTCATTCATGAGCCACGAATGCACTATCCAATATGTCTTCCTGCCATAAAGGTGCCTTGATTAGCTAATATGACCTTGGATAGAACCTCCTTGAATCTGGTAGTAAGAATCTTTGCCAAAAGGTTGTATGGGCCCCCTATGAGGTTAATTGGCCTGAAATCTTTTAAGTGTTTGACCCCCTCCACTTTGGGTATATGAGCTATAAAAGAAGCCCTAAGCTCTCTCGACAGCTACCCTCGCTTAAAAAATTCCACAACAAACTCCATTACATCTTTTTTAATAAAGAAGAGACATCCGTTAGGGCCAGGAGCCTTATCCCCACACATCGAGTGTAAAGTAGTGACCACTTCATCCTTTGATATTGGCTTTTCAATTAAAAATGCTTCATTAGAGGATATCTTGTTAAACTGAAGATTATACAACCTGCTCACTAGGCAACATATTTTTGTTGAAAGACAATGAAATCACAAATCTTACCTTTGTCTGACTATCTTGACCCATTAATAATCAAACTAGAAATCTTGTTTTTGCGAGCATTTGATTTGTAGAAAATTTAGAAACCAAAAACATATAGGACAATGTAGAAAAGACTAGTACAAATACGATATTAATTGTCCACACATTTTCCATCCACATGCATCAATTAGTAAACTCCTATGAACATTGTCCTGTGAATAGTAGGGGTGACAATGGCCCGATTTAGGGCCGGGCTTGAACGTAAACCCAACCTGGCCCGGACCTGTGACAGGCCAAAATTGTCCAACTCGAGCCTGTCGTAGAATGTTTGTACAGGGCCCGGCTTGAGCCCAAGCCTAATACCTAGAGAGAGAGAGAGAGAGAGAGAGAGAGAGAGAGAGAGAGAGAGAGAGAGAGAGAGAGAGATTATTTAAGACTGGCGGAGGGAAAGAGGAGGGTTTATATTTATATATATAAAAAAACTAAAGGGCTTTCGGACATCTAAGTCCAAGGGCGATCCACTTGAGAAACGGGCTTGACTTTTAGGCCAGAACCCGACTGTCGGGCTTGATACTCCATCTTGAGGCGGGATCAACCCTGAAGTCTGTCGGGCCAACCTGGCCCGTTGACAACCCTAGGGAATAGTATGAATAAAATAATTAGTATGTTCCAGCCAATTAAACCGTGCATCTTAGACCATGGTTTCAGATAAAAAGAATGATCCATAAATGCAAAAGTATGTTGACATGCAAACACGAAGCAACATAAACGCCCATGTTTTTTGGTGAAGAGTCACAAACCCCTATGTAATCATTTTGTTCTCATCTGTTGAACAATTGCGACAGAAAGCACAATGAAACCCTGCCTTAAGTGTTTTTGGAATTTATTAATAAACTTGAGTAATCTTCAAGCATTTTCCACTAGCACTCAACTTCCATAAAGAGAAATTGATATGATCCTGCTTAATGTATGTAAAAGAAAGAAGAAAATCGAAATACAAATGACAAGTTAAAGTGTATGATGCTTTCTTTATCTTCAATAACCCTTCAAACATCCCCACCTCTCTAAAAGTTAAAATGGGAGTATTTCTTATTGTACAAAAATATAAAACATTTTGTTATGGGAAGTTAGTTGAAGTTGAATTTTTTAAGTCATGATTTCCATCATGAACCCCAACAACCATTTTTTGCTTGAATTGAAAAAATCGTATAAAATTGAATCATAAATCATACCCACACCCTGTTTTGAAAGTCATATGGATTAATTAGAATCATTTGATTCATGAACTGTACAAATTTGATAACAATTCCCATATCTGCTCCAATAATATGTGACATTCCATGATGAGAAAGCGATCTAGAAGTTGGATTAGTGGTCCTATTGTGGCCTAACCAACTTTATTTCCAGGGCTCCAATCGGGCAAGGATATGGTCTAACTGAGACATGTGCTGGTGGGACATTTTCTGAGCATGATGATACAACTGTTGGTCGTGTTGGTGCTCCACTTCCTTGCTCATTTATTAAGGTAAGAAACAATGAAACCATTCTAACATTTCTTGTGAGGAAATCTTTTCAAATTGGTAAACCTTTTTCATTCTCTGTTTCAATTGATGATTATTACCAAAAGAAATTCAATAATGCCTCTCAGAAAATTTTAAATATTTTTCCAAATGGGAAAAGGATTTTACTTGCCATCAGAATTTTAAACTTTTGATATTATATGACAATGAACTAACCCTTCAACAGATGCTGTTAGATTGAACTGTCAATGTGCAGCGTCTTGAATGGGCCTAGGTAAGTCGCAAGCCAGCCCGTTTATTTGCTTAACCTGACATCAGGCTTTGGCCATGGAACGTGGGCCTTATATGCAGGCTCAAGCCTGCTCCTTGACAGCATAAATGGGTTTGGGCCCAGGTTCAGGCCAGATCAGGAGACTCAAAAGAGAAGCTGTCAAACCTAGGGTTAGGTCCATACTGTTTATCTATTTTCCCTAATTTATTGTCGAGTCCAGTCCAACATTCCTGATGTGCAGTCCAACCCTTGCTAGAGTCAGTCTGTGCCCCACAGTCCTTTTGGCTAGGTTAGTCCAGTGACAGCCCTATTGTTGAGGAGATCAATGCTTACTAAATGGAAGGAGTTCCGTTATCCCTATTTATTCTTGTCAACCAGGTCATTACTATACATCTTTTACACACAAGGGTGATTGCCTTTGCTTGGTTGGCTGGCAAAGGGAAAGTGCTTACAGTGGATAACATACTGAAAAGGAAGATGTTCATTCCTAAAATATGCATGATGTGTCTTAAGGGGGTGGAGTCGATGGATCATTTATTCCTTCGTTGCAGGTTTACCATAGTGTGGAATTTGTTCTTCAATCTATTTTGATGTGAGTGGGTGATGCTATGGTCTAGGGTACATCGGACAATTTCTCCTAATTTGGCATGGGGAAAGGTTTGGTGATAAAGAGAAGATCCTCCAAAGGCTCTCGATTCTTGCCATTTTTTGGTCGATTTGGCAGGGCAGAAAGATAGATGCTTCAGGAATTAGCGTAAGCTTCCAGATGAGGTGCTTAAGAGAGCAAGATTGGATGTCATGGCAGGGCTTGAGTTTAAAGGCCTTTGCACATTGTTGTGGTTTTATTTTTATATTTTTTAAAAATTCTTTTTAGAGCTCTTTGTATCTTGTTGTGAGGATTCATCGTATTCCTTCTAATAAAATTATCGTGATCTTTAAAAAAAATCATATGCTTAGTGGCTATTGTTAATGACTGTAGATGTGGGGTGTACAGCTGTACGACCTACTCTGATGCATGAAATAAGGGGTTGTATAGTGGTGTGGCCCACCTAGCCTTGGGCTTAGCCCTGGTTTTGCGTTATTTAGTCAATTAGCTCCGCTTAATATTAAAAATGTCATATTGTGAGGGTAGTTTTGGGATTTTTATTTTTTAATTTTTGACTTAATATGAGAGAGAGAGAGAGAGAGAGAGAGAGAGAGAGAGAGAGAGAGAGAGAGAGAGAGAGAGAACCTTTGAAAAAAAGAGAGTGAGTAGGGGCATGTAGCCCTAATTTATTCTTTCCATTCTTTCTTCAACTCTTTTTCTTTCTCCTTTATATATCTTTTCACTTCTACATAATTTTATGTAATTCAATGTAATGGGCCAGTTGCCTTAAACAGTTTTGTTTCCAGACGTTCCATTGTTATCTTTATACCCCCAAGGTTTTCAGGTATGTATGCTTTTTTCCATCAGTTGGAGTTGGACCATGTTTTTTTTTTTTGAGAATTGAGTTGGACCATGTTAAATTAGATCCAAGAGTAGTTAAATGTATTTTTCTTGGGTATTCTAGAATGCGATGGGTTACATGTGTTACAGTCATTATCTTTGAAGACAATTTATTTGTGTAGGATGTTACCTTTTTTGAGTCTACTCCATTCTTCTCAAATGACAGTGGATCTCGACTTGGAAGCTTCACCATCAGTTCCTGTGCCTATTCCTATTGAAAAATACACTATCTGACTATTTCCTTGCATTACTTCATCCATTCTTGCCTTGCCTACTTAAAGTCTACTCACGACAAAAACAGGGAGAAAGTACTGCCAACCATGATGTGCCATCCACCATATCTTCTTCCGAGCTTGTTGATGTAGTAACTCCACCTATATCTATAGATTCATCTAGTATTCATATTGCTTGAGGAAAGGTAAGCATATTTGTACCAACTAGCTTATATCCAAATTTATTTCCTTCTAGTGTTTGTCTTCCACCCTTCATAGATTTGCTCTATCTCAGGGTATACCAAAACAATTACGATATGGGCGTAATGGCCGATACATACCCATAACGGCCGTGACTGTTACATAATATGGGGTTGAATCGGGGCAGGGTTGGAATTCCAAAATGTAACCCCCATTATTGGGGGCCATAATAGTCGTTACAAGGCATAGTGGCTATTACCCCGGTAACAACAATTTCTTCTTTCGCGAAATGGGACATCGATTAGGTGCTACCCCTGATCCACGCTACCCATTAGTTTTGCCATTTTACGGTATGGTCCTTAAACTGAAGTAGATAAAAATCTTAGGTGGACCACACAGTAGGGTTGAATTTCCACATTAAAAACTTCTTGTGGGCCACAAAGTTTTGGATCAACCTCCTGCTATTTGTGTTTTCCCTTTCATCTAGGTCTGTGTGATCTTTTCCACAAGTTGGATGTCAAATAAACATTAGAATGTTACACAAGGCTCCTGGAATGTCTCTATTCTACAAATCCCTCTCTTTCCTCCGAAGATGAATTGTATTGGAAACCGGAAAAGTCGTCTCTTTTTTCAGTTCGCTCCCTCTACAATCGGTTGCATAAGACCCCCCCCCCCCCCCCCCCCCCCCCCTCTGAAAATTCTTGTGTTTGGTTGGCTGGTAGGGAAAAAGAAAATCCTAACTATAGACAACCTAAGGAAGAAAGGTATGGTATTCCCTAATATCTGTCTTTGCTGTATGCGCTGGGAAGAGTCTGTTGATCACCTGCTGCTTCACTATCAATTCGTCCAATCCATCTGGGCCGAGATCTAATTTATCTTGGTGTATTCCGGGAGAGGTAAATCATTTCCTTCTTGCTTGACATGGGATGCATTTTGGTAAAACGAAAACCACCATCTAGAGGATGGTGGTCCTTGCTGTCTGGTAGTCAGTTTGGGGGGAAAGAAACAACATATGTTTCAAGAATTTATCTAATTCGGCCCGGACTGTGGCGACGTTGGCCAAGCGTCTTATCATCGGTTGGGCTTCGAATGTTAACGACCTATCGGGTTTTGATTTCTTCTTTTTAGGAGTGTAACTTGAGGCCTGTTTTCTTGGCAACCTCTCTTTTGTTCTTTCTTTCCTTTTAATGAATTCCTTTCATCTTTCCAAAAAAAAATAAACATTAGAATGGACCCTGGGAACTTTTAAATGGTGGGTGTTCAACGACCATTGTTTCCTATGCCGTGGTCCAACTAAGATTTTGATGTAGGACACATGATTTAATGCTAGCATGCAACGTGGAGATTATGAAAGAGTCCATAAAGTAATTTAATTAACAAAAGATGCTAACCTACCAATTAATTAAGAGTAAACAATAAGAAATAAAATCTGATTTAACCTAAATCACATGCCCGCATGCTAAGAAATCACATAAATCAATTAAAAGTTGGACCGATGGAAGGATAGAACTTCCAATTTAGCATAGGCACGTTCCACTTTTAATTGATTTATGTGATTTTTAGCGTGCAGGCATTTGATTTAGATTAAATCACATTTTATTTCCTATTGTTTACTCTTAATTAATTGGTAGGTTAACATCTTTTGTTAATTGAATTACTTTATGGGCTCTTTCATAATCTCCACATTGCATGCTAGCATTAAATCATGTGTCCTGCATCAGATTTGTATATGCTTCTTTTTTGTGACCATGCCTTAAAATGAGCTGGCGAAATGGATGGATGACATTATGGATGTACAACACATACATTAAGGTGGGCCCCACAGTTAGGGCCTCACCCACTAAGCTGTTACCCTTGCCTCACCTAATCCACGCCTTAAAAAAAATTATGCACGAGGTATATATTAAGTCAAAATTAACCAATTAAATTATGGGACTGTTGTTGTCCAGTCACAACCAACCAATAGGCTGTTTACTACCGGGTATTGCACATTTGTGGTAGAAAATTTATCCACGTGGAAGTAAAATGCAGACCGTTTTAGTCCAATGAAGCGCTGAAGCATAATATAGGGTGATGGCTCATACCACTCATGAGCTCGTGTGGACAAGAAACTGTTGTCGAAAATGGGTTTTGTAGTGAGCACATCAATGCAACTATTTTACGATAATCAAGTAGCCTCCCATATTACAAACAATTTTAGTTTATCATGAAAGAATTAAGTATATTGAAGTCGATTGTTACTTCATATGTGAGAAGGTTTCTAGTGGTGAAATTTCTACACTGTATGTTCAGTCTCAAGATCAACTTGCTGATTTGTTCACCAAGGCTCTTGGTCCCAGTTAGTCTGTACGTATTTATTCCAAGCTAAGCATTGACGACATCTATGCTCTAGCTTGAGGGGAGTGTTAATGACCATAAAGTTGTATGGCCCACTTGGATGAATTGTGGTTACAGTGGTACGACCCACATAGTCTTGGGTTTAGTCCCGGTTTCTCTTTATTTAGTCAATTAAGTCCACTTAGTATTAAAATGTCATATTGTAAGGGGTAGTTTTGGGATTTTTGGTGTTTTGACGTGATATAATAAAAGAGAAAGTGTATGCAACCCTAACGTATTCTCTCTCCATTATCTTCTCCGTCTCCTTTTCTTTCTGTTTTCTATTTTCTTCTCACTTCTACATAATACTATAGCTATTATAAATTGGCTTAATTTGGGGATGGTTTTTGGGGACTCTTGGCAAAACCAAAGTCCAAAGGTGTTTGGGGTAGTCAATCTGATCAGGAGAATTGATGAGCTTAATCTGCGCTCCATTCTGAGGAAATTGAACTGTTTATTTGAAGAAGGGATGAGATTTGTGGTGGGATGAGGTAACCACGCCCTTTTTTGGAAGGATGTGTGGTTAGGAGATTGGCCTTGGAATGTTGTTACGATCACTATTTTCCTTCCTTGTGAACAACGATGCCTTGGTCAGTGAGTGCTTTGAGGTGATGGGAGGCATTAGGATGTGAAATGTCCATTAATGCGCAGTTTGCATGAAGATGAATTGACGGATTTTGCTGCTCTCTTGGCATCCTAAAGAAGGTATTAAACTGGATGTCTTGTGCGAGGATCACAAGGTGTTGAAGTGGTCCTCAAGTAGCACCTTCTCTTCTAAATCCTTAATGGAAAGGCTTTGTGAATCGGGTGGCGATTGTCACTCATGTGCTTATATATGGATGATCCCCATTCCTCCCCATGCGCAAGCTTTTGTGTGGGGTTGCAGTCGCTAACAAAATCCTAACTGTTGATAACCTTAAAAAGCAGAATGTGTCGATGTCAAACATGTGCATCATATTCAGAAAAGATGAGGATTTTGGTAATCGTGTCTTCACTGCTTGGTGGCTGGGGCAGTCTGTCCTCGGTTTTGGAATCAAATGGGTTAAGAATGAGTCAATGCTCAAAGTTATAGCGGGTTGGTTGACTGGCCTGTTTCTTGAGGCAAGGCAAAGTTATGTGGGTGCTGATCCCTTTTGCTATCTGATGGATGACTGAGAAAGAAAGAAATGCTAGAATCTTTGATGGCAAAGCAGCCCCCTTGGAATCTGTTCTCATTTGCAACAACCTCCTCGCAGTTGAGTGGGGCTTTGACTTTACTGTAGTGCACTGGGATCTCATCTCCTGAGCTGAGGCCTCTTGTTTTTTTTTTTTTTTTTGGTGGCCCCTTTTTGTCGCCTATAGGCCTTCTGATTTCCTTTTCTTTCTGCCTTTTGCTTCCTTCGCAGTGTGGGGTGACGAGGGGGTCGCCAGTCCACCCCTGCAGGGTTTCTGTTGTAAAGCCCTTTTGCTCTTGTTTAATGAATTTGTCATCTTTAAAAAAAAGTTAGCTGAAGTGGTGTCCTTTTTTTGTCACATCGATAATGTTCACATTTAGCTCTTATATTTGAAAGATGAATTTGCTGCAGTTATCTCATACCATTATGCTTCAATGCATATATCATCATTCGTGAACGCAATCCTATTGTCATGTCATTGTTGTGCTGTTTTAGATGGTTGGAAGTGTTTGAGTACCCCTACTTTCTGGGACTTACGATGCATTTCTTTCTTCAATTTAGTCATCATCTAAATAGCTTACAACTATTTCCTCTTGTTTACCAACTACAACACTTATCCTTGTGAATCGTATATAGTGCATCATGGCCATTTTCAAATATAATTCATGTTAAAAAATGAACATTGTATACAAATCAAGTTGTAGGAATAGATTTGTCATTTGTAGGAGTTCATCTCCACCTTTCATATTTGCTGAGCAAGTCATGAAATCTCTATTTTCATCTGATGTGTTAGTCATTGTTACTCATGCATTACTTATTCCTGTTTAGCATAAAGTACTCTCATATTAATATGGATTCTTTTTTCATTCAGTTGATTGATTGGCCTGAAGGTGGATATCTAACTAAGGATACACCAATGCCGCGAGGGGAAATAGTTATTGGCGGTCCAAATGTTACAGTAGGATATTTCAAGAATGAAGTAAAAACAAGTGAAGTATATAAGGTGGGATTATTTCTCAAAATTTTGATTATTTGTTGCTTATTGATAACAGTGTACTCACTATAAATGGTAATGTCTCGATGAGAAAAGGTCGATGAGAAAGGAATGCGGTGGTTTTACACTGGTGACATTGGGCGATTTCACTCAGATGGTTGCCTTGAAATCATTGACCGTAAAAAAGATATAGTCAAGCTTCAACATGGGGAATATGTTTCTCTTGGAAAGGTATGAGTCTTGTACATCTATGTAACTAGGATCTGACACTATTTAGAAATATTGCCATGTTAACATGCACAAACATATCCCTCAAAAAAAAAAAAAAAAAAAACAAAGGCGCAAACATAACCATGTGTCTGGCACCCCTGGACACAAGTCATGGGACATTAATATTTATTTTTGGGATTTTTTGTACAAATAATTAAATTTTTAGGTTTATTATTGTTATTACTCGTCACCATCATCTTATTCTTAATTCTAGAAATTTTGGGTCAGCTTCAAATGATAGATTATGAAAAGTTTTATGATTGGCTATCCACCAGACATCAACCTTCTTTTAGATGGGCTCTAGAATTGGCCAAGGCAGGGGTTGGCACCACATCACTCGCATAGAACATGGCCCCGGCTTGTACTAATTCCTGGCCAACTAATACGTGCAACCTCCAAAAGGAAAGCAATCAAAGGAGGGTCATGGACGGGGAGTTACCGTACATACTATTGAGCACAATGAACACACGCACGTGCGCGCACGCACGCACACACACACACACATGGACTTCCTTCATATAAAGTGAAAACTCAGGCATCTAAGTTGGTTATGAGGTATACACTTACCACCATCAGATCAATAAGTGGAAAGGATTTGCTCTGGTAGTTGTCTGCAAAGAATAGCAGGGAGCTCACTGGTACCTCCTTACTGAAGACTGCTTAGATGCCAACCTGATCTTTTTCTTTAATATCTTTTTTACTTCTCTGAAAATACATGCCAACTTGATCATGCTCATCTCTGAACTTTTGCTTAGCTATTGCATGTTACCTGAAAAGTGAGTTGGTGAACAGTTAAGGTCTGAGCATTCAGTGCCAAACAAGCTAAGTGTGAAAGTAATAAATGTAGTGCAAACATCTTATACTCATTGAGACTCAAATCAGAGCATGGTTCATGATTATATTGAGCTATTGTTGTTGTTGTTGCTGTTGATGTTGATGTTGTTTATCTTTAGGAATCTTTATCATAAACAAGGTTGTCAAAATCGTTACCGTATTGCAAATCTTAATATGCTTGAATTGTACTACCAAATCGCAAATCATAAGATTCTTTCTGATTTTCATAAAACATTGAAAATATCTAAAACTATAAATACACCAGAAAAAAATTAAGAACTCATCAATCATCCATTTCCCATCAATGTGCACTGTGAACATTGATACATCTCATGGTATTGCTGATTGAGAACTTGTATAAGGTATGTATATCACGATATTGTTAAAGGATTCTTGTCTTTCTTTTTATATTTTGTATTCAAAACTTTACCTTAACAACATATAAGCACTTTAAAAATATTACCTTTATGAACGTAGAAACACGTTGGAAAAAGTGGCATTCGATTATATTGACCAAAGAAATGCGATGTCATTGTTCATGGTTTTCGAATACCAGAATCCCCATCTCTCTCTCTCTCTAAAGACAAAAAATGAGGATTTTTACTATGAAAGGGCCTTTTTCCTGTTTTGCAGCAAAAGGTTAAAAAGTAAGGAGAAAAACATTTAAAAAATGAAAAATCGATTTTTATATATTGGGTTCCATTTACACAGTCCACATTTATCTTATTATTTGTACGATTCGATATAACAATCGTACTAGTTGATACGATTCATGCTATTCTGTTACGAATTTTTGGGATTTGCAATTTGAACCTTGATTCATATCATGTGGTGTACAATATGATATTGATCGTATGATTCATATTGCAAATCACATGATTTTGACAACATTGATCATAAATAATGGCATTATTCTATTAAGGTGCAAATATTTTAGTATATTTATGTGAACATGTCTATGGTTGAGCTTCTAGAAGTCCATGTCCAATACCCTCTCAGTGTTTGAAAAATTACATTATTATAAATTGGTAGGTGTTTATTTTCATCTTATTATTTTGTTGTAAACTAACCTTTATCTTGCAGGTAGAGGCTGCTCTCATTGTGAGCTCTTACGTTGACAATATCATGCTACATGCTGATCCATTTCACAGTTACTGTGTGGCTCTTGTGGTTCCTTCACCACACACCATAGAAGATTGGGCTAATAAGCAAGGAATTGCTTTTACTGACTTTCCAGATTTGTGTCAGAAAGAAGAAACTGTAAAAGAAGTGCATGGATCACTTGTAAAGGTTAGCATATCAGTCCAATATCTTTTTGCTACCACGTACAATTTAACATGGCAGAATCTTTTCAACTGTTATGTGCTACTTTGTTTGCTGAATTTACTAACTCCATATTTTTTAGGGATAAGGACCAAAACCCCCCCCCCCCCCCCCCCCCCCCCCCCCAACAACCTCTTTCCTCTTGTATTTATTCCAGTCCCCCTCCAGTCCCCCCAAATTTACTAAATAATCCTGCTTGCCCCTGCTTTTAAGGTAAACCACAACTTACGTTAATGTCTTTTAATTCCAATTATACCCGCAGAACTCAATTAGCACAGGGAGAGAAACAGTAGAACTGAAAAAACAGGGATATGGTGGAGCCATCTTACTAAATTGCACGTGGTCAGGATATCCATCAATATGAACTGTTCAGCTATTGGACCTCATTATGGATGGATAATCTTTCAAAAATCATAATAAAGAAAAGACTATAGACAGTCATTACTTTTTCTTTTTCTTTTTTTTCTCTTTCAAGATGTAATGTTGACCTTTAACTAATTTTCTTTTACAACTTCAATTTGAAGGCCACTGTTTAGATGGCTAGGATCATCCAATTTATGCCTATCTTGAATTTAATTTCTATCCATATTGGGTCCCCTGATGGACAATCCTATTGAAAAATAACCCTTTATGTGTAATGTAGCAATATTGCTCCACCATATTCTGGTCAAATCATCCAAAAAGGTTATGTAACGGCCATTATGTAATAGTAATGGTGGTAACGTTACATGTTACGGGGCTGTAATGGTTGTCATGGCCGTTAATGGGGCCGAAACTGTTTTTATTTTATTTTTCTTAAGGTCGTAACGACCATTATGGCCCGTATCGTAAGAGTAATGGTGGTGGCTGTTACGGCCAATGTTCCTGTTGTGGAATACCTTGATTCCGGTTCTTGCTTCTTGCTTCCCTTCTTTCTTTCTCCTAAGGAAACAATAAGGGTAAGGTTTGGTTGGTTCCCTGCATTGTTTGTAAATAATCTTTATTGTACATGTGTTGCGGGTGTGGCCCATTGAGTTGTATGTAGCATTGAAACCATCCAAGTGGGTGGTCCACCAATAAATTTGGGCAGACTAATCCAACCATCGCATGGGCCACCATGTGAATTTGGAGGTTTTTGGCTATATGGCTGGTTTTCTGAAAATACCATCATCATTGTTTTGCTCATTTGATGATTAGGTTGGATCAGGCAGAAACAACATGGTGGGCCACACGGCCCACACCATATAAAAAATGTACAAGCATAGAAACCATTGATGCACTTGATGACCCACAAAATGGTTCACCTTTTTTTTTTTTTTTTTGCGTCTCAATCTGATTGTGGGAAAATAATTCTACTAGACAGATTAGATGCCAGGAAAAAAAATCATGGTGGGCCCCACACGCAAGATTTGTAGAATAAACTCATTCCATAGACATTGCGGAGGATCTGGGTTCTCCGAAAAAGAGATAACAAGTGGTAAGGTTTGCTTATTCCACATGCATTTAAAAAAAAAAAAAAAAAGATTAATGGGTAAACTTTATTGAGAAACTGTTAAGATAAAAGTCAAAACAGCAAAGGAATACACCCAGGATTACAACTCAAAATAGGACCCAAAATTTAAAACCAAGCATAACTAAAAGTTTATCAGTGACAACATTTTTAACCACAAATACCCAATCTAAGACATCTCACTTAGATTGCCAGAAAATTTCTTCCCATGAACCATGTTTGTTGAGAAAGCATCGATGATTTTGTTCCCGCCAAGTGTTCTATTAGATAGCTAGTAGAAGGAGATGCCTTGCCGCTTGCCGCCCTTTAGGAATGGGGTTGCTATGCCAGGCCCAAAAGACACAAGAAAGTAAGTCCACACTTGACCCATGACAGGGCAATGGATGAAGAGGTGATCAACCAACTCCGTGTTGCTCTTGCACATTAAACACATGTTAGGAAGTATCATAGACCTCTTTTGAAGATTGTCTATAGTCAAAATTCGCTCTCACCCCACTAGCCAGGTAAAGGAAGCTACCTAAGGTGGAGCCCCATAGAACTAGAAGGCATGAAAATACTCCGTCCTTCTATACTGTTAAGAACCCGGAAGCATCCTGTAGAAAGACTTGACTGAAAATGTGCCAGAAGGTGAACCCTTCCAAACCATAGAATCTGCATAAGTCGGGGAAGGGTGAAAGTAATGAAGCCTAGTCAATAACTGAGCAAAGCCTTTCATCTCCTTGGCTGATAAGGCTCTCCTACGCGGGGGCACTGTGAACCACTCTCACCGGTGAAGGAAAACCAAGAAGCTACTGATATATTCTTCAAGGGGCTCTAGACTTGCAAGGGATGGGAATCAAGGCATTCTGTATTGGTAACAGTGGCCGTAATGGTCACCATCATTACTGATATAGGTATTGGCCGTAACGGTTGCTGCGGGGGCGTAATGGCCATTATGCCCCCCTCTAACGGTTGATTTTTTTTTTTTCCTGAAAAATTTGGAAAAAAATATTCAGAAAATGCCTAATATATGTATTCATTTTGGTTTTGAACATGTTTATGGTAGTGTAACAATCTACTCTTTAGTGAGAGTGTTGTATCAAATAGTCTTAATCTAATGAATTTATGAACTTAACAGGCTTAGACTAATCTCAAGTTGGCACACAATTCATGCAAGTTATAGCACTTATCACACTAATGCACATCCTTAAAAATTTGACATCATTTCCCTAAAGAAATTTAAAGAAGAAATTGAAATTAAATTCGGATGAATAATGTCGCCTATTTAGGGGGCCATTCAAATTGCCCCCCAAAAGTCCCAAAATTCACATTCATGTAATGCATAGCATTCATCTTACTAATGTATATCCCTAAGCATTTAACATCACTCATCTTAAGTAATTATATGTGTGTGGTGTGTGTGCGTGCGTGTGTGTGTGTGGTGTGTGTGTGTGTGTGTGTGTGTGTGGTGTGTATAAAATCCAGATGAGTAATGTCGTTGATTTGAGGGGCCACTCAGTTGCCCCCAATTCGGCCCTAAATTCATGCCATCTATGGCACCCATTCTTCTAATGCATATATTCATCCAATTGAGATCATTTCCTCTAATAAATTATAATAAAAAATTGAAATTAAATTTAGATGAGTGGTGTCGCTAATTTGGGGGACCACTATGCCCCAAATTAGCCTCAAATTTATCTATTGGCACTCATTCCACTATATTATGCTCTATATTGATGGATGTTTACTGGACAATGAAGAATGAAAAATATTCAATGGTCCTATTTGAAAAAACAAGTGTCTGCAAATCAACGATTAAAATCGTTCAAACAATTTGATTTTGGGATTGTGATTTAGCAACAATGGGTTTCATAATTTAATTCGTTAATTTTGAATTAATATATGCTACGTGTATGGTTCTTTTAAGGCACAGATTATATGAGGTAGGGGTACTGGCTTAGTAGGTGAGGCCCTAACTATGGGGCCCACCTCGATGTATGTGTTATATATCCATGCCGTCCATTCATTTTGCCAGCTCATTTTAGGGCATGGTCCAAACAATGAAGTAGATGGAAATCTTAGGTGGACCACACAACAAGAAAAAGTGGTCATTGAACGCGCCCACCTTCCTAGGGTCCAACATAATGTTTGTTTGCCATCCAACCTGTCAAGGTGTTTTGTATCCGTTACGATACACCCGTAAAGGCCGATATGCATAGGTAACGGCCATGACCATTACGTGATACGGGGGTGAAACGAGGCAGTTGAACTGTATCAGCCGTAAAGGCCGTTATGAGGCATAATGACCGTTATCTCTATAACAGTAGAAAAACAACCACTTTTTATTTCTATTTAAATCCTTTTTTTTTTTTTTTTTTTTTTTTTTTTTCACTTTTCTCATTCCAAAAACCTTCCTAGATCATTTTATAATAGATTTTAACCACTCTTACTATAGTTTTTAAGATTAAAACCGTAATTGAGCGAATAGAAGCTCTGAGGGCCTTTAAAAAAAAAATTGAAAAAGTAGTATTTATGCCTTTTTTATGATTTTTAATTCTAATACTTGATTGTGATGTGTAAACATTAGAGACATATAATCATGTTCATAAATTCACGAGATAGCTTGATACAACACTCTCACCAAAGATTGGACCGTTACACTACCATAAACATATCCAAAACAAAAAATGAATACATATTTGGAATATTTATATTATTATAGATTTTCTAGATATTTTTTTTTACAAAATTTTTCAGGCAAAAGAAAATTTTCAACCATTACGGGGGTCAATATGGGTAATGGTGGTGACCGTTATGGCCATCGTTGCCTATACAGAATACCTTGCAATTTGTTGATAAGGCCACATATACTTGGATGAAAAGGGAGGACACAAAGAATCTTGATCCAAAACTTTGTGGCCCCCAAGAAGTTTTTAATGGTGGAAGTTCAATCCCTACTGTCTGGTCCACTTGAGATTTGGATATGCTTCATGTTAGGGACCATGCCCTAAAATAAGTTGGAAAAACTGATGGACGGCATGGATATACAACAAATACATCAAGGGGGGGGGGGGGGGGGGGGGGGGGTGTGTGCTAACCTTTTTTTCAATGTGCTATTGATAGATGATTATGAAGAGAATGCAGCTACTGTTCATATTCAACTTTAAAAAAGAAAAAAGAAAAATCGAAGATTGGATTATACAGCTTCCAATCAGAGTGATTTAGGAGGATGAACTCTGCATGTTGGAGCATGTCAAATCCATGGTCTAAATAACCAAGCCATGGGGCCCACTTGTCCCAAGGCGAGGCTCAAGGGTACATTGGGTTCGAGGATCATATAATTCCTCTATTTTATAGGATAAAGGTCAGTGGTCTCGCTAATTGTTCTCTTCAGGAGACCATTCCCCCAATGGCGGGAAGCAATGTCTTCAACGATCAAAATGATGGGTTCAGGTTTCCCCATTTCAGCGCCAATGGGGGGCCAATGTGAGGACTACTCAACCGGGCCTCTGTTTTAAGTTTAAGTTAATTCTCTGTTTGAGTAGGCTCTTGGCTGTTATCCATGATGTTATAATTTTCCTGTTATTCTTCTGTAGATTGAGGTTTCAACGGAGATCCTGCGGTCTTTTGTTACTTGATTCTTTTCTTCTTTCAAGGGTTTTTTTTTTTTTTTTTTTTTTTTTTTTTTTTTTTTTTAATTTTTTTTTTAATAAAGGTAAATGAGGGTTCAATATCAATAATATGATATATGCTCACTGAGAAATGATCTAGTGCTCTTAGAGCACTGTAATTTATAGTGTTTTCACTCATATCTGGACACACTTGGACAGTCAGAATGATCGATCTGGACTGTCCATTGGGTGCATCACACATTTAACGGGATACCAAGAAGAAAAATCACACTGGATAAATGATCCAATCATAAAGTCGGCCTTATTTTTTGTTGTGATTTATTTTCCAAGCCATAAACAAGATGTTTAGGATGGTTTTACAGAAGCAATTCTTTAGAACCATGTTGATCAATAATAAGCCTCAACAAACATATGGCTCCAACTATTGATGAGACCCATTCTTTTGCAAGTGATCTTGTCCGTCCATTTTATAGGCCACTGATCAATGCTTGGAATTGTTTAATTGGTGTGATTTTCACATGGTAGCGCATGAACCCAATGGACAGTTTAGCTTGATTGATCCAAGTGTTCCAAGTGTCCCAATGCAACTAGGAGCACCATACCTTATAGTGCTATGAGAGCATTTGGATAATTTCTCATACTTATTTTCTCACAAGAAATACAATTATGAGCTATCATGATTCAAGTTTTGTGGAAGTTCCATGGTGCAATGTGCCCTCCATACATGTTGCAAACATATGTTGTGATTGGGACAATTGGTATGGCGGGGCACCATGTGGATGGACAGCGAACCATAGCCCAGAAATTATGGGTGATTGGATGATCCCCAACTGTTCACTGTGAATTTTACCCATTGACTGTGGACAACTACTAATTTCTGCTAAACGTCCATTTGCAGGCGATGGTTAAAAGGCTGCCTGTAGCCCAATAGCCTTGACTCTTAGGCTATGGCCACCAATCAATGGTCCTGATCACCATACATGTGTGCACTGCCTATATATTGCTTCATGGAACTCCATGAAATGCATGCATCATAGTAGCATGATTCTCCTCATCCCAAAGACAGTGAAATCCTAAATCTAAAGTCAATTTCTTTGTTTTCAGATTTCTGACCAGAAGTTGCTTGGTCATTTTCACTCAATCATGTTGATTTCCTCTATATAGGCTGCAAAGAATGCACGCTTAGAGAAGTTTGAGATCCCGGCCAAGATCAAATTACTTCCTGATGCGTGGACTCCTGAAACTGGTTTGGTAACTGCTGCTCTCAAGCTCAAGAGAGAAGTCATCAGGAAGGCTTTCTCTGAAGATCTTGCCAAGTTATATTCATGAGAACCCGGGTAGTTAGATTTCTTTAGTTATCTTCATGATCTTTGTAGTGCAAAATGAGGTTTGTTTCTTCACAATTTTCTTTCATTTAGTTTAGATTATATCAGTCTTATATCACAGTCCAGATTTTTGTTATACCATCAGAATGCTGCTGAATTTTAGTCTGTAAATCAGGATGAAAACCCTCACCTTCGGTTTGCAACCAAAGGTTTTTTTTTTTTTTTTTTTATATAATTTAAATAATTATTATTTCTTTTTGAAAATTGAAAAGCTTTTTTAAAGGCTATTTTGACAAGTGCATCTCAAATCTCTTGAAAAGAAGTGCATGGTGTTGTTCAAGTAGAATAATATCTACAGTACAAGGTGTGCTTGACTCAACAAGAGAGTATGCTTGACCCAGTAATATCTATAGTACAGGGTGTAATACCTCAAGCACCAGTTGTAGTCATCATCGTCATGGTGTTTTTCCATCTATTTGGGTCATCTTTTCAAATCCTATTTTGCCAATCAATCACAGAACTTCATTGTAGCAAGTAAATGAGCCTTCACACTGCTTCTCGCTGGGTCTTTCTTACTCTCTTTAAGCCTTCCAACTCTACTCAACACTTGCCTCCTGACAATAGGGACAATTCATTGTCGGCAATTTCTCAGCATGAGAGTTTCTTGAGAGATTTACAGATTTTTACCTTTACTCGGGATATTATTGGGAAAATCTTGATGAGAATAAAATTTAACAAAGTATTCATTTAACTTTTAAGTATTTTTTAAAAATGTTAAAATCGTGATAATTTCATGATTAAATAACATTGCCGAGATCCGTTTCCTACTCATCACCTACCACAAGCTGCAATCAGGTGCTTTTTGGGCAGCCCAGAATCAGATATCATAGCAGGATGATGGCTGAGTTTCTGACATTTCCATCCTAAAATCAATAGCCAGGTTTTGACTAATGTCGTCTTTTATTTCTCCCTGTGCCAAAGACATGCCAACATGAATGACTATCCAACCATGCTTCCAAAACATTCAAACCGCATGCAATTTGTTAAGCATCCATAGCACCCTAGAGTGATGATGCGGTGTGAAGACTTCACACTGTTACAAGAATCCTGTGAAGTTAAACATGGCAAGTCCACCTTAAGGCCGAAGTATCCATAAGCCTACTTGCATGATCCGATTAGGCGATTTTAGGGCGTGGGGCATCTATTCTGCTCATCCTGTGATCCTTCAGAACCGAACTTGTGACCCACTATCTAGTGCGAGGGACTTCCATTGTAGTGGCCAGGCCGTTTAAACGAGTTTTAGAGCTATTTTGTGAATATTTGAGATTTCAACAATGTTGGTTTTATGGGCATAAATTCATGGAAAATGGTGGGAATTGCACAGCATGAATTCTGCTGCTAGGAAAATAGAGAATTCCCAGAGATTGCCGTTGTTTTATGGGCGGGTGAAATTCTGGTGGAATTAGTGGATAATGCCAATTTCCATGTTTGAAATCTCTATCTTGAAAGGTGAATTTATGCTGCCCATCTTTCATATTTTGGAATATGCAACCACCTCAGGTGCTGCATACACAGGTTCTGCTAGCAGGACTTGCGTAGGTATAGTTGGGTGCATGCGGAAAACGTCGCATGTTGATTTTATGTTGTTTTTGTCGTCTCTCACAGTTTTAGGAAAATAGGAGGCGAGGGTGTTGTCTACTAAATGGGGGCACGAGTCACAATCCATTAGATGGAGGCACAAGGCTCAAGGTATAGTGCATGTTGTGCAATTCGAAGGGTGGAGTGTGGGGCCTGAGTTGAGCATGTGCAAGGTCCAAGGAGGAGGGACGGCCAAGGTGGAGGTGCCATGTGCATTCCAAGCACTCTGCACAAAGAGAGGAAGGAGAGAGTAGTGAGAATTGTAGAGAGAGTTTAAATAAGGGGAGGGAGAGGCACAAAGAGAGGAGAGAGTAGTGAGAGTGAGAATGTGAGTGTAGAGAGTTTAAATAAGGGGAGGGAGAGGTGCGGATACTGCAAATAATCCATATATCCAAAGTATGCTTATGATATTGTTGAATTTATCCATGGAGACTATAGGACCTGATAGGTAGGGATAACCATAGGCACGGGCTACATAATGTCCTCTTGGTAGTCGCCATCGTCATAATATGCATGTGTCCTCTAACCACTACCAGTCTCATCATCATCATCATCATCATCATCATCTCCCAAAATAGATTACTTAGAATTATCTTTATAGTTGGTCATTGTCGTTAGGCTCTTTCACTGGTATTGACTAGATTGGCTTGTGATTAGTGCGATGTAATATGAATAAGGATGGTGCCAAGCACCATTGTCTCAATCGTACCCCCAACAAGTACATGTCTACTAGCACTACTGCCATGATCATCACTATCACCACTACTAATGTTGCTATCAGTTTCAATCACATTGGTACTATGATTACGTTGCCAGCATTTTTAATAATCGGCTCTCAACGGCTTTGAGCTGTTTTCAAAACGATATGTAAGAATTTAAGTTCTTGACTTTCAGTTGTCTTTCTTTTTCTCCATTTATTTAAACCATGTGAGAAGAAGGTTGTCTTCACCAAATAATCCAAATTTATTGGACAACATTGTGATTGGTTATCAACTTGCCCTCTTAATTTTTTCATATTTTTAATCACAACCTCACGTTTTAATGAATAAAAAATATTTCTCTTCATTTTTATCTGCTTTAATAGACTTCATTGCTTCGTTAACTGATGATGTTATCTGACTCAAAATTCTGATTGTAATATTCTGTAGATTATGTACACTTTCTTTATACATGACTCGGTATTAAGCTGGATAATTAACAAATGAATATATAAATTTATTAAATTAATAAACACATATAGGTTTGTTATACATTTTAAACTTAGTTCATCTTAAAATTTTACATATTTATTTATTAAATATATATATAGTCATGCTCCCCTACGCACCTACGCACGTGCGCACCTTTGCACACGTGCCATGGGTGTCTAATCTGGACAGTCCATGTGATGTGGAATCCCATGAAACCCCCTGTGACAAATTTTCACCTCGATCTAAAATTCTGGTGGGCCATAGCAAAGAGAAATGCAAATCAAGGGAGGAAACTGTTTTCATTTTTCATGGCCATCAAAGTTTTAGATCAAAGTAAAACTTGTGTCTGGGGGTTTCACGAGGTGCTGCTTCACATGAACGGTTCAGATTTTGGATCCACATCACGTATGATGGGTTCTCAAAAAAGTTCGTACGTAGCACGTACGAACTGGTTTGCAGGTGAGCGTTTCCGTGTGTGGGTGTGTGTATATATATATATATATGTATATATAGATATATAGATATATATATATATATATATATATATATATATGTTTATTTTAAAATTTATACCCAACTTATCCTAAATCTTACATACTATTTGTTATGTTAATGCAGTTTTCCAGTATACCCTCCTTCCTAGACTCTCGAGAACCTGTACACAGTAAAAAAGACAAAGGAGACCCTGGCTAGTACAAGGGACCCTTTGATGCCTAAGTCAGGACCTTAGGTCTTTGAAGGAGATGATCTCTTTGGAAAAGAGTCACCAGTCGTGTTTTATTTAGAGTATGCGTACCTTACAGTGGCTAGAGGTTTTTCTATTTTTATGAGAGAGAAGACCACACAAAAGGAAGTTTTCCCCATTTAGGACTCCTGATAT
The DNA here is from genome assembly GCA_021015155.1 of Magnolia officinalis. Lineage (NCBI taxonomy): Eukaryota > Viridiplantae > Streptophyta > Magnoliopsida > Magnoliales > Magnoliaceae > Magnolia > Magnolia officinalis. Next base: position 50,291,822 of record JAJHSJ010000016.1, read on the forward strand.
TCCAGAGATCTTCCCGCACGGATATCCAGATTCCTCAGGGATTTCTCCAAGATAACGGACGTCCGAGATCCTCGGGACCAGATCTTATCTCTCGAAGATATTAGGAGAGATCTTCGGGCCGCTCGAGAGATCCTCGGACTATTCATTCGGGGCAAGGTTCGAGAGGTTGGGCGATGGAGGCGTGCGATACCCTGGAGGTAGGTAATTCCGGGCTGTCCGATAGATCAACATTCGCCTGAAGTCATTCGACAGATCAACATTCACCTTAGTTGAACTCTGATGGCCATTAACCATGTTGGAGACAATGCTGAGCTATGGCTGAGCTATGGCCAAGCTATGGTTGACCTATGGTTAGGTCGACCTACAACTAACCTATAACCGACCTATAGTTGTCCTGTAGTTGTTCTGACCTACTAAATAGGTCGGCTATTCATTGAGTGGGCCTATGTCTATGCCAACCTACTTTAGGTGAGCCTTTCTTGACCAGTAAATGCCTCATAAGTAGTTTTAGCTCATTGGGTCCATGCTGGTTGTAAAGTTAGCTCCTTTTTATAGGTCGAATTATTTTTCCCCCAACATGTTATATCTAGATTGGTTCTCCATATATCAATAGTTTTAGCCCATTGGTTCTCCATATATCTAGATTGGTTGGGTCGACCTACAACAGACCTATAACCGACCTATAGCTGTCTTGTAGTTGTTCCGACCTACTAAATAGGTCGGCTATTCGTTGAGTGGGCCTATGTCTATGCTGACCTACTTTAGGTCAGCCTTTCTTGACCAGTAAATGCCTCATAAGTAGTTTTAGCCCATTGGGTCCATGTTAGTTGTAAAGTCAGCTCCTTTTTATAGGTCGAGTTATTTTTCCCCCAACTTGTTATATCTAGATTGGTTCTCCATATATCAACTTGTGCAAGTGGATCTTCAATGCTACAAATCGTTACTCCGTCCATCTTCACCTGTGAAAGATTAAGTAATAAATGCTATAACTCTACACTTTACATATGTGACATTATAATGTATTTCAAAATAGAAAACATAATTTTAAATAGTAGTTAATTAACTTCACTAATGGCATCAACTTACTAATTAATGTCTGATTCCAACTTCTTAGTGACATTTTAAAAATTGGCAACAATTTCATTGTCCTCTTCAAATGTAAGCACTATCAAAATAATGGGTTTGAATAGTCTACAACTATTAAAGGAGAAAATAGATCTATATCTCTCACATTATGTTTAACAAAAGTAATGCATAAGTAATAAGTAATAATTATAAGTTATTAAACTACGGAATGCTTACATAAGTGTAAGTTTTTTTCCTTAATCCACTGCATGGAGATCATAGTGAAACTATTCATTCCAATGCTTATCCATTAGCTTACAATAATTTGAATAGACAACTATGTTCTATCTATAGCCTCATAAAAAGTCCATTGTTGCCTTGTCACTTGTCACGAGTCGAAGATCCTTGATCAAATGTTTCATTACTTTTATAATCTTTACGATTTTTTAATTTTCCGGTACTTATTCTCTTCTAATTGCATATATTTGTATAGACGTGATACCCATCTTCTTTCCATACTTAGAATATAATCGTCACCAAGATGCAATCATCTCGCTAAGTGTCCCTCTACGATTATATAAACTCTTAATGACTATAAAATTTATTGTCACCTCTAGCCTCAACAACTCTCACCCACTTATGAATTTCTTCGTGATGACAATAATCTAATTGTGATTGTAGATGTGTGTTGTAATTAACCTTGTCTTTTCAACCAATTTCAACACTCTTATTCTTCCCAATATCCTTGAGGATGAGATAAATACAGTTGGCTGCATAAAGCAATTAAAACAGACGAGGCTCTTCTACAGAAGCATCTTTTCTACTCCCTTGCATGATACCTTATTAATAGTGTCAATCTAAATCACATTATTCTCTTTAAATTCTTCCACCATTCTATCTATCAGGCAAAATATACATCTAGCAGTTTTTGCAATAGAGGGTTAAAATTAAAATCGTAAGCGGTCTAAATTTCAAGGAAAAAAACAAATGGTTAGTAATATCTTTTGAATGCAATTTTTGGGTTATACACCATTAGAGTCAACAATTTTTACAGTATGGATTGCCATATGATTGTGACATGTGTTTGGCTGTAGATTCACCACTCACTTTTAAATTTTGTAAAACCAATTAGGTCTGTGAATGGGGTGCTTACCAGTGAAGAAATATATATAATATATATATATATATATATATATATATTATATATATATATATATTATATATTGAATATTCCTAGTCCATAAGCATGGCCCATATAGTTTTAAATCTGCATAGAAGCTGACCAAGCTTGGTCCGTTGACCACCCTAGTAACTATTGCACACCCGTCACAGCTTTTAGTTGGACTATCTCCGACCTTATGGCATTGATTTTGGCTCCCAACTCCCATACGTAGAGTTCCAAAAGTGAAATCCTAGGATAAAGATTTATGAGAAATTATAAAACTAAGCATAACCTAAAGAACTCCACAAGCGACATATATATCCACTAAATGATGATTCAAGGTATAATGTTGAAAAAGTAAATACATGATACAACAAAAATTCAAAAGCTCATATGCCCGCTCCAACTTTAATACTACTGATACGCTCCAGCTTAGCTTGCGGCATAAACAAATGCATATGAGTTTCTTACGAAGCTTAGTAAAGTACGTGTGTGCATGCATAATGCATACACACACGTACTTTACATCAATATCAGAGTAATTCGTAAAGATGTAGGGCCAAACATGCCAATGTCCATGCATGCAACCAACCATGGGAAGGCTATGTATATATATTATGCGAAAGGCCAACTAGGTCGAATGTCATATGTAGTCATGCAATGCAAGCATGGAAATCCTAATGTCTAATTCACATCTTAGTACGGTTTGTTTATAAAATAATTTAAAATACAACACGGTTTTCATCTAGAATCACTGAGGTTTAATACGCAAGCACTGGGCGGCAATGTGGAATCATTACAATAGTAAGAGACCTCACTACTCACCTCGTCGGTGATACTCCAATACCCATCCGACTTGCCAGTAGTGAACCCATTCCTAAGCTGGTTAGACTTGATCTCAATTTCCACCACACACTTCAAGCATGTAAGGTTGACCCCATTTCTAACCAACCACACAATAGGGGGAGACGCGACCTACTAATATTTGACACTCGGACGCTAATATATCCACTCAGTATCGGTGTTGGAGCATCATGCTACCACAATGTTAGGGCCTTTCAGCCATGGACATCCTACATGCCCAATATGCTTAGAATAGATTTTTCGATGTCTATACTTGACGCAGGGGAGGACGTGAGGTCGAGCACCGTCTTCCTCAAGAGGATAAATATTCCGAATCCACGGAACTTCTCTGGACTCCTCACAGAGACTTCTCGAATCCACGAGAAAAGAGAGCAGAAAATAGAAATAAATTCTAAATAAATTCGAAATAGATTAATGAATCCATAAAAACGAGTTCACAACCCTTTAAATAAGGGTACTAAGCA
>JAJHSJ010000016.1:50295476-50595476 GCA_021015155.1 Magnolia officinalis
AAGATATCCTAAAGAAAAAAAAAAAATAGTTAAAATTGAGTTTTTCTAATTTTTTAAAAAATTATCAAGATTTCATGAATTTTAACTTCACATCTTCCACAGTTATATCTCTGATTTCAAGAAAATTTACAGATCTGCATAGATCTAGGCTCAAAACATGATTTAAACAAAAACATACAAAGAAGAATTATTAAAGCATGGCCAAAACAAAATTAGGAATGGAATAGCATGTCAATAACAGAAAACTATTCTCCAAATAAATTTCCATCGAAATATCAATAGCACACATAGAAATCTACTACAATGCATGTATGTATCTCCAGAGAATCAATACAAACCCTATCAATCTCAACCATAAACTAGAAAAATTTCAGCCCTTGATTACTTCACAACGTTCCCAGACAATTACTCTGCGTTTTGGACACACCATACTAGGAAAAGACTCCTCAAACCTACTTAAAATCAACCATAATTGAGTTTCTAAAATAGTGTCCCTATAGGGCATCAATATAGTGTCACTGCAATGCATTGCCATTGCGATATTGCAGTGCATTGCAAAATTGCTAATGTGTCCAAATCTCTTACATGATTTGCTGCAGCCCAACCCAGCCATTCGCATGGGTTGTGATTAGCCCTTGGACTGCACCAAATGTGAACCAAGCCCATGCACACTTATTTGGCCCCTTGCACATTGCCCAGTGCCCTGGCAAGAGGCATGCACCTAGCACCTAACTGCAAATGCAGCAAGGATGAAAAGGTAAGGCAGCAACTTAAATAAAGATGTTTGGGTGATTTTAAAGAACAATTAATGGTGGGAATTATATAAGGGGAGTAATGTAAATCCTCTTAAACACAGATTCACATATATTTTCGATCATAACTTGGGGTTCATGGAAAGACAATTCGTCGACCAGAATTGCTCAGGGAAGGCTACAATGATGATGATTTCTCCTACTAGTGTTCTAATAATTTTTTTGCTGCTGAATTGATCTTCCTCTGGTGAAGCGTGAGGGATTGCAATCAAAGATGATGATTTCTCCTACCAGTGCTCTAATTAATTTCTTGCTGTTGAATTGATCATCTTCTGGTGACATGTGAGAGATTGCAATAAAAGATGATTTCTTCGAAATCTACATGTCCAAAATATAATTTCAAGAGATTCCAACATGCCAAAATGCATCATTGAAGAATTTAAACAGAAGCTCTAGTAAATATACAGATCTAAGTTCTCATCCATTTTTCCAGAATTCCCCATCCATGTCTGAGTAATACTAATATACATCATCTACTCAAGGAAAGGAGTACAGCGGTTTCTCAGCAGGCTTCTTGAATGTCATCACGGAACAAGAAATCCTACAGATCTAGCCATCAATACGAAGATGAGCTGGAAACAATCATCCGGATTTCAAGACATACATATGGATATGACGATGTGCTCTAATCAACAGGAGTTTTGAAACATGACCCGTCCAAGGTGGGGACTACTAGATAAACGGTCCGGATCACCCTAAGATCTCAAAGTCCGTACCAATTACAAAGATAATTGAGAGAGAGAGAGAGAGAGAGAGAGAGAGAGAGAGAGAGAGAGAGAGAGAGAGAGAGAGAGAGAGATCATTACCGGACTCCGGCATCACCAACAATCCCGATCGCCATCCCAGCTGACAATCCAGCGAGGCCACAGGCAAGGCCAGATGACAGGTGGGCGTATCCGTCGAAAAGATAATAAGACTTCGCCTTAGGATTGATCCCAGTGCTTATGATCACAGCAATGATCAGACCGTAGATTCCAAGAACCCCAGCCATAACAACGGGCACGATCGATTTCATCACAAGCTCTGGTCGCATCACGCCCATCGACGCGACGCCGACGCCGCTCTTCGCCGTACCGTAGGCGGCCCCCATGCCTGCAGGAAAGAAAAGAGAGAGATGAGATCGTGGCCATTAAAAAGAGGAGACGGGGTAGATCGGGAGGATATGGTATTTACAGGAGAAGACGAGGGCCGCTGCAGCGCCAAGGAAGCCGAAGAAAGGGGCAGTTTCGTCACCGCTGAAAGTGGAGGACATTTTCGGAAGAGATTTTTTGGAAACCCTAGAATTTCAGTTTCTACACCGACTGCTGCTTCTGGTTTTTTGGGTGTTTGGAGGAGAAGATTGAGAGAGAGAGAGAAGATTGAAAAAGATTAAATCGGAGGAAGTGATTGTGATTGTGGATGATTTGGGCTTGAGTTACGAAAATGCCCACAGACTTATGAGGATTTACGAGATCGTGCATCGTGCGAGGTTTGTCGGGATGCGGTATTATAGGTCTGGTGATCTGCGGAATATGGAAAAATTTTAGTTCGCAGATCACATTGGGTGGCTGCTTTAATTTGGGCCGAGAATTCAGTGGATCCCTTAATGAGGGGCCCATATTGATTTATGAAACTCACATCCACTCCGTTTATCCGTTTTGACAGATTATTTTAACACATGATTATAAAAATGAAGCAGATCCAACTCACAGGTGGACCACACCATAGGAAACAGTGGTGATTGACCATTAAAAACTTCTTGTGGGACAAAGGTTTTGGATCAAGCTGATACTTGTGTGGTCCCTTTATCCATGTCTTCGTGACCTTATCAATAGGTTGGATGGTAAATAAACATTCCGGGGGCCCCTGAGAAGCATTTTAATGGCGAGTATTTAATAACTATTGTTTATGTGGTGTGGTCTACCTAAGATTGGATCTGCTTCATTTTTTGCATCATAAACTTAAAATGACGTGTAAAAACTGATGGATGGCATAGATTTAAGTAATATAGATAAAGGTGGGCCCGACAGTCAGGGATACACCAGCCTGGATCCACTGAAGTAGTTTAGATATACGATGAATCAAAATTAGGCTTCTCGGTGTATGTGTGAATGTCGAGTAATCAGAAGTTAGGATTGTTCAACGAATCTGATTATGAGATTGCGGCTCAGCAACGATAAATTTCAATTTAAGTGCATCATAAATAAAAATAAAAATAAAAATAAAAATTAGGCTTGTTTAATTAACTGACCATCAGATTAGTCAATATTTATTGCATGGTTAGATATGAAAAATAATGATTGTCCAGTAATTAGATATTAGGATTTTTCAGCAGATTTGGTATTTGCATTATAATTTTGCAAGGTAAGTTTCACATTTAAAATGAGTTAACCATGCTACATGCTAGCCCTGCAATTTTTAGGCACTGGTGCGTCAAGCATCATATAGAAAATTATTTTAATTAGAAATTATAAAATTTAATGAAAAAGTGTCATATGCAAGTGTCAATGATGAAAATGATAAAAACATGGTTTTATTTGGAGAAATATTTGCCTTTCACTGCTGGCTACCGCGTTTCCATTTAGCTGTTTGCTATGGGACATTAATTTTTTTTTTTTTTTGTTAGCTTGTTAGTACACCCCCATGGTTGGTTCACACTTCGCTGTTAGCTACTCCCACCGGGGATTGATACCAAGACCTCAGTGTTGAAACGAGGTATCTTTCACTCAGTCCACCACTTAGCTATGGATCAGGGTGTTGCTATGGGCAATCTGAGTCCTCATGCATCATACTTTGGTATAGCACAAAATAATCTCTCTTTTAATAACGTTGCATCAATATGTGTGATATAATGACTGATATATAGTGGAAAGATCCAAATCATTAATGTAATCTACCACTCTATTGATCGCCCATGAATTAATTATCTTCAATACAAAACTAGCCCTTAATAGGTAGGATCTAGGATTGGCTTTATGGAAACCAAAAATTAAAAAAAAATGATTAAGAACGTTAATGCAACAGCTTGGAATACATAAGTCGGGCAATTCTAGAAAAGAAATAGACCACACCACTTGTACAAGACAATAATATATTGTTAGAAATAGTAGTATGAAAAATATTCAAACAATAATAAATTAAAGAGATGTAATAGCGTATCTGTTTGAACGATCACAAAGGTAATAACTCAGCCGTTTGACGAATCTGATTTCTTATTGGAACTAGATGCATACACACTTGTTTTCTTTTAGATAGTTCATATGTCTTTAAGTATTTTCTAATGGTACAACAGATTCCTAATGCTATACCCAACATACAATCGTTGAGTGTACAACTTCGACAACATGCACAAGTCATTAGAAACCCAGCAGCAACGCAACATGATGAGCATTGGAATGCTATTAAGTAGATTTTCAGGTATCTCGGGGCACGATCGACACTATGATTATGTTTGGAGGACATGTAGCTTCAGGTGGAGTTGTAGGATACATTGATTCGGATTATGCATGTGATCTGGATAATAAGAGGTCCATTACGGGATATATTTTCACATTAACAAGTGGATCGATATATTTGATATCTACGCTACAGTCTATTATAATGTTATCTACAACCGAAGAGGAATATATGGCTATGACAAAGGCGTTAAAGGATGCATTATGGTTGAAAGATCTAATAGGAAAGCTTGAGCTCAAGCACGAGATGATTCGGTTGCATTGCAAGAGTCAGAATGTTATCCATCTAGCGATGAATCAGGTATATCACGTAATAATCAAGTACATTGATGTGAGGTTCCACAAGACATGAGAACTCATTACTTTAAGAGAGATTTAGTTTTAAAAGATTCACACGGACGAGAATGCTGTGGACATGTTGACGAAGCCGGTGACCACAAGCAAGTTCAAGTACTGCTTGGGCTTGATCAATATCTCTAGTTGTTAATGAGATTGGGCACCCTTGCACAGGGGTACGAATGGAGATGCGTTTTAAGTGAAGAATGTAGGGAGCGGTCTACACTCAAGGTGGAGGTTACACGGAAGATCTTCAGTGTGACTTGACAGAATGCAAGTCAAGGTGGAGATTGTTGTGCGGGATGCCTTGGATTTTGCCAATCTTCTAGGTAGAGAAGTCCTGTTTCCGTTCGACCGGTGTCTTTTTCGATCCAATCGAAATAAGGGTGGAATCTTAGTGTGCACGTTGTGAAGATTTACACATTTTCAGTTCGATCGAAGAGTGTGAGTTAGTTTGATGGTCGACGGGTTACGCAGATTAGCGAAAATCAGGATATTTAAGTCTGATTGCGATTAGGGCTTAGCACGGACGGGTGTTTTCTCTCTAAGGGCAATGGTTTGTGAGGTGAGGGGGTTCTACATACTTGTAAGAGATTAGGTGTGGTGTCCACCATCATTAGACGATGGGACCCACCTCGTGCGGGCCCTCGTTGGACACCAAGATCTATAACTCAACTGGCAGTGGAGTGGAGATACGTCGTTTCAACACTGTGGTCGTGGTACGACCCCCCTAGAGGGTGGCCTGCACGTGGGGCCCACCCGAGTTCGGATGCGGCTGAAACTTGGGCTGACCCTTCATTCAAGTGGGACACCACGATCAGTGGGCTGGATTGTGAACCCCATCTCGGTGGGCCTGATAAATGATCATGAATGTTTTAGATGAAGGGAAGCCCCCTCAACTGTTGTATTTGGTGCGGCCCACACAACTCACGGAATGACTTGATTTTTGGGACCTAGGCCCACCCTGGAACGGTGCATCTAACTGATGGGATGTTGGTAACACCAACGGTGGGGCCCACACCGATCGACTCACACACACACACACACACACACACACACACCACACACACACAATATATATATATATATATATATATATATATATATACACACACACACACACCCTGGAACGGTGCATCTAACTGATGGGATGTTGGTAACACCAACGGTGGGGCCCACACCGATCGACCTCATGGACGTTAAAATCAGCTCGAGCGCTGTACCTTTCCCCCACACACACACACACACACACCACACACACACACACACACAACACACACACACACACACACACACCACACATATATATATATATATATATATATATATATAGATATGGTGGGCCCTACGTGGGACCCACCTCTGTTGTGTCAGTGCAAAGCAAAGAAAAAAAAAAGAAAAAGAAAGAAAAAGCAAAGGAGAGGGGCACGTGGCACCTTCTCTCTCTCTCTACACCTCTCTGACGCTCTCTCTTTTACACCTCTCTATCTCTCTTTAGCTCTCTCTCTCTCTCTCTCTAGCTCACTCTCTCTCTCTGACGATCTCTCTATCTCTCTCTATATCTCTCTCTCTCCCTGTGTGCGTCAACAGGGTGTAGGCCCCACTTAATGTATGTGTTCTACTCCAGCCGTCCATCTATTTTTGATGTTGGGACCACCTTGGGGATGCGCTACATCCACCGTCCAGCCCATGGACGGTGGATTCCAGCCATGATGTATGGGTTTTACACATGCCGTCCATCTATTTTGATGGTGGGACCCATCGTGAAGTATGTGTTTTATCCTCGCCTGGTCCCCCTCCGTGACTTGGGTACGGCACCAGTAGGCCCACCTTGATGTCTATGTTATATCCACCCATCCTTTCATCTGGTGGGCCACACGTGTGGACCCCACCATGAGATATGTAACACCTCCATGATGCATGTGCTGCATCCAATCCGTCCATCCATTTTGAAAGCTCATTTTGGGCATGAGCTTAAGAATGAGCTAGATCCATAGTCTAAGTGGACCCCACCTTGGCATGTTTTGAGGTCCATCTTAATGTATTTGTGGGAGATCATTGGGGCCCACTTTGATGTGGATGTAAGGCCCATGTCATTAGGCCATTGGATGTTTTAGGGGCCCATGGGTTAAGGCCCATTTGATATACATATGGGGCCCAATTGGTGTGGCCCATTTATTACCTATAAAGACCCATGAGACTAGGCCCATTTGATGCAATCTAAGGCCCACGGGTTATGACCCATTGCAATGCGCATAAGGCCTATTGGTACGGCCCATTGATGTGGCCCACTTGACGAATGAAAGGCCCATATGGTATGACCCATTTGATGTATTTAAGGCCCAATAGGGATGAACCTAAGTCCCATTGCAATATGTGACCCCAACCTGGTTCATGTAATAGTATTCACTACGGGCTACGCCTTGGGAGCAATGTTGGTTTGATGTCCACATTGCAAGTTTAATGTTGGTTAAATGTCCGCATTACGACTCTCCCGAGGGCTCATTGTTAGGTCCATACTTGTAGGCCGTTTAGGCCCATCTTCGTTATAAGCAACATCCATTACCACATAACATGTTTAGTATAGTTCCATGATTCATGATCATATGCATCATATGTATGCTTGATATGAGGAGTGACTGATCATAGTTTATGCCTTCGGGCAGATTGTTTAGGGGCTCCCGGTTAGCCGGTGTTGCCCCACATGAGCGCACGAGACGCGCAGGATTGCTGCATGACTGGATAGTATGATTCATGCATTTCGCATTGTGTGACATGGTTACCGTATGCCCTAGCGACATCAGGGTCGTAGCCGCCACAGTCATATCGTAGTTGGTAGGATTGGATACCGAAAATCTTGTTCTACATGGGGTGCTATAGATATCCCTGGGTGAAAGTCCCTTAACCCTTATGGTACCAAGAGGTTGCTCCAACGTCTAGACCGAGTGGATGCATGAGCGCCGAGGGCCGATTCCTAGAAGGCCGCGCTTTCCACTGTGTTGCGGTCAGTTGGAAGGGGGTGCGACCTTACCCGCCCGAGAGGAGGGGACAAAGCTAGGCTGAGTTTGACCAGCTCGAGGAATGGGTCCGCTATCGACGAGCCGAGCCCGATATTGGCAGGCGAGTAGTGAGGTCTCTTCCACTTACCTTATTGAGCGCGATGGGGCGACAATCTGGTTTAGAGTGTACTAGACCTCGGTGATATATCAGATTTGAGCCGTATTGATATGTGGATATAGATGAGGATTTGTATGCTTGAGTTGCATCTCGCATCGCATGACCTTGGTATGACCGACATCATTCATGCCTTGCATTGCATAGCCTTGGTATGACTAGTGGTATTCATGGATTTATCAGCATGTTCTGCATTACTCTTATACTGCATTACTACCTTGCGCACACACTTTCACCACCCTCTAAGCTTTCTATAAGCTTATGCACGACCGTTGCGTGTAGGTGACGCAAGGACGCAGCAGCGCTGAGGCAGGAGCGCAGAGCAATTTTTTTTGGAGCTTTTTGTCCATTCTCATTGTATTTCCCTTTATGCTCATTGTACTTGTAAAGTTTTTGATCATAGTGGAAATGTGATGGAGTTTTTGGTTGTTGTTTGTGGGTTATGCCATTGGTTATGCTTATTACAAATTAAACTGATGTTGAAAATCCTCCTTGTAGCATCCCAGGATCGGAACCTGTCGTATGGGCGCTGGGAGCCGAGAATGGGGTTCTGTGGAGGCTGTCGGCGCCGGATTCGGCGATCGAAAATTTTGTGAGCCCGGTTTCTGAGTTTGGGGCGTAACATTAGGAATGAATTTTCTCTAGGGGCTAGGGTTTTTTACTAGGCCTGCATCACAAAAATCAATTTCGTTTGTAATTGAAGAAGGTGAGTAGTGTAAACTCTAAGATTTTATTATTATTATTATTGTAGTGGACATTGTGCTGTGATTTTTTTCCGCAAAAGTATTATGTGTTATGTGTTTGCTTACTTGATTATTTGGTTATTTTGTCTATTGTGATTGTTTTATATCTTCGTTGAATGTGCTTCCACAAAGTGCATTGGTTTGACGTTAGTATTAGATCCGAATTTCTAATACCTGAGGTTTATCCGGGTTTGTTATAGCTCAAGATTACATCATGATTGTGTGAGATAAGAGCAATAACTCCAACAATAGGCACTACATAGTGACTTCTGCTACAATACCTTAGGAGTAGAGTAAATATCTTCAGCCTTAAGTTTTAGGATCATGATCAATTGAGTCCGATTTAGATGATCATACCAATCCGGTTACACCCTGCAGACCATTCGCCTTGATCTTTTGTTCCGATAGACGTACCAGGTATTTATCTTTTTGTCTCATTTATTATTCTTATTAATTGTTACTATGTCGATTGTAATGAACTATCTATTTAAACATTAATAAAATCATAATGATTTAGCCATGTTTTATTTATTTATTCATTTGAGAGACAAACTTAGAAATTGTTGAAAGAAAAAGTTAGTTCGTAGAATCATGCCTTTTATTATAAAGTAAAAAGAACTTATTTGAAAGGTTAACCCCTACCCTTTCACAAATGGCATGAACGGAATGCAAACTGGTGGTAGAGAGGATAACTGGATACGTGTCCAATCTCTAATCTGTTCGTCTCAATGCAGGGGACACCAACAACTCAATTAAAATCTCTAAGTTGAGTAGATTGGCATGCCCACTCATTTTATCCACACACAAACAATCAATTTAGGCCTCGCTCACATGTGTGACCTTGTTTAATTGAATTGGCAACAACAGTATCTATAATTTCAACGGTCTAATTTGAATTACCGGAACCGAGTTTATCGTTTCTCCATAATCTCCACCAGCTTATGGAATATTTATAAGTCCTTGAGGAAGTGTTAAAAATGAAAATTATCCAATACTCCTGTTCAACAAACAAGTGCACTTACTTAGCAACAATGAGTTCCACATTGTAGTCAGTTTAATTTGAGTTAGTTTGTGCCATGTGTGTAATTCCTAAGTGCCTGCATATTAAGCATCATAGACAGCTGGAGTATCAAATAACTCATTTATAAAATACCTTCCGCTGCGGATGGAGAAATTAACTACTGCAGACGCAACTTTTTACCCTGTTTCTTTTTCTGGAAGTCCAAAACTTACCTTCTCAGCTTAGACGTTGGACGTAGGGAAAAGCATTTGAGTACCAAAATACCGCTGCCTTCTGTACGGAAGCGGATTGGCCGGTGTGCGAATACGAGCGCTGACGCTCGTGGGCCCCACAATGATGTATGCTTTGTATCCACACCTTTCATCCATTTTAGGGCAATATCCAAAGGAGTTAAATCCAAATCTCCAGTGGACCCCACCACAGAAAACAGTGGGACAGTGAGCCCACCATTAAAAACTTCTAAAGGCCACAAAGTTTTAGATCAAGCTGATATTTGTGTTTTCCCTTATTTCATGTCTTTTTTTACTTTTGAACTGGTTGGATTTCAAATAAACATCACGATGGGCCTTAGGAAAGTTTCAATGGTTGGAATCACTCTCTCCACTGTTTTCTTTGGTGGGGTCCACTACAGATATTTATTTGCCTTATTCTTTGGTTCTTACCCTAAAATGATATCTAAAATTAGATGGACGGTGTGGATATAATACATACATCATAGTGAGGCCCACAAAACTTGGTGACGTCACTTTAGTAGCCGACTCGCTACTCAACCTGTCAGTATCTAATCCGAGTCGGACACGGATTGGCTACTCCCCTGCCACCAGCTCCGTGGTGATGGTCGGTGCTCTGTGTTTCAGCCATTCTGTTCATCCATTTTTACGGATCATGTTATAGCTTGATCCCAAAAACGAGAGGTATATAAATCTCAGGTGGACCACACCACATGAAAACAGTAGTGATTGGATATCCACCATTAAAATCCTCCTAGCCCACTATACTGTTTATTTGACATCCATTCTGTTCATTAGGTCATACAGGCCCATATGAAGAGAAAAAACAAAGATCAGCTTGATCCAAAGCTTTTATAGCCCCAAAATGTTTTTAATGGTCAAACCTCATTCAAAACTGTTTCCTGTATTGTGGTCCACTTGAGATTTGGATATACGTCATTTTTGGATTCATGTAGTAAAATGATCTGTAAAAATAGATGGACGGCATGGATGAAATACATACATCCTAGTGGGGCCCGTATAGCACCGACCATCAGCCATTGGCTGGTGTCGGGCTAGTAGCCAATCCGTTTCCTCTGCGTCTGAGCGTCAACGCTCGTCTTCGCACACCAGCCAATCGGCTTCTGAAAGGAAGGCAGGGGTATTTTGGTCCTCAAATGCTCGTCCGTACGTCCAACGTCTAAGTTGGGAAGGTAAGTTTTGGACTTTTCAAAAAAGAAACTGGGAAAAAAGTTGCATCTACAGCGGTCAATTTCTCCCGCAGATGTGTAAGATGAATTGAGAAGAGAAATTTGGGACTGTGGACCCCACCTTTTATCCAGCTAGTTTTATGAAAGAATACAAACTTTCTTTTGCAACTTAGACCTCCACGTGCGGACAGCGAATTTGAGGACGAAAATACCCCTCCCTTCACGAAAATGGACTAGGTACTCCCCCTGCCACCGGCCAATGATGGATGGTCGGTGGTCTATGGGCCCCACCATGATGTATGATTTTCATCCATGCTGTTCATATATTTTTCCAGATCATTTTATGGTATGAGACCAAAAATGAGATATATCCAAATCTCAAGTGTACCACACATTATAGGAATCAGTGTTGAATGAGCGTTGACCATTAAAAACTTTTTGGGGGCCCACTGTGAAATCCTCCACGTCTAAGTTCATTCATAGGGTCACAAAGACCTGGATGAAGAGGAAAAACAAATTTCATAATGATCCAAAACTTCTGTAACCCCTAAAAGGGTTTTAATGGTAGACGTTCAATTCCCCACTGCCTTTTACAGTGTGGTCCACTTGATAGTTAGATCTATCTTATTTTTCATCTCAAGCTTTAATATGAGTTCGCCAAATAGATGGACGGTTTGGATATAACACATACCTCGTAAAAGGACTCACAAAAAGCGGTGGGGATTACAACAGAGAAAAAAAAAAACCAGGAACCTATGGCTACGGATTATCCGTAGCCATAATTGTAGTCAGTAAGAGTCTATGAAATTTTGTTTTTTCCAGTTGCAGTTGAAGCCAGATCGGCTACGGTCCTATTGCTACAGTTATAATCCGTAGCCATAGGTCTACGGTAATGACTTAATTTAAGTTATCGACACTATCGATCATGTCTCGATATTATCGATGACTTATGCTCGATACTATCGATCATATGTCGATAATATCGACAATTCATTCATTTTTCGAGTTTTGTTGCTGGACAATTTGGCATTCATCTTCGATATTATCGAACTTTGGTCGATATTATTGACAATCTATGCCTACAGTTATAATCCGTAGCCAAAGGTCTATGGTCATTTTCTTCTCTCTTTTCCCCACAAGTACTATTACTTTATCAACTTTCTTCTTCACACCTGATGCAAAAATAAATAAACAAAACAAAACAAAACAAAAAAAGAAAAAGAAAAAAAAGAAAGAAACAAAGCATTAGGACACCATAGAGAATGTAACCTTAAAAGACAATGTTTTGCCCGTCTAAGCTTCATGGGGATTGCCTAAACAGATTTAGGCGACTATCGTGCTTCTCCACTCTACCCTTCACCTTGTCAAACCACCATGTCAGTGTACACCTACATGTTGACTTGGAAAAGGAAATTGCAATCTCATATGTTTTGGTCCAAAAGTTATGATCAATTTACAGTCCACATTCATTTGGTCCAACCATGTCACATTCTTTTGGTCCAATCATGTCATGTCCTACATCAGTTGGGGATGAACGAATCAGCCTCATTTTCAGTATGAGAAAAACAGGGCCCCATTTCGTGAACAATTCATCATGCTTGTGAGTGTGGCAAAATCAAACCTTTTCATGCATGGGCTTTAATGTCAGATCGTTGTTGTGAGGTTTGGAGCTTGAGTGCACTCCTTTAAATGAGTGGTTGATAAATGATTTTGGGTTGGCAGCCAAACAGGCTATGGTATAAAAACAACAATAATAAGACAACCCTAGCTGTCCATTTCTTTCACTTAAATCAAATTCTGCAATCACTACAATTTTCTTTTCTATCATGTGGGAAATGTGTTGGATTCCCTTTTCCTTATATCCAATTCATCGCTTACATTCCAAGCAAACAAACATCGCGTGGTAATTATATCTTTTGTGATTTGATTTACCACAGAAATCTTTTTACCAAACTGGTTACTAATTTTGGATAAGAGAGTTCCATAGTAAATGAAATCAATTCTACCAAGATTGCAATTTCCTTTTTCCACTATGTAGAAAGTGTCTTGAATTTCATTTTCTTGAAATCTACCCTATTTATTGCAATCCAAACATATGAGAATTGTGACCATATCACTAGTTTTTATATGAGATTGCAATTTCCTTTTCCATTATGTAACAAATGAAACATATGAGATTGCAATTTCCTTTTTCCACTATGTAGAAAATGTCTTGAATTTCATTTTCTTGAAATCTACCCTATTTAGGCAAACTCGTTGGACAGTTCGAGACTTTTTTGATAATATCGAAAGATATTCGTTATATCGATGCAATTATGGCTACGGTTATAATCCGTAGCTATAGGGTCCCACTGACCCTAACTCACTAGCTTTTTTTTTTTTTTCCATTGTAATCCTCACGGCATTTGTGGGTCCCATTATGAGGTATGCGTTATATCCAAACCGTCCATCTATTTGACGAGCTCGTATTAAGGCTTGAGATGAAAAATAAGACAGATCTGGCTATCACCCAGATCCATAGCTCAACCGGCAGACTGAGTGGAAATACCTCGTTTCAACACTTGAGGTCTTGGTATCGATCCCAAGAGCGGGGCAAGCATGAAAAAGAGCGGGGCAAACATAAAAATGAGCATGGTAAGCATGAAAAAGAGTGGGGCAAACTGAAGTATGAGCGGGGGAAACATGAAAAATAGCGGGGCAAACTAGAAAAACAGCGGGGGAAACATGAAAAACAGCGAGGGAAACTAGAAAAATAGCGGGGGAAACATGAAAAACAGCGGGGGAAACTAGAAAAACAGCGGGGGAAACATGAAAAACAGCGGGGGAAACTAGAAAAACAGCGAATTTGGACCACTCCTGAAATGCGTCAATTACAGAGAACATCTCTTTCTTTTGGTGCTGACTGGTGCCTGCCTCTTTCTATTGTTTGAAACAATATCTCACCATGCTTTTTTTTTTTTAAATCAAAAAATAATTTAAAAATAAAACGAAAGAAAACTACATACTCGGCCCAACTCCCCTATTGACCCATCCAGATCGAGGACTCGACGGTAGGGAAACCTAAGAGCTAAGACGGTCCTTGTGCCTTGGGTGGACATGATCTTTTTTTTTTTTTTTTTTGTTCGCATGTGTGGAGTGGTGGGCCTTGCCCCATAAACCCAAAAATCAAAGGCTAGGATCATCTGATCGATCCAATTTTGAACCACGACGATCCATGTTGGGATTTGGTGAGCATTTCGAATTTCGATCATTTTATTTTCTGTAAATCATGTTAAATTAGTGTTACATTGTTACAAATCCATGATTTTTCATGTTTTGCATGAAAAATCATGGATTGAGAGCTTCGATTTCGAGATTCAGAAGAAATGGGCCGATTTGTAGAAAATTGAAAAAAAAAATAAAAAATTTTCAATTTCTCGCAAATCGTTTGCAATCTTTGTGTCCAAACATCAAATCAAATATGTATGTAACCTAATCTAGTGATTCTTCTTTGGTTTTAAATGTATTGCTTGTGTTTCCACACGTCTTCTTACATTTATAAATTATATGAATAGACATTGAATATACTTGCATCAATTTAGTTAGAAAACACATACATTTATACCTATTATGCAGAGGTAAATGCCAAGAGTGACAACACGGCTAACAACACAATCCACTACATAAGGACAGAACTAAGTGAGCAGAAAACTTCAGTTTGTATTTGCAAGCTAACATATGATGTCGATCTTTGCATGCAGTGGAAGCATAAAATGGGCCTGGAATTGAAATTAAAAACAAAAAAAAGAAGAAAGAAAGAAAACTCACAAGTGATACATGCAATCTTCCATATATCAAGTAGTTTATGTCTCAAAGCCTTCTAAAATAGTAATTTCCGATCTTATGACATCTCAACAATCTCATATATTTCCCATTTAATTGATGGCCTCCTCTTGAACAAAAGTTGACTAGTACTTTATAAAAATTTAAATGATCCAATGATTAACGAACATCCCAAGACTATTCTATAATATCCCTTACAAGCAAGTTCAAGAAAAAAAAAAAAAAAAAAACTAGAAGGAAAACACCTTAATCATATGGCAAAAGATAATACCCCCACCTTTGGATCATATTGCTTCTCTTCCTTATTTATTTTTCAAGAGACATGCATTTAGCTATAACCCAAAAGACCTTTCTAACATACAAAAATCCTTTCAGGCTCAATTGGCAGTGTGGATTTTGCAACCTGTGAAATCCAGTGGATCTTGCAAATCGGCTTTGAGGTGGGAATGCAAAAAAAGGCTCTTTTGAAGGACTTTGATTCATCTAAAATCCAAACTCCTCAAAATCCTTGCCACAAACTGATCCAAAAAAGTTAAAATTTTCACAAATCCCTCTAAATCCATGCTGCTAAATGAGCACTTATTTTGACTGGAGAGAGAAATACAAAGTGTTTAGATCTTTTAGGATGCATTTGGATGCACAACGATATTGAATTGTGAACACTCAGTTTAATCAATATGAGGAAATGACAAAAACTAATGACATTGCCGAGTATTTCTAGTAAGGAAGTAGCCCTGAAGTTTCAGTTATGTTTCTTTTGAGTGTGAGTAGAAAGTAACCTAATTACAAGGAAGGTAAGTATGATTTGGTCAGTTCCATTCTATCAATGTACTTATTTCAATACAATTCAATAGTGCATGCAAATGCAGCCTTTAAGAACAACGCAAGAAATTGCATCTATGAACATATGAGAAACACTCAGACAAACCTCAACTAGGCGAAGCTGAATATTGTCGTCGGTGAGGTAAACTGAAATATCAGCAGGGCAAACTAGAAAAACAGTGAGGCAAACTAAAATATTAGCGGGGCAAACATGAAAAACAGCGAGGCAAACTGAAATATCAGCGGGACAAACTAGAAAAACAGCGAGGCAAACTGAAATATCAGTGGGGCAAACTAGAAAAACAGCGTGGCAAACTGAAATATCAGCGGGGCAAACTAGAAAAACAGCGAGACAAACTGAAATATCAGCGGGGCAAACTAGAAAAACAGCTAGACAAATTGAAATATAAGCGGGGCAAACATGAAAAACGGCAGGGTAAACTAGAAAATAGCGAGGAAAATTGAAATATCAGCGGAGCAAACTAGAAAAACAGTGGGGCAAACTAAATTACGAGCGGGACAAACTAGAAAAACAGCGGGGCAAACATGAAATTGAATGGGGCAAGCTTGAAAGTCAGCGGAGCAAACTAGAAAATCAACAAGACAAGCATGAAATTGAGCGGGACAAACTAGATAATCAGCGGGGCAAACTAGAAATTCAGTGGGGCAAACTGAAAAATCATTATGACCACTGTTTCCCGTGGTATGGTCCACTTGATCTTTTGATATGCTTCAATTTGGGGCTCAACGCCGTGTACATATATATATATATATATATATATATATATATATATATATATATATATACACACACAACACACACACACACACACACACGCGCGCGCGGGCATGCATGCACATGTTTCGTGTGTATATATACGTCTGTGTGGGAAAAGGTTTTATATGGTCGAGCTCATGTGAACTACCAATGAGGTTGAGCTGTGTGGGCCCTATCATGAAGTATGTCAAACATCTACCCCATCAGTCAAATGCACCATTCCATGGTGGGCCTAGAGCTTAAAAATCAAGTTAATTCGTGACTTTTGTAGGCCACACCACGTACAAAACTTGAGAGGGGTTACCTTCCATTAAAACATTCATATTTATTTTTTGGGCCCACCGAGATGTGTTTCACAAATCCAGCCCATCCATAATGTGTGTCCCACTTGGATGAGGGGTTAGACCAAGTTTCAGACACATCCAAATTTCAAGTGGGCCCCACCAAGTAATTTTATATGTTTTAGGCATGTCTTCACATGATTTTAGATGGTATGGCCCACCTGAGTTCCATATACGATTGATTTTTCTCCTATCCCATAATTTAAAGGGGACCCATCAAGTTTATGGTGTTGATGTTCGACATACATCATGGTGGGGTCCACACAGCTCGATCTCATGGGGAGTTCCCATGAGCTCGATCGTATACAACCTTTTCCTCTAGTAAAAAAAAAAGAAAAAAAAGAGCTACATACATTCAATGTGGGGCCAACTGAGTTTAAAATATACCTTTGCTGCGTGCTTTCTTCTCTGGATCGACCATTTTAAGAAGAAGACAAAATGCGATTGAGGGGGGTCCACAAAAAGGGTTTTTTGGGGTCTTTCTACCGGAAACACAGTGAGGAAAGGGGGTGAAAGCAACGACAGTGAAAGCAAGCGTGGAAAGGGAGAGGAAAAGCAAGCAGTGAAAATGGGAGAGGAAAAAAGCAAGCAGTGGAAATGGGAGAGGAAAAGCCACAGCCGTGAAAGGAGGGGTATTTTCATCCCGAAATTCGTAATCCGCACGTGCAGGTCTAAGTTGCAAAAGAAGGTTTGTCTTCTTTCATAAAAACAGCTGGGTAAAAGGTGGGGTCCACAGTCCTAAATTTCTCAATTGAGAAAGAAAGACCTTCCGCGAGGAGAAATACTCTGGAGAGTGTAATGGATGATGCACAGGCACTTAAAACTTGCATATGTGACCAACTAGTAGTTAAAATAAACTGTCTAAATTATGGTACTTAGTATAGATGTAGCATAGACCAAAAAATAAGTTTATTAGATTATCTGACTATCGGATTGATGGACAGTTATTAAATGGTTAGAAATGAAGAATATCCAACGGTCCTGTTTCAACAAATAAGTATCTACAAATGAGAGGTTAGGACTGTTCAACCAATCTGATCTTCAGATTGTAACTTGGAAACAGTTGGTTTCACAATCAAGGCAGTTTTATTTTAGTTGATATGTATAATGTGTATAATTTGGGAGTGCCTGAGTACCATATAACTCTTCTGGCGAAACCTGCGGTTGGTGGCTCGTTTTCACATGCGGAGTGATACACCTCGGATGCCTCGGGAATTTCTAGCGGTCTCAAGCTAGAGGGCCACCGTGATTTTTATGAGAAATCCACCCGGTCCATCTGTTTTTCAAGCTCATGTTTGGAGATATCTCAGCCATACGATAGGAAAAAAATGGAGATTGAATGCCCACCGTTGAAATATTCATGTGGCTGGCCTGTGCGGAGCTCGGGACAAGTTGGGTAGTAGCCGGACAGTAGGCACTCTCTCCGTACTTTTTCCTACCTATGGAAATTGGATGTACTAATTAAACTCTGCTGGCCCACCGTGAATGTATATAGTTTATTCACGCCGTCCATCCATTTTTCCATATCATTTTAAGGGTTGAGATCAAAATTGAAGTATATCCAAAGCTCAAGTGGACCACACCATAGGAAATAGATAGAATACTAATTTCCACAGTTGAAACCTTCCTATGGCTCACAGCTATGTTTATGACATGGATGAAGGGAAAACACAATATTAGCTTTGATCCAAAACTTCCGTGGCATCCAAGAATTTTTCAACGGTAGACTTTTAATTCACAATGTTTCTGTACTGTGGTTCACCTGAGATTAGTATATATTTATTTTAATGTCAAGCACTAAAATTATCAAATAAAATGGATGGTCTGTTGGTCTGTCGATGACATCGACGGGGTTTCGATGACATCGACGGATGTCTTAAATCTGTCTAACGGTCTGTCGATGACATCGACAGGGTTTCGATGACATCGATAGCAGTTGTTGATGACATTGAAGGTTGCTCGATGCCATCAATAATTCACAGAAATTTTCACCCCTGTTCGCTGGACAGTTTTGATCCGTCTTCGATGACATCGATGGACCTTCGATGGTATCGAAGACGTTACGTAGATTTTCTGCGGAAACGCTGATTTTGTAATTTTTGTTTCCTATTCCGATTCTACTTCTTACTAAACTTATATAAAGGGGTATATGCGGGATTGAGAGGAATTCTAAGGGCTTTCTAAAGGAGTTCCAAGGGTTCCTAAAAGGATTTTAGGGTTTTTAAAGGGTGTAGCAAGGGTGAGATTCGAGGTTGTTCGAATCCGGTAAGTCCTCACTCTTTGTAATTTCTATTTTCATAGTGGAGATCTGTCGCTTTGTGCCGTGGTTTTTTCCCGTAAGAGTTTTCCACGTTAAATTTGTGTTCTCTTGTGTGTGCTTGGTGTCATTGGATTGCTATCCTAAATATAAATCTGTGTGATTCCGCAGTACAAAATCCCAACAAGTGGTATCAGAGAAATCGTTGGGGCACAGATCTGAATCTGAGGGATTAGTAATAATGGCGAGTACCAGGTATGATATTGAGAAGTACTCAGGGAAAAATAATTTTGAGTTATGGAAGATCAAGATGATGAGTTCCTTAATCAAGCAAGGCGAAGATGGTGCTCTTGAGGAGCGAAGTCTACTATGACTGATGATGAATGGAATACTTTTGATAAGAAGGCATTATCATCGATCCGTTTATGTCTCACAGATGAGGTTCTCTACAACGTCATGAGAGAGAAAACTACGGCTAAGTTATGGGCGAAGTTAGAGGATGTCTATGCGGTTCTCTACAACGTCATGAGAGAGAAAACTACGGCTAAGTTATGGGCGAAGTTAGAGGATGTCTATGCGAAAAAATTCTCAGAAAATCCCTACACTTGAATCGGCCGTGGTATAACTTCAAGATGGCAGAGGGTGGAGATCTGGAGGCTCACATCAGTAATTTTAACAAATTAGTTTACAAATTGCTGGATATGGAGGAAGTGATGAAAGATGAAGAACAAGCATGTATGTTGCTGAATTCTCTTCTAGCGTCTTATAAGTCATTCAAGGACACAATGTGCTCAACGAATAAAACCCTAAGTGTTGACACCGTTATCTCAGCCCTTCAAGGGAAGGCTATGAGAAAGCTAAACGGCGACATGGAGACATCTTCTGATGCACTGTTTACAAGGGGTAGAATTCTGAATAAGGTTCGGGTTCTTCAGATTATAGATCCAAATCCAAGGGTAAGGGCAAAGGAAAGGTAAAGTGCTGGAATTGTGGGAAGGAAGGACATGTGAAAAAGGATTGTGAAAATCCTAAATCGAAGAGAGAAGATTCTGAGGCTTCATACAAGGAGTCCAATGCTACCATGTCTGATGGATCGAGTGGATGTGATGGTAATGTTTTTTTTTGTGTATACTATCAGGTGGCCATACGATGATCGTAAGGATAAGTGGATGTTAGAACATGAGCATCTTTTCACATGACTCCTTATCGGAGTTGGTTCATTAGCTACAGGGAGTGCGATGGTGGACATGTATTTATGGGCAATGACATTGCTTGTAATGTTGTGGCTGTTGGTTCGGTGCACATCAAGATGTTTGATGGGGTGGAGCGTACCTTGACTGATGTCAGGAACGTTCCTGATTTGAAGCAGAATCAGATTTCTCTTGGTGTATTTGAGGCTAAATAATGCAAGTACACAGGTATTGATAGTGCTATTAAGGTATCTAAGGGGGCACGGGTAATCATAAAAGCGCAACGGCTCGGTAACTTGTACAGGTTGATCGGGAGCACTTCCAAACGTGGAGCTGCAGTGGATGTAGCGGATTCCACCTCTACACGTGTGTGGCATGTTGGGCATGGCCACATGAGCAAGCAGGGAAGGAAGGCTGAGATGCGCGGACAGAGATACAGAGCAGGTGGAGTAGCCACATGTGAGAAGAATCACACGGCATGATTGCAGGATATCGGCGTGGTACAAGGACGACTCCAATATCATAGGGAATTCATCTTTTATTCTAATAGCTTTAGGTGAGCCTGGTGCTGAGAAGTGGAAGGTGATTATGGGCGATGTAATGAATTCGTTGTACCAGACCGACATATGGGAGCGGGTGGAGCTTTCAGTGGGCCAGAGAGCGGTTGGATGCAGGTGGATCTTCAGGAGGATACAACATAGATATAGGGTGAGGTTGATAGCGAAGAGTTATGCTGAGAGAGAAGGGTTCGGCTTCTCAGAGATATTCGTGTCGACTGTATAACATGTGTTTATTAGATCCGTGATTGGCGCTGGTTGGCCAATGTGATCTTGAGATGGAAAGATGGATGTGGAGTCTGCACTTCTGCAAGGAAAAGTGAAGAGCATATCTACATGAAGCAACCAGAGCGGTTCACAGTAAAATGGGCTGAGAAAAGACTTTGTAGGAGGTCGCGGTTCTACCTGTCGCCTAGGCAGTGGTTTGATTCCTTCATGGTGAGTCAGGAATTGGTGACATGTAGATCGCCAATTATGACATGTCTGAAATCAATGTATTGAAGACTTGGTTAAGTGGGACATTCAGGATGAAAGATTAGGGGGCTGCAAAGATGGTTCTCGGCATTGAGATTGAAGGAGGAGTAGGCTTTGGTAATCACAAGAGGATTACCTTGTGTGTAGGTATTGATCAAGGATGTGATGGGCCAGGTAAACCCGGAGAGCGTTCCCTACGCGTCTCTCCTCAAGTTTTCCTCAAGACATGTCCCAAAATAGATGAGGAAAAGCAGGATATCTTATAAGCCTTATTCGAATGCGGTTGGCAGTGTATGCCATGGTCTGGATTAGACCGGTTATTTCATAGGTTATCAATGTTGTGAGCAAGTACCCCGACAAGTAATATTGGGTAGCAGTGAGATGGTAATAAGACTACATCTTTTCTTTTGGGAAGACAGGAGCAAAGGTGGTTGGGCACGTGGACTCAGATCCAGCAGGCATGTTCACCTAAATTGTTCCTGCAGAGAAGTTCAAGTTATGTGTAACTTCTCTGGGCTTGGCGATCACAGAAAAGAAGGACAGAGTGTGCAAGAGAAGCTATGATGTGATGTAGAGATAAAAGAAGAGGACAAGAAGCTACACGGATGAAGATTGAAGACATGGTGGAGATTGTTATGGACATATGTCTTAAATCTGTTTGTCAGTCTGTCGATGACATCGATAGGGTTTTGATGACATCAACAGATGTCTTAAATCTGTCTGTTGGTCTGTCGATGACATCGACAGGGTTTCGATGACATCGATAGCAGTTGTCGATGACATTGAAGCTAGGTTGCTTGATGCTATCGATAATTCACGAAAATTTTCACTCCTGGTCGCTGGACAGTTTTGGTCCATCTGCGATGACATCGATGGACCTTTGATGGCATCAAAGATGTTACGCAGTTTTTTTGCAGAAACGCATATTTTAAGATTTTTGTTTCCTATTCCGATTCTACTTCTTTCTAAACTTATATAAAGAGGTATATGCGGGATTGAGAAGAATTCTAAGGGCTTTCTAAAGGAGTTCCAAGGATTCCTAAAAGGATTTTAGGGTTTTTAAAGGGTGTAGCAATGGTGAGATTCGAGTTTGTTCGAATCGGGTAAGTCCTCTCGCTTTGTCCCATTAAATCTGTGTTCCCTTGTGTGTGCTTGGTGTCATTAGATTGCTATCCTAGATCTAGATCTGTGTGATTCCGCAGTACAAAATCCCAACACAGAGTGGATAAAGTACATAAATCATGGTGGGCCCCACAAAGTTTACACAGTACGCCACTCTGTACGCAATCCGCTTCCTCGGGTGGCTCACTGGGCCCCACTAGCTTCTGACCGCAGCAGCTCCGCTGGAGGTGATTCAGCACTGAGCACTGTGGGGCCCACTATGCCGTATGTTTTATATCCACGCCGTCGATAATTTTTGCTAGTTTATTTAAGGCATGAGCATAAGGGCCCGTTTGGCCAACTGCATTAAGTAGGATTTAGGTGGATGAAATTGTAAAAGTAACAATAAATGTATGCGTAAGGTATTATCCCTGGATTGGGTGTATCCATGTTTTCCAATACCGTGTTTGGAATGTATGCAATTAAAAGTAAATCCCAGAATTTCCTTTCAAATTACACTTGGTAAAGGAAAAATTCATTATCCATGAGATTTGGAAATCCTATCTCACACTTTCCAACACAAGGCTCATTTTCCAGAGCCTATAAAATTAATTTTAATCTCATCCCACACTCCTTCCAAACATGCCATTCCCAATTTCAAGTTGGGATTCCAAATGCAATCCCACTAAATACCACTGGCCAAACAGGCCCCAAAAGGATTATACATTCTGTTTTCGTACTCCCGTGGGATTAACGAACATCATAACTGCACACCTTCATGTTAATCACTATCTCTTGGCACATGTGTAAGAGATCCGGACCATTCAACAGGTGAGAACACCCATAAATGATATTACTGGAAAAATCTGACCAGTAAGATCCACAGATGGGACACCCATGTACTAAAAAGAAGATAATCAACGGTCAATATTCATGTTCGCGTTCAACCCTTTGTGCGTGGCATATGAAGGAGTCGCCCTCTTTAAATACCTTCTTCGCTCGATTTAACAGCCTCATTATCTAATTCCTTTCTATTCATACTCCTGTTACTCTGCTCTCTGATTCCTCTTCTTCCTTCAAAATTCAAGAACACCATTCAAACGCTCTGAATCTTTTTTCCTTTCTCATGGAAAATCGTGCGTTGTTCTTCTTCTTCTTCTCGCTCTTCATCTTTTCAACAATCCCATCCCTCTCCCTCTCCCAACAGCTTCCCGCAACAGGTGAATGGCGCCTCCTGCAGAAGAGAATTGGCATCTCAGCCATGCACATGCAGCTCATCTACACCAACCAAGTCATCATGTTCGACCGCAACGATTTCGGACCGTCCAATCTCTATTTCCCTGACGGTCGATGCCGATTGGACTCCAACGATACCGCCCTCAAGATCGACTGCACTGCCCACTCCCTCACATACAACATCTCATGATATTTTTGGATAAACCAGTTTAGCAATGTTATCACAATAATATTGTGAGATTTTCAAAATATTAGTAGTTTTTTATTTTTCATAATTTTATTAAAATTTTTATTTAGATATTAACACATAAATTATGCAAAATATAACTAATTCATTATACAATTATATATTTAACATTTTAAAATTATTTATTAATTTATAATAATTATTTTTTTAATTTGGATTTTTTGTAAATAACTAATAATAAGATGTTTACCAATACCCACATAAAAATAATATATTTGCAAATAACTATATAGTTAATTAGAGTTGGACATGAATGGAGTTAGCTTAGTTAGCTCGCTCAACTCGACTTAGAAAAGCTTGACTCGACTTGGCTCGAAACTAGGTTCAAGCTGAGTCGAGTTGATTCAACTCCTAAATCTCAGTGAATGAATGATTTAAATCCAATTATTTAACTAATCCAATTGATCATCCAATAATTAAGTTTAAGATGCGCACGCTCTCTTAGTTGCCACCACATAACATTTCATAATCTCATGGTCCACCTTGTCCTAAGATGACCGTTATCCTTCGTACAACATGATCTAAATGAAGGGATGGTTACACCTTAGTCATAATGCTAGCTACACATGACTCAAAACTAATAATCATCCACACATGGATCCATAACAAAAAATAATCTAACCACTTGAATTCTCCAAAACCATAATCAAAATTAATCCAAGTACTTAGATTCTCTGATCGAGCCATAATCATAACCATAACAATCGCATTACTTGTGGATAGGTGGGTCCTTGAGATGTAGCATTCTAATCACATATGTTTTCCATCACAATATCATGATGTGAACATACCGAGTCTATTCTCATAATATTCCATCATATAACATATCTAGTCATAGCATAGATGCATATTTACCTCATAATCAATCCAAAATCATATCCGATAGTTCACTCACATATGTTGAGGGTCAAATATTGCATACTAGACCCCAGTTTACTGTTTAATGGCACATTTAATTGTATTTGTGATGCAGGGTGTATTTACGAGCTTGGATCGAAATAGGTGGCTAAAAGCATGGAATTAACGCTTTGATGACACCAAGGCAAGGGACGGACTCCAGGGGACCAAGATCGACGGATGTATACACCAGAGATCCGAAAAAACTAAGAAACTGAAGTTCAAGTGGCCTAAAAGTCAGCCAGAATACAAGATCACAGGGTTCTCACCATCCGTTTGGCTCGAATATTCATACATGGCCTGAGGACCATAAATTAACTGTACACGTCAATTTTTAGCTCTTGGATCCCTACAGAAGAGGGCCAACAGACAGGTCAGTCCATAAATTGGTGAATTGGGGCCCGCCTGGTATCTGAATATGCGTCATTTTGTGTCCCAACCGTTTAAATTACATGAGGAAAGGAATGGACGGAGCGGATTGTTCGGGCACATCAAGGAGGGACTCACTTTACAGGGTGCGTGTGCAGAGCACATGCACAAGCGCTGTGCACCGAACGACGTAAGTCAGCCAGCGTTGCGCTGACCGACGTTTTCTTTCAAAAAAAACGAAAGACGCAACAACGTCTTCGCTGCCGGCGCCGGGTCGCTATTGTGGGCCCCACTCGTCGTCCTTTTCGATGATCCGAATCGTCCAAGTGCCTCAGGGGGTGGCCACGACCCTTACCTAGGTGATCTTATTGTCACATGCAAGCGACTGTGTGAATTGCTCGTGTAAAACGCAGGATGGACGGCAGCGAGCAAAGTTTAGTGGACCACATCTAAGTCAATACAATCTTACCATTCCTGGGCGGATTTTCGTCGGGAATCTTATGGACGAAGTGGATTTTCCACCCGACGTCGATATGGGGCCCACCGAACATCACAGCGTCGGCTACGCAGGCTCTGTTTCGCAAATAGAGCCTACGGACGAGTCTTGTGGGCCACCATCATGGTCCATATGATGGATCTGGACCGTCCGTAAGGCTTTAAAAGGCCCTATAAACATGGCCTAGGTGACCAAATCTTAGAAGACCATGGAGTTCAAAATCCATTCGTCCAAATAAAAGGCTAACGGTGCAAGAAAAAAAATGGATGGGACACACCAAATTCGGTCCAGAAAACGTCCAGTTTTACTGAAATTTCAGGAGAAATTCAATGAACGGAATGGATTCTTCCGTTACCAATGATAATGGCCTTCTTTCAGGAGTCCAGCATGAGTGCGAACTTTTCCTGTTGCTGCATAACGAGCTACGCACAGACCACCGCTATCTTTGTGCCGAAATTGCTTCCCACGTTTTTCCAGCCACCGACTGAAACATTCTATAAAAGGGAGAGAGCTGGGACGTGCAAGGGGCATTCAGGAGCGGCCGTGGAGGCATTCTATTTTCCAGAGCCGATGGTGGACGGGAGATCAAGAGAGAGTTTGTTTTCTTGTTTTGTTTTATTTTTTTTTTATATATAAGAGATTAGCCTAAATCATGTCTTCTCTAGGCTAAACCTCTTAGCTAGGGCTAAGAGGTGCAGCTTGTAGTGAGATGAAAGATTATATTTTATGCTTTTAATTTAATTTATGAATTGAAGTTGATTTTAGTTGATTATTAAGGGAATACTTTCAGTTTTTAATGGTTTGTTGTGACTGAAACTACAATAGATCTGCGATGGCTCTGAGTATTTCTTTTTCCTTTTTATGTTTATGACATCAGGAAGCCCTGTTGTTCCATCGTCTCCTGGGCATGGTCGGATGACGGTACCCTTCCTAACCCTCATAGCATGTTGATTGGTTGGTAATTAGTTTAATTCTGTTGTTTGCTTTGCCTCTTGGGCATGGTTTGGTGATGGAATCCATTCTAATTCATATACCTTTCATTTCTTGACAACTATATCAATGGCAGTTCAGTTAATTTTCATGATTCGTGAAACAGACGTAAGATCTCCCTGATCTCTACAAGTGGATCCTTTAATCCCTAGTTTCTCTCCTCTGAATTCCTTAAGTTTTAATTTAATATTGCACCATTATTCATTCGATTTTATCTGATTTAGATTACATCTTAGTATAGTTCTAATTCTACGTAGTTTCAGATAACGTACAAGTATTAGTCCCTTGGGATTCGACCTCGGTCTTACCGAGTTTATTACTACATCACAACCTTGCACTTGGGGAGTGAACAACATACACGAAATAGTTCTTCGAATTTCCAGTAATATATTATCATATAAAAGCCATAATAACTATTATCAAACAACATACAAATGAGTCCCAAGATAATCTAATTCAAAACTAAATTACATAGGGTTTATTCGGATGGGCAAACCAAGTTGACTGGGCAGGCTAACTTGATATAACGAGTTGACTCACTGAGTTTTACGTCTCCACATGTTCCATAAGCATTCAGCCTCCATTACAACATTAAATTACCACAATAATTCAAGTTATGTGGTTTTTATCATCATATAATTATCAATCACGTACCCATGTATAATATAGTTTGAAATCTTAACCCAAACTTGAACAAATTTTAATTCAAACAATCTAATTCATGTAATTAACATTCAAATACACCATCACAACTATCATCACAAATCAGAATTTGAATCAAGCAATCGATACCTGAAAAACAATCTAGATCTACATAAAGGCTAATTACTGTTGAGAGAAGCTTAAATGTATCCTCACCTTTGCTATTAAATGATCTAGATGATGCCAAGATAATGGTGATGAGGGCCACACTTTCAAGGAGGTCCACACATACGGACGGTAGAGATGATGGAAAGTCCAAATAGGATGGATGGCTTGAGGGTGTAGGGACGGTCCTCTCTCTCTCTCTCATATTTCAAAATACAATCATTAAACTTCCACCTGCCATCCAATCCATACCTCTTAAAATAGATAATCATCTATTTTCCTAGTAATTATAAAAGTAACATTTTTTTGTTGTTGTAATTTTCCATTGTATGTATCCCGGAAAATATCATATTATTAAAAAGGAAATGTTTGGTGAATGGCTCACCAGATGAGTAGCTTCTATCTTTCAGTTGGCAAGCTTGCTCTTAGCAGACCTTACCGGATGAAGTAGGTTATGTAACACGTGACTGGACCTGGTTTGACTGAGGACGCTGCCAATAGCCACTGGCTACTGGTAGGTGCTTTGTAGGCCGCCTCACCATGAGTATATGTTTCATCCACGCTGTTCATCCATTTTTAAAGATCATTTTATGCCATAAGTCAAAAAATGATATAGATTCAAATGTCGAGTGGACCACATCACAGCAAAAAGTGTTGATTGAACTCACTACCATTAAAAACTTTTTGGGGCCACGAGTTTTGGATCAAGCTGATGTCTATTTATTTTTTCCCTAAATACAGGTCTCTATGACAGTGGGCTATAGGAGTTTTTTAATAGTGGACATTCAATCACCACTGTTTTCCTATAATGTGGTCCACCTGAGATTTAGATCTGCCTAATTTTTGGGTTAAAGACCTAAAATGATCTAGAAAAATGGATGGACGGCGTGGATAAAAACCTACATCATGGTGGGACTCCCAGAGCACCGACCATTAGCCACCTAGCTCCTGGTAGTCAATTGTCAAACCGTATCCTACGTGATCCATGTCTTGGTTCTGAAAAGTGGGGTCCACAGTTCATTAATCTAGAACAACGGTCTGTTGTTTCAACCTTTGATGGCCATGCCACAAAAATCTCTCAGTATATCCCATTCTTTCGATTGATGGTGGACGAGACCATATTCACCTAAGAAAGGGACCAAGATACACGGCTCGGATATTTCAATCTGGGAGATTTTTGGGAGATGATCCATCCAAATTTTTAAACAACAAACCCAATTGTCTGGATTACCGAAACGTGCAAATCCACTGGTTGGGCTCAAATTTTTCTCTGACAAAAACTGTTTGATGTATGATGGATGATGCTCATGCACATGAAAATTACTTAAAATTGCATACTTTTCATATAAATAATTAAAATTAAACCGTCCAAATTACTTGAGCCAGTTTAGATGTATCATGGTCCCTCCACAGCAACCAGTCTCCTAAAAATAAAAAATTTAAAAAAAAAATGAAAAAATGAAAACCGTGGATGATAATCCCAAAAATATACCATACTCCAGCTCTTCTGCACCAATCTGCTTGCATTTTCTATTTGAGTGTGGACCATTGCTGCTTTTCTCATCTTAACCATCCATTTATAGTATATAAATCGAAACTTTATCCATTAAAGATTTCTTTGCATGCCCATTCACCGTAACGAACGGTCTGGATCACGCGAACAAGAACCCCACTTGCACATCTGAAAAATCAAGAATAACTCCCGCGGGATTAACAAACATGATAACTACACACCAAAAGTAAGATAATCAACGGCCGATGCACATCTCTGCGTGCAACCCTTTATGCATGGCATCTGAAGGAGGCGCCCTCTATAAATACCTTCTTCGCTCGATTCAACAGCTTCATTATCTAATTCCTTTCTCATTACACGCCTGTTACTCTGCTCTCCAATTCCTCTTCTTCCTCCAAAATTCAAGAAAACCATTCAAACGCTCTGAATCTTTTTTCCTTTCTCATGGAAAATCGTGCGTTCTTCTTCTTCTTCTCGCTCTTCATCTTTTCAACAATCCCATCCCTCTCCCTCTCCCAACAGCTTCCCGCAACAGGCGAATGGCGGCTCCTGCAGAAGAGCATTGGCATCTCAGCCATGCACATGCAGCTCATCTACACCAACCAAGTCGTCATGTTCGACCGCACCGATTTCGGACCGTCCAATCTCTATTTCCCTGACGGTCGATGTCGATTGGACTCCAACGATACCGCCCTCAAGATCGACTGCACTGCCCACTCCCTCACATACGACGTTCAATCCAACACCGTTCGTCCTCTCACCGTCCAGACTGACACGTGGTGCTCATCCGGCTCCGTTCTTCCCAACGGCACCTTCGTACAGACCGGCGGATACAATGACGGGGAACGCGTGGTTCGCACATTCGCCCCATGTATGGGTGGCCCACTATTTGAAGATTGCGATTGGATGGAGAAGCCCCATTATCTTTCTGTCCGTCGTTGGTATGCCTCAAATCAGATTCTGCAAGATGGACGGGTGATCATCGTAGGTGGACGTCGACAATTCAGTTATGAATTCTTTCCGAGGAACTCCTCTCAGCCGGCGAATTACTGGCTTCGGTTCTTGATAGAGACACGGGACGTCGACGAGAACAATCTTTACCCCTTCTTGCACCTGCTACCAGACGGGACTCTTTTCATCTTTGCAAATGATCGTGCCATCACATTAGATTACATCAACAATCGTCTGGTCTGCAACTATCCACCTATCCCAGGTCGGGACCCACGGAATTTCCCTAGCTCTGGATCATCCGTACTGCTCCCGCTGCATCTTGATCATGATATCGATGGTGTTGATGGCCTGATAGCCGAGGTGATGGTATGTGGCGGGGAGCCACGTGGTGCATTCAAGCGAGCCGAGAATGGAACATTCTTGCCAGCTTTATCAAGCTGTGGACGGCTGAGAGTCACTGATCATGAGGCCCAGTGGGAAATGGAAGAAATGCCGATGGCCCGAGTGATGGGAGACATGCTGCTGCTCCCTACAGGCGATGTCTTGATCATAAATGGCGCAGCCAATGGAACATCCGGGTGGGAGCTGGCGCGGAACCCGATCACGACACCCGTTCTTTATCGTCCATCTGATCCAGTGGGCCAACGGTTCCAGATCCTAAGTCCATCGCCAATCGCTAGGCTATACCATTCATCAGCTGTCGTGCTTCCTGACGGTCGGATCCTCGTTGGGGGCAGCAACCCTCATATGCGTTACAACTTCACAGCTGGCGTGGATTACCCAACGGAGCTAAGCATCGAAGCGTTTTCGCCGCCCTACCTTGATATGCAATACGCTCGGTTAAGGCCACAGATCACATTCACTGTGCCCGACCAGCTCCTATCGTATGGCCAGCCGATCACCATCAATTTTTTATTGACGTCCTACATGCCGCAATCTGGACTGTCCGTTACAATGCTGGCCCCGTCATTCACGACGCATTCTACCGCAATGAATCAGAGATTGCTGGTGTTGAAGGTGACGCGGGTGGTGCAGGCACGGCCCTTGATGTATCAGGTGAACGCAATTGGACCGCCAACGGCTGCGATCGCACCGCCTGGTTACTACATGCTGTTTGTTGTGCATGCAGGGATTCCCAGCCCTGGAATGTGGGTGACGATGCAGTGATTTTTTTTAATTTTTTATTTTTCCTTCAGTTTGTATTTATGGGGAATGCTATTTTTCTCTCCCACAGAGATTGATGGCTCCAACCTTGAAGGTAGTTTGATATCCAAATTACACTTGTCAGGGGTGAATTGTCACTTTTGGGGATTTAAATATCATTTTTATTTTTTCATGGGAGAAACCCCATTGATTGATTTAATTGGGCTTTTTTTTTAACGGTTTGTATTTTATGTGGCATTTTTTTCATGCAATTTTGCATGTTGTATGTTGAAAGAAATGAAATCAGAAGAAGTTTGGATCTCTCTCTCCCTTAGTTTGCTTTAATACTCTGGCAAAGTGTGATGAATGATACGCAGTTCAAATTTACTGAGAAATTGCATACGTGGAAACAAGCAATTAGCCTAAGCTATCCAAATTTAGGTACTAGTTTAGGTGCATAATTGACAAAATATTGCTGTATATTTGTTGGACGGTTAAAAATGAAAAATATCCAATATTCTGATTTAAAAATAAAGAAGTGTCCATGAATCAGAGGTTTGAATTGTTAGACTAGTCTAAGTTTCGGCGGGTCCCACGGTTTATTTGGTTTTATTTGACTTCATACATGACAAGGGTACCATTTATAAGTTCCTGTGTATGAAGCTTACATGAGAAATAATATTGACTTCCACAAAACAGTTTGTGGGAAGGATATTAAGCACTTTATACATGTGAACTTGGTCCACTTATATGAGATCCGGAACATTCATCCAGCAGTCCCTGCCATGGATGGATAATAGCCCAAAAAAATCAAATCACACAAAAGCATTTAACTGGAGGATTTTTGAGGATTCCATGTGGGTGGCTAAAAGAAATCAATCAACAGTCTGATGGGTATCATCTTTGAGATACAGTCATCTACTGCACAATGCAAGAGATGAACAGTGGATCTCCGATATGTGTTGCTGCATGTACAAGGACAGAGTTCCTGATTTCTAAGAAAAAAACAAAGTTGCTAAGATTCATATCCTTTCTCACAATATAAACAGCTAGATTCAATCCAACTAGCATGCACAAAATCACTTTTAGCTCTTTCAGATCCCCAGCATGGTTGTATCAAATGAATGTCACTCAAGCATGATGAAAGATGCAATATTGTAAAAGGATGGAAGTAAAATACACATGCATAGTATATACATATTAAACAATATATTACTCTGTTTTTCAGTTCCTACAAAGATGCATGATTTTCTAAATAGTTACATATATTACAGCTGTGGTATGGTGCCTGTTTTGGGGTGAGAACGCAACATGGGGAACATAGCTGCCCATGACTATTTTACAGGAACACTCAAAAAAGAAAAAAGAAAAAGCTAGAGCTTTGCCAAGCCCACATGCACCTCTACATGTGGCCACATATGCCGACTTAGGGAGCTGTGCATCAGGCGGACCATCCCCACTGCATAAACAGCCTAGCACAAAATTTGGATGGTCAATTCAACAGGTATCTATACATGTTTGAAAGCAACACAGCTTCAAAAAACTACAAATGATTCATGTTCAACATACATGTGTGGCCCACCTAATGATTTGATGCACAGCATCAAGTAATTTTTAAACAGGGAGAGAAATCTGATGCACTGCTCACTCATTCATATGTAGAAGTGACTGTGGGATTAGCAAAACTCATCAAACAAAAGCTTCACTTGTATAACTGCACATACTTTTTACGTGTGCTGACATGCACAACATACTACTTGGGCATCACAAGGGCTTCCAGACTGTCAGCACCTCCTGAAACATCTCTACCATCAGTTCCCTATCCGCATGCATGAAGAAGCTGTTGATCTCGTCTCTAACATCATATATCTTGCCAAAGTCGAACAGATACATCAAACACCCTTTCTTCAGCTTCTCCAGCTTCTCCAGCTGGGTGACGATGCAGTGATTTTTATTATTTTTATTTTTTATTTTTTTTGCCTTCATTTTGTATTTATGGGGAATGATACTTCTCTCCCACAGATCAGATTGATGGTTCCAACCTTGAAGGTAGTTTGATATCCAAATTACACTTGTCAGGGGCGAATTGTCACTTTTGGGGATTTATATATCATTTTTTATTTTTTCATGGGAGAAAACCCATCGATTGATTTAATTGGGCTTTTCTTTTAACGGTTTGTATTTTGGGGTGGCATTTTTTTCATGCAATTTTGCATGTTGTATGTTGAAAGACATGAAATCATCGATTGGATTGGTTGTCTGAAATCAGAAGAAGGTTGGATCTCTCTCTGTCTGTCTCTCTCCCCCTTGCTTTAATACTCTGGCAGAATGTGATGAATGATACGCAGGCAGTTCAAAATTACCGAGAATTGCATACGTGGAAACAATAATTAGACTAAGTTATCCAAATTTGGTACCATCGTAAAAAAAAAAAAAAACCTGCCTATCACTCTTCTTCAATTTTTGCTCAAAGATGTTTTGACTTCTAACTACTTTCATTTTGTACCGCCAGAATTTTGTCCGCAGCTCAGATGAATAGATCATCTGGTACGTGTAAACTTTGATATACGAGCCATCCATGATAGGTTCCAGTAAATGTATGGACGCGATCTGCTTGTGCCTCACGCCCACATGAAATTCCCGTGCTAGGAAGATACGTGGGGCCCACTGAGATGTCAGTGAGAGATCCACTCCGTCCATTAGTTTCTCCCGTTCTTAGGACACGATCCCAGTAAATGAGGCAAATCCAAAACTCCGGTAGACCACGCTTTAAGAAACAATGGGGATGAAACACCAATTGTCGGAACCTTTTTAGGGCCATAGAAGTTACGGATCAGGCTAATATTAGTTTTTTTTTTCCTTACTATAAATTCATCCCAGTTAGAACGACCATATGATCGGTTTGCATGGCATATAAACATCATAGTGAGTCCGAGGACAGTTTCTGCATATGCCATACTCCATCTTTACTCACATCCTGGCCTGAATTGCCTATCCAATGCTTTTTGACAAATAAAAAATAGTTAAATTACTCTTAGACATCAGACCTAAATTGCATATCCAATACAACATGACAAAAATGAAGGTGCATTGTGTACTGAATGTGTGAGCCCACAGTAATATATTTGTTAGTATCTACGTTGTCCATCCATTTTTATTTTTTTTTCCAGCTAATTTTAGGGCATGAGACCCCAATTGAAGCATATACAAAGCTCAAGTAGACCACACCACAGGAAACAGTGGAGATAATGACGTGCACTGTTGAAACCTTCTTAGGGCCACAGTGATGTTTGTTTGTTATCAACGTGTTTATAAGGTCACACAAATATCAGCTTGATCTAAAACTTCCATGGCCCTTCAATTTTGGGTTCATGCCCTATAATGAGAGGAAAAAATGGATAGACAGAGTGGATAAGATACATACATCACAGTAGGCCCCATAGAGGTTACTTAGTACACAATCCACCCGATCAAAACAGCTCTTGTGAAGATAACTTTCACACACACACACCAAAATATGACATTTTGTTGGTGTGCATGAAAAAAATAAAAGAAGAAGGGTTGATTGCATTTATAATTTAAGAGTTATTTAATACGTACAACACCATCACCATCGGTTCACACTTAGCACAAAGCCATTATAAGTAATTCCACTTTCATTTGTAAGGGATATGATTTTCCCACTTGGGAGATATTTGGAACGTGGACCATCGCTGAACCATTGGACTTATCCATAGTGGGGCCAATCATATCAACCGCTCGGATCACTGAATCATGGGATCCACTAACAGAAACCGAACGCCCAAGTGTATTGTACGGCCCTGACCATTGCAGAAAGCCCGTTCCCACCTGATGAACGGGCCTTCTTGATTTGCCCCATGTGATTTTCATGGACCAGTTTGACTTATGGGACATGGATATCGTACTCGTGTATGACACTGACACAACCCCACCAATCTCCACCTAGGTATCCTGAAAAACCCACGGTTCCATTTGGGCAGGAATGGTACCCGAAACCTATAGATAGGATCTGGGTCGGCATCTTCAAGATCTAACTCGGAGCCAGCAGGACCCGACCCCGGGTACTCTTAGGACCCAACCCGAACAACGGTGGCACCCGGCAGATATGGAGCCCAGTGATGTTTCCACGGAATCCTACCCGACCATCACATGCATCACCTCATAAAGCCCTTAGATCCCAGAACTCAGCCTGACCTAAAACTCAGATGGGCCAGAGTACAGGGAACATATCGAGTGGGGGCACCAACCGTTGGTTAGTATGGGGCACTCGCTGTGTTGTTTGTGTAATCAAGACAGTTCACACCCTTCATCTATTCCAGATGAAGGTTCAGACAAAGATTCAGGCTGTTTGGAGGCTCAGGTAGGCCCTTATGAATTCAAGGGTAGGCGTTCCATCTCAACTCATACCCTTTTCTGTGGCCCACCTTAGTTTGGATCAGAGATTTGGGTACTGGAGGTTTTCTCAGGTGACGCATCTGATAGACCGGCTGGATGGTTTGAATAAATGACGTGGACCCACATCTGCCATGGTACCACCATAAGCTAACCTTGGTACCAGTACCACTACAGCGTGGCCCATTTCCGGCTTAGCATGCTCAACCAAAATCCTAAGATCTACAGAGTAAAAGTCAGTGATTCATTTCAAATAAACGCATTGAATCTCATTCATTTTATGATAAATAAATAGATTATTTACAATTCCAACTCCCAATTACAATTTGATCTATATAGATGGCTATAGAAGAGCCTGTTTGTGTTGACAAAATCATAGAAGGATTCTGATTTCCAATCACCAGCAGTTTCTGATATGGGATCCGTGTTTCCGTTGTCTGGTGGGAATGTGCCAAATGATACAAATGCGTTCCGGTTCCCAGAATGAACTGAAACTCCGGCTTAATCCAACATGGCTCCCATGTCAGATAATCAGAGCCATGTCAATCTGTGATTGAAATCCACTGGATTTTGTTTATGTAAAGACCATAAAAGAGACGCATATCTTACAAAAACCAATCAAATCAACCCACATTCCTACAAAATTCCAACTGTGCAGGCAATACTCAAATCATTACTCGAGCAGCAGTCTGTCTGGTCTCAAATTTACCTGGATGCCCCAGCAGCAGTAGTGCCCTTATCATATCCCCCTTGCTGCTCCTCTTTCACGAACTCTTCCAGTAGTGTCCGCTGCCTCTGTGTCAGATTCCTGCCCAGAAAAATAAAAAATAAAAATTCCATCAGAAATTGTTCTGAAACAACAACGCAAACCTGCAGGACTAAATGCTCATACCTAAATGTCACATGCATGAATGTGATCCAAGCTGCTCATCAGATAGCACCATGTGGACCACAACTGTACATTGGATGTGTACTCTTTTTTTTTTTTTTTAGAGATTACATTGGATGTGTACTGCTGATACTTCCTTCTAACCGACCATTTCTTTCATCCATATTTGGCCATCGTGATGGTAGGACCAACCAGGATATTGGGACAGGGAATTCATATAGTGGGCCTACCTGAGTGGCTTGGATCTAGCACACGTGTGAGTGAGAGCTCCATGAAGTTCATCCAAATGAGGGCTCTCCAAAATATTTTTCTTCGGAGTGACATCTAAGTAGAACCGGCTTTTCTGCTTGTATGGGAGAAAACACCTATGCCTTGGCTGAGGGATGGCGTATAACATTAATAAAACATCTAAAAGAAAAATAAAACTTACGTTGGAATGTGGACGTTAAAATGAACATATTGGTTCCCATAGGAGGCAGAGTTTCTCATCTTTATTCCTGAAGGACATCAGTAGAAACTAGTTATCTTCACTACAGCAAAATAAGGATATCAGATCCAAGTATCAGTTCTATAATGAATGTGAAGATCATGGCCATTTTAGGAGCAGAACAGAAAATTTTGGAATTTATACTCTTGGTAGAATTTCAAAAAAAAAAAAAAAGGGGTGTGAAATGGGGTTCCTATGTGTTCTATCATCCACACAAGTATAAATCCCATCATCGTCATATTATTATAATTATTGTTGTTGTTGTTATTGTTGTTATTATTATTATTATCATCATCATCATCATTATTATTAGCACTACAGCTACTACTACTACTACTACTACTATCCAGATGCTCCCCAGACCACAAGAGAAACAGTATGTGACAGCAAAAAGGATCCTCATCCATTTCCCTGCGCATATCAGGGCAACCTGGATAACAGTGACTACAATGCATGGACTGGTGTTTTTCCACCTTTTCATCCTCAAACAAGATTCAATGTGTTCAGGTAGTATCTGAAATGTATGGAATGTTAATTTGGGCAGCAAAGCATCCCACCAATCCTGCTACCAAATGGACACCCAAATGCACTCCAAGTACTAAATTGGAAACAGACCATCATACAGTAACCATAAAAATTGGAAGTCCGTAAAAGCATTTTACCACTCTTAGATGTGAAACCAGCATCATAGGAAATGATACTAATAGGAAACACTCCTAAAAAAGGATGCCTTCTATACAGTGAAAATCTGAAAAGAAACAAAAAAAAAAAAAAAAAAAAAAAAGGTCATTTCCATTTAGTCCTCACCTTTGCCCTTTAAAACAACCTTCTGGCCAGGTTGGGTACCTTGCTGAACCTGCAAAAAAGAAAAAAGTTGCCACCTGATGGTCTCTCACTGGTAACAAAAAATATTTCTTCAGGAAACCCAACAGGACTAGGGGTGAAAGTGGACCAGACCAGCCCACCTGGCCCATTTCCAGCCCGAAATTGGGCTGTGTAAAGGCCCTTTGGGGAATGAGTTTGAGGTCCAATAACTAGATGGGTTGGGTGTACGTTGCATATGCATAAAGACCACACAGCCGTGCCTGGCTTATTCATTACTATAGGATGGGTAACTAGATATGCATAAAGGCCCGTTTAAAAGCCCAGCGCAGGGCAGCCTATTTAACCCTGTAGGTACTTGGCTAGCAGGCTGTGCTGGGCTTGGACCTAGATGCATATGTAGCGGTTTGGTCTGGCTTGGGCCCAAGAATCTACCTCAGCCAGCCCTCGAGACAGTCCAGCCCAACCAATTTACATGCCTAAACAGGACTGGTCTTGGGAGCAAGGAAACAAAACTCGGTGGAAACCAAGTCACCGTCACTATTTCAGACCAACTTTCTAAACATATGTATATTTTGACCAAGCCAGAACAGATCAGAATGAGTCTTGATCATGGTGTGCCGTAAAGGCTGTTACATAAAGGTAACAGTGGCACCGTTACACGTTACGGGACCTTAACAGCCGTAACAGCTGTTATCGAAAAAAAAAATGACATGTAACCACCGTTAACAGCCCGTTACGCCGCCTGTAAAGGCAGTAACAGCCCTGTAATGGTCTGTTACGGGGCAAATACAAGTTTTTTGGACTTTTTTTTTTCAACATTTCAGGGCAGATGTAGCTTTTTCGTGTTTTTTCTTTCGATAAAAAAGAGACTGTAACAACCATTACGGGGGCCGTAATAGCCGTTATAACCCGTATCGTAAAGATAATGGTGGTGGCTATTATGGCCACTATTACTGTTACGGAATACCTTGGTCCTGATGGTTTTGGTCCCAGGTGAGTCACAATTTGAAACTAAGCTTTAATTCCTCGCTTATGAGCAATGCCTGATAAAGAAGAACATATATTGGTGTGGAGATTCAGACATACCTTAATAACTACATCTCCAGTAAGAGTTGGGACCTGAACGGTTCCTCCCAGAACTGCCTACACAGAAGCAAACCAACAGCTTCCATCAGTAGAGAAGTATTACACTCATTGGAAAAATTTTAAAGGTTGTGTTAGATGTTGTGAAGTGGCGAGGAAGTTCTTTCCTGTGTTTTCCTGTGTTACCCAAGTATGGGTACATTTATCGAGTACTGCAAGAATCTGGTTTGGCAGATCCACAAGATCGAAATTTTCCGGATATGGGTACTCCAAGGATTGGTCATTGCTCATAAATATAAACCCTAACAATCGTAAGTTGAATTTGTTCCCGATTGGAACAATTTATGAAAAACTTCTAAATAGCTGATAAACTAGATTTCAAACCCAGTAAATCTGGATTTCATCAGGAAAGAGGCATCCCTGGTCCTCATCCTTAACCATACCCTTATCCAAGCTAATTGGGTTGAAGCCTCGAAGGATTCAAGTATATAGCTTCCTTGGAAATATGGATAAAGTCATAAAAACCCAAACAGAACCGATCCCTCCATCCATAGCGGGAAGCAAAATGATGATGAAGCATAATCCTATTGTCCATGTTTGAAATGTTGGCAAATTTTGAGTGTGATGCAAACTGTGATCAACTATTTCAGCTCCGATATGATTCCCATCAAAGGTTAAAGCTGCATTTCTTTTTAATATAGGTCAGGAGTTCCTTGTATAAGAGTCAAATGATGTTTGGGTTGGTTCTGTCCTTGAGGAATCATGCTGACATCAGGGTGGACCACCATCAGAAAGAAATGGATGCCTTACGAGAAACCATGACATGTTTTTCTTTCTCCCTATTTGTTTCAAATGCTATGGCTGACCTGATTAGCAGACTGTCCAGATTCTTTGTCCAGAGAATCAACATAGTGGGATCCAGTTGATTGACAACTTGGATTTTCAATATAGGTGCTACCTCAGGACATGTCAGCATGTAAAAGGGTTCAGTTATACACATGCCTAGGATTGGCGAAACTCTATAAATAGAACAATAATATGGAGTAGAAACTTGGTACATTATTTTTCCACTGTAGATGATGACAAACACAGTAGTCTCAGTTAGATTATGATCCTCAATTTTGTATCAACCTCACTAAAAATGGAGCAATAAATACCTGAGTGATGCTTAGAACAGCATCCACATGAATGTCGGGGCCTTCTCTTCGAAACACAGGGTCTTCCCACACCTGCGATAAATACTTTATGCAATAACCTTCGAAGCAATAGCAAGTCCTTCCAGCAATCTAGTTACCACTAGGATCGTCGACCAGCCAGGCCTGGGCTGGGATGGGTGGGGCTGAACCCTGCCCGTGAGAGAATTTTTATAGTCATCTTCCAATTTTAGAGGACAAGCAAGAAGGTACAATCCAATGAAGAAGGGCATCAAGAAAGGCAAAGACAGACGAGAGTGAGCGAGCAAGCAAACATCCTTTTTTTTTTTTTTTTTTTTTGTCAATATGCCCTTGCATGTATAAAAACTTGCATGCATAAAAACTGAAAAATAATAGAACTTAACTTTAAATAAATAAATAGGTGCTGAACAGGACCACTAACCTAGGGTCCAATGGGCCATAAAACTTGGCCTGGTGTTTTGACTTGAGTATGAGACTTATGCCCAGCCCATGTCCAGATGGGGCAGCCCAAGTGGGTCTGACTTATCAACTCTACAAGCTGGTCCAGCCCATTGATGGTCTACTTGCCATGACCGAAATAATGAAAGGAATGGACAAGTTACCTTGACTGTAACATAAAGATCACCAGGTCGATTGCCATCAGGATCCGCTCCACCACTTCCATAAATCCTCATTGTTTCATTATCATCCACCCCTGCATAGATCACCACGCCCAAAAGAAGCCCAGCATGCATCATTACAAAAAGCTTATGCACAAATGCATGCATGACAAGCAACAACACCGAAAGACAGTTTATTCTCGAATCCCTTCCATTCCATCAGCACATGTTTTTGCTACTTAAAGATGTTAGATGAAAAAAAGACGTGCAGACAGGTAATTGCGTCAGTTATGCCCAACAATGCATGGTTGGGTCCTGTAAATAATGAAAAAGTATTATGCTTAGCTCCAAGTGTGTAATCACCTGTCTTTTAACATCTCATGTTTCACTAAAAAATTTCACTATCTTCCCAACATACTGTTTGGATTCATTGAAATATAAATTGAGGAAATGTCACTTTTGTAAAAATAGCATTTTTGTTGTTTGTTTTTGTAAATTTCTTGGAAACGTCATTTCCATCTCCCTCTAATTTCCTGCAAAATACCCCTTTTTCATTTCCTTGCCTAGACTTATGAAACGCCATTATGAAGAAATTGAGGGGAAATGAGGAAATAAAGTGCCCCACATGGTAGACACATGTGCCACCACCCATCTTTTAAGTACCCAACATGTGCAACTGTCCATCTTCAAGTGCTCCACATGTGCCAATGTGTCATATGTGCAGCATGTGCCACCATCCATCTTAAAGAACCACACATGGCATGTGGCACATGTGCAACATGTGCCATAGCTATCGTTTTAGTGACCCAAGTTTTAATGTGTCAAACACCCAAATGTATGACATGCGTCACCCCCATCTTTAAATGCCCTACATGTGCCAC
The DNA here is from genome assembly GCA_021015155.1 of Magnolia officinalis. NCBI lineage: Eukaryota > Viridiplantae > Streptophyta > Magnoliopsida > Magnoliales > Magnoliaceae > Magnolia > Magnolia officinalis. Next base: position 50,336,760 of record JAJHSJ010000016.1, read on the forward strand.
ATGTGCTATTGAGTCAAATGTGCCACATGGTCGTTGCCCATCTTTAAGTGCTTCACATGCGTGACATGTTCCAATATGCGACCCATGCAACATATGCCACCGACCACCTTCAAGTGCCCCAAATGTGCCAATGTACCACAATCCATCTTAAAGCACCATATACCTGCCAATGTGACATATGTGCGGCAAGTACAACCACCCATCTTCAAGTATGTCAATGTGCCACATGCCCAAATGTACCACATGTGCACCCTCATCTTCAAGCACCCCACGTGCAAATGTACCATATGTGCTGCCATCCATCTTTAAGCGTTCCACATGTGCCACCATCCATCTTCAAGCTTCCCACGAGTGCCAATGAGTCACGTGTGACAATGTGACACATGCCACAATCCATCTTCAGCGTGCACGTATGTCACCTTCCATCTATTGAGTAAAATTTTCATGAAAATTCTTTTTTTCAAACAACAAATTTGAAAATGAAGAAAAAAATTTCATGAAAGTCTTGTTAAAAAACAATCAAGAGAAACAATTTTTTCATTTCTTACTTTTTCTTAGAAATGGTGTTTCCCGAAAAACATCATTTTCCTCAAAAAATAAATAAATAAAATAAAATAAAATAAAAATCCACAAATCCAAACAGGACCTAAAGTTTCCCCAATGCTTCCCTTAGATTGCGATACACTGTGCAATACATGTGATGTTTCCCGATATTTCCAGCAATATTTCTATATCCCAAGGGTGTGATGCATAGCGCGATACCAATACTGCAAACAACTGATGGAGCAAAAATATTGACCTATGAAAAGACATGCAAATTCAGAAGTACATTGTGTGTTAAAAACAGAAGCATGTTCAATAACTCAAGGCAATTAACCAAAATCTGAATAGCTGTACTTTAGAACCATTTATGATACATAATCACAATGTCTCAAATAGAACTTCTCCAAACATACCTGGCAGCACATCTATTTTGACCGATTTTGTTCCTCTTACAACTCGATCTCCCTTGCACGACTTGCAGATGTTCTATAAACAAATTTTACAAGTTACAAACTAAATCATCAGCCTATCCTAGATCAATGCCCAAACATGAAGATTAAGAAACGACAACAGTAATTCAATAAGAATTCATTAACTATAAACCAGCCTTAGATTAAGTGGGTTTAGCCGTGAAACGGACAAAAGCATTTTTTTCCTTCTAAGGATATGAATGTAGCTTTCCTCATTCTTTATTTTCTTTAGAAAGGTGATGTATTTATTAAATAAAAAACAAAAAACAGAGCAAATATTAAACTAGGGGCATCAAGGAACCGAAACACAAGTCACCCTCTCGTTGCTCCTTCTTTGGCAAGATCGTCAGCTGCCGCATTTGCAACCCTGAATTAGATGGAGAATACAACGTCAATGACATGGCTCTAATTTGGGAGATGAAAGGCTAGCATGCAAGGACCCAAAGTAGCCCATTAGTTGGTGTTATAGGAGGTGATGACCAGATCTCCACAAAGTTAGACGAAAAGGATGCGCAAACCCACCCTAAGCGATAAAACCTCCACCTCAAACCCCAACTATTCACACAAAGTGGAGAAAGATCCGGTTTTCCAAGTGGTGCATTCAGTGTTGTCATGTGCGACCGCACATTGAAGGGGAAATCGCATATGCGACAGTGGCATATGCAATTTATGCACATATGCGATCACATATGCCACTCGTGCGAAAATATGTAATCGCGTATGTGATGTATGCGATCACATATTGGCCAGCGGTTAGAAATCTAACCGCTTTCTGACCGTTGGCACTTTTCTTTTTCTTTTTTTGAAAAAATTCACTTTTCCCCTATAAAAAGGCTTCCAAAGCTCCTCCATTTGCAACATTCTCACCCCAAACTCTCTTATTCTCTTACATTTCTTAATTCCAAGTGGTCTTAAATCTTAATCTCTCTCTCTCTTACATTTCCTACTTCCAAGCACTTTTAAGTTTCAAGATTCAAGAGTTCAACATTCAAGCACTCTCTTACATACATTCTTCGTTTCTTCTAATTCTAATCTTTCTTTTCAAGGAAGATTCAAGTTCAATCATGTGTTCAAGTTTCAACAATTTGATTCAAGCACTATCTAACATAGTTGGTGTTACAGGAGGTGATGACCAGATCTCCACAAAGTTAGACGCAAAGGATGCGCAAACCCACCCTAAGCGATAAAACCTCCACCTCAAACCCCAACTGTTCACACAGAATGGAGAAAGATCCGGTTTTCCAAGTGGTGCATTCAGTGTTGTCATGTGCGACCGCACATTGAAGGGGAAATCGCATATGCGACAGTGGCATATGCAATTTATGCACATATGCGATCACATATGCCACTTGTGCGAAAATATGTAATCGCGTATGCGATGTATGCGATCACATACATCATATGCGATCGCGTATTGGCCAACGGTTAGAAATCTAGCCGCTTTCTGACCGTTGGCTTTTCTTTTTCTTTTTTTGAAAAACTTCACTTTTCCCCTATAAAAAGGCTTCCAAAGCTCCTCCATTTGCAACATTCTCAACCAAACTCTCTTAATCTCTTACATTTCTTATTCCAAGTGGTCTTAAATCTTAATCTCTCTCTCTCTCTCTGTAACACCCCGGATTTTTGCCACTTGGAATTAGACGTCCTTAGGCAATGGGTCGATCCTAACACCTTATTAATTTCTCAAAACTCAATCCCAAAGGCCAAAATCCCTTTTTAACCCATTTCGTTCCAAATCTCTCATTTCACCTTTCACCACCTTGTTCTTTAAATGTTTTTAAGTACTTTCATATTAGGCAGGAATCCTAAAGTTTAGGTGATGAAAAATAATACTTTAAAAATCCGTACAAAAACCCGAGTATCACCTCAGGCAGAAACCACTCAAGATCAAATCCTTTAGGAATTTGACAAAATTAACTAAGTGTTAACCTAGATTAGCTAAGAAATCCGCTTGATCCACTTTAAATATGATCTGCAAGACCCAAAACTTGTAGAATCAGTGATGCTAGGATACCCTAAAATCTAAGATCAATCTCATTACCCAGTTGCTCTCGGGAGCACATTGAAACTCTGTATCGGATCTGAACCGCACGTCGAAAGTCCGATTACTACAAAATTATATATTCACGACCGCCTTGTTGAACTTGACAACCATCTCCGAAATCAACTCCAGATAGTGTCCCGAGGCTATTCGCTTGAACCCGGAGCGAAGAGCGTGAGAAAACGTGGTTTCCTTTAGAAATTAATGTGAATCTGAGACTTGTTGCTTGCGGACCGAATATAAGCAATCAGACCGTCAGAATCTGACCCAAATACACCCTCGGATCAGGAGAAATTTCATACACAGGTCAGTGTACTTGTGGCCCTGATCGAGTTTCGGTGACCGTTGAACTGAAACTGGTCCGCCACGTGTGATCTGGGAACCCGACTGGAACGAAAACTTAACTCGACCTAGATCCAAAGTCAGTGAGCTTAAGTCTGACCTTTGGCTCAAGGGGGGCTCCGAAAATGCTCCGTTGAGTCGAAACAGACTGGTTTTGGACATAACCTAAGTATACCTTGGCCCTGGGGCCATTCCCATCAGTTTTGGGCCTATATAAGGGCCTTCAGCCCTCACTCTCTCATCCCATACGAATTTGGGAAACCCTAGGAGAGAAGAAAGAAAAGAGAGAGAAAGAGAGAGAGAGAAATGGGGATTCTTCCCTGCTAATCCACCTGCTGAAACACCACTCCTGTGTAGTTCTTCCGGTGTTTCCAACGCCGTATTTGGGTAAGAAATCCTAACCCTAACCTGTTGTAGAGATTCAAATAGAACAGATAGTGGAATAGCTAACCTATTCCTTGCTATAGGTTGTTATGGTGCCGTTGACAAAGACTTAGCGTCTACACTGATTTCGTTTCGCGTCTATGGCATAAGGTGCGGACTTTAAACGTATAGGTTATGGTTTTCAAGGCTTTCAATGTCAGTTAATGATATATTATTGACGTGGATGCTATTACACATGTACAAAGTACTGTCCGTTTCGTTTTTCAGATATACGTTAATTATGTTGAATATACTGTATTCCTCGTATTTGTAGAAAATACCGTATACGTATGAAATACGGATTTGTGCTTGCCATGATTAATTGCTGTCTATGTATGCTAGATGCATGTGTATCAACTTCCGTATGAACGGATTAGCCTAATACATGTTATCCCAACATACGTTGTGTATGTTATAACGTGTAGCCTAAGTGTTTGTAGAAATGTTCGAATGAATATGGAACTATGATTTATGCTTGCCATGACTATTAGTTGTGAATGCATGATCGTGGTTCATGTGGCAAATCCTTTGTGAAAGGATTCGCTATGACAGGTGTTTTAACTAGCATATTACAGGTATGTTGGAAAGTGTAATCTAAATGTTTGTAAAATTATCTGAATAAGTAGGTAGTTAGTGAATTGAAATGTATAAGGGTGTTGAGATATGATTCTCAACTACTTTAACTATGTGTATGATTTCCTCCCTGTATCGTATATTATAGTGTCTGTTTATCTACGTAATGCATATGTATAAATCCATGTTTAAGTTGTGCCGTGACGAGTGATGGGGGAGTGGTGTAACGATTCCGTGTAACAGCCCTGGCAGCCCTAAAGCGGACATTATTGGACCTTTGATTCTATGATTTGCAATCTTGATTCATAACTGCTGTAACTATCTTCTAGGATATGTTGTTGTAATTGAATGTGATTGGGGCTATTGTATAGTCCAGGCAATCGGTAATAGGCTTTGATTTTGTGGCTGAGGTCATTTCGCCACAAAAGACACGTTCGATGAGTCCGAGTCGTACGATGGTTGTCGACAATGGTACCTTGTCGGTGCCTACAGCGTACGCTCATACCAGTCAAACTTGTCTAGTAACCCGATTAGTCATTGTATGTTCACCATGTTTGGACGCTACTGTTTGAACCTAAGGTACCATACGTACCAGTGAAACCCCGTTAACCTTGGTACTTCGATCCGCTAAGACTCATGAGCCGGACATGGTGGTATGGGACACCATGGTCGAGCTGTCGGCCTACGCTGGGGCAACAAGCCTCCCCATAGTAACCAGTGAGCAACCCAGACTCGTGAGCCAAATACGGTGGTATGAGACACTGTATTCAAGCTGTCGGCCTACATTGATTTGGTGACGAGCCATTTGTAGTGACTTCAAGCATATTCTGAACCTGCGTAGAAGCGACGAGCCTTTCCGTAGTAATCAGAGTATACACTAGGCCTGTACTGATTTGGCAACGAGCCCATTGCAGCAACCTAGAACCGCAATATCATATGAGATTTACTAGGACTGACGACCCTAGAATGGATCCTTATTTGGGAAGTGATATAAGGGAAGTACCTTAGTTTCTCAATCCTGCTGTATGAAAATGACTAATAAGGAACTTGGTAATCATGTTCATGCACCGCATTACGTATGCGTTTGGCGTTGATGGTCAAGCACTGAGGGAGTATGGCATGCCACGATCGTAAGGAGTCGCTGAGGGAGCATAGGCGAGGGCATGCATCATACATACATACCATACTTGCATTAATAAGAATACTAAGGGATGTGTGATTTACTGCTTTATCATTACCGCTTGATTGAATTGATAACATGTTAACCTTTGCTTTATTGTTCCACTGAGTTGATCACTCACTCCCACGTTACGGGACGGTGTTGTACACACCAACCAGACCCTGTTTGAGTTTCACATGATGGCGATGTTTACGAAGCGGAGCCGGACTTTTATGATGAGGAGGGTTTCTCCTTGTGCAGCTATCAGGCGGGTCTATGTAGACCATCTTCTGATCGACGGGAGTACAGGATTACTTTAGTTTGCACTTTTGGAACACTCATGTATATTCCTTTTGTTCATTTTGGTGTATACATGTCAATCTTTAACCTGGTAATATATTCATACTCTGGAGACGTACAACAGTTTATATATTTTATATATCTATCACAGTCTTCCGCTTGCGTAATTTAACTGTCTCTGGAGTATGATATGTTGTTTTGGTATAATCCCACTCATGTTTATTGCATTAATATGAACAACATTCAATCATCATTATCTATGTTGCATAAGTGATGCGTTGGAACTCGGGAGTGGAGTTTATGCTCGACCCCCGATTTTCAGGGCGTTACAATCTCTTACATTTCCTACTTCCAAGCACTTTTAAGTTTCAAGATTCAAGAGTTCAACATTCAAGCACTCTCTTAGATACATTTTTCATTTCTTCTAATTCTAATCTTTCTTTTCAAGGAAGATTCAGTTCAATCAAGTGTTCAAGTTTCAACAATTTGATTCAAGCACTATCTAACATAACACCCCCCCCCCCCTCTTTGACATTTTGTAGCTTGCGTATGAGGATATAAACATAATCCACCACCAGCGTCGAAAAGAGCTCGTGGTTATGGGCCCATGGATAGATGGTGTAGACCACATCCCAAGAATGTGGTTGACCAAAGGGGTCGGGGCAAAGGGCCAGCTCAAACAACTTTAGAAAACCAATATAAACAAAAAGATACGAAAACCACTATTCAATATATTGCTAAGTGGTTTTATCAAACCGGCATTGCTTTCAACGCAGTTAAATAAAAAAACCTTTAAAGTTATAGTTGAAGCAATAGGTCAATTTGGACCTAGGCTTAAATTTCCTGGATATCATGAAATGGGGGAGAAGTGCCTCAAAGTTGAGGTTGATTACACACAATCGTTTATAGCCGAATATAAGGAATCGTGAAAAACATATGGTTGTTCACTCATGACTAACGGATGGACCAATAGATCTGGTCGGTCTTTCATAAACTTTATGGTGAATTGTCCAATTGGGACAATGCTATTAAAGTCTGTGGATGCATCGGCTCATTCTCATACTATAGATTACTTATTCCATTTATTAGATAGTGTAGTTGAGGAAATGGGGGAGGAATACGTTGTCCAGGTAATTACAGACAATGTAGCCTCGTATGTAGCTGTCGGTTGTCGTCTTATGGAAAAGAGACGCCGTTTATTTTGAACCTCTTGTGTGGCTCATTGTATAGATCTTATGTTAGAAGATTAGGTAGGTTATTTTTAAATGTGATTGCAAAGGCAAGAAGAATCACGGTTTTTATGTACAAACATGTCTTTCTTCCAAGTCGAGAAAATACATTGGAGGTAACTTATTACGTCCAGCAGTCACCCGTTTCGCTACAATATTCTTAACACTATAAAAAAAAAAAAAAAAAAAAAACTTAGAAGCTTTGTAGTATCGGCCGATTTTACAAATGGACCTTGGTTAAAGAAAGTTAAAGGGAAATAGGTGAAAACAAAACAATCATTTCACAAATTTTTTGGACACAAGTGGTAAAGGCACTAAAAGCATCTGAGCCGTTAATCATTGTGTTGTGATTGGTAGACATGGATGAGAAGCCAGCAATGGGTTACATATATGATGAAATGAAGAGAGAGAGAGAGAAATAAGATATAGACTTAAACTATAGACAGCGTGATTACAAGCCCATTATATATTATAGATAAAAGATGGGGCAACTAAATGTCATCTCTATTGTATTCGGGTACCTACATCCTTAACTTAGCCTATTTATTCGCTTTCTCCAATCCGGCAGAAGCACAGACAGTACATAGGGTTGGTTGTATTGACGTGTTGGAAAGAATTGTTCCGGATAGAGAAGAACAAGATAAGATCTCAGCTCTATTGGACTTCTATACAAAAAAGTGAGGGCATATTCTCAAGGGAGATCGTCGTCAGGCATCGAACAATGAAATTGCACAGTAAATAGTATGAATTTCTCACCTCTTACAAATAGTTTTTTACGATCTAATTTACAAAGTCTAACTTACTTAAACTGTTTTCTCAGTTGACTAGTGGGTTGCTTATGGAGTGGACTCGAATAGAAAGGATCCAGCTCTAAAGAAGCTGGTCTTGATGATTCTTCGACTCACGTGTTTTTTTTAGCGGTTGTGAGCGCAACTGGAGCACGTTCAAGGTTGTAAGTTTGGAAAAAATAAAAACGTTAATATGTTATAGTTTGGGATAATTGTAATTTCTTATAAGTGAAAGTTAAGCTATTAAACTAATGCCTAATGTACTTTCTTTCATACAGATTCATACTAAGAAAAGGAATCGCCTTGAACAAAAGAAGCTCAACGACTTGGTCTTCGTCCAATACAATCAGAAATTGCGAGAATGATTCCAGACTAGGAAAAAAAAGCCTAGTTTCTTTGACCCTATCTGCTTAGATGAGATGGATGCAGATAATGAGTGGCTTATAGAGACGGAGGAGTTGGTCTTTACTGGCAAGGACCTGACATGGCCCAAGTTGAAGATGTCGCATATGGATCAACACCTGGAGAAGGTACTTTTACTTAAAGGGGGGGGGGGGGGGAGTAGCAATCAGCCTGTGGAAGATATTAAGGAGAAAAAATAAGAAGGAGATGATGATCAAGCTGAAGATCCACGTTGGATGTTGTTGAAGTATTAGTACATACAAATGATAAAGAAATAGAAGGAGGTGACTCCGATGATGACGACGATAATGACAATGGTGGTGATCAAATGCCACAATGGCAAATAGATCGATGTATATAGCATTTAGTATTATTTTGTTAGTGAATAGTGATTTTGTGTATGACTTGTCAATAATAAATAAATAGCTTCTTCAATCTTCATTTTGTTGTTAATGTTACTTTAGTTACTTGTTATTTCTTAATTCTTACTTATTAAGTGTTAATTGTTAACTATATTGTTGAATGTTGATGACTTGATGTGGAAGATATCAAGTAATAACAAGTCCTTGCCAGTAAGAGGGGGGGAGTAGCAATCAGCCTGTGGAAGATATTAAGGAGAAAAAATAAGAAGGAGATGATGATCAAGCTAAAGATCCACGTTGGATGTTGATGAAGTATTAGTACATACAAATGATAAAGAAATAGAAGGAGGTGACTCCGATGATGACGACGATAATGACAATGGTGGTGATCAAATGCCACAATGGCAAATAGATCGATGTATATAGCATTTAGTATTATTTTGTTAGTGAATAGTGATTTTGTGTATGACTTGTCAATAATAAATAAATAGCTTCTTCAATCTTCATTTTGTTGTTAATGTTACTTTAGTTACTTGTTATTTCTTAATTCTTACTTATTAAGTGTTAATTGTTAACTATATTGTTGAATGTTGATGACTTGATGTCTTAATTCATTATTTAATTAATTTTATTTCACTCAAACGTATTTTAAATATGTAAAATTAGTTATCTATTAACTTAGGAAAGTTCCCCCTACTTTCTAATAATTTTTTTTTCTTATTTTTTCCTTATTTTTATCTTTTTAAATTTTTTGAAAAATAAAAATAAAAATGTGACCGCATATGTGATTGTGCGATCGCATATGCGATCACGCATGATTGCATATGCGATTCATCAACATCAGGTGCATTGCATTGTTTGGGTCCCTCCCGTTCATATTATGTGAATACAATTGATGGTTTTGGTAGATACTACCAGTTTGACCTTCCTAAGTTAGGTGTCTCATCATGCTTTGCCGATTTTTGAATGGAGGATGGCGGGCAACACAATAAACTTCTAAAACAACCTTGCATAGTTGTGGTCGTAGAACATGTAAACTTATGAACTTCTAGAATACTAAACAAATATTTTAGGAAGATGACTAATTTTATTAAAAGCAAAAGAAAGGATACAACTTAAGAAGGGCAATATGATTAGGAATCATCACAAACACAAAACACCCTCCCTTTAGCCATTTGAAAAGACTTGACTACCACTTCTACCTTATTATAGAAAGTCCTATATTTCTCTCCTTCAATAATGACCGAAGGCCTGCAAGCAAAGCCATTTGCCATAGAGATTCTCCTCTTTACCCCATGCCCCCCATGCCAATGCCACGTGGCCATGCCTAAGACCAAAGCATCATTGGTTTCACTCTATTAATCTCGAATAAGGAGAAGAATCTACCTCACAACTCCCTCGAATAATCCCTATGCACAAAAAAAAAAAGAGATCCAAGGCTTCTTTGTTACGATGGCAGACGACACACATGTTAGCAACAGGGGTACATTTCTCCTCCACAACCAGTTGGTAGCAAGGATTTTATTCTTCCTCACATACCAACCAAATGCAACCACCCCAGGGGGACCCAGATAACACAATCTCAACAAGTGTGGCACATTCGCTAGTAGAACCTTAAACCACAGGGTACACGAACTTCATCGAACACTTCCTGTTCTTTACAAACCCCGCTTCCATGTGTCACTTCCCCCATGCCACATTGTCGATCAAATAGTGATGATGTGGTCAACCTTGGATACAGGACCCTCGATGGGGAAAGGACCGCACTAGTCGTCAAAGTGTGTTGTGTGTAGCGGGTGTCTTAGTGTCTTCTTACTAATAGATAATTATGAGAAATCAATGAGAACATATGATTTTCATTCTCAAAACTCAACCCTTTTTCTCTTTCATTAAGGGGGATTGGCATTTGGCCAAGATGTGATCTCTTTCCTTGGTTGGAGTGGAACTTTGATTTCTTTAGCGAGGAACCTTTTAGCCCCTCTCAAGGGACAGTTGATTGATCAAAACGAAATATTCTAGGCATCTTTGGAGCATGTTCAACTTCAAAAATTCCTTGAGTCCTATGGCATTCTCTCAACTTGCAATTATGCATCCATATTCCCTAGCTAAGACAAAGTAAGAGAGGAGCTAAAATAAGTTAAGGCAAGATCTAGGATTGTTGTTTTAGGGTGTCGAACAATTAGGTGTAACTGTTGAGTTCCATGGTGGCTAACTCAATGGAGTCAATTATAGTGACCCTGCTACTGTGAAAAAATATGCTACACATGCCGGGTTCAGAATAATGAATTCCTCAATTTCATCATCATTAGGGTTCCTTCAGAAGTTTGGATTCAACACCATCTGGTCACCAGCAAGGAAATCATCGCCTCTTTGTATGGTTCCAAATTTGATCAAGAGTGCTTTCGGCAAACCATACATCTTTTTGGAATCTCGTTTGACGCACATGCATGCACATACCACGCATAAAACCACACAACACAAACCGGACGTGCAAGAAAAAAAAAAAAAAAAAAACCCCACCCACATACAGGTTTGCAGATCTGGACAATTTACTCACACATACTATGATCTAGGCTGCCTCTCCAGGCATCCTATGCTAACATTACACAAGTACTTTGGAGGTTCCCATTGTAGCACAAAATCCTAATATAAGATAATGAGGTTCCCATTGCCTTGCACCCAACTTGGCCTGCTGAACTTTACATATCCTCTTCCCTCAAGTGAATCCCTAACAATAAACTCTTTTGGAGATTAAATTTGCAACCCTATCAGAACTTTTGCCAAGCTTTCCATCTCTATACATTTAGCATAGCAGAAGAGAATTGTATCTTTAGCAAACTGGAGATGGAAGATATGAAAACTAGCCTTTTCCACCTTAAAGCCTTCGATTAGACCCTCATATTGAGCTTTCTCCAACATTTTACTCAATGCTTCTACCACAACAACAAAGATAAATGGAGAAAGTGGATTCCGTGATGAAGCCCCCTTAACCCTCTAAAGAATTCTTTCAGCAACCATTTATCAAACGAAGAAGAATGCTAAGCCCACACATTCCTACATTCACTTCCTTCATCTCACCCTAAGTCCCATCCATCACAACACATAGATCAAGAAGTTCTAGTCAACATGAATGCCTTTTCCATGTCAAGCTTGCATATTACCGTTGGCATGCTTACAGGGTATCTCGAGTTGAAACATGTTAGAGTATACAGTTTTTGTTGTACGTGGTTTCTGGTATATTTGAGTGTGAGAGTGCATATATATATTTAGTTGTTCTATGATACACCATATCCTTGGAGATAGTGGTGTATCTTTTAGATAACATTTAGCGTTATTATGAGTGTATCTCTTGTAACTAATTATTATTATAAATAAAAGAATTTAGAGGGATATACAATCCCTCTCTTCTATTCTCTCCCTATTTCTACACGGTATCAGAGCCTCTTGGCTGATCCATCTTTTCTATTTGCAGAGTCCATCATCCCTCTCTAAGATTCTATATGCTGGAGGAATAGATTTATCTCATACAGGGTCCAACGCCCTTTCCAATACATCATCACTGCTCCTATTGCCAACGAAAGAAGAAATGCCATTGTCATCATCTTCCCCTCTCTGTTGTTGGATTGTTATGCTCATCTGTCCTGTTGTTACTGCCATTGTCAGCAGTTGATGATTCTGCCACCCACCATTACCAGTTGGAGCATCGCCCTCTGAATCTCACAATTGTTTGATCCACCATATCCAAAGAAAGGTTGGTCCTGGCCGTTGATATTTACCCCGCATATCTGATTCCAATCAGATCCACAACACCAATTGGCACATCATTATTTGATTCCAACCTTATTTGCCTTCATCTATCCATTTCTGCATGCAATGAAGCTTTCTTTTTCCATTCATCGTCTCTTCCTTTAATAAGCCTTTGTTATCAGTTGTGGGTGTAGTTCACTCACATGTTGTACAATGTTTCACATGTTTCTTTGTGTCATTATGGGTTAAATCCCCCTCCCAAGTCTCAACCATTGTTAGTGTAGTTCACTCACCTATTGTGCAGCTTTACACTTGTCTTTGAGAGAATTTTGCATGTGAATGACGGTTTGGTGGCTTGATGGTTGTCAAGTTTGGCTATGACCTTTTATTTAAATAGAAGATCCAATAGACTACGAAAACTCAATCTCATCAATTGAAGATCCCATATCCCACTATGTTGTGTTTGAGGGGGAATGGTGGCCCATGCAAGTTGCTAACATATTTTTTTTTTGGTGTGCGGGCGAGCATGCGCATGCACACCTGCATGTGTGGGTATGCGAGTGCGCGCGTGTGTGGGTGGGTGCCTTTTAGACTACACTAGCATTTTTTGGAGTCACCTTCTTCTAACTTCTGTCCTTTTTTTTTTCAAAGGTAACAATACCAAGGATTGAGCTTATCCCTTGCAACTTAACAATTATTAATTCCTCTCTTCTCTCCTCTTCTCTCCCTATTTATACAATAAATTCATGAGTGATAAGAGCCCCGTCAGGAATTTGGGTTCTAATTACAAAGAGTCTGTCTGTCTTTGAAGTCACCCTGTTGAACACATTCATGTTTTGAAGCAAGTACATTGGGCAACGTTTTCTATATGGCCTTTTGGTAAGACTCATGGGTCAAAAGTCATTTATACTCTTTGCACCATCTTTCTTAGGGACAAGTGCTATGAACAAAGGCCCTGTATACTTTGATGTCACTCTTAAGCTCCTCCCAAAACAGCTGAAGGAACACAATGGGAAAGCCACCTAGATCAGACACGTTATTTCAACCCAATTCCGTAATTATTTCCTTCTCATCTTGTTCCAAGAACTTGTTTGTGTAACGCCCTGAAAATCGGGGGTCGAGCATAAACTCAGCTCCCGAGTTCCAGAACATCACTTATGCAACAAAATGAATGATGATTGAATGTTGACTGTATTCGTGCATTGAACATGAGTGAGATTAAGCCAAAACAGCATATCATACTCCAGAGACAGTTAAGTTTGCAAGCGGAAGACTGTGATAGATAGATAAAATATATAACTTATGATGAGTCTCCAGAGTGTGATAACATTACCAGGTTAAATAAATACAAGTGCAGTTCTAAAATGTACCAAATGTGAGGAAATGTAATGCCTCCAATCCCATGTACCATAGCCCCGTCAATACAATATCAGGTCTTCATTGACCTGCCAGAGAGATACAGATAGGAGAATTCTTCCTATCATCATAGAAGTAGTCCGGCTCTGCTTCACAAGCATCGCCACCACCTGAAACTCAACAAATCTGGTGGGTGTTCGGAACACCGTCCCGTAACGTGGAGTGAGTGATCAACTCAGTGGAACAGTAAAGCATAGGTTAACATGTTATCAATTCAATCAAGCAGTAATGATAAAGCAGTACAAATCAAACAATTCTAACTACTCTTATTAAATGCAAGAGTGAAATGACATGATGCTGTATGCCCTTGCCAAACCACCCTCAAGCGACATCATCTTACGTTCGCGAATGCTTACTCCCTCAGTGCGCCACATCTACAAAGCACATGCGGTGCGATGATGCTCATGATTACCAAGTTTTTATTAGTCCATTTCAAACAGCAGTATTGGGAAACTAAGGTACCTCCCTTGTATCATTCCCAAACATGATCCATTCTAGGGTCGTCAATCCTAGTTATTCTCATACGATGTATGGTGGTTTGAGAAGCGTAGTGAAGGCATCGCAAAGGGCTCGTCACCCGTCAGCGCGGATACAGATCTCACCGTATGCGGCTCAATTGCTGGCCGTCAGCTCAAGTACAGGTCTCACCGTACTCGGCTCAATCACTAGCCGTCAGCTCAAGTACAGGTCTCACCGTACTCGGCTCAACTCACACTCTAGTTGCTGTGAAAGACTCGTGGCCAATCACAGACCCTTGGAGTGTACTCGATGATACCACGGAGGACTCGTCGCCCGTCAGCACGAGCACAGATCTCACCGTACTCGGCTCTCACCGAAGTATCGACAGCTCGAATACAGTGTCCCATACCACCATATTCGGCTCACGAGTTGATTGCGCAATGGTCACTACGGGGAGGCACATGGCCCCAGCGTAGGACACAGCTCGACCACGGTGTCCCATACCACCATGCCCGGCTCATGCGACTTAGCGGATCTAGGTACCATGGTTAAACGGGGATCGCCACTGGTAAGTTTGGTACCCTAGGTTCAAGCAGTAGTGACCAAACAGGGTGAACATGCATAAGGCAGATCGGGTTACTTGATGAGCTCGACTAGCACGATCGCCCGTTGAGCTGCACGACATGAAGTGCATAAATAACTTCGTGTGCCTAGCCACTGCCGACAGGCAACGCACGACTCGAGTTCGTCGAACACATCCCACGTGGCAAAATCTCAGCCACGAGTTCAATCTCGTTACCGATTGCCTGGACTATAATCATAGCCCCAAACACAATCAATTACAGAGATATAAAGCAGTAATAGATCAGGATTCAAATCATACAATCAGTCTGGTATTATCCGTTTAGGGCTGCCAGGGCTGTTGCACGCACTCGTTGCTCCGCTCCCCATCACCCATGACGGATCATACAACGTAAATATAAATTTAAACATATGCATTACATAGTTAAAATCATAAAGCAGTTGAGCATGTTATGAATCACACACAAGCATGAGTTTGTACATGTTCAATTCCTAATCACACAACTATCAAAGGAGATCATACACATAGTTAAAAGGGTTGAGAATCATATCTCAACACCCTTATACTTTACAATTTGCTAACTACTACTCATTCAGACATTTCAAGAATCACTTAAACAAACATACATCAACATACACGACATATGTCGATCACATAGGCATTAGGCCAAATCCTTTCACTAGGGAGTTGCCCCAATCATAACACGCGTACACCCACGACGGATAGTCATGGCAAGCAGGAATCCAAGTTCCATATTCATTCAGTCATTTCCACAAACACTTGGGCCACACATTTAGCACATATAGTGTATATTGGCCGTGGCGTGACTTAGGGCAAATCCTTTCGTCAAAGGGGGTATCGCCCATACATCAATCATGAATCCATGACAATTAGTCATGGCGAGCACAAATGAGAATTCTATACTCATTCAGCCATTTCCACAAACACTTAGAATACACTATTACAACATACATGGTGTATGTTAGTAAAACATGTATTAGGGTTATCCTTTAGCCAAACGAGTATTTTATCCATGTATACCATAATCATACTACAAATAATCATGACAATTATATTTCCAAAATCCGCACATATGCGGTATTTCTAAAATACGCAATTTCAACATACATGACATTTACACATGAACATGTATTTGTGCGATTCTTTTCGCCAAACTAGTATTTTATCCACATATGATATAATCAACATTAAATAAACATGTCAAACATTTTCCCAAAAAAAATACGTATACGGTATTTCTACGTATACCTAGAGTATGTGAAATTCCATATTCTACAACGTTAATCGAAACAGGAAACGGAAAGCACTTTGTACATGTGCATTTACACGCAGATCATGAATCTATCATTATCTGACATTGAAAGCGTTGAAAAAACGTTAAACTTATACACTTAAAGTCGCACCTTTTGTCGTAGAATCGTAACGGAGTTGATAGGTTTGCTAAGCTTCCGTATTCGGCAGTTTGGCAACCTAGAGAACGAATAGGTTAGCTATTTCATGACCTACAACCTATACAACCCTAAAACAGATTAGGGTTAGGGTTTCTTACCTAGAAACGGGGCTGGAATCGCCGGGAAAGCGATGAGAAAGGGATGGTGCAGCCCGTGTGGTGGCAGGGAACGACGGCAGGGAGATTCTCCCACTTCTCCCTCACTTTCTCTCTCTTTTCCTCTCTCAAAACCAAATTCGTATGGCTGCCATGAGAGAGGGTTTAAGGTCCTTATATAGTCTCGAAACTCACCGAAATAGACTCCTGTTCAAAGGTTACTGCTAATATAGGTATTTCGTCACTTTTCCAGCTCAAAAGAGAGGTTCTGGTGGCCCTCCTTGAGCCAAACGTCAGACTTAAGCTCACCACACATGGATCTATGAGGGATTACGTTTTCGACTCGATCGGATTCCCAGATCGCACGTGGCGGGCCACTTTCAGTTCAACGGTCAGTGGGCCACGATCCGAAATTCCAAGTACATGTAAATGTTCCTGAAATTTTTCCTGATCCAAGGGTGTAATTTGGTCTGATTCTGACGGTCTGGTTGCTTAATACTGATGCGCAAGCGAAAGGTGCCAGATCACTATTCCAGATATTTTATTTCAAAGGGAATAGTGTTTTTCACACTCCCTCGCTCCGGATCGAAATAAATGGCCGTGGGACATCGGAATTGCCTGATTTTTGAGATGATTGTCAAGCCCAGTGGGGCGGTCCTGGTTCCTTAGCTTCGTGTTAATCGGACTCCCGATGTGCGATCTAGACCTAATACGAAGTTTCGTTTCATTCCCGAGAGCAGACAGGAAATGAGTTTGGTTCTAAACTTTAGGGAAACCTAAAGTCACTGATTTTGCAAGTTTTGGGTCTTGCAGATCGTATTTAAAGCGATCCCAACGGATTTCATGGCTAATCGAGTTTTGCACTTAGTTAACTTTGTTAAATTTCTAAAGGATTTAATCCTAATTGTTTTCTGGTTGAGATGGTACTTAGGCCTTTGCAGTTTGTATATAAAGTGATCCAAGTTTTACTACTTAGCTAGTTTAAGATAGTGTCTAGGGCGAAAGTGCTTTGAAAAAATTGAAAGCACAAGGTAGTAAAGGGGTGGGATTTGTGAAGGAAATGGGTTCAGAAGCGATTTTAGACTGTGGGGTTCAGTTCTGACGAAATAATAAGGTGTTAGGAGCAACCCATTGCCTAAGGACATCTAATCCCAGGTTGGCAAAAATCCGGGATGTTACAATCTACCCCCCTTAAAACAAAATTTCGTCCCCGAAATTGGCTAAGGGTAATAAGGGAAGATTTCTATTATTTCATTTGCCTAATGACTTATTGATTTCGAGTTTCTATGCGTGGTAAGGTAAATACCAGCTGGTTCATTTTAGTCTACCCCCCTTAAAACTTAATTGTTTATCCATTGCTCATATCCTGATGGTTTGTTACAATTTATTTCTTTACCTATTTGGAGCCTGGACGATAATTCCCACAATTTAGAGTAAGATAGCGGTTTCCATTATTTGACCAACACGGAGAGACGATAATAGTGGGCTCGATCCCGATACATCGATCATCTACCTGACCAGGGTAGAAGGCTCATCACTTCCGAATCCTGGTGGATCCTGGTCTTCTGCTCGGTCAAGCAGTGAGTCCATTGGTAGTCGCCCAGGATTGAGAATTGGGTCAAGCCGCGAATGTTTCGCAGTTGTATATTTCAGTAACTCCGTAGTCCGATCACTCTAGAAACGTAGGGAATGTCCATCATAGGAAGGTCAAATTGCCCATGTCTAAGGTTACCCTTTAGGTCTTCATCTAAGAGAGTCCTCGTTATTATCTATGTCAAAGGAAAAGGTGAATCAAATCTTACTAGATCATCCTAAAACGGTTTCTCATAGTAGGACAGGCTACGGCTTCAATAATGTTCGCATTCAACGAGCACCGTTTCGATCCTGGGCCAGTGGGGTAGGGTCCACCGCGTTTCCGCTGCGCCACCCAGATCAAAGAGGTGTATTAGGTGACCTAACTAGATTGGGCTCATAATGTTCTACCCCCCTTAAAATTTTAGTTTCACCCTTAAGGCTCAAGATTTATGTCTTGCTCCGTATGTCGGAACAAGGTGTAATTTAAGTCTTATCCTTGACATGAATGAAATGCGGTCTCCCACTACATCAGTCTTGGTACCTAGGATTATAAAAAGGGGCTATCACAGATGGGTGTGAGTGTGAGGCAAGATGCCTAATTCTACCAAGGGTTTTGTCGCGGTCCATACTTATCCCGTTTAATTATGTCTAGCTTAATAGGCAGGCTAGGCTATCTTTTTTTTTTTCAACGTTCATAAACACAATGTATGCCAACATGGCATGCGATTTGGGACCTAATCCGTAACTGTCTGTTGCCCATTTGGGCAATTCCTTAGGCCTAAAAGACAAAGTCTCTCATCAGGAATATACTCCTAACACTTTTCAAGGACAAAATTATAAACTCTTAATTGTAAATGGTCGGGCCAACATGGAAAGAAAATTGTGTGTAGTGGGTCCGAGTCGGTTAAGCCGAATAACTAGTCTATTATTCAATTGGCTTAGCATAATTAATTAGTCTTGTACTCTTCTTAGCCTAACCAGTAGCCTAATCTTAATTGGGGAGTAGCGGGAATCCATAGGTGAGTCCAAAGTCGATGCTTATACGTTAGATGATTTCACTTCATTTTTAATACAAGGAAGGGTTTTATCACTTAGGGTCAAGTTGTCTAATTGGAATTGAGTTGCCTAAAGTTGAATTTAATTACGCCCGAGCATGTCACACATGCTCAAACCAACCCAGGGGGTTCTAGAGTTCACGTCCTTTATTGATTGGATTTCCTATACGGTCAGGTCCGTCCAAAAACTAGGAGTATCGCCCTAGGTCCAAAACTCTAAGGGTCATATTTGTCAAACAACCATTTACTCAAAAAGCTTAAGCTAGCAGAGTGCGGTAGGTTAATGTATATTAAGGGACTCTATCACTTCAACACTATTTGGTCCGTAGTCCTAAGTTATATTAAATGGGACCGCATTACTAATCCTACCTCGGGATTGGAAATGGTATGTTTGGTAGGAGGGTGGGTGGGGATTAAAATTAATGGTATAGGCTTTGGAAAATGAGCCATGTGTTGAAAAGGGTGAGATGGGATTTCCAAATCCCAGGAATCGGAACTCCTAAGTGTAAGAGGAACAACCTAGGGCCATACCTTACACATATATTTATTATTACTTTTACAATTCTACCCACCCTACTCACCTAACGCAGTTGGCCAAACGGGCCCTAGAGGGAGAAAAGGGGCTGAAGTTTTTGGTTCTCCACGAACTTGGGTCTCAACAGTGGTTGTAGAGGCCCAAAGACAGGGATTTGTAAAGGAAAGTGGAGAGATGGGTTGGGTAGAGAGGTTACACGTTTTTTTAGCTCCAAATGAGGGGTGTAGGAGCTCAAATGAGAGAGAATGATGAGGGTAGGAGGATCGGTAGGCTGTAAACGATGGAGTGATGTATGGTTGGATAGGAAACAACGAAATGGGCGATTGGAGTGGAGGTTTGAGAGAGAAAATAGCAAGAATAGGAGGAAAAGAGAGATGGGAGGGGCGTTTGAGAGAGAGGGGGGCTCCAGACCTAAAAATCCCAAACCCCAGCCAAAACCGCACGTGCCAGGGGGTAGGGGAGGTCGGGCCGACCAAGACCAGACCCGGCCCGACCCGTACGGCCAAGTTTGACCGCGGTCCACCTCCAGAGTGGAGGTTCCACCCCCGCCCAAAGTGGCCGGTGGGCTGCCGCCGCGGGTGGGGTGTATTCTCCATGGTCCCAAGGTGCCAAATGCACCCTGGTTCGACCCTAGATCTTAGTAAATTTAAGTGGGGAGGCCCCCGACTCCAGTTGAGGCATTTTCGGGGCCAATTTACAAACTAGAATGATTTTATATATCGTGTGACATATGATTTTGGGGTAGGAGGAGCTAATCTATCCAACTAACCCATTTACTTGGTTAGATTCCAAAGTTTGAATGGTCAAAAGTCCAATTTATACATATATTTACTACTTATAGTAAATTTTTGTTTAGGTGTTATTCTTCGTCATTTATACGTTAGAATTTATATCTGGTATGATAGGATTTAGAAAAAATTAAAGAATGAAGTGGTGCAAGGAGAGATTTTGAAAATTGGGTAAAAAAGGGGTTTTAGGCTTTGGTTGTTGGGTTGACCCACAATCTAAGGACATTCGTCTCTAAGGAATGACTCAAACCCGTCGACTGATGGCCTAGAAGTGATTCGGGATTGTTTCGCTTGATCATGGGTGTGTACGGCCCAATCTCAACGGTCGATTTCGGTTGGTTTCGCCGTTCGGCGAATTTAGAAAATCCTAATTAGTTTCTACGTTTCGTCGCTCCCTCCTAAGTCAGATTGCGTCAGAGTGCGTAGTGTGACCATAACCCAGGTCCGGTTTAATCAAAATCATGCTTGATACCATCTTGTAACGCCCTGAAAATCGGGGGTCGAGCATAAACTAAACTCAGCTCCCGAGTTCCAGAACATCACTTATGCAACAAAATGAATGATTTGAATGTTGACTGTATTCGTGCATTGAACATGAGTGAGATTAAGCCAAAAAGCATATCATACTCCAGAGACAGTTAAGTTTGCAAGCGGAAGACTGTGATAGATAGATAAAATATATAACTTATGATGAGTCTCCAGAGTGTGATAACATTACCAGGTTAAATAAATACAAGTGCAGTTCTAAAATGTACCAAATGTGAGGAATGTAATGCCTCCTATCCCATGTACCATAGCCCCGTCAATACAATATCAGGTCTTCATTGACCTGCCAGAGAGATACAGATAGGAGAATTCTTCCTATCATCATAGAAGTAGTCCGGCTCTGCTTCACAAGCATCGCCACCACACCTGAAACTCAACAAATCTGGTGGTGTTCGGAACACACCGTCCCGTAACGTGGGAGTGAGTGATCAACTCAGTGGAACAGTAAAGCATAGGTTAACATGTTATCAATTCAATCAAGCAGCAGTAATGATAAAGCAGTACAAATCAAACAATTCTAACTACTCTTATTAAATGCAAGAGTGAAATGACATGATGCTGTATGCCCTTGCCAAACCACCCTCAAGCGACATCATCTTACGTTCGCGAATGCTTACTCCCTCAGTGCGCCACATCTACAAAGCACATGCGGTGCGATGATGCTCATGATTACCAAGTTTTTATTAGTCCATTTCAAACAGCAGTATTGGAAACTAAGGTACCTCCCTTGTATCATTCCCAAACATGATCCATTCTAGGGTCGTCAATCCTAGTTATTCTCATACGATGTTATGGTTTGAGAAGCGTAGTGAAGGCATCGCAAAGGGCTCGTCACCCGTCAGCGCGGATACAGATCTCACCGTATGCGGCTCAATTGCTGGCCGTCAGCTCAGTACAGGTCTCACCGTACTCGGCTCAATCACTAGCCGTCAGCTCAAGTACAGGTCTCACCGTACTCGGCTCAACTCACACTCTAGTTGCTGTGAAAGACTCGTGGCCAATCACAGACCCTTGGAGTGTACTCGATGATACCACGGAGGACTCGTCGCCCGTCAGCACGAGCACAGATCTCACCGTACTCGGCTCGCCGAAGTATCGACAGCTCGAATACAGTGTCCCATACCACCATATTCGGCTCACGAGTTGATTGCGCAATGGTCACTACGGGGAGGCACATGGCCCCAGCGTAGGCCGACAGCTCGACCACGGTGTCCCATACCACCATGCCCGGCTCATGCGACTTAGCGGATCTAGGTACCATGGTTAAACGGGGATCGCCACTGGTAAGTTTGGTACCCTAGGTTCAAGCAGTAGTGACCAAACAGGGTGAACATGCATAAGGCAGATCGGGTTACTTGATGAGCTCGACTAGCACGATCGCCCGTTGAGCTGCACGACATGAAGTGCATAAATAACTTCGTGTGGCCTAGCCACTGCCGACAGGCAACGCACGACTCGAGTTCGTCGAACACATCCCACGTGGCAAATGAATCTCAGCCACGAGTTCAATCTCGTTACCGATTGCCTGGACTATAATCATAGCCCCAAACACAATCAATTACAGAGATATAAAGCAGTAATAGATCAGGATTCAAATCATACAATCAGTCTGGTATTATCCGTTTAGGGCTGCCAGGGCTGTTGCACGCACTCGTTGCTCCGCTCCCCATCACCCATGACGGATCATACAACGTAAATATAAATTTAAACATATGCATTACATAGTTAAAATCATAAAGCAGTTGAGCATGTTATGAATCACAACACAAGCATGAGTTTGTACATGTTCAATTCCTAATCACACAACTATCAAAGGAGATCATACACATAGTTAAAAGAGGTTGAGAATCATATCTCAACACCTTATACTTTACAATTTGCTAACTACTACTCATTCAGACATTTCAAGAAACACTTAACAAACATACATCAACATACACGACATATGTCGATCACATAGGCATTAGGCCAAATCCTTTCACTAGGGAGTTGCCCCAATCATAACACGCGTACACCCACGACGGATAGTCATGGCAAGCAGGAATCCAAGTTCCATATTCATTCAGTCATTTCCACAAACACTTGGGCCACACATTTAGCCATATAGTGTATATTGGCCGTGGCGTGACTTAGGGCAAATCCTTTCGTCAAGGGGGTATCGCCCATACATCAATCATGAATCCATGACAATTAGTCATGGCGAGCACAAATGAGAATTCTATACTCATTCAGCCATTTCCACAAACACTTAGAATACACTATTACAACATACATGGTGTATGTTAGTAAAACATGTATTAGGGTTATCCTTTAGCCAAACGAGTATTTTATCCATGTATACCATAATCATACTACAAATAATCATGACAATTATATTTCCAAAATCCGCACATATGCGGTATTTCTAAAATACGCAATTTCAACATACATGACATTTACACATGAACATGTATTTTGCGATTCTTTTCGCCAAACTAGTATTTTATCCACATATGTATAATCAAACATTAAATAAACATGTCAAACATTTTCCCAAAAAAAATACGTATACGGTATTTCTACGTATACCTAGAGTATGTGAAATTCCATATTCTACAACGTAATCGAAACAGGAAACGGAAAGCACTTTGTACATGTGCATTTACACGCAGATCATGAATCTATCATTATCTGACATTGAAAGCGTTGAAAAACGTAACTTATACACTTAAAGTCCGCACCTTTTGTCGTAGAATCGTAACGGAGTTGATAGGTTTGCTAAGCTTCCGTATTCGGCAGTTTGGCAACCTAGAGAACGAAATAGGTTAGCTATTTCATACCTACAACCTACAACCCCCAAAACAGATTAGGGTTAGGGTTTCTTACCTAGAAACGGGGCTGGAATCGCCGGGAAAGCGATGAGAAAGGGATGGTGCAGCCCGTGTGGTGGCAGGGAACGACGCAGGGAGATTCTCCCACTTCTCCCTCACTTTCTCTCTCTTTTCCCTCTCTCAAAACCAAATTCGTATGGCTGCCATGAGAGAGGGTTTAAGGTCCTTATATAGTCTCGAAACTCACCGAAATAGACTCCTGTTCAAAGGTTACTGCTAATATAGGTATTTCGTCACTTTTCCAGCTCAAAAGAGAGGTTCTGGTGGCCCTCCTTGAGCCAAACGTCAGACTTAAGCTCACCACACATGGATCTATGAGGGATTACGTTTTCGACTCGATCGGATTCCCAGATCGCACGTGGCGGGCCACTTTCAGTTCAACGGTCAGTGGGCCACGATCCGAAATTCCAAGTACATGTAATGTTCCTGAAATTTTTCCTGATCCAAGGGTGTAATTTGGTCTGATTCTGACGGTCTGGTTGCTTAATACTGATGCGCAAGCGAAAGGTGCCAGATCACTATTCCAGATATTTTAATTTCAAAGGGAATAGTGTTTTTCACACTCCCTCGCTCCGGATCGAAATAATGGCCGTGGGACATCGGAATTGCCTGATTTTTGAGATGATTGTCAAGCCCAGTGGGGCGGTCCTGGTTCCTTAGCTTCGTGTTAATCGGACTCCCGATGTGCGATCTAGACCTAATACGAAGTTTCGTTTCATTCCCGAGAGCAGACAGGAAATGAGTTTGGTTCTAAACTTTAGGGAAACCTAAAGTCACTGATTTTGCAAGTTTTGGGTCTTGCAGATCGTATTTAAAGCGATCCCAACGGATTTCATGGCTAATCGAGTTTTGCACTTAGTTAACTTTGTTAAATTTCTAAAGGATTTAATCCTAATTGTTTTCTGGTTGAGATGGTACTTAGGCCTTTGCAGTTTGTTATAAAGTGATCCAAGTTTTACTACTTAGCTAGTTTAAGATAGTGTCTAGGGCGAAAGTGCTTTGAAAAAATGAAAGCACAAGGTAGTAAGGGGTGGGATTTGTGAAGGAAATGGGTTCAGAAGCGATTTTAGACTGTGGGGTTCAGTTCTGACGAAATAATAAGGTGTTAGGAGCAACCCATTGCCTAAGGACATCTAATCCCAGGTTGGCAAAAATCCGGGATGTTACAGTTTGCTTGCCTCCAAGTGCAGAGGTTCGTAATAGTATCCCTTGAATACAGGGTCGATCCCACAGGGAGATGAATTGTGAGAAGAAAAAAAATCAACGCAAAATAAACTAAGTAATAAAAATTAATCTGATTATTTGATTTTGGGATTTTTGAATGGATGTAATTCAATTGAATAAAATAACACCCAAGCTTCAAGTTCCACACATACGTTAATGTTCCAAAATCATGATGACTTGGATAACACAACTAGGATCTGATCACTATGGTCAGCCTAATCGGAAAATAAAACAGTTTAAATATTTTAATAATGATATAAAAAATTAGAAAATCATGGATTTGCACCATTGACATATATTCTCAAGCGTCAGTGATTTTAAGTAATTCAATATCTATAGGATAATGAATACAAAGAAATATAACAGTTTGAGAACCTCTTCCTATCTAGGAAATCTGATTGATCTAGGGTAAGCCTATCCATCAATGTAGATCTCATATGATGGAAACATATGGATCTCACAAGAGGATAAAAAACAAAACTAAATAATAGATAACATGCATACACCATTTTTCTCATCATTAAAACAATCAATCATCATAATCTTAAAGAAGCATTAAACCCATGTGCTTCCCTTCTAGCTTGGGATAGAAGGAACTTAGAAAAACATAATTAAATTGCAGAAATAAAAAGCAACAAGAAATAAAGAAAGAAAAATGCAAAACCAGTTCTTATATTTGGGCTATTTCGATTGTTCAACCTTTATCTTACACAACCTTTAGTAGAAAGAAGATCCTTGTAGTGCTTAACGATAGATTTACATATTTACTCCATCTTTTCCATACTCTCAGCGTCGTTACTAATTTGTGGATCCTGTTACTCATGTTCAGAACACCGTGGAAAATATACTATTTTTATTTCCTTCTTTCAACCACTCCGAATTCAATCTGTACACCATTTAATTTCCTTCTCCTTACCCTTCATCTAGCTTAAGCTCATTTCTTAGCTTCCTTTCATCCTTAGAGATGGGCCTTCTTAGTTATTCCTCTTCCTATAAGTATCCAGAATTTTGCAAAGAATTATTACTTTTACCTCTACCATCGCCCTGAAACATTCCCGACTCCGCTGCTTGAGCTTTCCTTTAAGCAATTTTAATTTTACCATCAACCCACCAAACCACTCATCCTGCATGAGCTCCACCAATCTTTCAACTTGGCTCTAAAGTCCTCTTCATCTAACCACATTACCTCAACTGGAAAAGGGATCAGACCCCAAGACTCCATAATTGCCTCCAAAATGATCAGATAGTGATCAGAAACCAGTCTCACTAAAACTCTTTGGGACACTCTCAGGTACCTTTCTTCCCATTCTTTTGAAACTAGAAATCTATCAATATGATTCACGGCCGGCCTCTCTTCCAAAACCTTAAACAGTCATCTAGAACCTTGAACAGTTACTGGTCATTCAATAATATAAACGAATATGATTTCCTACAGAACTATAGGAAAACACATTGACTCTTGAAGGGGGAAAAAAACTCCAACCACAAACTTTATATAAACAAGTGGCAGTAAGAGAGATGTAATAAAGATTAAGATTTGGTGATTGTCTACAAGTTTAACAAAACCAACTTCCAAATAAGCTTAACCAACAAATAACAAGTGGGAGGCAATCTGCCTCATCCCCGCACCACAAAACATGGTCGAGAATCAGTAGGAACCAAAGTATCACATAGATATCATGTAGGGGTAAAATATACCGAGACAGTTTTCCCAGTTCCACCACACTTCAAACAAGTGGATTGCAACCTGAAGTGGCCCCTTTGCATGAATATCTGAAGATGTAACAGAACGCGTTGTCTGTTAGATTTACAGATTAATCTTCAAAATATAGTGCAGTGGAATGTATGGAAAAGAACATGCAGCAATAGAGATCTAACCATTCCTGAGCCTTTACAGGATTCGCATGTTTCAGGTTTGGTTCCAGGAGGAATACCAGTTCCACCTGCAAAAAAGAGTAGTCCAAGAAAGTTATTGAAGAGTTAGAATGATTGGATTGGGTACTTGATTAAGCTTACAGGCCAACAAAGAACTCCATGGAAGGACTGAAATAATTGTGACCTAGACTAGTAGTTAGTTGAGACCTTTTTGGTTATTTGATAATCAACAGTAGAGACTTTCAAGAGAAGTGGATATCATACCACAAGTTTCACAGGTTAAAGCAGTTTGAAATGTCACGGTCTTTGTGCAACCTTGAATGGCTTCCTTGAATGATACTTCAAGAGTAACCTTTACATGAGAAATTGAAAATAATGGATATGGGTAAATTTAACAATAAAAATGACTAGCATATTCAACCTAGCAGCAGTTCGTCTCTAGATAAAGAAAGAACCTTGACATCTTGGCCTCCAAGTCCTCTACGATTGAAGATGCCTCCGAAGAACTGTCACCAATAAACAATGTGACACAGTAAACGTATAACAAGATAATTAGAGAACAATGAAAATGGACTAAAAAGGCAAAATTCATGCATTACAGATGATACCATCTAATTCCATTTAAAAAATATTCCATAAAAAAAGAGGCAAACCACACAAAAAGGAAGAAAATTTATAGGTCATAAATTTTCTACTTGAATAATTCCATATAGTAACATCAAGAATTAGAAATAAGAGATTCAATTATGGCAACATGCCGATATCACAAAAAGGAAATTATCTATTACCGCAGGAGTTCGTCTTATTCTCTGACCATGAGGCTTTGCGCTATCTCAACTCACAAAAGAAGTTGAACCCGAAGCATGCTAAGTGGGTCCAATTTCTCCAAGAGTATATTTTTGTGTTGAAGCACAAGGCCAAGGTTGAGAATAAACATGCCGATGCGTTGAGTCGTAGGGTTGCGTTACTTCACTCCATGAGTGTCAAAGTCACCGGGTTTAAGTGTTTAAAGGAAGATTATCCTAATTGCCTAGATTTTGGAGAGATGTATGTATTGTTGTTAGATGGTCAATCTAGGGGTAGTAGTGAGTTCATCATAGTCGGTGAGTTTGTGTTTAGAGGTGATAGATTGTGTATACCCCGTACATCCCTCCGTGACTTTCTTATCTGGGAGTTTGTCGAATCGCATATGCAATCGTGCGATCACATATGCCTATGGGCATATGCGATCGCACAATCACATATGCGACCGCATATTTTTTTAAATTTTTTTTCGAAAAATTAATACACACACACACACACACACACACACACACACACACACACACACACATATATATATAATAGGGAAATTTTCAAAAAAAAAAAAAGAACTAAGGGGAACGTTTCTAAGTTAATAGATAACTAATTTTACATATTTAAAACATATTTGAGAGAGAGAAAATCAATTAAACAATGAATTAACATCAAGTCATCGACACTCAACAATATAGTTAACAAGTAACAACAAAATCAACAAGCTATCTTCCTTGAAACTGAAAAGTGCTTGAATCTTGATCTTCCAACTTCCAAGAGAGAGGCAATGTAGGAGAGAGAGAGAGAGAGAGAGAGAGAGAGAGAGAGAGAGAGAGATTAAGATCATTTGGAAGTTGGAAATACAAGAGAGAGAGATTAACACCACTTGTAATTAAGAAATGTAAGAGAAGAATAGAGTAAGAGAGTTTTGGAGTGAGAATATTGCAAATGGAGGAGATTTGGAAGCCTTTTTATAGGCAAAATGTTGTTTTTTGTTTTGCAAAAAATAAAAATAAAAAATTTAATGTGCCGTGGCCACTTTGCGATCGCATATGTTGTATGCGATCGCATATTTTCGCATATGCCACATATGCGATCGCATATGTGCCATGATCGCATATGCGATTTGCATATGGATATGCGCATATGCGATCGCATATGCAGTCGCACATGACAACATTGTGCTGGAGGAATAGCTGACCATTTTTGGGTATAACAAGACTATTGCCCTTGTAGAGGAGCGCTTTTATTGGCAAGTCTCAAGCAAGATGTGGCTAACATTATAGGGCAATGTAGGACTTGTCAGCTGGCAAAGCAGAACAACGGTTTATATACACCTTTGCCAGTCCCTCACGCCCCATGGGTTGATATTAGCATGGATTTCATGCTTGGGCTCCCCAAGACGATTAAAAAGCACGATTTCATTTTTATAGTTGTAGACCATTTTTCAAAAATGGCTCACTTTCTCCCATGTTCTAAAACGTCTGATGCCACTAGCGTGGCTAAGATATTCTTCAGGGGGATAGTTTGTCTGCATGGTTTGCCGAAGACCATTGTGTTAGATCGAGATGTGCGGTTTATGAGTTATTTTTGGAAAACTCTATGGCGCATGATGGGAACTAAGTTACAGTTCTCTTCGGCATATCATCCTCAGACTGATGGTCAGACGGAGGTTGTCAATCGAAGCTTAGGGAATCTGCTACGATGTCTGGTGGAAGACTATATTAGGACCTAGGATGCGGTTTTGCTCGTAGCCGAGTTTGCATACAAAAATTCCATCATTAGGTCAACAGGAACAAGTCCATTTGAAATAGTATTTGGGTACAAGCCTAGAACGCTTATAGATCTCATACCCATATACGTTCCACATGGGCCATCTGAGTCCGTAGAAGCATTTGCACGGCATATTCATGACTTGCATAGTGAGATCAAGAAGCGCATTAATTCTAGTAATCAATATTATAAAATCTCTGCAGATTCACATCGTGGGCTTAAGAAGTTTCAGGTGGGTGACAACATCATGGTCTGCATTAGTCCCGAACGATTCCCACAGGGAACTGTGAGGAAATTGCATGCTCGTAGTGCAGGTCTATATAAAATTTTGACAAGAATGGGCCCTAATGCGTATGTAGTGGATCTTCCATCTAACATGGGCATTAGTGCAACATTCAACGTGGAGGACCTTATGCCTTGTGACAGACCCACACATCCATCTTCTAGCCCTCGTGCAAACCTTTCTCATATTTCAGATGATGGTGTTCTTAACTCCATCCCCAGCCCATGGCCTTTACCTGACTTACATCCCACCCATTGCCTTCTCCTCCATCACTACCTGGTCGGAGAGAAGAGATCGAGGACGTTCTGGACCACCAAGCGGTCTCTATCTGCCATGGAGGTTATCAGAAATACCTCGTGAAGTGGAAGAATAGGTCGGGGCCAAACAACACCTGGATTACAGAGACAGAGTTCCAGCGCATTGATCTCGACCTCCTTGAGTGTTATAACAGCTTTATTTCGCTAGTGGCGAATTCTTCTCAGCCGGGGAGAATTGATGTGGACATCAGAGGACATACTCGGGCGTACCAGAGATAGAGGCAACTGCCCACATTAGTGCAACTTTCTTTGTGAAGAGAGATGAGTTCCAGATGGGGCCCACCGGGCCATTTTGAACACCTCACATGCATTGGACGTGTATCATGAAGACCCCACTTTGGGATGATACATGTGAGCTACTTAGAAGACCATTTCAGTCATAGGATTTTTATTTCGTGTCGATCTGACCCGTTAGATCTTTTCCATCAGGCCACCAGGCCACCAGATCTTCCAAATCTGGGCCCCTTGGACTATGATCATTGTTGTCAAATGTGATCGTATATGCGCATATTGTGGATCGAATCGTATATGCCATGATGGCATATGCGATCCTGGCAAGTATGCCATGGCATACTTTTATATGCGATAAATATGCGATCGCATACTACATATGCGATTGCATATTTCCTAATAATCAGAGTGGAATCAATTTTTTTATTTTTAAAATTTTCAATTTGGAGAACTTTTGCCTATAAATAGGCACTCATATCCCCTCCATTTTCACTATTCTCTACTCCAAAGCTCCAAATCTATTACTGTCTCTTACTCTAATCTCTCTATAATTACTTCAAGTATGTTTATTTTTTGTATTTTATAAGTTGCGCTTACTTTTTGTAAATTAATTTGTAAGTTATAACTTGTATGTTGTTTCAAGTTATCCATTTATCAGTAAAATTTCTTTGCTCGAAGTTTATAATAATTAGTTCTCTTTTAATGTAGCTTAATTGTTTTGTTAAATTTTATATAATATAATATAAGTAATTAAATATATAACTTAATGAAACACTCAAACTATAATGAAATAAGTAAAATAACTCAATCTAATCATGTGTACTAATTAGGCAAGTTTTTCATATTTTTTTGGATTTTTTTTTTCATTTTTTTCATTTTTTTTTTCAATTTTAAATTTTTTATTATTTTATAAAAAATATGTCATGGCATATGCGATTGTGCGATCGCATATGCAAACAGCATATGATGATCGCATACAATGGCATATGCGATTTGACAACATTGACTATGATCTTTATTCCTTTATGTTTTTTGTTATTTTTAGGATTTATTTGATGGACGAGATTGATAATAAGTGTTTTAGTTTTCTTATTTTGGATGATGGGCCATTTCACTTAAGTGAGTGGCATAGTTGTAATTATTCCGAATTTTTAATTATAAAAGCATAGGAGAGGGTGGACGTTCAACCCTAGTGGAGTTATTGAGAAGAAGAAAGAGAGAAGCTCTCTTATATGAAGGAATTTTCCTCCTGTGTTTTAGGGTTTGTAAGAAACCCTCATTCCAATTGAATTGTGAAAGGGTAGAAGCTTGTTTGGTGGTGGATTCCTTAAGGTGCATCATTCCTCTCTCTTCTTCAAAAAGTATTCTTCTTTTTATATTGTCTTCCTCATTTTCCTTCCATTACAACCTTTTAAACCCATCAAAACCCTACTCAACCTTCCCTCTCTCCCTTCCCCTTTACCTAGCCACGTGTGGACTCACACGTGCACACGCACGCACGTGCGTCCGTACAAGAAGTTGTTAAACAACCATTTACTCCAAAAGCTTAAGCTGTCAGAGTGTGGTATATCAATGTATATCAAGGGACTATCACTTTAACACCCCCCGCACGTGCGGGGTGGGAACTCCGCACGGGAACATACTAACAAGGGTGGAGGGACACTCACACCATAAATAGGCCGGGCTTAATTTCCCTGTCCCTGGGCCGGACCTGATTTTCTTGACCCCCCGTGGGAGAATAATATATTAGCGAGGCATATTTGCTGCTCTTGATATTCGAACATAGGACCTGCTCTGATACCAAGTAGAGAATGATTTGATGATAATAATGTGAAGAAAAGAGTAGAAGATTGAGAGAGAAGGAGGAGAGTTTGGGAAAGATGTTGTGTTAGGCTTGCTTGCCCTAACACAATATTTTATTATAATAGAGCATATAGTACACCGCAAGAGAAGAGGAAAGTGTGCACATGCACTTGCACTAAAAGGGTCACTAACCACATACACAATACACTAGCATTCTCTATAGAATACACTAACCACGTGTAGCCCCTCTTTGATTTCCCTCCAAAACTCCCTAAACCCTAGCTCCTTTAAATCCCTAGAAACCCCATTCCTAAATCTTCATCCATGAATAGAAAACCCTAATAAAAATCTGAATTTTTTTATGAAACTCTCCCCAAGCCAAAATTTTGCTTGCATCATTGCCTATCCATGTGGTTGTTGCACTACTCACATTAGATTGGAAGTCCCTACTTACAAGTGGGCCACTCTGGAATTATTTTATATTTTCGTGCACCAGCCAGACCACAAAAACATACAAAACACCAAATGAGTGCTCAACCAACCAATGATGAATGAGTAGCCTTGCCTCCTCCATGTTACGCCATGAACCTTCCTATGTGTCCTCTGCTCGTATATTATAACCTAGGACCTCTGTGTTATAAATCTGAATTTTCGAATCTATTGTGGTTATGTTTGATTTTACAAGATGATTATTGAAATTAATGTGTAAATTGATCTCTCATCTTGCATCCTAGGGTAGTTTCCATCATCCTACATCATAATCAGTTCCAGAAGCTTCACAATCTATTTCGGTGGTGCATTGATTATATCCTAAAGATGTTTTGCTTTAATTGGAAAAGTTTTGCATTTAATAAATGCAGAAGTTCATTTCAGCAAGAGCAGGCAAACCATCCCAGACAGGTATATTTTACATGACACAGGTGAGGAAAACTTATGACTACAAGAACACACAACAATTCTTGGAAACCAAAATGTTTTTTGCATGGCTAAATGTCAGGAATTAAGATCAAAGCACTTTACCCTAGGCCATGAGAGTAAAGAAGCTAAAGAAAGAGAACTCCTGAAGGGAAAAAAAAAAAAGTACAAGATGATGCAACATGGGAACAGTACATAGCTGCTGAAACAAACAAAGAGATGAAAGGGGGGGATGGTTGTACCACCCATGAGTCATATTCAAAAGATGAATGAATAGCTTTGCTTGATAAATCGGCATGACTCCTGTCATGTCAGTGTGATGCAGGCAATCTAGGTAATTAATGGTCCCAACTCCCAATTGATTCCGATCTTCAAACCAAGAGTATCAGATAGGCCCAATGTGTTCCCCACCGCAAATATGATAATTTGAAGTACTGTGCAACAACAAATAAAAAATAAAATCAGAAACTGTATGTAAATTTCCAGCAAATAGAAGTAGTTTCCAGCCATTAATTATACTAATTCCAGCAGCTAAGAAACAAATTCTAGTGACTACTAAGAGATTTCCACCTCTTATACATAAAATAACGCATTATATGCCTCTTACTAAGTCTAAAACTTCTTCAATCTCATGTTAATACTTAGTACTTAATATATCCACTTGAGAATCCTTTCTCAACATAGACCGCCAGATTCCCTCTCTAGGAGACATTGTATACTTTCTCTCAGTAAAGACCGTGTGGAGATCCTCTCCCTATATTTCTTCATCGTATAAATCCAAAATGATTTTCCGTAAATTCATCTCACGCCTTAATCTTTGCTCGATCACTCCCTTAATGTTTCATAGTATGACTTATAAGTCAAATCTCATGATAGGTAGTGCAGCTGTAAATGTTTCCTTGATTCTTGTAAACAGTGTTTTAAATATCGACGATATCAGCCAATATATCTTGTATCCCACCTATACGATACGAAACACATAGGTAGTGCCGATATATCCCACCTATTCGATCCAGTGAGCATTTTCAATTTCCGATCCATATTTTTGTTGTAAATCACATTAAACCAGTGTCAGATGGTTACAAATCTATTATTCTTCATGTTTTCCATGAAAAATTATGGATTTGGAACTTCGATTTCGAGATTTGGGAGAGATGGGTCAAGTTGTGGAAAATTGAGAAAAAACAAAATTTCTCAATTTCTCACAAATCAGTTGCAATCTTTATATCCAAACACAAAATTAAACATGTATGTAACCCGATCTAGTGATTCTTATTTTGCTTTTGAATGTATTGCACGTGTTTCCATACATGTCTTCTTACGTTTATAAATTATATGAATAGACTTTGATCAGTTAGAAAGCACATATATTAGGACCCCATACAAAGGAAGCCCCTATTATGTGCACTTTTTTTTTTTTTGGTAACGTTTTGATTTCTAAGTGTGTATTGTTGTCTTTTTCAACAATCTCTGAAGTTTCATTGAAACATTCGACAAATTTCCCAATGTTCCCATGTTTCCCAACAACATCAATACATTACGCGACACAACCGATATATACCATGTGATAACCGATATTTATTTGTATCCCAAGGGTGTGATACATTACACGATAACGATATTTAAAACATTGCTTGTAAATAGGTACCGTGGTACAGCCGGTACACTTTCCTCCATTTCACTGTCATTTTCTTTGATCCTACAACCATGTTGAACAGCCTTGTCAACCAAAATCTCCAGTGCACTTTTGAACCTCTAGCAATATACCATTTGGTCCTAGGGCCTTTCTGTCTTCCATCTTTCTCAAAGCTTCTTTACTTCAGATATCCTAATCCTGCGAAAGCATCCTTGGTCTCTGGCCACATTTGAGTCTATGATTCTTTCTATCCCTAAGCTTTCAGAGTGGCTGTCATCTAATAAGTTATGGAAATATCTTGTATACCTTCCGTAGATCTGATTGTCCCTTTCATCATCAGTGAATCGCTCTTAATTCATCTAACATAATCTTGGTCCTTACCCTTCTTTTCTCATTTTTGCAAGTTAGAAAACATCTTTGTCATCTTCCCGTCCCCAATCTATTGTACGGATCATCACATGCCTTTAGTTCAGCCTCATATTTGTTTTCCACCACAAATATGAAAATTTGTATTATCCCACAAAATTCAGCAACTATAAGTGATTTTTTTTTTGGCAAATAGTAGTTTCCAAACCTTACTACAAATTCCAGCAGCTATCAAACAAATTCCAACAACCAGGAGGAGCTTTCCAGCAACCTCAATCAAAATTCCAGCAATCAACAAAAATCCCAACAATCAGAAACTGTAATAGATACCAGATCAACATGTAGCAAAGCAAGAAAGAGAGAGCTTCTTGAACTTGGGACGAAAGTTACAGTTTAAATAACACCAATAGCAATAAACACATTTGTACATCTCTTCTTCTAAAAAGCACAGGGCCAACTTTCAAGATCCCCCCTCATATGGCTGGTAAAATAGCCCTTTATATGTGTGGCTTGCTAACACTTAAAACTCCTCTAATCATAGCCCTTGATTTGTTCTAATGACAGACACTAACACTCATAAAACAAAGAAAAATCCACACTCAAGCTAATTTGATAGCTGTCCAAAGTTCCTACATAGACTTAAGATTCCTCGAAAATTGGAACTCCAACTATACAAAGCTTAGCCATAAAAATCCCTTTGTGCAAGGTGGAATGCTGATGCCAGCAGCTTGATTGGGCCTCACACATGTTTTGTTTCTTTTTTATTATTTTCTTTTCTTTTTTGAAAGATGGCTTCATACAGGTTTCCTTCTGCTGTTTTGTTGATTTTCTTTTAAACTTTCATTTTCAATACTCAAGTCTGTACTGTACTCACAGCAAATCAGGGATATCTTGCTGGGTCCCGTTTTGGGCCTTTTGGGCTCCAGATTGTTCTGTATCTCCATTTCTACCTGCACCTCCATTTAAGCAAGGGTCTTTTCTTCTTGTTTACATCACAATGAGTACAGGAGATGCATACCCAGGGTACAGGAGATGCATGTACTAGTTCTTCTCAAGGGGAAGGTCATAATTTCCTAGATGCAACTGCGTCCAAGATTTGAGAGTATATTGAGAAAGGATGTTTTCCTGAACTTAACCACTACCATGAAGGCAAAGAATTATTCTGTTTACCAAAATTCACATAGATAACGCATATTTTATGAACAGATGAACCCCAGAAATATGTACCAGCAACCAACAGCTGCTTCAAAATCCTAAGCATGTGTTAACATTGTAATATTTTCAAATAAGTTGCATCCTGCTACAAGAGAGTTTGTTACAGCTAGAAGCACGTGAAGAAAAAAATGAGCATTGGCATAAAAAGCTCATAGATTTCCACAATCATCTACACGATGAGGCCAGCTTCACTTTCAGAGTTCTCCCTTCTCAAGAACTTATGCTACCCATGTTTTTGCTTCTTATATCAAACGTGTGACATACAATGAGCAATTCATGAAAGCTGAAGTGAACTTTCCAAAACCTTCTTTAACAAATGAAGGAAAGTGACAAAAAAGAGAATGGTAAGGTAACTTGGGTTACTCAGAAAACAGTAGTTACATTTTTCATTCCACCACCACCCCCAAAGATGTCTTCAAATGGGTTCCCAGATCCAGCACCTTCAAATGGACCTCCACGGCCACCTCCTGCAGCAGCTTGTTCAAATGGGTTCCCAGATCCAGCACCTTCAAATGGACCTCCAGGGCCACCTCCCGCAGCAGCTTGTTCAAATGCCTCAGGACCTACCTGACACATTGCCCAAATAGTAAGATTAATATAATTATGATCAGAACTTCAGCAGAAAATAAGAGCTCAATCATAACCGATATAATGCTGACAAGCCATGTATGACGGTTGGCATGCTCAAGAAATAATAGACACGATAAGGAGATCCAGGAATCAAGTTCAATATTTCGTCCATATACAAATATTGGCAAGTGTACTTCCAAATCTTATAGGTCCATAGGAAAAAAAAAAAGAAGAGAGAAGAAGAAGAAGAAGAAGAATGAAAACGCCTACAACACGTATCTCACTTAGAACATAAAGGACTATCAAAGTTGAGTAGGAGACAAATGTGTTGACAAATTTGAGGCTTCATCTGCCAATTAGAATATCATTACAGACAAAATAAGCAAGACAAAAACCTAATTTAGCTAAAGTAACAGCTTACAGATGGATTCTAATTAATACTTTCAAATGATGGTTGAAGCAACCGTCTGCAACATCAGGAAAATTCACCAACCCAGCTTCTGGAAAATTAGTGGGAAAAGTAAACAAGACTTAACTTCAAGAGACCAATGCCAAAAAGCTTGTTGGAAAATTATGAAGCTTGACTAATAACAAGAGAAGTCTCTACAGAATCATGACAGTTAAAGAGAACAGTTTTGCAGATGATAAGATGTTTCCCCAAATCAATCCCATTTTCAAACGAAAAAAAGGAGAATCTTATTGATGGGAAGAAACTGCCGTTTCTTCCCTCCAACTCCAAGGAACCAGGTGTACTTTGGACTGTAGTTACCATAATTGGAAAAGAGTTTAAAAAGCCTGAAATAGGAACGTAATAAAGAAAAGAAAAAAGAAAAGCATTTGTCTGGAAACATGGAAGCCAAGAAGATACATACATAGGAAACACTCAAGTGAAGAACAATGGAAATGCTTGAGATTCATTATAGAAGCATATAAGAAGTGCTAGGAATTTGTTACAAAAGAATGTTTTTTAACTACTAAGAAATGTCTTAAAAGCTATGTGACAAGGGGACAACTATCTTTCTTTTTTAGGTATAATGGAAATTTTATTAAAAGGCCTGCTTGCAAACAAGACAAGGAAAGAATACAAAGGAAAAAAACCCCATAAGATTACAACCCTAAAGTTGCTTTAATACAATCAATTCTATATTCAAAAGAGCAGCCCACTCAGACACGGAGACCTTGATCACATCTGCAAGACCTCGCATGAGGTATTCCAGAAGCAACATATATTCTTCTCACCATAAATGGCCCACCACACGGCCGGTAATATCATTTGCCATATAACCCTATCCTTTATGGAGACCCGCCCCCATGTCAGGCCCAAAGAAGGTCAGAAACTGAGTCTGGCATAGACCATATCATATCGAATAAGGACAAGAAGTGTGTCCACACCGTGAACATGATCAGACATCAAATAAAGAGATGGTCGATAGATTCAGCATCTTCTTTGCATAAGCAACACATATTCAGGATTAGCATACCCCGCTTCTGAAGGTTATCTATCATTAACAACTTCTTTCTACCCACAGGCCAGGTGAAATCAGCAACCTTGGGAGGCAATCCATTAAACCAGAAGTTATAGGCATAGGTCCCATGAACTGACCTTGACTCTAGGCTAAGCATTTTATAAAAGGAGCTAACTGAAAAACGACCTGAGCTATGGTCAGACCATACCAAAGAACTGGCCTCGACAGATGGTAGAACAAAACGAAGGCAGGCAAATAGGAAGCTAAGCTTTTCCATTTCGTCATCCAATAGACCCTTTCTACATAGAGGCATCCAACAAACCGAGGAACCACTGTAAAAATAACAATCCGCCACCTTCAAATCATCAGAAGCCATAATAGAAGCCAAACTAGGAAAATCATGTTCCAAAGGACAGATTCCGCACCAAGAGTCTTTCCAAAATCTGATTTTAGCGCCATCTCCTAATGAAAAGGAAACACCTCCTTGACCTTCCCTCTCAACGCAGAAATCGACCTCCAAATGTGAGAAGCCTGGTAGAGAGAAGAGACCTTCACCTCCTATCCCCCCTCCTTTAGGCTGTATTTGCTAGCAATTACTTCACACCAAAGCTGTCCTTCCTCTATCACAAAACGCCATAACCAATTTCCAAGGAACGCCATGTTCATAGTATCCAGATTCCTTGATCCCGCATCAACTAAGGAAAGGGGTTTGCACACCTCCTCCCATCTTTAGAGATGAAATTTGTTACTATCTTCTGATCCCCTCCGAAGGAAGTCCCTACGCAACTTATCCAACCTTTCCCTAACCACTTGCAGGCATTTGAAAAGAGACGTCAAATAGAGCGGCATATTAGAGAAAGCTGCCTTGATGAGTGTGAGACGGCCACTCAACGAAAGATAACGGCTTTTCCATTTAGACAACTTACTTGACTCTCTCCACTGCCTTATCCCATAAATGCTTCAGAGGATTGGTAATACACTGAGGGAGCCCCAAATAAGTAGAAGGAAAAGATCCAGCCTTGCACCCAAAACATGAAGCTAGCCTCCACGGCTCATCTGGATGAAGATTGATGCCCAACATCTCACTTTTCCCGATATTAATCTTCAAACCCGAGAGCACTTCAAATCATGCGACTATTTTTTTGATATCCACTATCTTCATCCGGTCTGCATCACAGAAGATGATAGTATCATCCACAAGCTGAAGGTGTGATATTCGATTTGCCAAGTTAGCCACCCTGAATCCACTGATAAGATCCATCTCTTGTCCCTTAGTAAGTAAGCGACTATGGGCTTCCACAACAACAAGAAATAGGTATGGAGACAACAGATCCCCTTGGCGAAGCCCCCTAGACAATTTGAAAAGAAAATCTTTAGAGGAGCCATTCACGAGATGATGCAGGACAATTAACCACTTGCTCTAAAAGCTCGAACTGTTAGAGTATTGCGAATTAATCCCTTTATCTCATAGCCCAGGTGCCACATCTCATGGTTAGGACCTCAGCCGAACCCCCTTCGTGGGCCCCAAATCACATGGGCCGCCCACCTCGAGTATGTCCCCGCATCCCACGAGCTACCCCACTCGAGCCCGGTGTGAAATGCGCATTCATCACCCCTGGTAAGGATTCTCGAATACGAGACCTCCCCCGTGGGCCCCAAATCGCATGGGTCACCCACCCCGAGTGTGCCCCTGCATCCAACAGGCGACCTCACTCGAGCCCAGTGTGAAAATGCCCCTGCATTAATCACCCCCGGTGAGGAGTCTCGAACTCGAGACCTCCCGCTTTGATACCAATTTGATGCAGGACAATTAACCACTTGCTCTAAAAGCTCGAACTGTTAGAGTATGGCGAATTAATCCCTTTATCTCATAGCCCAGGCCCCACATCTCATGGGTTAGGACCTCGGCCGAACCCCCTTTGCGGGCCCCAAATCACATGGGCCGCCCACCTCGAGTATGTCCCCGCATCCCACGAGCTACCCCACTCGAGCCCGGTGTGAAATGCGCATTAATCACCCCTGGTAAGGAGTCTGGAACACGAGACCTCCCCCGTGGGCCCCAAATCGCATGGGTCACCCACCCCGAGTGTGCCCCTGCATTCAACAGGCGACCTCACTCGAGCCCAGTGTGAAAATGCCCCTGCATTACGAGAACTAAAAAAGTAGGTGATTTCACACACACCTAAATCCACTTTCTCCATTTGGCTTTGCGTCCCAATCTATCCAGCATGTAATCTAAGAGGTTGAGGTTTGTTACCGTTAGAGTACCTAATCTAGAGATTTATGTGACTAATCGAGATTAGTTAGGAAGGTTGCTAAGATGGTTGCAGAAAATTGTATAAATACTCTGTTTTGAGAACTATAGAGGAATTGTGATTGAATTTAAATAAAATTTCATTTCTTAGGGCAAGAGGCATGAGAGCCGTTCTTCTTGAATTAGGGTTGAGTGTTTGGATTGTAATTTACAGTCCAAATACTTTCTGACTTCGCCGAAATTCACTCCTCCCTTTCTTTCACTATTATCTTTTGTGATCAAATACCGGGGTTCACCAATTCATTGATCCTATACATCATCAAAATGTCCCTAAGTATTTATTTTATTACCATTGTTCCTCCTTAATAAAGATTGGTAGTTATGAAGTACATAAAACATTGCTAAAGAATAAATAACAAACTATGTCACCAGAACCAAGTGTCAACTGTCAACTTTGAGGGTGATCATAACTACACTTTGAAATAGAATAAGAAGAATCCAGCTATAAAATTTTCATATTCAGAAACAATATTTTCACCAGTTTTCCACCTTATCAATTACTTTGCAACATAAAATTTCATGATTCTTTCATGGAAATTAGTTCCCAACTACTGACTCAAATCCTCCTTGTTACACCAATATCACACAATCGAAAAGGTATAGCTTCATAGTTTCACCATCCATCAGATCAAGAAAAGGATTCTTCAGGAAAGTGGTAGAAGTGACTGTCCTCCCATGCCCAACAAAACAATTAGTAGGTAATCTATCAAACAACATGGTAAACCATCCACAACACCAACACCATATCCCCTACTGATCCCACCCATGACAAATAAAAACATCAAAAGGTAGCTCCAAAATAACATCACCAGCCACCCACAACACCCAAGGGAATCTAGGTTGAGATTGCAGACCCTCCACCTAACTGACAATGTCCATGAACCACTCCTACTTCGCAAGGAATCATAAGCATTAGATTAGTCTAGCCCTGCCCTAAACCAATTTTAAGTCAGAAGCCCCAAAAACGTTAATCGCAATGCAATAAGAGTAGCAAAGACGGGTTGCAATGCAACCCAACCCCACCTCAATTTCAATTTTGGATAGGTGGTGGTGAAAATTCAATTTCCTCCACTTGTCAACCCTTTCTTTTTTTCCTTTCCTAAGTTTTATAGGAAATACCATGTGTCCCTCTTTGACCTTTTGCCATGTCTCCTTTTGTCTCATTGCCATGTGTACCCTTTGACCTTTTGCCATGTCTCTCTTTTTGTCTTGTTGCTATGAGGCTCCCTTCGACCTTTTGCCATGTCTCTCTTTTTGTCTTGTCACCATGAGTCTCCTTTTTTTTTGGATGTGCCTCCTTTTATCTTTTTGCCATGTGTACCCCTTATAGGAAAATGTGGTGCATCCCCCTTCTACTTTTTGCCCAAAAGCAACTACCTAATCACACTCCCCCTTATTCCCCAATATTCATGAAATTAGCACTGGTTCCCCTATGCACATCCACCCTTAGAAGTATTCAAAATGACCAACACACCCATCCCAAGGTCCTATAGGGTTGTGTCCTATCGTTATTCTGTGTCTGTCAAAAGTAAACTAAACCGCCAGTGCGTGTGTGTGGCCAAGCCCTTGCGTGGACCCAGCATTCCTACCCCGTAGCATGGCAAGAGCCAAGCAACTTCCGCAATGACTTGCGTGGACTCGGCATTCCTACCCCGAAGCATGGCAGGAGCCAAGCAACTTCCGCCGTGCTCTCTCTCCCCTTTGCTTAGTAAAAAAAGATTGGAAAACCCATTTCTTTTAGAAATTCATCCTTGCGAGAGAAAAGTAGAGGAACAACAAAGACATCGAAGCAGTTTTTGGACATGCATCTTGCTAAATTTCCCTCTTACACCCCACTTCTTGCTTGTTCATTTCTTTTGTTATCACTTGGAGTTGAAGGGTTTTTGCTTTAAAATATAATCCTAAAATTTCTAATTCCCATAAAGTAGAGACCATAGTACATATGAGCAAAGAAGGTGCCTAACTTCCTTCTCCGTAACTGAGACCCTTACTAGGATTTTTGGAAAGTTAGACCATGTAAGAGTTCATCAATCAAACACATCAATCTTAACCCCTGGGTTTTTTTTTTTCCTTACAGTTTCTAGCCTATGATAGATTCCAAATTTTGGGCTAGTGGCAGCTCCTTTTACTCCTAGTTTTTTGCCAAAATTTCACTAGTGGATCTTCCCAACGTATTCCATAGAGATCACCAGCCATTTTCAAATTCTAAGAATGATCACATGACCCGTCACCATCCTTGATATAATAGATTCTCAATCTGTCATTTCGTCAATGGCAAGTGATTGTCAATTACCAACATCTTTCATAGTTATTTCCATTATTCAACACTTAACTGGCAATTGTTCTTCAAGTGGTCACTCTTAATGTGATCCACTGTTGAAGATGATACAGAATATTGAATTGAGAAATATAGCGATAGCATCCATGATCAAGATTTATCAGAAATATTAACCTTAAAGGGAAACAGGAAAATAACCAAATCAAAATAGTAGTAAATGCTAATAAAAAAATTCATGAACTATCCCCTCAAGAAAAAGTATTACCATTGTTACGTTTTATTTGCGTTTTATTTATTATCAAAACCTTAAACAATCATTTTAGCCAAAATGTCATAGCCATCAATTAGCTGATGCCTATTAGTTTTGGGAAAAGATTTAGATGATGATTATGACGATGATGATGATGACAATGATGATGGATGTTATAGTCATCAATGTCATATAAGGTCTTCATGTGAAAATAATGAGTGTAACTATGAGGAAATTAACTGATGCACCTGGTCATAAAGTGATCTTTTCTCCTCATCCTTAAGAACCTGCAATAGTACACAGCAAGAACTTTGCAATTACATCAATTTTGATTGTATGTCAGGGGAATTTAAGTCTTCGTTGAATAAAATAACTTATCATAAGCTAATACCTCATAGGCATGCTGAACTTCTTGAAATTTTCTTTCAGCATCAGAATCATCTTTATTTGTATCTGGATGAAGCTTCTTTGCAAGCTGCAAAAGCACAATAGAGATTGAAGGCATAAATTCATGTTAAAGCAGTTTAATTATGTGCGCCCTGGACCCACATAAATTCACGTTTAAAGCAACCAAACTAATGATTCCTTAACTGCAAAAGAAGCAGAAAATTATCCTTTAAAATAATGGCCAGCACTACCTTATCCCACTATCTTAACGTCAGAAACATGTCCATAACATCAAGGCCAGTCATAATGTAAAATGCATCATCGAATTTATGGTATGTTTGGAAGTTTTACATTACCAACACCGACATGGTCCAATCACCAAAAGCAGGTAAGCTATGTTCCAGACCTTTCCTCACTTGTAATTTGGGATGAAAAAGGGGAACATGGAAACACTCTACATGCAGGTTTGATGCCACCCCGGAAACATATAGCGCCTTGTTGGCATGGAACTCCCACGAGCCCATTGCTAGTGACCACTCTATTTCCCCCCACAACCCACACACAATTGCTACAAGATAAAATAAGTCATCTTGAGCACAATTCAAGCAAAAGCCATATGTACGGTCAATGTTCCAAATATCGGTGATATTATCGGTATCACCAGGTCAGTGATACCGAAACTGATGGAAGTGTAAAAAATTTCAAATATCACCAATGTCTTGGATAATATAGGTGATACTCAGCGATATTATTGATACTAGTGATACTTTCAGAAAAAGCCCTTATAAAAGTTCCCTAGTAATCGGCATCGGCAATATCATCGATAATATCCCCAATACCAAGGAAACATTCATAAATAGGAGAAAACTAACAGAAAATTGGAATTTTTTCCAAAAACACAAAAATCTCCATTTTTTGTTTTTGGAATTTTGTTATTCACTCTTGATTTTATTGAATCAAAGTTCGGATTTGCGAAGAAATCTTAACTCTAAGGGCTTGTTTGATTGGATGTATTTGATGGGAATTGAAGTGCATTTTACATTTTTTAGCATTAATTGCATACTAGAGGAATTTGTGATGGAAGGGGGTTGTATGACATTGCCAGCATCTACTTTTAGGTACAGAAAACGAGATGGACTCTGTGGATCTCACCATGATGCATATGTTTTATCCATGCCATCCATTCATTTGGCCAAATCATTGTAGGGTATGCCTCCAAAAATGAGACAGATCCAAAGCTCAAGTGGACCACACCACAGGAAGAACATTTAAATGGTTAGTGTTCAATCTCCACTATTTTATGTAGTCTGGTCCACTTGATCTTTG
The DNA here is from genome assembly GCA_021015155.1 of Magnolia officinalis. NCBI lineage: Eukaryota > Viridiplantae > Streptophyta > Magnoliopsida > Magnoliales > Magnoliaceae > Magnolia > Magnolia officinalis. The sequence continues at coordinate 50,381,557 of JAJHSJ010000016.1, forward strand.
AATCTGCCTCATTTTTTGACCCATGCCCTAAAATGATCTGTACTAATGAATGGATGGCGTGGATATAACACATATCATGATGGGACCCACCAAGTTTTGGCTTCGAATTATCATGAAAATTGATCTGGCGCAACTCTTCACTTTCAAACACATGCGGTGTGGTTTGATGTATGCATTTAATGCTGATTTGAGAGAAATTACATGAAAATACATGTAATTACATCTAACTAAACAAGCCCTAAATGAAGATGTGTGGAACTCAAAGGTGATGAAAAATCCATAGAAACTTCATGTTTTTTTCACATGTTAGCATGGATTGTAATGGAAATCCTTGTCTATGCATAATTCTCATGCATTGACATGGATTTGTGGCGGGGAAAAAATAATATTTAAGTGAAAATGGGGGAAATTAGGGAAATCCTTTTTTTTTTCATTTTTATATTGGAAAATACGTGTTCTTCACTATTAATTAATGTAGAAATTTTATATATTGATGAGTGTTGGCCAATCTATTGATTGGCTACAAATTTTATATATTTATTTTATAATAATTTTTTCAACAACACATGGTTAGGTCCCTACAAAATGGAAACTTGTGTATAGTTGGGTTTTTTTTTTTTTTTTTTTTTTTTTTTTTTTTTTTTTTTTTTTTTTTTGCAATATTTTGCTTCCAGCATATGTAAACATGCGTCTGATAACATTTCCTAAAGTTTCATTGAAAGTTTCCACCTTTTTCCAATGTTTCGCTCAAATAGCGATATTTTCCTGAGTATCAGAGATATCAATATATGTTTCTGTATCCGCAGCCACCGTTACATGAAATGATACAAACACTCTAAACACTGCGTACGGCTTCCTTTTAGAACTCAATCTAATTTCCTAATTCAACCCTTATGTGGACTTTCTAAAAAAGTAATTTCATAATCAGCACTTTCTATAAATAAATAAATTTAAAAAAAAAAAAAAAGAATAAAACAAAACCAAAAAAAAAAAAAGGACTCTAGGAACTACTACTAAAGATATCATGCATAGGGGCCTTTAAAAATATATATATCATGCATAGCTGATATAGCAATATACAAAACCATAATGTTGTGTATACAAGTGATGCAATTTTCAAAGCATAAACCATATTTATGTAAAGCTGTCAGATGGCACCCACTTTGGGTCTTGTCTTGTACACACGTGTGGCTTGGAATGTGACTGCATCACTTATGGGCTGACCAATTGGTATGAGGCTCCACATGCAATGAAGAAACTGATTTCCAAATAAAGTTTTGTTTTCTAGAGCATTCTCACTATAAGATGGTTTATCATGATTTTTTGAACATGCTGACACAAAGTCATGAAGAGATTGCAGTTTGAAGTTTGAGGCAATACCTGAAAATTATCAGATCATGGAATTAACCTTGAAGGTGAGGTTATGGTTAATGGTGTTGCTCAATCATACATGGGTACGTTTTCTAAGTATTATATACATCATGAATCTCAACAGAAACCAATTTTCAATCATGTCACTACAAAGAGCATAACACACGCATACCAATTCCTACACATGAGATCGTGTACCAATATCTTCCACAGTCAATTGGCTGTGGACTGCAATCATATGCACGTCCAAATTTCAAATCCCGTCAACTTTTCAAAAATAAGGTGGAATTTTCATAGGACTTCTCATCCACAATCAACATGAGCTGGGAAGATGTCGGCTAAAAAATCATCTTTAGCAATGGAAACATGCAATCTCTTCTCTATATAAAAAGATGGTTGAAATTTTGCAATACAAAGGACTGCTGTAAAATGAAATGATCAATTTTCAGACTGGTATGTAGGCAAGATGGAGACATGAGAGAGCGAACACCAACATGGATCCCAACAAGTCCATTGTTTCAGAAATAAACAAGAAAAACATTGATTCTCAGGCAGAGTCTGATCATCGATAGGCATGCAGACATCCATTCTACACAGCATATATTTCTTCGAACCATCAAATTTGTAGGCCCTATCGTAGATGGGGTACAGCCACAGAATCAGATTGGCCAGACAAAGTAACTCTGATCAAGGGACATTTTTCTGTAGAATTTCGCCTGTTGTCTTCTTTCTACAATACCCTTCCCATTTGATAGATATAGAGAGTTTGGACTGACTGCTGTAGAATTTTACCTGTTATCTTCTTTCTACAATACCCTTCCCATTTGATGGATATAGAGAGTTTGGATTGACCCCGTCAGTGCAACTTTTGCATTGATAAACCCTATGATTTTGGATGGTTTTGGATTGAAGCGCAGGCCATGTTTGCAGCAGATGTATGTATGTGCATGGATCAGCATGCTCTGCAAGCTTATAAAATAACTCCTTGAAAATGAAATAAAATAAAACAATACCGCATAGTAAGCTTTCTTGATTTCTAATGGGCTCGCATTCTTGCTTACTCCGAGCACATCATAATAATCTCTAGCAGCCATTGACCATGATCCTAACCAATCAAAACCAACATAAAAAGAAAAAAAAAAAAAAAAAAAAAAAAAAAAAGGAAGAAGAAGAACATGTTTTTACTAAAAGAAAAAGGAAAGAAAAGAAAAGAGCACATCTTCATTGCCCACACTAAGTACCGAGAGTCACCGTGCACGTTATCTCCTACCATTTAAAGACAGCATGAATCTTTAACCATTTCAAAATGGTAGCTTCAAAATCCCTTTTTGAAATGCGTGTTACGATTCCTGCCCACCATTATTGGATGGTGGGAGACATGTGCCCCGCCCGAATCGGGGCGCACCATCAGGATGTGAGCCTTTCCCAAAATGAGAAAACAGAATTCAAATACCGGTGGCATGAATCGACCTTCTCCCGCACCACCAACGTGAAACTCTGTTCTGTATTCCATTCCTCTGTTTTACTACAATACAAACAGATGATTTTACGAAAACCATTAAATTGAAATTTGGAAGGAAAATAAAAGACAAAAACGATGAAGGAGAAAGGGTTTCATTCGAATGAAAAAACGCACACCTGTTTCGGAAACCTGATAATGATTGAAGATTCCAGAAACGAATCCACGGCAGCCCCTTCGGCATAAATAATCCTCCAGCTTGAGAAAAAACAAAATGCCATACAATTAGCGAAGAATCGATCGAGAGAGAGAGAGAGAGGAGAGAGAGAGAGAGAGAGAGAGAGAGAGAGAGAGAGAGAGAGAGAGAGTTACGATTGTTGAGCAATGTTGGAGAAGATCGGAAGCGAGAGATTTTCGAGCTAAGGAGAAAGCGAGCCTGGCGCCATTGCAGCTTGCCATTGGAGCTCTTCGAATTTGAAGTAGTTGCAGAATTTCTTTCTTGGAGAGAGAGATTTTACTTTCGCAGGCAGAAGAGAGAAGGAGAAAGGAGGGAAATGGCGTGCATCGAAGAAGACGTTTTGAGAGCGGTTAGTTGATACTCTGGCAGAATATGACACTTGATACGCAGGCACGTAGAAATTGTACATTTAGCATAGATTACCTCGACTCTAACCGACTAAAATTTGTAAAATACTGCCTATAAGTTAAATACCAAAAATTTTATTTCTTAATAATCCTAACCTTTGATTTGGGGGCACTTTTTTTTATTGAAATAGGACCGTTGAAACTATCATTCTTAGCCATCTAATATATGTCCAACAATCCGATGATGAGATAAAGAAATAAGCTTACTTCATCGTTCATAATGCATCGTTACTAAGAAACATATTTTAGACGGTTTGATTTGAATTTGATATACACTACTCACCAAATTTCTGATAATTTCTAAGTGCCTGTGTATCATCCATGACAGTCCCCCAGAGTATTAAAGTTTCTCATTGGCTTGGAACGGTGATACTGCTGTGATGCTTCTATTTTGTACACGTGGGGTCCATGCTATGGTGATCGAAACCGTTGATACGATATGGCAACGGATGGGACTGTTAATTTGGATCGTTGCCGTATTAATTCCCTAAACTGTTTATCCCTGAGTCTCTTATATGGTAGATAATCATGGGAATCACCGTTACATTGTGTATACCTTCTTAGAGAAATTGACCACTGTAGACTCCACCTTTTACCCAGCGTCTTTTCCTAACGCTCCCAAACTTACTTTCCCAGTCCAAGTATTTTACGTACGGTCAGACTAATTGAGGACGAAAATGCCCCCTGCTTTTCAAAGCTATTTTTAAAAACCAGGGGTATTTTCGTCTTCAATTAGTCTGTCCATGCGTGAGAGGTTTAGACTGAGAATGTAAGTTTGAGATGGCTTAGAAAAGACGCTGGTTAAAAGGTAGCATTAACGGTGGTCAATTTCTCTTCTTATAAACGGTTGAAATATAAGAAAAATAGGAAATCGGATCGCCTAAGTAGGCTTTTATGGTATTGAGTAAACTCACTTGGGCCCACCGTGTTCATCCAATATGTCCATCAGTTTTTTCGGCTAATTTTAGGCGTTGAGCCAAAAATTAAAGGATATCCAAAGCTCAAGTGGACCATACGACAGGAAACAATGGGAATAATGATTACGACCATTGAAACCTTTCTACTGCCTGCAGTGATCTTTGTTTGTCATCCCACATGTTCATAATATCACAAAGACGTAGATGAAGGGAAAACAAACATATGAGCTACATCTAAAACTTCCGTGGCCCCATGAATTTTTTGGATTCAGGACCTCAAAATAACTTTTAAAATGGATGGATGGGGTTGATAAAATAAATAAGCCACGGTAGATCCCACCGAGATTACTCAGTGCGCTTAGCTTACTGAGTTACACAGTACGCAATCCACTTCTGAAAAATAAACCCTACACAGAGATGTCTCAGAATAGCAAGAAACTGGACCGCCTGTGACCCAACACGGCATAAGTTATGTGGCTACCACCTTTACATATGTGTTTTATCCCTGAGGTCTATCGGTTTTGCCAACTCATTTTAGAGTATGAGCCAAATCCAAAGTTCAAGTGCACCATACCATGGGAAACAATAGAGATTGAGCACAAAGCATTGAAGGAATCCAAATCCTTTGAAAATTCTTGTCTGTTGTAATCTAATTGAACCAAATAATCACACAGCATTTAATGTAGCAGTGCTGACAATTCGGGGGGTTGCAACAATCCTTGATAAGGGATCTTCCCTTATCTTATACTTTGCATTTCTTCTTCTTTAATGAAATTCATCATTGTTATGCTTGTGAGTGATCTTCCTCGTGTTTGATTCTCTTTGGCTCCTCTTTTAATTTCAATGTCAAGTTTTATACCTTCCTTTATTGTGCATTTCACGATCATTGGTATGAGATCTTCTATCTTGCCTCGAATTTATCCCTTTTTTAGTTTAAACATGTACCTACTTGATTGAGAATCATTATTTTCCTTTCTTTTGACCTGAAGGCGATCCCCTCGACTTCATATCTTTTATTTGCTTGTGTATTGGTGTATGTTCCTTCTGACTTTATACGGTTGGTAATAGGCCTATAGTCATTCTTCTTAAATCTTAATTTGCATCATGGAATTTTATTGAAAGTATCTTGAATATTGATATCTTGTATTGTTCTGAAAACATTGATGTATTCTAACATGTGTACTTCACTTGTATGTTGATTCTTATATCTACATACATCACAAATTTGTGTGCATGAACCTGTATGATTGGATTGCATGACTTGCATTGAAAAATAGAGTATTTGATTATTGGTTTGGTTGGTTAATCATGAAACACAATAAATTTTTTTTTTTTTTTGGGGGGGGGGAGGGTTATTTTTCGAGCAGGGTTTCACTTGGGGATTTCCCTTGGCTTATATGGCAATGACGATTGTGTTATGATAAGCCAGGATTTCACTTCGCCTCTATGGCAAGGATAATGTTGTTATGATGTTTGATTGGGGGGTTATTTTTTGAGTAGGGTTTCACTTGGGGATTTCCCTTGGCTTATATGGCAATGACGATTGTGTTATGATAAGCCAGGATTTCACTTCGCCTCTATGGCAAGGATAATGTTGTTATGATGTTTGATTGGAGGAATCCTCGAGCGGAGATTTCCCTTGGCCTATATGGCAATGATGATTGTGTTATGATGATTAATTGGGGGATCTTCGAGTGGGGATTCCCTTGAACTGTATGACAAAGATGATGTTGATATTTGTTTGGGAGGATCATCGACCAGGGTTCTCTGTGAAATCATACCCATGATGGCTTGCTTTACATGCATTGGAGATCTCATGCATCATGACATCATCCACATCTTGCTTTGTTGTATTATAACATTGCATTTTGTTATTCGATTACCCTGTCTTTGCCATGTCTATTTTGAATTCTTGACATTATTTATCTTTGTCTTAAGTCATACTTTCCTCATCTATATTTTGTCTCAACGTTTATTTTGTTAAGTCATGTTTTTCTTTTCATTCTTAAGTCTGTATTATAAGCTCGTGATGGAAATGATCTCACTAGGCTTCTAGCGCACCAAATCAACAGACATGAAGGATTATACGATGAGAGAGGAGCAAGAGATGAATATCACCTAAATAGCTACTCTAATTTGATTTAGATTTTATATTATATTTTTATTTGAGTTTAATATCGAAGATTTAGAATTTGGAAGTGTAAAGTTTAAGTTTAAGCGTAAGTAAGTTTTATTGTGGTTTGGATGAACAAAGATTTGAATGTATATATGAATGTATAAATGTAAAATATATATACATAGTTCATACCTTGGAACTCGGCATTTGATTTACTATACTCAGGTTTTAAATTTCAGCGTGTGACAGTGTGGTAGGGTGGTGCACATGTGGGTAGTTATTGTGCTATATATATGTGAGTCCCATTGGTTTGGACGTTTGGTCCATTCGGTCCAAGACTATCATTATGATGCTTACTAGTTACTATGAAGCCAATACACTAAAATTAGTCTCATAGTCACACAATGAGCAGATTAAGAGATAAATTTCGTACATTGATAAGGTCGAGGGTGTACATAGCATGCACGCACATACACTCCCATAGGTGAGGGTGCAAGTGTTAAGTGTGTGTGCCATACATGTACAAATCGTATGCATGTGATCTACTGTCATCAAATGGTACCAATGTGAAGTTTTAATACCAACCGTGAGGGGGAATTATTTTCATTAACCAAAATCGGTGATGAGAGAGATATACCACATGCATAATTAATGGCTATAGATACATGAATAAATAAAAATTCACATGTACAAGTAGAATTTAAGTGACATGAATTATAAGATCTACTCAAATTAGCCATATTAGTGTCACATAGTATCTTGATGGCCCACTAAATCATGAAAAATCAATGGTTAATCACATCCATTGGTGTTTTAAGCCCTTGATCTCAGTCATTTCTCATTATCAGGCTATGAAACCTACATTACTTCAATGCTAATACATCAACGAACAAGATAGATGGTAATCATCAGATGGATCATGTGATCCAACAGTTAATTTTCAAGACCTTGACATTTATTCGTCAAATGAGGATTTTAATAGTAGATTTGGAGATCCAACAATCAATCTTCAATCTAGATGGTATGGATCAATGATCCATGATGTGGATTAATGATCCAACAGATGGATTATTACAAGTTCTGGTTTAAATGGTCCAGATGGTCCATATGATAGTTGATTATGAATAAAATAATATAAAAAACTCTACCCTTAAAAATTTCCAAGTATATTACATTAAGAAAGCAGATAGAGCAGAGAGGAGATAGCGAGTGCAAAGAGAGTTTAAGAAAGCCAGAGTATAAAGGGTAGGGTGCCTTAAAAATTCCCGACAGCCAATATACTACTCAACTAAGAGACCAAAAAGCCAATTAAAGAAATCACTAAAGCCAAGAGTAGAGTTGAGATGGGGGATATCCAACATTCCTTTTTTAAAAAAAAGTGTCTAGTCTCTTCTCTTTCTTCTCACATCTAGAATCCATATCACATTTCACTACGCATATCCCAACGGTATTTGCAATGGTCATTTTTCTTTTACTTTGCAATGTTCTCTGTCGTTTATTCTTTTTTATTTTGCATGTTAGGGGTCTTAAACCCTACATAGCAAGGTTAGGTGCTACTTATTTTCTTTTTACCTACTTAGGGTATTAAATCCTGTGAAGCAAAGCTAGGTGTTGCTTATTTTTCTTTTTCTTGCTAAGAGTCTTAAACTCTGCAAAGCTAGATTAGAAATTTCCTTTTATTTTTTATTTTTTATAATTTACCTACCCTAACCTTTACGGGTTATGAAATAAAGATAGAGAGTCCGAGAAAGTTGGAGTTTGCAAGGAGGGTCTGCCCCAGGTTGTGTTAAAGATTTCCGACTTGACGACATGCTGCCCCACATAAGAGAAAAATATCCGTTAAAAAAGTCACTGAAGCTAAGAGTTTTTCTTCCACATCCCGATTCAAATTCCATTCCACTCCACACATTCCAAGTACATTTACTACTCCTAAATTTTCCTTTACATCATTCTACACTATTCACTACTTTCCCATCTTCTTTTACTTTATTTGTTTGCCCAGGGTATTAAACCCTGTGAAATAAGGCCATGCATTGTTTATTCTTTTTTCCTACTGGGGTTTTAAAACCAGTGAAGTAAGGTTAGGTATTGCATATTTTCTTTTTGCCTGCTTGAGGCCTTTGGCTCAGCAAAATTAAGTTAAGTTGAATTTTATTTCATTTACCGCATTTTATGTGCCTACCTGGGGCTACTTGGCTCTGCAAAGTAAAGCTAGATACTTTTTTTCTTCCCACCTGCCTAGCTCATATGGATTATGTAAAGTATGATCAAATATAAAAGTGTTTAAATTCTGTTGAATCTCACAAAAATTGTAAAATTTTGTAAAGTAAAGACCATGCATAGTGCAAGCGAAAAGGGAATTCTGCAATTTCTAGCCAGTCATAGATTTTAAGCTTCATTTAGCTAGTAACAACTCCAAATTAAATGTATTTTTATACTCAAGTCAATACCACACTGTAACCACATCCACAGATCAAGACAATGCCAAGAAAATGAGGGCACCACTTGTGCAGAGTCATTCACAATGGTTAACCCCTTCCTTTTCGTTATTAACGCCCTTACTTAAAATCTGCGTTTGCATATCACCAATTACAAGAGTCATTAAAATTGGAAGTCCTTAAGAGTCCCTAGCCTTGGAAGCAATTTTACGGTTTCTAGCCGACCATATATTCTAAGCTTTATTCGGCTAGTGGCAACTCTAATCAAACTTATCACTAGGGCTGCACACGAGCCAAGCTAGCTCGAAAAGCTCGCTCGGCTCGGCTCGATCTAGCTCGACTTGACTCGGCTCGAACAACGACTTGAGGCGAGCCAAGCTTCAAATGACCCAGCTCGTTTTGAAAACAAGCCAAGTTTGATCATAATGGATCTTGACTCGACTCCACTCAAACTCGGCTCGACTCGAATATATATTATATTATATAAATATATTATTTAAAAATAAAAAATTAAATTTATATATATATATATATATATATATATATTATTAATTGAATATTTGATTTGGGAGTTGGGTCAGTGTGGGTTTGGTCAATTGGGTCGGGTGGCTAGGTTGAGTCGGGTGTCGATTGGGTCAGGTTGCTGGGTTGAGTCGGGTGCGAGTTGGGTCGGGTTGGGATCAGGCTCGACTCGACTCGAGGTAAGCTTGCCTCGACTCGATCCACCAGGTCGACTCAAAATTTTTGGAAAACAAGCCAAGCTCCAGTGGTAAGCTCGAGGCCGAGCTCGAGCTCGAACTCGAGGAGAGAACGGACGAATCAAGCTAAGCTTGGCCCACCTCGACTCGACTCGGCTCGATGTACAGCCCTACATATCACGCTTGAGTCATTAGTACACACCATTTGCCCAATTGAAAAGGAAGGAAGTGGAAGCAACAACTTATTGTGAGTGTTCACAAACCTCAAAGGCACGGTGAAGGCTCTCCCCACCTAAAAAGAGAACAAAAGGTGATTTCCCTAAAAATGGCACCTTATTAGCTGGAATCACTTCATATCAACCTAGCGCAACCCAATTGCAACCTTATGCAAAACCAGTCCGTTACCATTTGTCTTTCATGACCACTGCATTTAAACTTCCTTTTATATATATATATATATATATATATATATATATATATATATATATATATATATATATATATATATATAAAAGGTACAATGCGCTCGAGCTGAGGATAAGCTCCGTGAGGTTGAGTTGTGTGGGCCCCACCGTGATGCGTTTCGACCATCAACACCGTGCATTTGATGGGTCCCCTTTAAATTATGGATATCCCAAAAATCAGCCGTATACGGAACTCAGGTGGGCCATACCATCTAAATTTATGTGAAGCACCGTTAAAACATATAAAAGCACTTGGTGGGGCCCACCTGAGTTTTTCATGCTCCTGAAACTTGGTCTGAACCCTCATTCAAGTGGGACACACATAATGGATGGGCTGGATTTGCAAACCACATCTCGGTGGGCCCTCAAAAATGGTTATGAATGTTTTAATGGTGCACGGCCCCCTCTCCACTTCTGTATGTGGTGTGGCCCACACAAGTCACAGATTGACTTGATTTTTGAGACCTAGGCCCACGATGGAATGGTGCATCTAACTGATGGGGTAGATTTTCGAAACGCATCACGGTGGGGCCCACACAACTCGACCTCATGGGACGGACTCGTGAGGTCGAGCGCATAGTACCTTTTCCCATACACACACACACACACACACACACACACACACACAACACACACACACACAACACCAACACACATATATATATATATATATATATATATATATATGTGGTAAAAGGTACTATGCGCTGGAGCTGATTTTAACCTCCCGAGGTCGAGCTGTGTGGGCCCCACTATGATGCGTGTCGACCATCAACACCGTGCATTTGATGGGTCCCCTTTAAATTATGGGATATCCCAAAAATCAGCCGTATACGGAACTCAGGTGGGCCATACCATCTAAAATCATGTGAAGACATGCCAAAAACATATAAAAGCACTTGGTGGGGCCCACCTGAGTTTTGAATGCTGCTGAAACTTGGTCTGAACCCTCATCCAAGTGGGACACACATAATGGACGGGCTGGATTTGCAAACCACATCTCTGTGGGCCCAAAAAATGATTATGAATGTTTTAATGGTGCACGGCCCCTCTCCACTTCTGTATGTGGTGTGGCCCACACAAGTCACGGATTGAGTTGCTTTTTGAGACCTGGGCCCATGATGGGAATGGTGCATCTGACTGATGGGGTAGATGTTCGAAACGCATCACGGTGGGGCCCACACTGCTCGACCTCATGGGGCGTTAAAATCAGCTCGAGCGCATTGTACCTTTTCCATATATATATATATATATATATATATATATATATATAGAGAGAGAGAGAGAGAAGATGCACTACATTTAAACTATTAATATCTAATAGCTAATAAGCTTTACCTTGGTAGTTAGCCATAGTTGATAATTTATTGAAGATCTATTGCCTTTTGAGCTTCCTCATATTTCTTTCTCCATCAAACACGAAAATAGAAATGAATGCAAGTCGGAGAGAAATTAGCCACTAAGACATATATCATATAAAAAAAAATCTCTTCAATTGAATCTTTCTTCTACAAGTCCATAAAAAAGAATGGACTCCCATACTTTACAACTCTGCCACTAGACTAGGTGGACGGTACACCCGATTGCAAGGTGGATAGTTCCCCAACTACAGTCATCTTATATTATCATACAATAGTGGGCTCCCTACAAGTTTGAAAAACCACAATCATTAGAAAAATATCAACACTCCTTGGATCTTATTTATTGAATTCTTATACTCGTCACAATATATGATTAATACTAATACTCACAACCTATGATAAATACTAGTACTCACAACAAGATAGATCACAGCAAGATAGATACTTAGGTTTGAAGTATGGCATGAAGATTACATATTCAAATGTAATAAACAAACTTGAATAATCTAGCATATCACAAGAGCCACTTCTTACAAGTCACATCTACTTAATTGATGTGAGATTTAAGCTCTCTAGTAGAAAAACCACAATTAACATCTTTATTATGACATGCATGACATCTCCTTAAAACAACAAAGGTTTAAAGGTCTACACACTCAAGAGTCGACAGGAACTCATTGTTAATCCAGATGAAAATTACAACCGAATGCCATAGCAACCTCAAAGTACCATCCTTAACTCGAAGCCTTGAGATGAAGTTTTGTAACCTTAGTGATTGATATACACAGCCGTGTATACCTAATAAACTCATTGTCATGGCTAACAAAGTCATATCTTTAACACTTTTCTTAATACAACTTTCCCAAAACCCAAGGAGACATAATTTAAAGTAGAGTTCTTAATGTTAGAGGGAACCGGCTCCAAATCCAAAGATCCATCAAAATAAAATGATTCTAGCCACTAGATTTCAGGTGGTGAACATTGCAATAGTATAACATTATTAGAGTTGACAAATCATACGACTGGGTCATTTGGTGGAGTCCAAGCACCTATAAAGATTTCCTTAAAGACTTGAAAAAGAAATAGGCTATAATGGAAACAACCCTCTTAAGAAATCTTTGATGTCTTATCCACACCAATCCCTCCTGACTTTCATTCATTTCCACTATGGGTGGAAGAAAAGTGACAAAAGTAAATCTAGGCCTAAAGTCCAACTCAAGATACCTGAAAACTCCACTACCCCTACATTAATCACCCCTAGTGAGGAGTCTGGAACACGAGACATCCCACTCGGATACTACTTTGATATAAGACAACTAATAATTTGCTCTAAAAGCTCGAACTGATAAAGCATGGCGAATCAATCCCTTTATCTCATAGCCCAGGCCCCACATCCCATGGGTTAGGACCTCAACCGAACCCCCATCATAGACCCCACTTCACATGGGTTCCGCTTCACACGAGTCACCCGCCTCACACGAAAGCCTAGTTAAACTCGCAGTTAAAGATCTAGGCTCATTCTGGGCCTATAAGCTTGGGCCTCTGGAAGCTAGTCCAATGCAAGCACAATTCCTAAGCGTGCACAAGTGAGGGAACATCTCACACACTCTCTATTAACACATCAAGAGATTGCAAGTACATTGTATGGGCACATCCAATGCACTCTCTATTGATACATGTGCATGTGTAGGCGTGCACAATGAGTACGGGTGTGCCTACAACTTCTAGGGCATGAACGGCTTCATGTGAATGAGATCTACATTGTCCATCAGGTTTTCTACCTTTCAAAGACTCAAGTATGCATTGCCATAGGAAATAGTGTAAAATCATGCCTAAAATCAAATTCATGTGGTGTAGCCACCTATGTTTTTAGAACATCATGATTTTTAAAACCTCCTTTCATCTTGGAGGTTAGTATCAGATGACCGGATACGATGGCATGCATAAAAAATACTTTGATTAAGGGCGGCCCACTTCAACTATCCTACCTCATGCCAACCAATAATGGACATCCCATGGTAACTCTTCCCTAAAGTGGGGATCGGCCTGATTTTTAGGGTTTTGAAGTCATTCATCAAGTGAGTCCTCCCTAGAAATTGATCCAAAAGCAATTTCAATTATCAAAGAGGACACATGTATGGTTAGAAAGGCCAAGTCAGCCCAACCCATCATACTTTGAGCCTAATTAAGGCCAAGCAAAGAGGAGCAGCTGACCTTTATTAATGAATCAGATGGTCTGGGCTTAAGTCCACCCTAAACCCTTAAAACATTCTTGTGGTTAGGGGTGCACATCTAACCGTTGGAACCGTGTAACCGGACCGGAACCGTTGGATCGGTCGGGTTTTGGTCCGATTCTAGGGTGCTAACGGTCCGGTTCCGGTTCTGGTTCCCAAAATTTCTGAACCGTTGATTACAGATCGGTTCCGGTTTAGGGTCCTGTAGAACCGAACCGAACCGAACCGTTGATCCAAACCGTGATAGGAACCGTGGATCTGAACCGTCGACCCAAGTTACTTTAAAGCAAAAAAAAAAAGTAAGTCGTTATACCCCTGCCCTCTGCCCTCTCTCTCTCTCTCTCTCTCTCTCTCTCTCTCTCTCTCTCTCTCCTCTCTCTCTCCTCTCTCTCTCCGACTCGCCGTATCTGGGTGTTGTTGCAGCACCTGCAAACAGCAAACCCCATGCCAAACTGGTATTGCTCTCCTCTTTGACTGTGATGGAGTGCTCGTTGACACTGAGAAGGATGGCCATTGCATTCCCTTCAATGACACTTTCGCTGATGTACGATTATTAGTTTTTTTTTCTTCTTCTTTTTCTGTTGAAATGGGTTTTCATTTTTATTAGTTTCTCTTTTACATTTCTTTGTTTTCTTTATAAAATGGGTTTGAATTCCATAATTTTGCCTGCTGCTGATGCACCAGTTCGTCCGATGCGTCGGTTCTAGTTCCATTTCATTTTCACAGTCTGGTTCCGGTTCCAGTTCCAAAAATTGTAGAACCGTTAGGAATGGTTCGGTTCCAATTTCACCCCAGAACCGGACCAAACCAACCCATGTGCACCCCTACTTGTGGTGGTTGACTCCCACAATAGTAGATCAAACTTTTGTTCCTTACATCCATGGGCCTAGGCCCAATTACAACCCTATATGAATGTAGGGTGTTTGTGGGCCATTATCTAATTTTTCTGGATCGTCCATTACCCGCTTGATGGTTGCACAAGCCTGACCTTCGGGTCACACCCCACTTTATGATAATACGAGGTTGGCCTATGGGGTCAAGGAATGCATACATAAGAGGCAGGCTTGATGAATGCCTTCATGCTTCATATGCATGCATCCTGAGGGAGCACTCTCTGGGAAGCCACTAATAAGAGAGCCCTTCTCCAACAACTCACCTGATGATTGCACATGCCTAATTTTTTTGGGTTAGGGCTCACATGATGATCTTTGGATCAAGGCACGCATACATATGAGGCATTCATCTATTATGCCTCTCTATACATGATGAATTTAATAAATGAATGTGGTCTGATAGTTGTAACAAGGAGGACAAGGATTGCTTGTAATATAGTACTACATAAATGGTGTAACAGTAGTAATGCTCCAATGAAAAAATGTCACATGCGCGTGTCAAATGTGGGACCCACAATGAAAGATAAAAATTTACATTATGACAAATTAAAATGCTTATGTAATGCATTTGCCTCCACAAAATATGAAGGAAAATAGATCATATCATAGAGCCTAATACACTACTTATACGCAGCGAAATATTGTGACCCACTTGTGGGTCCCACATCAGGCCACTAACAAAAACAAAGAAAGGGAAAGGAAAAGGAGAGAGGAAGATCTGGCCATCGGGTGGGCCCCCGTCACTATGGGGCCTTCCATACATGTCGAAGCACCATCAAGGTGGGTCCCACTCTTATGAGCCCACAAAAATGAAAGGAAGCAAAGAAAATGGGGATTTCCTCGACCCTTGCACTCACGATGAAAGGTGGATGGTTAGATCGGGTTAGATCGGTGATCGGATGGTCCGGATGGGCCATCCAAGCTAACCTCCTCCCATTTACATCTCTTCCTAACTCTTTTAATATCTTTCTCTAATTCTCTCTCTCTCTCTCTCTCTCTCTCTCTCTCTCTCTCTCTCTCTCTCTCTCTCTCTCTCTCCTTCTCTTTCTATCGAATCCTAGCTAAAAATGGGGAATGACCCCATACGTATTGAGCTTTGTATGGAGAATCTTTTGGGATATAAGGGGAAAATAGAAAGGGAGAGGGGCAGGAAGTGAAAAAACAATGGGGAGAATAATGGGTTAGCTAGGTAAGGGGTGTAGGCTTTTTGACTTTTATGAAGAGAGAGCTTAGTAGGGGCATTTTGAAATTTTATAGGGTGTAGGTGGTACTTTAGTAGGGGTATTAGGATCATTAGCACGATGATTGATGGGTGATGGAAGAAAATGTGATGGGGGTTGATGAGTGATAGATTGATGGATTGATTGACAAGATTCCAAGAAATTTGTGCACGTAGGGCCCATACTACATGTACATCGCATAGCCTACCTTGGATTGCGCCTACAATAGCATCTTCCAAACCAGGTATCACAATGGGACATGTTGCACGGCCTTGGAATCGCAACGACCGCGCGGTTGCCAATGTATAGGGTTTCAAGAAGTTCGGTACTAAAACTAGGGCTGTGAAAGTTGGGGGTTGGGTCGGGTTGGTGCTCACCCTAACCAACCCCAACCAATCTCAGGTTGGGAATTCTCAACCCAAGCGGGCTCGGTCGGGTTGATAGGGTTGGTCAGGTATTATACATGCTAATATTTTCATTATTACATTATTTATTATATTCAATACAGGACTTATTTTTGTATCTATAATTTTATTAATTATATATGTGATTATTTCATTATAAAGAATTTCATTTTTTTTCTTTCAAAAACAAGCTAAAATATAAGACAACTACTCCTTTAAAAGTCATGTAGCATAGCATGAAGTCTATTTGGGAGACAGAAATCTGGCATATGTTGTTAGCTTGAGTATTTGGAAATGACGTGGACAAATGAGACTCAACTTCACTAGTGTGCCTTCGACACAAACGATCCACACTCAATTATAATTTATAAGTAACTTATATATTGATCGGGTTCGGGTTTGGGTCGGGCAACCCGAGACCTCAACCCGAGCCCAACCCAAGTTTTTATCGGGTTGGTGTTTGTATAGCCCAAGCTTAAGATCGGACCCGAAATATCCTGCCCAAGCCCAAACCCAATGGAGGGTCGGTCACAGGTCGGTCGGGTTGAAACCCCGCCCAACTTTCAGCCCTAACTAAAACAAGGCACTCTATCAACGCTCACGAATCCGGTCTATTCTGGATATGTCGGCACCAGAAACAAAACGTACATAAGGTTAATCAGGATACGGGTCTTACAGCTCTTGTCTCCTTATAAAAAAATTTGTCCTCGAAATTTGCATTAATCCAAATCAGCTGAAGCTCATAAGAGAAAGGAAATACATCACTATATATAGACCAATTAAAAAACATATAGATACAATTAATCAACAAAAAGATGGGGATAATGCTCATGAATCTCAGCCTCTTGCTCCTACAACGTCTCATCTACACTATGATGACCTCACTGAACCTTCACCAGATGAATGATATTGGTTTGAAAGCTCTGCTCCTTTTGGTAGAGGATACATGGTTTAGAAGATGCTATTGTAGGCACAATTCAAGGCGAGTCATTACTACGGGCCCCACTTGCACAAATTCCAAGAAATCTTATTAATAAATCCATCACCCATCAACCCCCCATCACCTTTTCTTTCATCATCAATCAACCATTATGTTAATTACCTTAATACCCTTACTAAAGTGTCACCTACACCCTATAAAATCCCAAAATACCCCTACTAAGCTCTCTCTCCCCAAAAGTCAAAAAGCCTACACCCCCTACCTAGCTAACCCATCATTCTCCCCACTTTTTCTTCCCTTCATGCCCTTCCATTTCTATTTCCCCATTTATCCCAAAAGACCCTCCATACAAAGCTCCATACGTATGGGATTCTTCCCATTTCTAGCTAGGATTCAAGAAAAAGAGAAGGAGAGAGACAAAAGAAAGAAAAAGAAAGAAAGGATTAGAGAGAAGAAGAGATTAGGAGAGAGAGAGAGAGAGAGAAGGAAAGATTAAGGAAAGAGATTGAGAGGGCGATTAAGAGAGATTTAAGAAGAGATCTAGATGGGAGGAGACTAGCTTGGAGGGCCCCGATCGCCATCCAGACCATCCGATCCCCGATCCCACTTGATCCAATTGTCCACTTTTCATCGTAAGAGTGGAGAAAATCTCCCATTTTCTTTGCTTCCTTTCAATTTTGTGGGACCACAAGGGTGGGACCCACCTCGATGTGCGTTTGGACATGTATTGAGAATCTCATAGTGGCAGGGGACCCACCTTGATGTGTTTGGACATGTCATAGGGCCCTTTAGTGGCGAGAGCCCACCTTGATGTGTGTTTGGACATGTATTAACGGTAATACGAGTCTTACCGTTACCACTTTCGATGTCCGTACATGCGTTAATTAGAAACATAACTTATCTATTTTAAGCACATCTATTAATTTATCTCTTTTAAAGGCATTAATTACTCTTCCTTTTTAAGATATGCATTAACTTATTTCTCTTTTAAGCACATGCAATTATCTTTCTTTTAAGCACAACACTCACGTGGGTGTTACACGTACACACAAGTGGTGCATGTGCAAGCTATGTGTAACACGTGTTACATGTATAAGTGTATATGAGTGTTGCGTGTGCATGTGTGGTGTGTGATAGGAATGCATGTATACATGTGTGAATGAGATACATGCATGTAATATTAAAATAATACATGCGAAAGAAGGTTGCTAGAATTGTAGGAGTTTTAATATTGAAATAATGTCTACACGAGACAGTTAGGCTTTAAAACAATAAAATAATAATTTTATATATATATAGGGAAAAGGTACAATGAGCTCAAGCGTATTACGGTCGTCCATGAGGTCAAGCTGTGTGAGCCCCACCATGATTCATTTCGAACATCAACACCGTCCACCAGATGCACCATTCCATCGTGGGCCTGGACGGCCCAAAATCAGCCGTATACGGAACTCAGGTGGGCCATACCATCTAAAACCATAAGTATACATGCCAAAAACATATAAAAGCACTGGTGGGACCCACCTGCAATTTTGATGCAGGTGAAAAGTTGGTCTGAACCCTCATCCAAGTGGGACACATAATGGATGGTCTGGATTTGCAAACCACATATCGAAGGCCCCAACAAATGGTATGAATGTTTTAATGGTGCACGGCCCCTCTCAACTTCTGTATGTGGTGTGGCCCAGAAAAGTCACGGATTGACTTGATTTTCAGCCGTCCAGGCCCACGATGGAATGGTGCATCTGACTGATGGGGTAGATGTTCGAAAGGAATCACTGGTGGGGCCCACACAGCTCGACCTCATGGGACGACAGTATACACTCGAGCTCATTGTACCTTTTCCCATATATATATATATATATATATATATATATATATATATTATATATAATATATATAATATATATATATATTGGAAATGGTACTACGAGGTCTAGCTGTGTGGGCCCCACCATGCTGTGTGTCAAACATCAACACCGTGCATTTGATGGGTCCCCTTTAGGTTATGAGATATCCCAAAAATCAGCAGTATACGGAATTCAAGTGGGTCATACCATCTAAAACCGTGTGAAAACATGCCTAAAACATATCAAAGCACTTGGTGGGGACCACCTAAGTTTTAGATGCAACTGAGACTAAGTCTGACCCCTCATCCAAGTGTGACACACACAATGGATGGGCTGGATTTGTGAACCACATCTCAGTGGGCCCAATAAATTATTATGAATGTTTCAATGGAAGGTTAACCCCTCTCAACAGTTGTATGCGGTGTGGCCCACTCAAGTCATGGATTGACTTGATTTTTAAGCCCGTGGCCCAACATGGAATGGTGCATCTGGCTGATGGGGTAGATGTTCGACACACAGCACGGTGGGGCCCACACAGCTCGACCTCATGGGAAGTTTCCATGAGGTCAACCTCATAGTACCATTTCCCTATATATATTATTTTAATATATAAATGCTAATTATATATTATATATAATTTAATGTATATATATAATTACTTTATTTATCATTATAATATAGTATAAAAAGATCACTTTATATGTTTTAAAATCCAACAGCATCATATACATTATTTTAATATTGAAATTGTTGCAATCCCAGCAACCCTCTTGAATAGACACTTTTTAATATTAAAAAAATTTCTATATAAGGAAGAGGGAGACAACTAAAAAGGAGAAAAGAATAAGATTTAGAGAGCAAAGAGAAGAGGGTGAGCACAAAGAGAGTTTAAGGATTTAAGATGATAAGAAAAGTCTTGACATGCAATATGCTACCACACTAGGAGACCAAAAAGCACATAAAAAAATAAAAATTAAATAAAAATAAAAATAAAAAGAAATGTCTGACCTTCTCATTATTTGTCCTCATTTTTTTCCATATCTCAAATATCTTGTTCCACTCCACACATCTTAATTGCATTTGCAACACTTACTTTCCTTATACTTTGCAATATTTTCTCTTATATATTCTTATTTTATTTCACATATTCAATGTCTTAAAGCCTACTAAGCAAAGATTAATTGTTGCTTATTTTCTGTTCGTAGATGCAAGATCTTAAATCTTCCAAGGCAAAACAAGGCATTGCTTTTTTTTCTTTTTCTTTTTCTTTTTCTTTTTTTTTTTAAATGTAGTCATAAATTTTTTAAAAGCAAGGTTAGAAGTTTCATTTTATATTTATTTTTTGTATTCACCAACTCTACCCTCACGGTTTCTACAAAGCATGGC
Source organism: Magnolia officinalis (assembly GCA_021015155.1). Taxonomy (NCBI): domain Eukaryota; kingdom Viridiplantae; phylum Streptophyta; class Magnoliopsida; order Magnoliales; family Magnoliaceae; genus Magnolia; species Magnolia officinalis. The sequence continues at coordinate 50,401,953 of JAJHSJ010000016.1, forward strand.
TAGATATGATCGTAATAGAATTCGTTGAATCTATCAAAAACTGTAACATCTCATAGAGAAGAAAAATAATGCATGTCCCTTCCTATTTTGTCACCAACACCCTTAACCAGAATCCAAATTGACAGTTACACACCAGTCACAGGAATCACTCAAGTTGGGAGTCCTTACAATTCTCCGACCTTCGAAGCTTTCTTGCAATTTATAGCCAACTATGGATTATGAGGTTTATTCGATTAATGGCAACCCAAATCAAACATATGACACCCGAGTCACTACATCCCATTTGCCCAAAGCAATCACTTGCAATGCACTTAAACTACTGATATCCAATAGCTAACAAGCTTTACCTAGCCATCATTGATAATTTCATCGAGGACTTGTTGCCGTCTGAATTTTCACATGTTACTCTCTATCAAACAAAAAAAATGAAAATGAATGCAATCGAAACTGGAGACTAAAAAATGCAACATATAAAAAATCTGTCCAGAGGGTCCTCTCATTGCCAAATCTTTCTACAAGTCAATAAAAAAGAGTAAATTCCCATACGAGGTGGATAGTTCCCCAACTACAAACATCTTATATGATCATACAGTAGGTGTGTCAATGGGCCAAAGCTCAGGTGTGAAAAATAAAAAATTTGAATAGGGTCAAACCAACAACCCAGTCTGAAATAGTTCAAAATCTAGGCCAAAACCTACCCCGAGCCCAGCCCGTTGACAGCCCTTGTCTCTAAGAGTTTGTAAAACCACAATCATTAGAAAAATATCAACACTCCTTGGATCTTATCTACTAAGATGTCTAATATCAAATTCTCATAGATCCACGTCATATGATAATATAATACTCCTGCAACATGGATCCTTAAGTACGAAGTGTGGTATGAACCTTACACATTGTGAAAGTGTTAACAAGTTTTTGTTTTGTTTTGATGTGTATAAATACCAAATTCTCTCAAAGATAGAGATCCTTACGGCTTCAATGAAAAGAAAAAAAGAAAAAAAAAAAAAAAAAACTCCTCTTACTCATAAAAACACGTACAATCATGACATAACTGCAAAAAATAATAATAATGATAATAATAATAATAATAATAATAATAATAATAAAAGGGAACTAATCCACAAACCTAGTAAAGCATGGTTCCTTTTTAAAGGGATACTAATCCTCATATATGCAAGCAATCACCCACAAACCACACACATCAAATAAAGAACGACCATGGGAGAGCAAACCCATAACACTAACCGTTAGGCCAAGGTGATTGCATGCATAATTTAGGAGTGATTTGGCACCAAAGATTTGGGGGGATTTGAGGAGATTTCAAATCCCCTAGTTGTTTGGCAGCACAGAAACCGGTGGTTTCAAATCCCTTCAAAGAGGGAGTTGGAAATCCACATGAGAGCTTGGATTACATCTAAAAACATTTCAATTATATCATCAGCAGAGTCCAAATGATATCATAGAACAAATAAATTATAAATTGCATCATTATAATTACTTTAATATAATGATCAACACTATCCAAACATCGTTCATGTAAATAAACAGCTAAAAGTCATTGGTTAATCACTCAAACATGATTGTTGCCCATCCAAGACTTGAAATTTCATCAATTTAATGCAAAAACATATATTCCAGTGGGGCTTATTACAACTATATATTGTTTCAAATATTACATGCATCAAGAGTTGGGCACAAACCGACTCGACTCGCCTAACTCAACTCGATCCGATTCGTTCGGACTTGATCCGACCCAAACCAAATGGGTGAGTCGATACGAACCGAGTAGGCTTCCCCCAATCCGAACTCAAAACGAGTTGAGTTCGAGCTATCCAGTAACTCAACCCGATCCGAAACCTGACTCGAGTTATCTGCATTGTCCATCCATTTTAGCCTAATATTTGAGGCATGAACCAAAAAATGAGACAAATCCAACACTCAAGTGGCCCACACCAAAGGAATTGGCCCAAGAAGTTTTTAAAGGTAGGTGTTTGATTCTCTAAAACCTGTGGTGTAGTCCACTTGAGCTTTGGATTTGCCTTATCTCTTTGGTCATGCCCTAGTTTCAGCTGGGATAATGGATGGACGGTGTGGATAAGCCACATATATCATAGTGGGCCCCACATATATCTCACAGTGTCCTCTAGCTCTTAAAAAAGCAAGCGTCAATTCAAGCCCCCTTTGCACCCTAATCGAATTAGGTTCTAAGTTACTCAGAGTACGATAAAATAAATTTTGTTGAGCCCACTGTGATTGTATGGGGTTTATCCACGCAGTCATCCGCTTTTTAGCTCATTTTAGAGGTTAAACCCAACATTTAAGCATACCCAAATATCAAGTGGACCATATATACCATAGGAAACAGTTGAATTAATAACAATTTCCACCATTGAAACCTTTCTAGGGCCCACAATGATGTTTATTTCTCATCAAACCTATTCACAAGATCACACACTCATGGATGAAGGGATTGGATATACTTTATTTTAAGATCAAGCCCTACAATTATCTGTTAAAATGGATGGGCTGAGTGGATAAAATATTAAGCCATGCTTCAGTGCTCTTGGGACCCACCATGATGTATGTGTTTATCTGTTAAGTTAAAATGGATGAGCGGAGTGAATAAAATAAATAAATCACGTTAGACCCCACATAGTTTATTCAGTACGCTTGGTGTACTGAGTAGCATACTGAGTTACTCTTTACGTGGTCCTCTTTCCTTTACACCAGCCTACCGAGTTATTCTTTTCGCGGTCCTCTTTCCTTTACACCACCCTACCGAGTTTCTCTTTACGCGGTCCTCTTTCCTTTACACCAGCCTATCGTTTCCTATGAAAAGACGAGGGCTAGCTTTTCAATAGCCAGTAACAACGTTTTAATTATTCGAGATTGGCTTAAAACTAAGCCATGCTTCAATGCTCTCTGGGACCCACCATGATGTATGTGTTTCATCCATGTCATTCATCTGTTTTTTTAGATCAATTTGTGGTATGAGACTAAAATTGAGGTACATTCCAATCTCAAGTGGACCACATTACAGGAAATAGTGTTGAATGAACGTCGACCATTAGAAACTTTTTGGGGCCCGTAAAAGCTTTAGATCAAGCTGGTCGTTGTCTTTTCCCTTCATCTGGGTACATATGATCTAATCAACATATTAGATGTCAAATAAACAGTACAGTGGGCCTCGGGAGGATTTTAATGGTGGATATCCAATCACTATCTTTTTCCTATAGTGTGGTCCACCGGAGATTAATATCCCTCTCATTTTGGGGGGTAAGCCCTAAAATGAACTTTAAAAATGGATGAAACACAAACATCATAATGGGCCCATAGAGCACCGACCACCAGCCACGGGATGGTGATAGGGAGTAGCCAATCCGTTTTGGATTTTTTTTTTTATTTTTTTTTCCTAAGATCGTATGGTTGAGTAACAAGACCTGATGACCCAATCCGACTCGGTGTCAACTCGATCCAACTGGATATTTCTAATCGGGTGGGACTCGATTGGGATCAGTCCAACCCAGACCTGAACTCAAATCGAGTTAGGCATGGTAGACTCGGTACCGAGTCGGATCAAGTTCGGGTCAGGCCTTTTACAGGACCGGATTGAGTCAGGTCAACCCTAACTCGGTCTAACTCGATGCCCACCCCTACTTCCATCACTAATTACAGATATTAAAGTTGACTTAATAATTAAATTTAAACACTATATATATACCCCACATAGCTACTTTTGAATTAAAATTGATTCCAAATCAAAGGTGCCAAACACAATAGGAGAATATCAACTCCAAGGGGTTCCAAATCCAAATCCACTCCTAAGCGGGCACCCCTAACATATCACAAGATTCACTCCTTACAAGTCTCGTCTACTCATATGATTTCCCACACTTGAGGCCTTGGTATCAATCCCTAGCGGGGGTGGCTAACTTGGAGTGTGTGTACTGACATGGGTGTGTACTAACAAGCTAACTTTAAATAAATTTAAAAAAAAAAAAAAAATTTAAAAGTCTCGTCTACTCATATGATTTCCCACACCTTAGGAGGGCATTTGGCGCATGGTATTTAGATGAGTTTGGCGCATGGTATTAGATGGGATGGAATTGCATATGGTCCCATGCCAATTCCACTCAATGTTTGACAGAATGGAAAAACTTGGAATTATATTACATGGAATTGCATTGGGTCCGTGCCAATTCCACTTAATGTTAGCAAGTAGTATAGGGCCCACTATGATGTGTGGGCTATATCCACACCGTCCACCCATTTTTTGAGATCATTTTAGAATATGGGTCAAAAAATCAAGTAGATCTAAAGCTCAAGTTGACCCCACCATAGAAAGCAACAGGGATTGAATACCTACCATTGAAAACTTCTTTGGGGCCACATAAGTTTTGGATCTACCTCATTTTTAAGCACATGCCATAAAATGAGGTTACAAAACAAATGAACGGTTTGAATATAACACACGTGTTATTCTCAATAATTTCAAATGATGGTGGGTATATCCATTCAATGTACCACCGTATCACAACCATAGCATAGAATTAAGCTTACCCCATGGTAAAGGGGACAATCCCTGCCATATGTAATAAGGGAGTGTTTGTAATACAGTGGTACATTGAATGGATATATCCACCATCATTTTAAACTAATAAGAATAACACATGTTTATATCGAAATCGTTCATCTGTTTTGTAACCTCATTTTATAAGGTAGGCCAAAAAATGAGGCAGATCCAAAACTTATGTGGCCTCAAAAAAGTTTTGATAGTAGGTATTCAATCCCCACTGCTTTCTATGGTAGGGTCCACTTGAGCTTTAGATCTACATGATTTTTTGGCCCATGCTCTAAAATGATCTTGAAAAATGGATGGACAGCCCACACATCATGGTGTGGATATAGGCTACACATCATGGCGTGACCTACACAACTTGGTAACATTGAGTGGAATTGGAACAGGACCAATGCAATTCCATCTTAATCTAATTCTAATTTTTCCATTCTTCCCAAACACCGAGTGGAATTGACACGGGACAAACGCACTTCCATCCCACCTAATCCCATGCACCAAACACCCCTCCTAGCAAATCACAAGAACCAGCGTAATTGATGTGAGATTTAGGGCCCGTTTGGCCAACTACATTAGGTGGGAATAAGGTGGATGAAATTGTAAAAGTAACAACGAGGGCCTGTTTGGCCAATGGTATTAAGTTGTATTAAATGGGATAGCATTGCTAATCCCACCTCGAGATTGTGAATGGCATGTTTAGAAGGAGTGGGATGAGATTAAAATTAATTTTATTGGCTTTGAAAAATGAGCCTCGTGTTGGAAAGTGTGAGATGAGATTTCCAAATCCCATAGATGATGAATTTTTCCTTTAGCCAAGTGTAATGCGAAAGGAAATTCGGGGATTTACTTTTAATTGCATACATTCCAAAAATGGTAATGAAAAACATGGGATACACCCAATCCAGGGACAATACCTCACACATACATTTATTGTTACTTTTATAATTTCATCCACCTTAAACCCACATAATGCAGTTGGCCAAATGGGCCCTAAATGTATGTGTAAGGTATTGTCCCTAGATTGGGTGTATCCCATGTTTTCCAATACCATGTTTGAAATATGCAATTAAAAGTAAATCCCGGGATTTCCTTTCAAAATTATGCTTCGATAAAGGAAAAATTCATCATCCATGAAATTTGAAAATCCCATCTGACACTTTCCAACACAAGGCTCATTTTCCAAAGCCTATAAAACTAATTTTAATCCCATCCCACACTCCTTCCAAACATATCATTCCGATTCTCGAGGTGGGATTAGCAATCCATTTAATACAACTTAATACCACTGGCCAAACAGGCCCTTAGGGCATGTTTGGGCAATGGGATTATAAGGGATTAGGTGGGATGGGATTCATCTAGGTGGGATGGGATTCATCTGGTCGTGTGCCAATTCCACTCCATGTTTGGGAAGAATGGAAAAGCTTGGAATTAGATTAGATGGAATTGCATTGGGTCTCATGCCAATTTCACTCAATGTTAGCAAGTTGTGTAGGGTCCCACCATGATGTGTGAGCTAATATCCACACAATCCACCCATTTTTCGAGATTATTTTAAAGCATGGGCAAGAAAATTAGGTAAATCTAAAACTCAAGTGGACCCCACCATAAAGAGTAATATGGATTGAATACTTATCGTTGAAAACTTCTTTAGAGCCACGTAAGTTTTGGATCTACCTTGTTTTTAGGCCCATGCCATAAAATGAGGTTACAAAACAAATAAACAGTTTAAATATAACACGTGTGTTATTCTCAGTAATTTCAAATGAAGGTTAGTGTATTCATTCAATGTACCACTGGATTACTAACAAAGCATGGCATTAATCTTATTCCATGGCAAAAAGGGACAATCCTTGCAATGTGTAATAATTATGTTTTTTGAATCCCATCCCACCTAATCCCTTCTAATCCCACCGCCCAAAAAAAAAAAAAAAAAAAAGGCTTTCAAAGGCAATCTCTATAAGGGCGTGTTTGGGCGGTGGGATTAGGTGAGATAGGATTCAAAAAACATAATTATTACCCCATCGCAAGAATTGTCCCTGTTGTCATGATATAAGATTAATGTCATGCTTTGTTAGTAATACGGTGGTACATTAAATGGATATACCCACCATCATTTAAAATTACTGAAAATAACACACGTGTTATATATAAACTGTTCATTTGTTTTGTAACCTCAATTTATGACGTGAGCCTAAAAATGAGATAGATCCAAAACTTATGTAGTCTCAAAAAAGTTTTCAACCGTAAGAGTATTCAATCCCCATTGCTTTCTATGGTGGGGTCCACTTGAGCTTTAAATTTACCTGAATTTTTGGCCCATGCTCTAAAATAATCCCAAAGAATGGGTGGACAGTGTGTATAATGAAACCTACGCAACTTGCTAACATTGAGTGAAATTGACACAAGACTCAATGCAATTCTATCTCTAATCTAATTCCAAATTTTTCCATTCTTCTCTTCCCAAACATGGGGTTAGCTTTAGATTTACCTGAATTTTTGGCCCATGTTCTATAATAATCTCGAAAAATGGGTGGACAGTATGGATAATGGTGGGACCTACGCAACTTGCTAACATTAAGTGAAATTGACACAAGACCCAATGCAATTCCATCTCTAACCTAATTCCAAGCTTTTCCATTCTTCTCTTCCTAAACATGGGGTAGAATGGGCACCGGACCAGATGAATCTCATCCCACCTAATCCCACTGCCCAAACACACCCTTAAGCTCTTTAGTAGAGAAAAGCCACAATTAAAAAATCGTTGTTATAAGATGCCTAATAGACATCAGAAGATTCTACACAATCAGCCACAACTAACATCTTTGTTATGACATACATGGGAGACATTAAGAAACTACACAAATCTCCTTAAAACAAGGTTTTAAAACTCTACAAACTCGGGTTGACAAAACTCACTGCTATTCTGAATGAAAATTGTAACTGAATTGCCATAGCAACCTCAATGTACCATCCTTAAGCCTTGATACAAAAGTTTTGTAACCTCAACACTTGATACATAGCCGTCTACAGGGGATCGACTCATTCATCATGGCTAGCAAGGTCGCATCCTTTTAAACCTCTCATTCATATGGCAGGGATTGTCCCTATTACCATGGTTGAATTTCAACAACCCTTGACCTATATCTGACGTTTGCGTGTGATTCTAAGTCGAGTCCTGTAAACCAGAATCTACTCAACCTGATACTTGTACCCTAGCAATCATGCCGTCGCCGCGGTTCTAATGCTGCATCTCATGCGCTGAATCGATACCCAGGCCAAAAGATATGAGCCTGCGTTTAGTTCGAGGAAAACATCGCGCGTGCAAATTCCGAGAGAATCTCTACAACATGTCACATCAATCAATCAATCCTATCAATCACCACATCAAGTCAAGTACAACACCACCCCCAAAGTCAACTCTCTAACACACCCTTACATATCAAGTACACAACACTCACGTCATCACCCATCACTCCATCCCTATCCCTCTCTCTTTACATCACATCTTCTCTCTCATTTCTCCATTTTTAGGCAAGCAACCCAAAGCAACCCAATGTCCATAAGAGTTCCACGAGAGAGAGTTTTGTATAGCCCACTTCCTACCTCCTATCTCCATCATCCAACTGTTCAATGTCCAACATCCTCAATCAAGATCAAAACCAAGGAGTTCAGCATTCCATCGGACCAAGAAGGAAGCCAATATGTGGGTGATCCACCATTGATTTGCTATTATTAAGTCCATTTATGATGGGACCATAGTGGAGGGCCAACCATGAGGGCCATTTTATTTATGTATTGTAATCATGGAGGGCCCATAGTGGCGAATCCCTCCATCACCATCCAATCTCTCCTTTCTCTCTTTTTTTTTGTATGTTAATGAGGATGATGAGATGTGTGGCCAACCATGATGTTTACATCCAAGCCATCTACAGTGAACCCCATCCACGTGGGACACCATAATGTTTGCATGTCATCACAACCGTCCATCTAAGACGTGGCCCACCCCTCGTGTAGGTGGGGCCTTCCTTGATGTATTTATCCTAATCCACCCCGTCCATCCACCCTAATCGATGTAGCCCACCGTGATTTGTGTATGTTATCGACGCCGTCCATCTATTTTATCCAAGCCATCTAGTGAGTCTGGATGATGAGAAAACACAAATATTAGAGAAAGAGAAAAAGAAAAGATCGGATGGTGATGGAGGGACCCCACCACTATGGACCCTCCATGATCACAATACATACATAAAAATAGATCTAATCACAAGTGAGCCTTATAATAGTAAATCAACAGTAGATCACCCACTTATTAGCCTCCTTCGTAGTCTGAAGGAACGCCAAACTCCTTTACTTTGATCTTGATGAAGGATTGCGGACATTGAATGATTGGATAGTGGAGAGGAGAGGTAGGAAGTGGGTCACACAAAATTTTCTCATGAAAATCTCATAGACATTAGGTTGCTTACTTAAACATGGAGAAATGAGAGAAGAGAAAGAGAGAGGATGGGATGTAAAGAGAAAGGGATGGGTGATGGAGTGAGTAATGTGTACTTGACATGTAAGAGTTTAAGAAATAGAATTGACTTTGAGGATGATGTTGTACTTGACATGATATGTAATGATGTAATTGATTGATTGATGTGACATGTCGTAGAGATTCTCTCGAAATTCACACGCGCAGCGTATTCCTCAAATTGAACGCAGACTCACATCTCCTAACCTGGGTATCGATTCGCCGCACAAAATGAGACATTAGAACCGCGATGATAGCACGATTGATAAGATACAAGTCTTAGGTCGAGTCGACTCTAGTTTACTTAAAATCGCAAGCAAACATCGGATACAAGTCGATGATTACCGAAATTCAATCAGGAAGAACGTTGAGGGATACGAAACGGTACAGGCTAAAGATACGAGTCTCACAATCAGTTTGGCCGATTGTATCAAGTATTAAATGAAATTGCATTGCTAATCCACCTCGAGATTGAAAATGACATATTTAGAAGAAATAAGATAGAATTAAAATTAATTTTATAAACTTTATAAATGAGCTTTGTATTGAAAAGAGTGAAATAAAATTTTCAAATCCCATAAATGATAAAATTTTCCTTTACTCGAGTGTAATTTGAAAAATAATCCCAAGATTTACTTTTAATTGTATACTTTCAAATATGGTATTGAAAAACATGGGATACACTCCAATCTACGGACAAACCTTACACATACATTTATTTTTAATTTTACAATTTCTTCCACTTTAATCTCACCTAATGCGGTTGGCTAAATGAGCCTTACGATTGGAAAGGTTTATAGTTGGTATTGAAGAGGATTAAAATCCTAAATTAGCCGGGCATGCCAAACAGACCGAATAATCTGATCACTGGATATAGCAATTCTATAGATCTTAACACAATCCCACTAACAACACCCATCATTGCCTTTAAATCTCATCCAATCCACCCTAACCCGTTCAAATTTGCTTGAGACATGTTTGGTTATAAGGATTGGAAGGAACGAGAAAGTCTAGTCTCGAGATTGGTCAAGCGTGCTAAACATACTTGATATAGCAATCCCAAGAAATGACAATTCCATGTATCTTCAGATAATCCACCAACAACACCATTACCTTGAAATTCATGCCATCCACCATAATACCATTCAACCCCTTCCAATCCACACCACCAAGAGGATTAAAATCCTAAATTGGCCGGGCATGCCAAACAGACCGAATAATCTGATCACTGGATATAGCAATTCTATAGATCTTAACACAATCCCACTAACAACACCCATCATTGCCTTTAAATCTCATCCAATCCACCCTAACCGTTCAAATTTGCTTGAGACATGTTTGGTTATAAGGATTGGAAGGAACGAGAAAGTCTAGTCTCGAGATTGGTCAAGCGTGCTAAACATACTTGATATAGCAATCCCAAGAAATGACAATTCCATGTATCTTCAGATAATCCACCAACAACACCATTACCTTGAAATTCATGCCATCCACCATAATACCATTCAACCCCTTCCAATCCACACCACCAAACGGGCCTTAAATGTATTTATAAAAAATTGTCCCTAGATTGGGTGTATTTTCAATACCATGTTTGAAATATATGCAATTAAAAGTTAATCCCAAAATTTCCTTCTAAATTACACCCAAGTAAAGGAATAATTCATCATATGAAAATTTTAAAAATCTCATCTCACCTCATTTTTCAAAGCCTGTAAAATTAATTTTAATCTCATCCCACACTCCTTCCAAACATACCATTCCCAATCTTAAGGTGAGATGGGTGGGATAAGCAATAGCACAGGCAAAACAGACCCTTAAGCTCTTTAGTAGAGAAAAGCCACAATTATAATACCATTGTTATAAGATGCCTAATAGACATCAGAACATTCTAAACAATAAGCCACAACTAACATCTTTGTTATGACATACATTGGAGACATTAAAAGATACTACACAAATCTCCTTGAAACCTCCTTGAAACAAGGTTTTAAAACTCTACAAACTAGGGTTGACAAAACTCACTGCCATTCTAAATGAAAATGTAACTGAATTGCCATAGCAACCTCAGCATACCATCCTTAACTTGAAGCCTTGATACAAAAGTTTTGTAACCTCAGCACTTGATTCATAGCCGTCTACAAGGGATCAACCCATTCATCATGGCTAGCAAGGTAGCATCCTTTTAACCTTCTCTTAAACCCGCAGGGAGACATGGTCCATGGGATCGGCATGAAATTCAAAGACCAATCCAAATGTAGCCATTACATTTCAGGTGGTAAGCATTTCAATAGGGAACGCACCCTCGTGCAATAATATAACAAGACCAGAATTAACACATCATATGATGGGTCATGTTGTTGAGTCAAAAGGACCCACAAAGATTTTCTTAAAAGACTTGTAAAACAAGTTATGAATGGCACAGGCAACAATGCTATCAACCCATACCCTTGATGCAAAAATTTAAAAGGCCACCTTCACATTTAAAACAATCACCTTCATACCATGGACCCACACCCCTTGATGCAAAAATTTCGGATCCACCTGACATAAAATGTCTTCAATAATCCGCAAAACATGCAGGTCAAGATCTAGGCTCATGTTGGGGACCTATAGGCCGGGCTTCTAAGAAGCCAGTCTAATGCAAGCTTAACTCCACCAAGCCTGTGCGTGGACAAGTGAGGGCACATCTCACTCGCTCTCTATTAACACATCAACAACGGACTGCATGTGCGGAGTATGGGCACATCCCCATGCTCTCCAACAACACAACAATGTACATGTGCATAAGTAGGCAGACAATGAATACAGATGTGCCTACAACAGCAAGAACGGCTTCATGTGAATGAGATTATCCTCCTTGAGGTCTGCTACCTTTCGAAGAAGAGCATGCATCATAAGTAGGCAGACAATGAGAATGAATACAGATATGCTAAAAAAGGTAAGACCGGCTTCATGTGAATGAGATCGTCCTCCTTAAGGTCCGCCACCTTTCGAAGAAGAGCATGCATCACAATAGAGTACAGATGTACCCTTAAGTGAATGGAGGATGTTTGTGGACCATTATCATTTTTTTTCTGGAACCCCCATCGCCCACCTGGTGGGTGGGCATGCCCGACATTTGGGCTAAGCACCACATGATTGTATGGGGTGATCTACGGGTCAAGGAATGCATACGTAAGAAGCAGGTTTTATTAATGCCCTCCATGGATGTGAAACGTTGGCAAGCAATGATGGATTCACCGTGCACAATATACATCATGTGTGTACATGAGCCAGCTCACTAAGGAGCTGCTAATAAAAGATAAACCTGCAACTTTAAAAGATCATCCACTTCTGGATCTTTTGGACCACCTGATGATCTTTTGGATCTAGCCCAGCACAAATAAGAGACATGCATAGTTAGTCGATGTCACGTGAGAAATGTCTTTATACAATTGGATAGATGCTGTAAACGAGGAGATAACTTATAATATAATGTTAAAAATATTTACGTAATAACATTATTACCCAACGAAAAAAGTATCACATGGACATGTCAGATATGGACCTTGATAGTGAAAATTTACATTGTGAAAATTAAATTATCAGTGCACAATTCACCTCGAGTCCATCTAACACGTACACATGACACTTTTTCATTGAAAGAACTTGTACTACACAAGAACATAAATTACAGATGATCCATGTCCAAAGAGGCAACCCAAGTGTACTATCTAGCATGTGTAATGTAAGCCACCCTCGGGTTTGAGCTCTTGTACCAGGCTAAACAATGGCCAAAAAATAGAGTAAAAAGGAGAAACATAGCCACAAAACCAGACCAAAACATGACCACCGCCTACCTTTGCGCACAGCCTCTGATCAAACACTAAGATAAAGCAGAACCTCATTTTCAAACCATGGTGGGTCCAATGGAATTGAACCGATAATCAATCTCAGTTATCTCAACACCATAAAAACAACAAAGGCGAGAAAAGGAAAGAGAAGAGCTCTTGGAATCCAACGGCATGGGAGGAATTGGGAAGACACTAGCCCAATTCAACAAACGGAAATGGAAGAATATACGCCTTCCCAACATACCTCCAAGCCATAAGACGCCAAGAGATTCCACATCTCATTCCATATACGCCTGTCTCACCTATTCCTCTCAACACAATTAGAAGAAAAACCAGAGGTGAATAAAGAAAGGGAGGAGCTCTCGGAATCCATCGGCATGGGAGGTTTGGGGAAGAACATAAAACCCTTTCTTGGAAAGACGTGGAAGAATCTACATGCTTCCCAGTCTACCTCCAAAACGTAAGAAGCCAAGAGATTCCACCTCTCATTCCACACTCCTACCTCACCTATTCCACTCAAAATATCAAGAGAGCGGAGGCGGGATAAGGAAAGAGAGATGCTCTTGGAATCCATCGGCATGGGGGGCATCGGGAAGAAAATAACATCCTTTCCTTAGACATGAAAGGATATAAATCCTTCCCGGCCTACCTCCAAGCCATAAGACGCCAAGAGATTCCACCTCTCATTCCACACACGCTTGAAGAAACCACAGGTGAAATAAGAAAAGGGAGGAGCTCTCGGAATCCATCGGTATGGGAGGCATCGGAAAGAAATAACATCCTTCAATCGACGGATATGAAGGAAATTAAGTTCTTCCTAGTCTACCCCAAAGACATGAGAAACCAAGAGATTCCACCTCTCATTCCACATAAGAAGAGAACAAAGGCAATGGAAGGAAAGGGAGGAGCCCTCGGAATCCAATGGCATGGGAGGAATCGGAAAGACTGACCGACCATCTTCGATGGATGGAGAAGATTTACCTGTTTCAATCTATCTCACATCTGCCAAACCAAGAAAAACTTCGAAGATCTTTTTTCTTTCCCGTATACCTCCCAACCGTAAGACGCCGAGAGATTTCATTCACCTCCCATTCCTGTTACACCTATTTCGTAATCGATTCATGGCTTAACAGTCCATAAATAGCAGAGAGAGTATAGATGAGTGGTTTTATAAACCGCTTTTACAGCCCATTGTTTTGAAGAAACCGCTCTTATGATGTCACGTCATGCCTCATTCACGTGATTGGTCACGGGACGAGGACAAGTGGAACACAGCTGTACACGAATCGAGTTACCCGGTTAGCACGCCCAACGGGAATGGAAAAAGTCCGATTAACCCCGTTTGAAAATGGTTGAGTTACCTTTTTGCGTTCGAAAAATTTTGAAGTCGAGTTGGAGTTTGCCCCAACTTGACATGGCCTGAATCAAACTCCAACTTGAATCAAACTCGAATTAAATCAGTTTGATAAAGTTATTTTGATTAGAGGTGGGTATCGAACAACTCAATGTGGTTAATTCGACTCATTCGACTCATTCAAATCCAACTCAACTTGAATTGAATGGGTGAGTTGGTTCAAACTGAGTAGGTTTCGTGTCACGCCCTAAATTCGGAGATGACAGCTTCCATGATGTCTCGAATCTGGCACTCGACTTCCATACACCAAGTTTCGAGTTCGGCGCACCATAAGAAAGATTTTTTATTGATTTTTTTTTTATATACATATAATAATACCTGAGTATAAAGATTCATAATCAAAATACCAAACAATACTCTTCGTTATAAATCCTGATAGTTACAAGTATAATGTTTTTCAAAAGGTACACGACATCAACATTGCCAAATCGAAAAATAAATACAATGCATCGAGAAAGTTAAGTCTTCCAAACTACTCCTGTCCTGAAAAAAAATGAGAAATAAGAAGCTTCGATAAAAAGCCTAGTGAGTATATACGTGTGTGCAATGTCCTCCATGCAACCAAGACAAATATGCCACAAAGAAATCATGTATGGTGAAAGGTGTGTAGCACGTAAGGTATGATGTCAATACCAATGCAGTGCATATACATCATAGTAATACTTCGAGTCAATGTTATCAGCATTACTAAGTCATATTTTCATTTCTCATATACCACAGCCATAACCGTATTATATGCTTCCGTAATCATATCATCATCATCATATTGTCATGCCGCAATCTTACAATATCAGAAATATTGGTAAGATCATGAATCATACGATATCGGAATAAGCGGAAATACTAATAAATTCATAAGTCATACAGCATCAGAGTACGCAATACAAATCAGATATGCAAATGAGAAGTCATAAAGAGTCCAATATCAAATGCCGAAAATGCAATGCAATATACTATTTTTGATGAGTTTATGAATACCGTCAGTCATATCTAAATGTAGAAACACAATAACCTAAATCGAATCAGTTCGGTGACTCAGTTATTTTAATTAGAGGTGGGTATCGAACGACTCGATGCAACTAACTCAACTCATTCGACTCGTTCAAATCCAACTCAACCCGAATTAAATGGGTGAGTCGGTCCGTACCGAGTAGGTTTCACCCAATCTGAACTCAAATCGAATCGAGTTCGAGTTATCTAGTAACTCGATCCAAAACTTGATTCGGTTAGACCCGACTTTATTTGAAACCTGACTCTTTAAATCTACCTGCCGCACCCTACCTTGACCCGATCCCAATATCTCTCTCTCCCTCTCTCATCATCCTTATCTTCCAGGTCCGGCCTCTTTCTCTCCCACCCTCATCTTCCAATCACCCACCACCATCACCCTCCTCCTCTTCCTCTCTCTCTCCTCTCCACTCTTTTAGTCTCTCCCTCCCTTATCTTTCAATCCACTCGGTACTTCTGATTGGATCGAACTCGATTTAGATCAATCCAAGCCAGAACTAACTCAGATAGAGTCGGCATGTTGGACTCGATATTAAGTCGGATCAAGTTCGAGTCAAGCCTATTTCAAAACTGAATCAAGTCGAGTCAACCCTAACTTGGTCCAACTTGACTTGATGCCCAGCCATAATTTTGATATTGATGTTACTCACCAAGTGTCTAATGAATTGACTCAATGAAGTGTCGGCTGGAGGCGAAGAAAGTATGGATATGAAACAAATACCCTTGTATCTTAATTTTGATGTTGTCTACTAGTGTTTGATGAAATGCATGTAAACTGTTGTTGTTATTTTACATACCATGAGAAATTGAATATGCACTCCATGTGTTTGAGGAAATGTCGCACAAGCTCGATCTTGTCTTGAACTCGGCTCAAATTGACTTGATATGTTGATCAAACCGAGCTGAGTTTGCCGGTAAGGCTTGACAACCAAGCCAAGCCGAGTTCATGTTATGGCCAACTAGTGGTTGAGCTCAACCCGATTCAACTCGAGTACGGCTCTACAAGTGGTGATTCCTTGAGAGAGCGGATTAGCTTCGCCCCGATCTCACTCTAGAAGGTGCAGCCCTTACCGTGGGCCTCTTTGATGTATTTATTTTACATCTACTCCGTTCATTGGTGTTTGCCGATTATTTTAAGACATAATCTAAGAGTTTAAGTGTGCTTATATATATATATATATATATGGTTTAGGTACTATGCACTCGAGCTCACGATAAGGGTCTGTGAGGTCGAGTTGTGTGGGCCCCGCCGTGATGTGTGTCGACCATCAACACCTTGCATTTGATGGGTCCCCTTTAAATTATGGGATATCCCAAAAATCAGCCATATATGGAACTAAGGTGGGCCATACCATCTAAAATCATGTAAAGACATGCCAAAAACATATAAAAGCACTTGGTGGGGCTCACCTGAATTTTGAATGTTGCTGAAACTTGGTCTGAACCCTCATCCAAGTGGGACACACATAATGGATGGGCTGGATTTGCAAACCACATCTTGATGGGCCAAAAAAACATCTTATGAATGCTTTAATGGTGCATGGCCCCTCTCCACTTCTGTATGTGATGTGATCCACACAAGTCACAGATTGTCTTGATTTTTGAGACCTAGGCCCACGATGGAATGGTGCATCTGACTGATGGGGTAGATGTTCAAAACGCATCACGGTGGGGCCCACACAGCTCGACCTCATGGGACATTAAAAACAGCTCGAGGCATAGTACCTTTTTCCATATATATATATATATATATATATATATATATATATATATATATATATACACGGGCAAACAATGGTGATTGATCTATATATATATATATATACACGGGCAAACAATGGTGATTGATCATTAACAATTTATAGTGGCTCTAAAAGCTTATGTTTGGTTTTAATCATCATTTACGTTCAAGGGATTTTATCAAATATTATGAAAACAAAACAGTGGCGTTGGGAAGTTTTCAACGGTGTGACATTCAATCGCCATTGTTTTCTGAGATTTGGATTATGCTTATTTTTTTAATCATAGCTTGAAATACTATGAAAAAACGGGTGTACGGCGTGGATATAGAATAGGCTCTACAGTAAGGGCCCACACTGTCTTCCGTAAGGTGGGGACCGCACCTAACCCGCTCCCGATTCCACGCTATAATTCGTAACTGCTGTTCTACGCATCCCTTAAAACGCTCAACCATCCGGGGCCTACCATATTTTATACTTAAAATCCACTCCGTCCATCAGGCTTTACCAATGATATTAAACCCTGTGGAAAATAATCATCTAATTCAACATTTCAGGTGGGCCATACCATGGGAGACAATAGATATGGAATGACCACCATAGGTATTTATCTTTCATCAAACCTGTTAATTTAGGACTTTCATCGACCGGAAATTTTTACTGATCTGATATTTTTTATGTAACGTTAGGATGGAACGGATTTGCATAGGCAATACGCTGGCCCCACGGATTCAGGGCGTTTTACATAGCTGCTGTAAAACAAGGGTTGCCAGTTTCAGTACAAATGCATTCGATGTAGATCCAAAAACTGTCTGTGGAAAATGTCACGAGAGGTGCCGTGGCCAGAAAGTCAGGCCCTCATTTAAAGATCTCAAGTAGTCCGAAGATAAGTTTTGAAATAAAAAATAACAATTTATTAATAATAAATTGGGGATATGATACCTCTGACACTGCGATGATCGACCGACGGTGCTACAAGAGCCCACAGTAACGCGGAAGCAGATTGGCTGGTGTACCACACACCAGCGATATAGTTTGTGTGGGTACGTGTCGGGACGAGCTTTGACGCCACTCCAGCTCGAGTTGTACCAACCGTTCAAAGGAGATGAAAGATACGTGGCACCAAACGACGTATTTATTAAATCTACATTATTCATTTATTTTTTAGATCATTTTAAAGCATGAGCTAAAAAATAAATTATATTTAAAGCTCAGCTAGACCACACCACAAATAGTAGCGAAATAATAATTCTCACCATTAAAAGGCTGCTCTAACATTTATTTTTTATTTCGATCTGTTCATGATGTCACAAGGGTACGGATAAAGAAGAAAAACTAATACCATATTGATCCAAAACTTCCGTGACCCAGAAGGGTTTGAATGGTAGACATTCAGTAGTCTGTCACTTTTTGCAGTAGTCTGCCACTTTTTGCAGTGTGGTCCACTTAGATATTTAGATCTGTCTTATTTTTCAATGTATGGACAGTTTGGATTAACTGATACCTTGTGATAGGACCCACAGAATTTACTGTCATCAACGCACCAACTAGATGGTTGGACGCTGGTGTGTGGTACACCTGCTAATCTGCGTCCCGGTGATGTATGGTTCAATGCATGCCATTCATCCGTTTTGGATCATTATTATAGGGAGCATAACCAAATCTAAGGTGGACCACACAGAAAATTAGTGGTGAGTTAACGCATATCGTTAAAGCTTTTTGTGGGCTTACTATAATGCTTATTTTCCATCTGACCTATCCATAGGTTCACATAATATTTTAATCTGCCTCATTTTTTATCTCATGCCTTCAAATGAGCTAGAAAAAATATATAAATAATGCGATAAAACATATACATTATAGTAGGCCTATAAAGCACTGTCCAATACTAATACTCCATTGCAGTAGGCAATCCATGTCTCCATGTTCATATTAATTAATTTTAGTTAGCATCATTAGAAAACCTTTTGTTAGTTTTCTTAACCGTGAAGGCATGCTTGATGTTTATTTGAAGCCCACTATAATGATTAGATCCTTCACTTCATGTTACACTAGGGGCCAACAAATCAAAGATTCAAGTGGGCCATGCAATTGGAAATAATGAACAAGGCAAAAGTCACCCTCCTAACTATTTTCCATGGTGCAGCCTATCTAAATCACTTAAAGTGGATCTTATATAATCATTATGGTGGGTACTATAAAAATCAATGGTGGGTGTCCATCTCCTAACTATCTTCTTTGGTATAGCCTACTTGAATGACAAGTGATCATTTATTTTATTATATTTCTTGCCTTGGGCGCAATATAAAATTACATAACTAATGGTTGAATCTCACGTAAACATCACAATGGATATGTAAAAAACAAAAAAGCAGGTCCCTTAAAATTATGGTTTTATTAGGTGGGTCCAAGAGGCCCTTTGGTTTTTTACGGGTCATCGTAATGTTTATGTGAAATCACTCAAGCCATTGGATGTGTAATCTCACATTAAGCATAGGGCCGAAAAGCAAGCTGACATGTATTTACACCTGACCTATCACAACCATGTCCGATAGGCAAGATGCTGCCACATATCCATGTATTCGAATGGAAACGTAGGAAAGGTAATCACAAAGTAAAAACGGGAGATCATGAATATCCCTAATACCTCTCCTCTTGAGATGTGTTGTACTAAGATGGTTGAAATGCTTAGATATGTATGTATGATTGAAAACTTAAAGGCGGCCACTCTCCAATGACATGTGGTAAACATACATAAGAGAAGCATACATTTTTAAGTGTTTTACATCATGATGATAACCATGGACACCTGGCTAGATACAATAGGCATGCATGACTTAAGATTATGAAGTAGGGTATTAAGAGAAATCATCTAAAATTAAAGATACACCCGATACAAGGGTATATGTATAGTTGGTCACACTATAGGAAAAAAAATTTTTCATTCAACAACCTTGCATCAACCCATTATCTTTCCAAGTTTATAGAAGTAATATGAAATGAAGAGTTTCGAGCTCACGCCTACCTAAATCAATCAGCTCTTTTCGGCTCAACAATGTCTATCAATCTTTCATCCCTCATGAATAAACATCTTAGCATAGCCTAATTTTAGCCTTTCCACTTCCTATCTAGCACCACACTACAACAAGCCTGGATCAATTCATTTTAGTGTAGTTTACTTCTTGCTTCTATCTAATACAGCATTATAGTAAGCTAGCTTAGTTTAGATATTCTATTAGTGGTTCCTTTTCAAATCTCCAAGTTCTTACTTAGTGAATTGTTTGTCACATTCTGCTGACCAAAAGTCACGACCATCAAAGTTCTTTTCACCATCATATAGTCTATGATTGTCTTGCCGACTCAAACAACCATCAATAGTTTCTGCTTTGCTTACTTTTATGTTGATTATATCTAATCTACATTCATATTAATAAAATTAGCATTAAACCTTTAATTGTTATTTTAATTTCTTATGTTACTTTCGTAGACAAATGTGATCAAGTTATTTTTATTGTGATCAAAGTCATTGTTTTCAAGGTGGAAAGAATCTATATGAATGACTAACCCACCCTTCCACAAATCGTATAATCATTTTGACAATAGATGGCTGAGTAATTAGGTTAATCTTCATAAATCTAATTATAATCCAACTATTTTAGCACCTGACTCATAAGACATTTAATTTGATTCAAGTCAATTATGATTATGATATCCATGGGATCTTTTTAAACGAACTCGGATGATTGGATGCACGGTTAACCATATATCTGAATTAAATAGCAACAATGTGATTCGGGTGGGTAGGCTACGTCAAAGGAAATGATTGGGAGATAGACGTCCACCTTTATTTTTTATAACTCCCACTATGGTCATCATATAAAATCTACTCCAACCACTAAATGTTACAACAAAGCTTAGATCTGGAACTAAAAAGCCAAGTCTATTTGTAATTCAAGTGAGCCACGATGAGAAAACAGATTGAAGGCCATGTGAACGTTGCCCTGTACACTTTCAATCTTGTAGTCAATTTGAGTCGCGGATGGAGCTGAATTTTGTGCCCTCGGCCTGCCATAAGGTGAGGGACCCAGTGGTTGGAGCGAATTTCCTGTAAATATCGCGGTGAGTGATGAGGTCCACACAAGTGGCTGTTAAAAGATTGCTTTAACCGTACTTAATTATGGTAGTTTTTTGGGAAATGCACTGGAGCAGAAAATTAAATAAGTAGGCAACTAGGTAGACTTTTTTTGTAAAATTCATAGATTCATAGACTTTTTTCTTCTACGCGTACGCCTTCCCCTGATTTTGAAATATTTGGGCGGCCTTATTCAAAATTCAAAAATTTTAAGGCCGTATTTAAAATTAAAAAATATCAGGCTCCCGCCCGGAAACGGATTGGCTGATGTACCACACACTAGCTATATAACTGGTGGGGTAGGTACTCGTGCGAAGACGAGTGCCGACGCTCTTCGAGCTCCGAGTTATACAGACGGTTGGAAGGAGATTAAATTTACATGGGCCCACAATGATGTATTTATTATATCCACACCGCTCATCCATTTTTCGAGATCATTTTAAAGCATTAGACAAAAAATGAATCATATCCAAAGCTCACATGGACTACACCAAAAATAGCAGCAAGGATAAAGATTTTCATCGTTAAAAAATTCATAGGGTCTACAATAATGTTTATTTTCCATCCAATTTGTTAATAAGGTCACAAATACATAGATGAAGAGGAAAAACAAGTTTTATATTAATCCAAAACTTTTGTTACCGAATCATAGACGTTCAATCCCCCACTACTTTTTGCCGTGTGGTCGAATTGATCTTTAGATCTGTTTTATTTTTCGGCTCAAGCCTTAAGATGAACTTGTCAAATGGATGGACAGTTTGGATATAAATATACTGATGGGACCCAATAGAACTTGCTGACGTCAATACACCAGCGACATAGCTGATGTGTGGTACACCAGCCAATCCGCTTCCCCCACTTACACCCCAGAGAACGGCTTAGCTATTACCCGGGTAATACTTTAGTAGTTGTTACCTGTGGTGTGATCTACCTAAGATTTGGATTTAATTGAGTCCTGGGACCATGTTTTAGAATGGGCTGAAAAAAAGGAAGGACGGAGTCGATAAAAAATGCATTCATAGCCAGGGTAACATCCACTAAGGGCCCGTTTGGCCGGGTGGAGTGGAAGGGATTGAATGGTATTAAGGTGGATGGCGTAGATTTCTAGGTAATAATGGCGTTGTCAGTGGATTGTCTTGAGATCCATGGGATTGCTATATCCCTGGATTGCTATAGGTAGTCTGTTTGGCACGCCCGGCCAATCCCGGGATCGCACCCTCCCGTACCTTCCAATCCATCAGACCAAACACAACCTAGGCAAATTTGAAAGTATTAGGATGGATTGGATGGGATTTAAATGTAATGATGGTGTTGTCAGTGGATTGTCTCCAGATCCATGGGATTGGGATCGGATCACCGTCTCTGTTTGGCACGCCCGGCCAATCCCTGGATTTGACTTCAAATCCCTTTCAATACCAACCAATCCCTTCCAATCCGACCGGCCAAACGGGCCCTAACGTGTTATCCAGGTAACCGTTAATCCGCTCCCCATGCGAGTTACCACTAACGTGTTATCCAGGTAAGCGTTAATCCGATCCCCATGCGATACGGCTACTATAAAAAGAAAAAATTAGCACTTTAGACGAGTCCGTTTCTTCTTCTTCTTCTTCTTCTTCTTCTTCTTCTTTTTCATACAATTAGAGGCCTACTTTAGTACTTAGGATTTTTTTTGGGTCCAATGAAAAAAGGTGGGTAGTACATTGGGTCTATACGATGCAAAATCCCCTATAAAAACGCAAAAGAGAGAAAAACTTTGGTACTATCGGAAATTGTGGTGGATGATACGCAAACACTTAAAAATTACAGCGTACAGACAGTCGAATTAAATCGTACAGATTACGGTAACTAGTGTGGAGGCATGACGAAACAAAATTTAAAGCTTATTCGCTTATCTGACTATGAGATTGGTGAATATTTGTTGGACGGCTAAAGTGAAAAAAAAATCCAATGATGATAATAGAAGAATATATCCAACGGTCCTATTTCCACAAATATGTGTCGAAGAGTAAGAGATTAGGATTGATCCTGTGATTGTGACTTGATGGCTACAAAATGTATTGGGTTTTTTTTAGTTAATATATGCCACGTATGTATATAATTTCTGAATGGCTGCTATTAAACGGACCTTACACGCAGCCTCATTATCATTTTGCTCTTCCCAAAGAAATTGTATATTTGTATTTCTTGATAAGATCGAAAGGTATCCTGCCCCGCCACTCGTGGTACGACTGACCGTGGATACGGATTGCCGACATAGAGGACTGCACCCCCTTCCATTTCTAAGCTTGTATTGTATAACCTTAGGGCGTGTTTGGGCAGTGGGATTAGAAGGGATTAGGTCGGATGGGATTCATCGGGTCCTGTCCCAATTCCACTCATGTTTGGGAAGAATGGAAAAGCTTGGAGTTAGATTAGATGGAATTGCATTGGGTCCTATGCCAATTTTACTCAATTTTAGCAAGTTTGTAGGTCTCACCATGATGTGTGGGCTATATCCACACCGTCCACCCATTTTTAGAGATTATTTTAGAGCATGGGCCAAAAAATCAGGTAAATCTAAAGCTCAATTGGACCTCACCATAGAAAGCAATGGGGATTGAATACTTACCATTGAAAGTTTCTTTGGGGCCACATAAGTTTTGGATCTACCTCATTTTTAGGCTTATGCCATAAAATGAGGTTACAAAACAAATAAACGGTTTAGATATAACACATGTGTGTTATTCTCATTAATTTTAAATGATGGTGAGTATACCCATTCAATGTACCACGGTATTACCAACAAAACATGGAATTAATCTTATCCCATCTCATGGCAACTGGGGACAATCCTTGCCATGGGTAATAATTATGTTTTTTAAATCTCATCCCACCTAATCCCTTCTAATCCCACCGCCCAAACACGTCCTTATGTTTTGAGGTCACTGCCCACATTCAAGGTACACGTGTATTCTTATTGGTAGGCATTGGATCTATTAAGTCAATTCATATGAAAGAATAGGCCTAACAATGGATTAATATAACAACTATAAAATAATAATATGGTAACTAGAGGTGACAAATATGTCGTAAATAATAGAATGGTCGAAACGGAAAATTTCTACAACTTCAAGTTGCCAATAGGCTGGTCATATCTTTTCATATTAAAGTTTAATATGTGGTGTCTATTTAGAAATTATTTATAATCATACTAAGAATTATCCTATGATTAAATTTGATTATACGTAAAGATATATATTTTTTTAGTTGTTTTTATACAACTAAATTAGAATCCTCGGGTAGGATTGAGTTTCATAGTTTAATTACTGTAAGCTCATTTTGACGGACTAGTAAAAGTATAATTATGTTTCTTATTTCCCTTGTAAATTCGAGGTTCATACCGCGTCGAGGAGATGTCCCTATTCTTTCCTTTCCCGCGGTCTTATGTTGCTAGCATTCCAAACCTCTAAAATATTTTAGGATTCTCGACTCTTCCTTCCCTCCCGAGGTTAATGAAACCAAAGTGAAATCTGCCCATAACCCCCTAACCATATGATCGAAATGGTGACATACAAATATAATTTTAGGAGATTGAAAACCCTTCTAGTATAGTCTTTTGACTATGAACACCATGAAAGCACTTATTATCCACCAAGTTAAACATAGGTTAAACAAGAACTCTCGTTGAACAAGACCCAAAGGACAACCTCATAGACATGAAATTTGAACCTCCTAATGAATTATAATACTCCTTAAATACTTAGGATGATCAGGTTTCGAAATTTCGGAACCATATCTCTACGAAGCATTCGCGGCTTAACTCAATTCTCAATCCTGGGTGATTACGAAAGGACTCACTGCTTTAACCAAGCAGAAGACCAGGATCCATCAGGATTAGGAAGGGATACAACGAGTTGTCTGCCCTGGTCAGGCGGGCAATCGACGTATCGGATTTGAGCCCACCACAAGTGTCTTTCCGTATTAGCCCGATGTAACGCCCTGAAAATTGGGGGTCGTGTATACATTCGGCTCCCAAGTTCCCGGGTATCACTTATAGCCAATTTTTATTGTTTTGTGTTTAATCAGATGTAAATGCACAACATGAAATTACTTGGAACATGAAACACAATCACAACTAATCTACTGAAATGAAAGAGATCAAGTATATACAGGTCCAAAGGAACATAAATGGATCGCATAAGGTGTCACCCAACCAAAATCACAAAAGAATGATATGTTCAAAAAGAATAAAGCTGAGTCCATGACTCAGCGATCCAAATCCCGCCTGTCAAGCTGATGGAGAGCCGCCCATCAACTGAAAGTAGGATAGCTCGTCCTCCTCGTTTAAGCTCGTGCCGCCGGGCTTCTCGTACTCCTCGTCTCCTGCAACTACGGAAGAGTCTGGTTGGTGTTTTAAAACACTGTCCCAGAGTGGGAGTGAGTGATCAACTCAGTGGGTGCTATTAGTCTTAAGTTGTAACAAACATCAATTATATTATGAACTTAATGAAAAACAATCATTCACAAACACTTAACTAATCTTATTAATGTGCATGCATGACGGATGATATGATGCATGCCCTCGCTACAACACTCCCTCGAGCGACTCTATCTAACAATCGCGTATGACCAACACTCCCTCAGAGCGACCTTGACTGCCGAGTTGCCACCCTAACTAATGCGATGCAATGATCGTGTTAGCCGAGTTCTTAATTAAGTTCATTCATCCAGTAGGTTGAGGAATCTGATACAGCCCACATATCAATGCCCTCAACTGGTTGCGAGGCCAAGACCCCCAACATGTGAGGCCAAGACCCCGCGATCCTTGATCCCGTCGGGTTCTCCATCCCCGACTTCAAGCACATAGGGAGTGCTGAGAAGAAGGGATCGCTCGCGGTCACTACAGGGAGGCACGTCACCCCAGCGTAGGCCGACAGTTCGGACACAATGTCCCATTCCACCATGCCCGGCTCACGAGGCAGTGGATTGATTTCAATTTGGTTATCGATGGGCTGCAACGGTTGTAGGGTGTGCCAGGTTCCATACATATGTAAACAATCAAGGTTAACAGGCAAAATTGGTCAATAAATAGGCTATACCGTACAACTTCAGGCAAGCACGCGACAGACGACATCGGGTACGAGCGACCCATGTAGTCTAACTACTGTCGCCCATCCGCACTCGCCCAAACCCATGGGTTTAACCTCAGGGTAGTCATACCAATGGGACTACCTTCGCTCTCCTCATGTTCCTAACCAACCCAAGGGTTTTGATGATGATCCATAGCATACCAACTATTCATGTATCAACTAGCATAACAATACCATGTTTTCATACTTCTCAACATACAATTAAAATTCTCCTATCAAGCAAAGCTAACATTATCATGAACAAAGGTGCATATGTGTTGTGTGGGTTAGTGAGAAAGTTAAGCACTTCCTACATCTCGTAGAACCAAAATACACAAGAGTTAATGAATCATACATGTTATAAAGCAACACTCTATGAGGAAATCATACCAAACATGAACATGTAATAATCCATTATAACCAATCATGTGAGAAGCACGAACAACATCATATGAGAGCTAAACAAAACATACAATCCCAAACAAACATCCAAATCCTAGATTTTCTCTAGATTCTCTAAACACATCATCCAAGCAATAAAAATCATTAGACCCATAGTGTAATTAGTGCTAAGCCACCTATGGATAATAGTCCGCACCTATGGATCGTTGAGATATAGGGAAACGACCTAGAAGCGCCGAACTCGGTGTCGATCGGCCGGAATCCTAAAGCAATGTACTTGCATGTTAGAATCTCATGTAAATCCTTACTCAACAAAAGGAGTTTCTAAGAGATGAGGGATTTACCTACTCAATCGGCAGAGAGACGTTCTTCCGGTTGTGGGTGAGGGATTTCCTTGAGGGAGAGGTAAGGAGTTGCAAGATTGAGCTCCCTTGGGCCCCACTTTGATCTATGGCCCACCATCACTCTCCTTCACTCTCCCTTCCTCTCTTCTTCCTTTCTTCTTTCTCCCTTTTTCTCCCTTCTCTCTTTCCTTTCTCTAGGGCAAATTCGTATGGGGAGAGGGGTGCCCGAAAGAAGCCCCTTTTATAATGGCAGATTTGATGCAAATGGCTATAAATATTGGGTTTTAACTATACTAGCCCTATGGGAGGATTTTTTTAGCCTCTAGGGCCCATTATGGGGTGTACATATTGATATACACCATAGGATAGTTAGCCCTAATGATGATTTACGTATGGACATGTTTGGCCCGCCATTTGGATGTGCCGATCGACAGACATGATGAAAAGTCTGTTCAATGGTCGCCTATGGTCGATCGGGGCCGCGACTATACGGATATGAGCAGGGAAATATCCTTACTCCACGTGTGAAGTTTGGTCGCAAACTGACGATCCGAAATCCTCAACTTTGTATGAGAGTGGACGACCCAATTCACTTAAGTTTCAGCTTCTTCCTTTAGGGTATTTGTACTTCTTATGCACTCGTCCTTTGGCTCAAGTTGAGCGGTTCTGGACAGTACCTAGGTTCGACTCCTGCGATAGACGTTAAGCCTAGCAAGACGGACATTATTCTATAGTTTTGGAATTAGTGACCCACTAACGAGCGGTCTAGAGCTTGTTTGGAAAATCGGGGCATTTCTGAAATGAATTTGGTAGTGAGATTTCTCGTGGGCAATGATTAGGGTTTGGATTAACTATGTTCATAGTGTGAGCTATTTATATCTAGTGAAAGTAGAGATTTGGTCATGATTACTCTAAACCGTCGATTTTAGGCCAAAAGAGTAACGGGGTTGATTTGGTTTATTAGTTAAGATCCAGGCCTATCTGACTCGACTTCGGTTAGATCTTTAATTTAGTTATACTTGTCTTGATTAGTTAGCGATGGGTCGGTTAGATTTGGGCCTTATGTAAGAAAATCATGGGACTAAACTTGATGTTCAAATGATCGGGCGGATTCGTTGGCTTCCTGCGGTTGATTAAACGGACTGGTGCGGTTCTTTACTGGTTCCACGTGTGTTTAAACTATCATTGAGTGTTAATGGTCATTAAGTGATATTATAAGGAAAAAAATTCAATGATTTTTAGAAATCCAAAACAGTGAAAATCCAGGATGTTACACCCGATCATAAAGAGTAAATTATATAACCCTTAGGTAAACTTCAATATCAAACACTTAACACGATAATAATGATTTGGACATTTATCTTTAAACCTCAAAGGTAGAAACCTTTAAGTAGGGTAGACCAATATGAGCTAGGCTGATTTAGTTATTATATACCCTAACACGTATGTAAACCTTTACGTATTACCCTTAGGCAATTTCGGGGACGAAATTATTCTTTAAGGGGGGCAGATTGTAACATCCCGAAAAAATCCGTACAAAGACCCGAGTACCACCTCAGGCAGAAATCACTAAGGACAAAATCTTTTAAAAATTAGACGAAGATTAATTAAGTGCTTAACTAAATCACCTGTCGAATTAGCTTGGACAACTTTCAATACGAACTATTAGACCCAAAATCAGAAGGATCGCTGACGCTACGTTACCTTAAAACCTAGTATCAATCTCTAAACCCAGTTGCTCTCGGGAGCGCATTGAAACTCTATATCGGATCTGGACCGCGCGTCGAAAATTAGATAACTAGGAAATTACACCGTTACGACCACCTCACTGGACTTGACAACCACCTCAGAAATCAAGTCCAGATAATATCCAAAAACTCACAACTTGAGCCCGGAGCGAAGTGTGTGAGAAACGCGAATATCTTTATAAAATGAACTCAAACTTAAGTGAATTGAGTCGTTCGCTTGCAGGCTAAATCTAAGAATTCAGACCGTCAGAATCTGACTTAACTACACCCTCGGATCAGAGAAAATTTTCAACACACGTCAGTGTATTTGTGGCCTTGATCGAGTACTGTAACACCCCGGATTTTTCCTAACTTGGCAATGGAAGCCCTTGGACGTAGAACTGCCTTAGGACCTTAGTCTGTTGTAATTAGAGCGTGCTTTCGATAAGTATGCATAGCGTGGATCACTTTATATACAAACTACAAAGGCCCAAGTACCACCTCAGACAGAAAATCAAATAGGACCAAATCCTTTAAAAATTAGACGAAGATTAACTAGTGTTAAACTAAATTACATGCGAAATCAGCACTAATCACTTTAAATTCGATCTGCAAAACCCAAAACTTGTAGAATCATTGGCGCTAGGTTACCCTAAAATCTAGGATCAATCTCATTACCCAGTTGCTCTCGGGAGCACATTGAAACTTTGTATCGGATCTGGACCGCACGTCGAAAGTCCGATTACTATGAAATTATATAATTAGGACCGCCTTACTGGGCTTGACAACTATCTTAGAAATCAACTCCAGATAGTGTCTCGAGGCTATTCGCTTGAACCCGGAGCGAAGAGTGTGAAAAAACGTGGTTTTCTTAAGAAATTAAGTCTAACTTAAATAATCTGAGACTCGTCACTTGCGGGCCAGATATAAGCAATCAGACCATCAGAATCTGACCCAAATACACCCTTGGATCAGGAGAAATTTCATACACAGGTCAGTGTAGTTGTGGCCCTGATCGAGTTTCGGTGACCTTTGAACTGAAACTGGTCCGCCACGTGTGATCTGGAAACCCTACTGGAACGAAAACTTAACTCGACCTAGATCCAAGGTCAGTGAGCTTAAGTCCGACCTTTGGCTTAATGGGGGATTCCAGAAGTGCTCCATTGAGACAGAACAACCTCCCTTTAGACAAAACCTAAGTATACCTTGGCCCTGGGGTCATTCCATCAGTTTTGGGCCTATATAAGGGCCTTAAGCCCTCACTCTCTCATCCCATACGAATTTGGGAAACCCTAGGAGAGAGAATAGGGGAAAGAGAGAGAAAGAGAGAGAGAGGTGGAGTTCATCCCTAAGATTCAATCCCATCATTCTACGGGCTGAATCAGCTCTTCCGTATCGCTTTACCAGCGATTCTGACTTCGTTCTTAGGTAAGAAAACCTAACCCTAATCTGTTTTAGGGTTTCAATTGTTACAAGTAGCGAAATAGATAACTTAACTCGTGATATAGGTTGCAAATCCGCCGTTGACAAAGACTTAACGTCTAAAATGACTCTGTTACTCGTTTATCGGCGTAAGGTGCGGACTTTAAATGTATAGGTTATGGGTTTCAAGGCTTTCAATGTTAGTTAATGATATATTACTGACGTGGATGCTATTACACATGTACAAAGTGCCGTCTGTTTCGTTTTTCAGATATATGTTAACTATGTTGAATATACTATATTCTATGTATTTATAGAAAATACCGTATACGTATAAAATTTGAATTTGTGTTGGCCATGATTAACCGTTGTATATGTATGCTAGACTTACTAGTATTAACTGTTGGGTGAACGGATTTGCCCTAATGCATGTTATATCAACATACGTTGCATATGGTATATTGTGTAGCCTATGTGTTTGTGAAAATGATTGAATGAGTATAGAATTCGCATTCGTGCTCGCCATGACCAACTGTCATGGATATATGATGGTTGTATAGGCGATAACACTAAGCGAAAGGATTTGCCCTAAATCACGCCACGACCAATGCACGTATATATGTCTAAGTGTATAGCCCATGTGTTTGTGGAAATGAATGAATATGGAACCCGGATTCATGCATGCCATGATTATCCGTCGTGGGTACATGCATGTAGTATACGGGAAAACTCCCTAGTGAAAGGATTTGGCCTACTACCTGTGTGATCAACATACGTCATGTATGTTGATGTATGTGTAGTCTAAGAGTTTGTTAAAATGATTGAATGATTAAGTGGTTAGTAAATTATAATTTATATGGGTGTTGAGCTATGCTTCCCAACTCCCTTAACTATGTGTATGATTTCCTCCATGTACCGTATATTATAGCGTCTGTTTTATCTATGGAATGCATATGTGTGGATTTATGTTTAAGTTGTAGTCCATAAAATGCAGAAACAAAGTCGTGAAGGGTGATGGGGGAGTGGTGTAACGATTCCGTGCAACAGCCCTGACAGCCCTAAAGCGGACATTATTTGACCTTTGATTATATGATTTGCAATCTTGATTCATAATTGTTTTAACTATCTTCTAGGATATTTTGTTGTACTTGAATGTGATTGGGGCTATTGTATAGTTCAGGCAATCGGTAACAGGCCTTGATGTTGTGGTTGAGGTCATTTCGCCACAAAAGACACGTTCGATGAATCTGAGTCGTACGATGGTTGTCAACAGTGGTATCTTGTTGGTGACTTCAACGTATGCTCGTACCAGTCGAACTTGTCTAATAACCCGATTGGTCATTGTATGTTCATCATGTTTGGACGCTATTGCATGAACCTAAGGTACCAAACTTACCAGTGAAATCCCGTTAACCTTGGTACCTCTATCCGCTAAGACTCATGAGCCAGACATTGTGGTATGGGACAGTGTGGTCGAGTTGTCGGCTTACGCTGGGGCGACGAGCCTCCCCGTAGTGACCAGTGAGCAACCCAGACTCGTGAGCCGAATACGGTGGTATGAGACACTGTATTCGAGCTGTCGGCCTACACTGTTTTGATGACAAAGCCTTAATGGGTGATGGGGGAGTGGTGTAACGATTTCGTGCAACAGCCCTGACAGCCCTACACGTGCCCTGTGTAGTGACCTCGAGCATACTCTGAGTCTACGTGTAGGCGACGACCCTTCCGTAGTAACAAGAGTATAAACTAGGCCTGCACTGATTTGACGACGAGCCCTTTGTAGCGACCTAGAACTGCAACATCGTCTGAGACTAACTAGGACAGACGACCCCAGAATGGATTAATGTTTGAGAAATGATATAAGGGAGGTACCTTAGTTCCCAACCCTGCTGTATGAAAAGGACTAATAAGAACTTGGTAATCATATGCATGCACCGCATTACGCGTGCGTTCAGGCGTAGCAGGTCAAACACTGAGGCAGTGTTGTTCATGCGCAAACGTGAGATGAAGTCACTGAGGGAGCGTAGGCGAGGGCATGCATCATACATTCATACCATTCTTGCATTAACAAGAGTACTTAGGGATGTGTGATTTACTGCTTTATCATTACTGCTTAACTGAATTGATAACATGTTAACCTTTACTTTATTGTTCTACTGAGTTTATCACTCACTCCCACGTTACGGGACGGTGTTGTACACACCAACCAGATCCTGTTTGAGTTTCAGATGATGGCGATGCTTGTGAAGCGGAGCCGGATTTTTATGATGATGAGGAGGGTTTCTCCTTTATGCAGCTATCGGGCGGGTCTATGTAGATCATCTTCTGATCGACGGGGTTACAGGGTTTACTTTAGTTTGCACTTTTAGAATACCCATGTATATTCCTTTTGTTCATTTTTGGTGTCTTCGTGTCTATATTTAACCTGGTAACATGTTCATACTCTGGAAACTTACAACAGTTTATATATTTTATATATCTATCACAGTCTTTCGCTTACGTAATTTAACTGTCAATGGAGTATGATATGCTGTTTTAGTATAATCTCATTCATGTTTCAATGCACTCATCATAATCAGCATTATCTATGTTGCATAAGTGATGCGTTGGAACTCGGGAGCTGAGCTTTGCTCGACCCCAATTTTTAGGGCGTTACAAGATGGTATCAGAGCATGATTTGGATTAAATCGGACCTGGGTTATGGTCACACGATGTACGCTAACGCATTTCAACTTAGGTGGGTGCGAGAGAATGTAGAAAAGAACTTAGGTTTCCCCGATTTCGCCAATTGGCAAAGTTCACCCAAATCGACCATTTTGTTCGGGTCTGTACCCATCCATGATCGTATGAGTCGATCCCAAATCACCCCTAAACCGTCGCTTGATGGGTCTAGACTACAAATTACCCCATCCCAGCCTTTAGAAATCGCTAAATGCGAATGTACATCAAAAACTACCCGAAATGACCTGAAACGACTCAAAATGGAGTAGGGGGCCTAACGGAACATCTCCAGGGGGACCCAGGGTGGGACCCACACTTTTTTGGGACCCAAGGGGCAGGAGGACCTCGCCCCATGGGCGAGCCCTCGCCAGATCCTCCAGAGGTCGGCGAGGACCTCGTCGATTTGACAAGGCCTCGCAGCCAAACGGGCCAGGCCGGGCTGATCGTGTTTTGGGGTGTAGTGTGGCCCCCTGATGCAAGGGGTTTCGATTAAAACCCTTCCAAACACGCCCCTCCTTCACAAACCACCCCCCAAGCTCTCCTTTCTCTCTTAAACTTCAGATTTTTCACAAAAATCGCCCCTCCAACCTCTTTCTCTTGCGTTTTCGTGCACCACACCTATCACCCTGTCAAGACCCTTCTCCTTTGCTGCCTACCCTCTTCATTCTCTCTCATTTGAACCCTTACTTCTCCCATTTGAGTCTCAAATTCATGTACACCCACTAACTCATCCCATATTTTCATTTTCCCTCTCTCTCCTTTCATTTGAGCCTTTACACACCTCTTGTAGGCTCAAATCTGTAGAGACCCAAAGATCTCATCCATTTCCTTCATTTTCTTCACTTTTCCATGGCTCTATTCGAGCTTATTACGGCAATTTTCTCGATTTTCTCGATTCTTTCTCTCATGGGAAAGAGAAAGGATGCCCTTCCTCCGTCGCCAGACTCGGATGTCTAGTCATCCGTACCGTTGTCTCGTAGTTTGTTTGTTGTTGTGTTAGGACCTTTATGTTTTCATGTTGAGAGACTTCGTAGTGTGGTAGTTTGGTAGTATGTTTTAGTGTTTGAAGCCTTAATTGTATTAGCTTGTGTAGAATGCTTGACAAGTTGGAGTTGTACTTGACAATTATGAACTCCTTCCACCCATCCACCATTACACCTCTAAACCCATCTCTTACTCCTCTTGGCCTCACCATTTCACACCCATATGAGCACAAAACCCAACTTTTGTGTCTCATAACTTTCCAAACCCACAAATCTCATCTCACACTTTCCAACACAAGACTCATTTTCCAAAGCCTATAAAATTAATTTTAATCCCATCTCACACTCCTTCCAAACATGCCATTCCCAATCCTGAGTGGGATTAGCAATGCAGTCTCATTTAATACAACTTAAGACCACTGGCCAAATAGGCCCATAGAGTTTTGGACCTAAAGTTAGTAGTCTTAGATTTTAAAAATTTTGACAGTATAGGGAATCCAATAAAGTAATAACGTGAACTCTAGAACGTTCTTAGCTAGTATGAGCATGTGTGTAGTGCTCGAGTGTAGTTAAATTCAAGTTCAGGCAACTTAATTCCAATCAGACAACGTTTGACCCTAAGCAATAAACAATTTCTTGTATTAGAAAGGGTACGAAATCATCTAGCATATGAGCATAGACTTTAGATTACAACTATGGGTTGGTTATACTAAGGAATGTAAAACACTGATTATGCTAAGACAATTGAACGATAGACTTAGTTAGTTGGCTTGTTTAGGTTGGAGTGAGATCTCATTCCTTCGTTGAATCCCCTTAATACTTATAGGCTTCTTTCTTTCATAACTCTTAAGAAGGTTGTTTTGATTAGAAACTATCCACGCTTAGAGAAAAGTTATGTATCCCTTTAATTGAACGTTAGATCAAAACAACACACCCCCTAGGATTATCTTCTCAAGAGCTTATTACAATCGGGAACACGGAGTAGAGAACTATATATAAGCGAGGTATTTGCGGTTTGAATTGAATTCTCAATCCTAGTAGTTACCAATGAACTCTATACTCTGATCAAGTAGAAGGTCGGGATCGACTATGATTAAGAACTGATACGACAAATTTTCTGTCCTCGTGAGGTAGAAGGTTTATGTATCCAGCTCAGACACACTACACAACTTTCCTTCCGTGTTGTCCCTACCACTTACAACCAAAAGTTTGTTACTTCGCCTTTGAGAAGTGTTAAGAACATATAGCCAATAGGGATACTTTGTTTTGGCCCAAGAAATTTCTCAAATGGGCAACAGACAGTTAGGAATTAGGTCCCGAATCACGGACGATTCTGGCATGCATATTATGTATATGAACTTAGAAAGATAGTTTGTCCATTAACCTAGTTTGACCAAATTCCTTATGTACTAATGATGTATAGATTATCTTACCGTATTAAACTGGACGTGATTAAAGAAAGTAAGTCGGGACCGTGGCAAAGGTCCTTCTTGTGACAAACTCACACCCGTCCTTGAAATCAACCTCAACACCCATTATTTTTAGCTCATTTCTATAACCATAGGTACCAATGCAATAACACACATTACCAATAGAAGGATGACTGACGTATTGAGAGATTGTTTTCCATTTCCTGCCAAGGATAGGTCTAAATTACAGCTCGTTCTGACATACAGAACGAGACATAGATTCTTGAGCCTTGAGAATAGAAATAATTTTTAAGGAGAGCAGAATATTATGAGCCCAATCTAGTTAGGTCAGTCATTAAATAGGATCATCAATAATGAAGTCTTTAACGGAAAACAATTAGGATTTAAGTGTTAAACCAATTCTTACTTCAGTAGTTAAGGTCAGTGTATCTACAACTGTGCTCGTTGAATACGAATTTAATAGAAGCCTTAGCCAACAGCAGGGCGAAACAACTTTTAAGAAGGGTAAAGTAAAATGAGCCAGATTAGTATGGATAGTATACACCCTATCATGCATAAAAACTTGAAGTCAATAAAACTTAGGCAAAAGAAATAATGAAATCTTTACTCATTACCCTTAGCCAATTTTGGAGACGAAATTATTTTTAAGGGGGGTAGATTGTAACACCCTGGATTTTTGCCAACTTGGCAATGGATGCCCTTGGACATAGAACTGTCCTAGGACCTTATTCTGTTGTAATTAGGACGTGATTTAGTTAAGTATTAATAGCTTGGATCACTTTATATACAAACTACAAAGGTCCAAGTACCACCTCAAGCAGAAATCAAATAGGACCAAATCCTTTAGAAACTAAACAAGAATTAATTTAGCGCTAAACTAGATTCTCTGTGCAATGGGACCTAATCACTTTAAATACGATCTGCATGACCCAAAACTTGTAGAATCATTGACGCTAGGTTACCCTAAAATATACGATCAATCTCATTACCCAGTTGCTCTTGGGAGCACATTGAAACTCCGTATCGGATCTGGACCGCACGTTGAAAGTCCGAATACTACGAAATTATATATCCAGGACCGCCTTGCTGGGCTTGACAACCATCTCAGAAATCAAGTCCAGATAGTGTCCCGAAGCCATTCGCTTGAGCCCGGAGCAAAGAGTCTGAGAAAACGTGGTTTCCTTTAGAAATGAAATCTAATTTAAGTCATCTGAGACTTGTCGCTTGCGGGCCAGATATAAGCAATCAGACCGTCAAAATCTGACCCAAATACACCCTCAGATCAGGAGAAATTTCATACACAGGTTAGTGTACTTGTGGCCCCGATCGAGTTTTGGTGACCGTTGAACTGAAACTGGTCCGCCACGTGTGATCTGGGAACCCGACTGAAACGAAAACTTAACTCGACCTAGATCCAAGGTCAGTAAGCTTAAGTCCGACCTTTGGCTCAAGAGGGGCTCCAGAAGTGCTCTGTTGAGACAGAACACCCTCCCTTTGGACATAACCTAAGTATACCTTGGCCCTGAGGCCATTCCCATCAATTTGGGCCTATATAAGAGGATTAAACCGCCTCTCTCATATTCCATACGAATTTCCTAAACCTAAGGGAGAGAGAAGAAAGAAAGAGAAGGAAAGAGAGAGAGAAAGTGAGTGAATGAGTGGGAGAGATTCTTCTGCTATTATACATGCTTATTCATCGCATCCGTGTCGCTACTAGGACGATTCTGACTTCGTTTTGAGGTAAGAAAACCTAACCCTAATCTGTTCTAGGGTTTCAATTGTTACAAGTAGCGAAATAGCTAACTTAACTCGTGATATAGGTTATCATTTTATCATTGACAAAAACCTAGAGCCTCTGTCGAGTTCGTTACGGTTCTACGACATAAGGTGCAGACTTTAAATGTATAAGTTATGGTTTTCAAGGCTTTCAATGTCAGTTAATGATATATTACTGACATGGATGCTATCGCACATGTACAAAGTGCTGTTCGTTTCATTTTTCAAATATACGTTAACTATGTTGAATATACTGTATTCCTCGTATTTGTAGAAAATACTGTATACGTATGAAATACGAATTTGTGCTTGCCATGATTAATTGCTGTCTATGTATGTTAGATGCATGTGTATTAACTTCTGGGTGAATGAATTAGCCTAATACCTGTTATGTTAACATACGTCGTGTACGTATAAGTTGTAGCCTAAGTGTTTGTGAAAATGTCTAAGTGAGTATAAACTATGCATTAGTGTACGCCACGACTAACCATCGTGGATATGTGATTGTTGTATAGGCGGTAATCCTTTGACGAAAGGACTTACCCTAATACATATTCTAACTACTACATACCATGTATGATGTAATGTGCAGACTAAGTGTATGTGAAAATGTCTGTATGAGTAAGTGCTTCTAAATTCTTCTTTAATTGAGCGTTGAGATAGGATTCTCAACTACCCTAATGATGTGTATGATTTCCTTCATGTACCGTATATTTTAATGTCTGCTTATCTATGTAATGCATATGTATAAATTCATGTTTAAGTTGTATTGCATAACATGTAAAAACAAAGCCGTGAAGGGTGATGGGGGAGTGGTGTAACGATTCCGTGCAACAACCCTGACAGCCCTAAAGTGGACATTATTGGACCTTTGATTATATGATTTGTAATCTTGATTCATAACTGCTTTAACTATCTTCTAGGATATTTTGCTGTAATTGAATGTGATTGTGACTACTGTATAGTCCAGGCAATCGATAACATGCCTTGATTTTGTGACTGAAGTCATTTCGCCACAAAAGACACGTTCGATGAATTCGAGTCGTACGATAGTTGTCGACAGTGGTACCTTATCGGTTACTTCAGCGTACGCTCGTACCAGTCGAACTTGTCTAATAACCCAATTGGCCATTGTATGTTCACTATGTTTGGACGCTACTGCTTGAACCTAAGGTACTAAACTTACCAGTGAAACCCCGTTAACCTTGGTACCTCGATCCGCTAAGACTCATGAGCCAGACATGGTGGTATGGGACACTGTGGTCGAGCTGTCGGCCTACGCTGGGGCGACGAGCCTCTCCGTAGTGACCAGTGAGCAACTCAGACTCGTGATCCGAATACGGTGGTATGGGACACTGTATTCGAGCTGTCGGCCTACACTATTTTGATGACAAAGCCGTGATGGGTGATAGAGTGGTGTAACGATTCCATGCAACAGCCCTGACAGCCCTAGACGTGCCCTTTGTAGTGACCTCGAGCGTACTCTGAGTCTACGTGGAGGCGACGACCCTTCCATAGCAACAAGAGTATAAACTAGGCCTGCACTGATTTAGCAACGAGCCCTTTGCAGCGACCTAGAACCACAACATCGTATGAGTTTACTAGGACTGATGACCCTATAATGGATCATTGTTTGGGTATTGATATAAGGGAGGTATCTTAGTTCTCAACCCTGCTGTATGAAAAGGACTAATAAGAACTTAGTAATCATATGCATGCACCGCATTACGCGTACGTTCAGGCGTAGCAGGTCAAGCACTGAGGCAGTGTTGTTCATTCGTGAACGTGAGATGAAGTCGCTGAGGGAGCGTAGGCGAGGGCTGCATCATACATTCATACCATTCTTGTGTTAACAAGAGTACTTAGGGATGTGTGATTTATTGCTTTATCATTATTGCTTAACTGAATTGATAACATGTTAACCTCTGCTTTATTGTTCCACTGAGTTGATCACTCACTTACACGTTACGGGACGATGTTGTACACACCAACCAGACCCTGTTTGAGTTTCAGATGATGGCGATGCTTGCGAAGCGGAGCCAGACTTTTATGATGATGAGGGTTTCTCCTTTATATATCTATCAGGCGGGTCTATGTAGACCATCTTCTGATCGACGGGATTACAGGGATTACTTTAGTTTGCACTTTTGGAACACCCATGTATATTCCTTCCGTTCATTTTTGGTGTATACATGTCTATATTTAACCGGGTAACATGTTCATACTCTGGAAACTTACAACAGATTATATATTTTATATATCTATCACAGTCTTCCGCTTGCGTAATTTAACTGTCTCTGGAGTATGATATGTTATTTTGGTATAATCTCATTCATGTTTCAATGCACTCATCATAATCAGCATTATCTATGTTGCATAAGTGATGCGTTGGAACTCGAGAGTTGAGCTTTGCTCGACCCCCGATTTTCAGGGCGTTACATGAACTGAGCTGAAATCACCGTGAACTGAGTTAAGTTAACCGTGTACTGACTTAATTCTGGTCATTCCCTGTCATTTCACGGTCAATTCCCTTCACTTCACGGTCGTTTCCAATCATTTCATGGTCATTTCGGTCAATTCCATGCATTTCATGGTCAATTCGCTTCACTCCACGGTCATTTCCATGCTTTTCACGGTCAATTCCCTTCACTTCATGGACAATTCCATGCATATCACAGTCAATTCCCTTCACTTCACAGTCATTTCCATGCATTTCATAGTCAATTCCGATGATTCCGCTTCACTTCACGGTCATTTCCATGCATTTCACAGTCAATTCCCTTCACTTCACGGACAATTACATGCATTTCACAGTCAATTCCCTTCACTTCACAGTCATTTCCATGCATTTCATGGTCAATTTCGACGATTCTGCTTCACTTCACGGTCATTTCCATGCATTTCACTGTCAATTCCCTTCATTTTACGGTCAATTCCTTGCATTTCACGGTCAATTCTCTTCACTTCACGGTCATTTTCATGCATTTCACGATCAATTCCGACGATTCCGCTTCACTTCGCAGTCATTTCCATGCATTTCACGGTCAATTCCCTTCACTTCACGATCATTTCCATGCATTTCACAGTCATTTCCAGTCACTCCCCTTCACTTCACGGTCATTTCCATGCATTTCACGGTCAATTCCCTTCACTTCAAGGTCATTTCCGATCATTTCACAGTCATTGCCGGCCATTCCCTTCACTTCACGGTCAATTTCATAAATTTCATGGTCAATTCCGATGATTCCCCTTCACTTCACGGTAAATTCCGGTGATTCCCCTTCACTTCACAGTTAATTTCATGCATTTCATGGACAATCTCCTTCACGTCACGTTCAATTCCACTCATTTCACGGACAATTTCCTTCACTTCACGGTCAATTCCGTGCATTTCACAGTCAATCCTTTCCACTCACAGTCAATTTCACGACGTTCTCGGCCAAATGCAACATATAACTCTAAAAATTGACCCATAACTTAGTGAAATTGGCCGTCGACTTGTTGAATGTCACCTATGAGTCGACCGTTTGACATGAAATTCGTCAAAATGGCCGATGACTGCTTGATATTGACATGTTTTTCACCGACAACCTTGGTATAAATTTACCGACAAACTACATGAAATTGACTGATAAATGAGTGAAACAAGCCCAAAGCGAGTGAAATAGGCCCAAAACTTGTGAAAATTCACTAATAAGTCTTGTACTTCCATTTGGAATTCGCCAAAAACTGACCGCCGACTCGGCAGACTCACACCATACTTTATGAATTTTCACCACAACAAGTGAACTTTCATATTATGTTTTGTTAAATATTGAATGTTATCGTTGATATAATTTCGAATTCATCCTTGCAGATGACAAACCCTTGCATAAGGGATTTGACGAGTTGACCTCCACCATCTCATGTAGATGTTCTTTGACACGATGGTTTGATAGTGTGAAGAGTGGGTTGGAGAAGAATAACACTAGATTAAATATATTTAGGCAGTCTCCATTCTCATTTTTATTACACATTCCATCATTTAGGTTTGTAGGAGCCATTTTTCACTCACTTATTGAGAGATATATAGGCAATCTTGTATTCAAGATATAGGGGAACTGTGTAAAATTTTTCGAAATGGACTTCACCCTAATAACATGGCTGAAAACTGGTGACCTCTCCATACCCAATATCCATCGTTCGAAGAAGTCAATAAGAGAAAAATACTTCAATGAATATCATATCCTAAAGAAACATATACAGGAGGTGTTCAATAGGATAGTTGATAGCAATAAGCATGAAAATGTCGTGAATGTAGCCTTAATATTATGTGTAGAGTGGTTTGTTAGGGGAACCGGCACGAATGTTATATGTTGTATAGAATTTATCGACCTTGTTGACTCGTTGAAAAACTTTAATATCTACCCTTGGGGTAGTTTGGTCTTCCAGATGATGATAGAAAGGATCGAGAGTACCTTAATGGCATCGCAGGGGCCTCATTACAATGTCACCGGTTGCATATTTCCCCTACAAGTAAAGATTCTTTCATTGTCTATTTTAATTCATAGTTATAACAAACTATTTTTATTTAAGATCGTCTTGTCATTTCATTGTAACAGATATGGGCCCTTGAGAGAGTACTGGCTCTCCGAGAATGTATAATTTCATATGTTCCCTCCCAAATTCCATGATTCATACAATATCGGGGATGAAAGGGTCAGTCGTAGGTTGGTCGGGTTGAGCTTGCCTAACTTTCAGCCCTAAAATCATATATGGTACATCAAATAACTAATTTTGGTTTAGAAGATATTCTTGTTATATGAATAAAGAAAGAAATGAAAAAAAGAGATAAATTTTTTTTTTATATGCTTATATACACATATTTATATAAATATGTGTTAGAGAAAAATGTAGGTAGAATAAAATTCTCTATGTAAAAAAAATAAAATAATAAAAAGTGCATAGGGATATGGTTATAGCTACGGTTATAATCCAT
Source organism: Magnolia officinalis (assembly GCA_021015155.1). Lineage (NCBI taxonomy): Eukaryota > Viridiplantae > Streptophyta > Magnoliopsida > Magnoliales > Magnoliaceae > Magnolia > Magnolia officinalis. The sequence goes on from JAJHSJ010000016.1 coordinate 50,444,062, forward strand.
AGCCATAGATCGCCGATCGGGACGGCGATTTGGGGTGGAATCGCGAAATCCCGATTGATCGCCGAGCTACGGTTATCTATGGCTATGGATTATAACCGTAGCTAAATCCGTATCCCTGTGCACTTCTTTTTTTTATTTTTTATTTTTTTTTACATGGAGAATTTTATTCTACCTACATTTTTCTCTAACACATATTTATATAAATATGTATATATAAGCATATAAAAAATTTTTTATCTCTTTTTTTCATTTCTTTCTTTATTCATATAACAAGAATATCTTCTAAACAAAAATTAGTTACTTGATGTACCATATATGATTTTAGGGCTGAAAGTTGGGCGGGCTCAACCCGACCAACCTGTGATCGACCCAACATTGGGTTGGGCATGGGCAGGATGTATCGGGTTTGGTCTTGGGGTTGGGCCATACAAACACCAACCCGATAAAACTTGGGTTGGGCTCGGGTTGAGGTCTCGAATTGCTTGACCCAACACGAACCCGACTAATATATAAGTTCCTTATAAAGGAAATTCCAATGCCGACTGCTTTTATTGATCCACATCATTTTCGATGACTCATCTCACATGTCGACTCCTACATGTTAACATCACATCAGGGGACGATATATACATTGACTTCTCGTTCCAGAGTGAAATGAAACGGAATCGCCGGGATTGACCGTGAAATGCATGGAAATGACCGTGAAGTGAAGGGAAATGACCGTGAAATGCATGGAAATGACTGTGAAATGAAACGGAATCGTCGGGATTGACCGTGAAATGCATGGAAATGACCGTGAAGTGAAGTGAATTGACCGTGAAATGCATGGAAATGACCGTGAAGTGAAGGGAAATGACCGTGAAATGCATTGAAATGACTGTGAAATGAAATGGAATCGCCGGGATTGACCGTGAAATGCATGGAAATGACAGTGAAGTGAAGCGAATTGACCGTGAAATGCATGGAAATGACCATGAATCCAAACGAAATCGCTGGGATTGACCGTGAAGTGAAGGAAAATGACCGTGAAATGCATGGAAATGACCGTGAAATGAAACGGAATCGCCGGGATTGACCATGAAATGCAAGGAAATGACCGTGAAGTTAAGCGAATTGACCGTGAAATGCATGGAAAAGACCGTGAAGTGAAGGGAATTGACCGTGAAGTGAAGCGAATTGACCGTGAAATGCATGGAAAAGACCGTGAAGTGAAGGGAATTGACCGTGAAATGCATGGAAATGACCGTGAATCCAAACAGAATCGTCGGGATTGACTGTGAAATGCATGGAAATGACTGTGAGGTGATATGAATTGACCGTGAAATGCATGGAAATGACCGTGAAGTGAAGGGAAATTACCGTGAAATGCATGGAAATGACTGTGAATCCAAACGGAATCGTCGGGATTGACCGTGGAATGCATGGAAATGACCGTGAAGTGAAGCGAATTAACCGTGAAATGCATGAAAATGACCGTGAAGTGAAGGGAATTGATCGTGAAATGCATGGAAATGACAGTGAAATGAAACGGAATTGCCAGAAATGACCGTGAAATGCATGGAATTGATCGTGAAGTGAATGAAAATGACCGTGAAATGCATGAAATGTGTAATAAAAATGAGAATGGGGTCTGCTTAAATATATTTAATCTAGTGTTATTCTTCTCTAACCCACTCGTCACACTATCAAACTAGCATGTCAAAGAACATCTGCATGAGATGGTGTGGCCTGATTTGTCAAATCCCTTATGCAAGGGTTCGTCATCTGCAAGGATGAATTGGAAATTAAATCAACGATAACATTCAGTATTTAACAAGACATAATGTGAAAGTTGACTTGTTGTGGTGAAAATTCATAAAGTATGGTGTGAGTCTGCCGAGTTGACGGTCAGTTTTTGGCGAATTTCAGTGGGTCCTCAATTCATGGTCCTCATCAATAACTCAGTGGGTCCTCAGTCTGTTAACTCAGTTGGTGCTCAGTCTCTTTCATGGTCTTTGTTTAGTTTCACATCTCATTTCATTCTCTATTTAAAAAACCCTCAATGTAGGTCATTTGAGTCCTGATTTTGCTCATTTATCAGGACATTCCACACCATTCAGTATTTTTAAAGTATGAAAATGGATTGTGGACCGTGCACATATATAGTATAAAAAGAAAGCAAAGATTTGAATATACCTGTCATTCGAAGCTTCTTAGATGGGGGGACCATTTTTCGTCCTATCTTTGGCTCAAAAAAGTCGAAAAGGACGTGTGTGGGGTGTGTATTCTCGACCAGATAACAGGGAAAGAAGAAAGCGGTAAAAGGAGGGTTTTACTGCCCGGGTGAACAGTCATAGAGGGAGAGAAGAAATCAGAAAATGATAATCTACGGGTAGGATAAGGGATCAGGTAGGATGAAAATGCATAGAATTGATCATGAAATGAAGTGAATTGACCGTGAAATGCATAGAATTGACCGTGGAATGAATGTCTTATTGGAATTTTGAATCGTAGTGGTAAGAAATTCGCAATTTCAAAAATAGCAACAAATGCATTCAATATATAACATTCATAGTCGTATTACAAAAAAATGCACTACAAATTCACAGTCATATTACAAAAATGCACTACAATTTGACTAGTAAAATACGTGAAATTGACCAAGTAGTGCATGAAGTTGACCGATCAATTGAGTATATTGACCGGGAACAAGGTGAAATTGACCACGAAACTTCGTCAATTTGACTACGAACTTCTTCGAGTTTATTGGATAGCCACGTAAAATTGACTTAGCAATGCATGAAATTGACCACTGAAAATTGACCACAAACTTCTAGGTAAACACTTAAGAATTTACCGAGAATTTAAACTTCAAGGTAATTGACCGCGAACTCCAATCACTCCCTGACACTTAGTGAAATCCATGTTCGAGAAAGAGAATAAGAGTGCGTTGATGTGAAACGTTGATGTGAAACATGTTCTTCGGAGAAAGGTCTTCAAGATTTCACGTCTATCAATGCATTGACATCCTCTTAGAAAAAGAATGCACTTAGGCTTGAGTAAAATGCAACATGGAAGATGTAACGTGATTGTATGATGGAGATTATATGGAGATTTAGTAAAGAAAATGGGTAAATTTAAGAAATAGGGATGATACAGGTGAGTCCGGACATGTATTCGGGCGTAAAGGGGAAATGGATTGCATACTTAGTACGCTTAGCGTACTGAGTAAACTCTGTGAGTCCCACAGTCATTCATACATTTTATCCACTCCGTCCATACATTTTAGAAAACAATTTTAAGTCTTTAGCCCAAAAATTAAGCATATACAAGACTCGAATGGACCACACCACCGGAAAGTGTGTGAATTGACAATCTACCATTGAAAATATCGTGGGGGCCACGAAAGTTTTAGATCAATCTTATATTTGTGTTTTCACTTCATCCATGTCTTTGTGATATTATGAACATGTTGGATGACAAATAACATCACGGTGGGCCATAGAAAGGTATCAACGGTGAAAATCATCATTCCCACGGTTTCCTGTCGTATGGTCCACTTGAGCTTTAGATATACCTCAATTTTGGGCTTAACCACTAAAATGATCTCAAAACACGGATGGACGGAGTGGATAAGACAAATACATTCACGGTGGGCCCAACTGAGTCTACTCAGTACGATAAGATCGTATTGAGTACTCAGTATGCAATCTGATTACGCGTAAAGGAGAGAATGGAGTGAAATTGATATAGGAGGGGCATTTTCAACCTTTGGGAAGCTGTCCGTACATATGGGGCTTATTCTTGAAAGGTAAAAAGAAGTGGGCTTACAAATGTAAATGGGCCTTAAAAGGGTCGTACAGTTGTAAATTTCTCATGGTAGTCGAGCTGCTTCAGTGCTCTCACAGCACTATAGGTTATAGTGCTCCTAGTTGCACTAGGACACTTAAAAGGAGTCCCATCGATCGATCTAGACTGTCCACTGTTGCCGACACACATTTCTTCGGCTACCATGTAAATATCACACCGATCCGATGATCCTAACCATCTGATCAATGGACTCCAATATGTACAGTTAAGATCTTTTGTACGAAAATAGTTGGAGCCAACAATTAGATCCGTCTATTTGATAGTTCCGTCATGGATTGCTCGTGATTCTAAGGAAATCACTTCTGTCAGGAAATTCTAACCGTCCCGTCCATGGGTTGGAAAAAGCATGGTTACAAAAAATAATGCCAAAATTAGGATGGATTTAATCAACCAATCATCTAATTTTTGCACCATTGCCCTTGAAATTTGTTCTATTACCTAATGGACGGATTAGATTGATATATTGGACTGTCCAAGTTGCCCAATGCAATTAGGAGCACCGTAACTTATAGTGCTACAAGAGCATTGGACCGTTTCTCTGTTATTATTTATTTATTTATTTTGGGCTATTTCCATCTCGTTGGGGCCGCATTTTAAAGGAATTTGCGTTAGGATGTGGATAGTCATGCATCAGGAACCATGGTTAGTGGTCAAGACCGTTGATCTAACGGGGCATAGTGGTAGGGATGACTCTCTCTCTCTCTCTCTCTCTCTCTCTCTCTCTCTCTCTCTCTCTCTCTATATATATATATATATATAATATATATTATATATATATATAATATGGAAATGGTACTCCCAAGTCAGCGAAGGATTTAATAAACTTACTCCATAGCTTCGAAGCATATTTACAATGAAAATGAATAATAGGGACTAATTCCACATTTTCCATACACATCACGCATGTACTATCAAGAACTATAGATATTTTTTTGGAGATTGTAAATAATGAGGACTATTCCTTCCAACCAGCCAACCAAAAGCTATTACCTGGAAAGATGTATGATAGCCGTACTCACTCCTGTTCGGACTACTCAGCCACCCATGGAGGGACCAAACTAAGAAACAACCTAATTTGTCATTAAATAGGCTTGTCGTAATCTTCTCTTACCGGAATGTACAAGAGAAGCTTATCCAATAAATCTCAACGACATATGGAGGAGACCATACCATGTTGTTGCCATCATAGAAGCACTCAAACACCAAGATATTCATCCCTAATAAAATGTTGTAAAATATTGATTAAAATTATTTTACTTTAAAAATATATATATAAATATTAGTGATTTTTTTTTTTTGCAAAAATCCATGTTTTGGTATTTTTGGGAATAGTCCCACATTGGAAAAGAAGTAAGAAAAACTTGAGTTTATATGTGAGGTGTGGAGTACCATTATATTTCTTTGGTTGATCCGTGGAGTATCGTGGCCTGCGTATCCGCTCGGGCTCCGTACGAGAGCATGGACATGTGAGACAGTGTGGCTGTAGAGGCGCTAATGGTGCACTTTGCACTTCGCATGTGCCCAAATGGGTCGCTCCTTCGCGACCCAACAACTAGTGGTTTGAATGAGACCTATGTGGCTTTTATAGAGGGTGAAAAAACTATCCGTTTGAGTGAGGTGTAACTCATGCACATAAAATTCTGACCATGTGGAAACTGATGCATGTGACTAGCCCAACAACTAGAAACTGTTAGCCAGTGAGTCTAAACGGCCAACATGCAACAATATTATTATTCCACTTTCTCACCAACAGCTAGAAAACGGTCACATTAGTTAATGGCCCTGGACCAAAACTGTCAGCCACCCTAGCCTATATAAACAGTGCCTGAATAGTTCAACGATCCATCACCAACACTTGAATCACACTCACATACAAACTAGAGAAAAAGGAGTAACAATGTACTCTAAGCAATCAGCAAGGTTCATACGAACCTTAGCCAAGAGACCTCAAGAAACAGACCAATACAGTGGTCTAAAAATTTTCTATTCTCTTTCTGATTTTGGGATATTTTTCTTTTTATTTATCTGCCAGAAATTTGTATACAGAGTTCCATTCGTGGCTCTTCGTATTTGCTGAACGCATATCCACACTCAGGCTCATCGTATCCTAAAAGTTGTTTGCCTGGAACCTATCAGCATTCTCAATCTGATTGAGAAGGAGCAAATAACGCTTTAAGGACAACGTAATCATATGTCAGCCTGTCCTGATATTTTCGGTTTAAACATTTTATACATATTATAAATCTGTAATATTATTCTCAACATAAAAGGCACGCTAATGTTGGAAACTCATCTTCAAGAGTAATCCTCGACCCACACATCTTTCTAGATTCGTATCCTCGCCCTGTTTCTTCAACAAGAGCCCTTCTCTAATTTCTTTCTTCAATGGTGAAATTTCTTACCATATAGATATAGTGGGAAGCTCTGGATATGGAGTCCTTGACCTGCCATCCTCCATAGCAACTATATTCTCTGACGATGACCTCTCTACCACGAGTTATCTTCCTCTCTGAACCTCATAACCAATTTTCCAAAAGTGTCCAGTCCATCAGTTCAAGCGAGTTATCTTCCTCTCAAACCTCCAGGACCATTTCCCCAAAAGTGCTAGATCCATCCTTTCAAACATTCTTACACCCGCACCTCCTTCCTCTGTTGGCTTGCAAACTTCACTTCACCTCAAAAAGTGAAATTTCTATCTTCCTACCCTAGCCACAGGAAGCCTCTTTTCAGTTTCTCTAATTTATTCAAGATGGATTTTGGACACCTGAAGAGGGACATGAAGTACAGTGGGAGATTCAAAAGAGCTAACTTAGTGAGAATTATTCGACAGCTGAGAAATAAATAACAACATTTCCAACTAGCAAGCTTACTTTCAAACCGCTCCAATGCAAAGTTGAAGACGAGATAGGTCGACAGAAATGCTCCCACTTTGCTTCCAAACACTTTAGCCAGCCAATCCACCACTTCAAAAGACACACACCTAGCATCTTGCTCTTCATGGTGTCAACTTTATGCCCCAAAATAGCTTCATAGCATAAGATAATTGTTCTCAACTTTTTCACCATGTCCTCATCAGCTTTGCAAAAAAGAGTGCCATCCGTGAATTGCAAATAAGAAATACGATGAGTCTCCCCATTCACCTTGAACCCTTTAATAGACCTGCTTCTTACCTTCTTGCTAACATCGTGCCAAACACCTCCACCACTACTACGAACAAATAGGAGGAAAGAGGATCTCCTTACCTAATATCCATTGCGGGCTTGAAAATAAATCTTTCGAGGAGCCATTCACCAAGAATAATCTAGCTGACCTGACCCACTCTTTCATCCAATCCCTCCACTTTTGCCCACATCTACTCCCCGCAGCATATAGTCCAAGGAAGTCCCAGCTGACATGATCGCATGCTTTCTCCAATTCCAACTTATAGACAACACAGCCAACCCCCTCCTTGGAAAAATCTAGACCTTCAGCAATGACCTACATATGGATCATTCTGAAAACAATGCGACAAACAGGAAGCAGTCTAGATTGTACCCTAGCAACTTCTGACCTTAAATACTTCGGAGGCATTACCAATTACAACAGAGCTATTCAAATCAATGATCCGGATCAAAGACCTGATAATCCAATCCATAGTCCATACAATACCTATATGCAAGGATCTCATTGCCATTTGATCAAGATCAGATGGAGATGTGATGTGGGGCCCAACAGATCCTATCATCCCCTGTTAAAAGTAATAAAGTGGGTTATAGGAATTCCACGGAGGTAGATATTGGTTTATCTGATTAAGTAGATGATGGAAGGCAAGCCCCACTTCATCACACCACCTAAAAAAATCAAATTAATCAGAGAACACGGTCTGGTGGGAAGGCACCCTCAAGAACTTCATCTGGAGGCCAATCCCATCACATTCTGACCAATGGCGACCAGAAGCACATCCCGAATGGACTTTTGAGTGGTGGAATCAAGGAGGGCCCACTCCCCATGATCATTTAATTACCACACTCACTAATGCTCGAACACTACAGATCACTTGATCCTGCCTCCTAAAAGCATCAAAGTGGAGCCATCACCATTCAACCTTTGTCTGGCCATAGTTTAAAAACTTGAAAACTTGACCAAGTCTAGCCTAGTTAGGCCAACTCGAAGTCTCGAACAAGTCTTTACTTGACTCACCTCGATATTTAGTCATTGAATTAGTATTATTTGTAAATATTTTAAATAACTCTACATGATAAATTGTAAAAATAATGCAACGATATGTTAAAGTGCATGGTGCTTGGCTTGTTGGTAGAGGTGTTGCCAGCTCTGCTAGAGGTCATGGGTTTAAAACCCACTTCTTACTTTTTAGTGGAGTCCACTTGACCAAGCCAAGGTAGAGTGATGTAGGGGCATCTTGGTGTGATTCCAATGATGCACCGTATCTCCACACTAGGGTGGGGTGGCCCATGAGGTGAGGTATGTGAAATGCAAAAAGGCCACGAGGTGGGGCCCACTATGGGACCGTGTGATTCGGGATCCCATGCGAAGCAAGTGTTGCCCATGGAGAGGTTTCAGCTGGGTTTGCTTGGAAGAGCCTGTATATAGGGATAAACAAGTCATTCCCCATCAGCTCTAGAACTTTTGATGCGTTGGTCGATTGTCCGCTATCAGAGCGGGAGCCCACTGTTCGAGTTTCCTCACTAGCATGGGTGGGGCCCACTATGGGACCCTATGATTCGGGGACCCACGCGAAGTGGGGGTTGCCCATGGGAGGTCTCACCCGGGTTATCTTGGGTTTGTTTGGGAGAGCCCGCATATCGGGATAAACTGGTTATTCCCCATTAGCTCTGAAAACTTTTGGTGCGCTGGTCGGTCGTCCGCTATCACAAAGTTAGGCCATCCTTCAACCTCTAGGGATCATAATACATGCTCTGTAGACCACATTCGCGCAGCAACCCACTCTACACAACACTCACTTTGGCCTCTTGTCCAGGCACCCTTGTTCACCTTGACACGGCTTTCACTTTTGTACAATTTGCCCTTTCCCCAAGTTACCCCTGTGGGATTCAACATGGACTCGGTGCTAACTCCAATAAGAAATGTTGAGAACCTAACCAATACGCCAAAAGCTCCAGGACTGATGGAACGCATCAAGTTGGGCCCTAAAATTGTTGGGGATCATAACACCATGCTCTACGGCCGACCTCAGTGTGGTAGCCCAATTTGCAGTAGCACTGATTCTAGCCTCTTGTCCATGTAGTCATTTCCACCTTGTGGCAGCTTTCAATCTGGTCTAGATTGCCCTTATCACAAGTCATCCTTCTAGGACTCAAACAAGGGATGTGGTGTTGACTCTGATAGGAAATGTTTAGGACCAAACCATACACTAAAAGCCCAAGGACAAATGGAATGGGTTGGGCCATTAAACCATTGGGATCATAAATATTAAGAGTTGCATTCTTATTCCACCCAATTAATGTCTAAATGCTTTAGTTTCGTAAGCCACTTTTGTGTATCCTGTGAAACGTAAGGGTTATTTGATGTTTTCTCTTGATCATCGGGCACAATAGCATCAATTTTCTTTTCTTTAGCAGCAGGATTGGCCTGTCTGCTTGGGTACCTGACCTTAAGCAAGAGAAGACGAGAAACTTCATGAAGACCGCCCCATTTCTCCAATGCGCGGGCAATGTCGTACCGCCCTGGGGAAAAGAATAAAAGAAAAAAGCATAGCAGTCAGCTTGATTCATGTAGTGGGAACACAACTGCAAGTTTTTGGTAATTGGTACTCCTGCAACCACTCAAGTTTGTCTAACTAACAAGAGAACAATGAAACTGACAGCTCTGCTAATCCAAGTGCATGCGCATATGAGCGCATATGGAACACGTCCGAATCAAAGCTGTTCACCAGACAGGTCCACCGCAGCTGGAAAACCAGACCGATCCACTAATTGGGTGGATGGCACATGCACAAAAAAAGGTAAGTTGGATAATCCGATCAACAGTCCACATTGAACAAAAACATGGGGCCCACCTGATGAGTGGACAAGCCTCATTTTGGACCAGGACACATACATGATGGAATCTGTCCAATCAGCTGCATGGATCTCACATGCATGTTCCACGCATGTCGAGATGTGCTTATAGGCTTAGCAGAACTCATGAAAATGGACACAGTGAAATTTGGATAGGACGGGAAATGTTAGCAAGATGCTCTCCTGGAGAAGTTTTCAATAAGGAATTGCCATTAAATTGGCCCATTTAAGACACGAGAGACTAGGAAGAACCAGGTGTAATTTCCTACCATGGATTTACAATCTGCAGTAATTAAGATCTTGATCACATGGTTTTTGCATGTGGAGACTGCAATCTGAAACTAGATGGGTTTGGCCCCAAGAAAGCAGGTGGCTACCCACACAATTGGCAACTATCCTATCAGAATTGGATGGCTAAGATTACTTGCATCTAAAACTCGGTCCAGGTCATGACACTAGATAATCATTGAAAGTATATATTTTCCCATTACCTGCCCGCTCAAAAGATTTTCTACTAGGCATGTACTCTGGATCCATTCCCCAGCTCCTTTGGAATCGACTTATCTGCATGATAAAAGCAAATCATTAAACTCTACCAAGACAGTCCACTTGAGTCTTTATTACAGTAATGGAATGGAATTAACCTTCAATACAAAATCGAAACAATGGTCTGGAACGAATTCAGATTATCAAGATATCTAAACGAGGTGCTAGATGATGCCCGGCTGAAAGGAACAAAAAAAATTTCAATCCAGCAGAGGTAAAGGTGGGGACTGCATTTCAGTAACCTAAACCATTGGACTAGTGGGCCCCATCATGTAATGGGCCATGCCCTAATGTCTCCACTATAGCCATGTGATATGCAGATTGGATGGTTAAGATCAATTGTCCATTTAACAGAGCCCAAATTGGATGGTTAAGATCATCCGATATGCAGATTCTTGGGGAATTACCAACCCACAATTTGACCCAACATGTACGGTTTATTGGGCTAAGCAAATGTTCGACCAAACATTGTATATTTCCTCTATTTAGACATTCAGATTCCTACTTTCTTTTTTGTTTCTTCTTTTATGCCAGAGGTGAATGAAAGCTACTACTGGCTGATGTTATGCTTGAACTTACCTCTTCCTGCAAATTCTCAAGGTTGTCCCAGTAGCCCTTTGGCTTTCGATGTTTGTAAGCAAGGGAAAGGTTCATCAACAATGCAATCTTTCTAAAACCACCCATGCGTGTGATTGCCTTCTCGATATCCACCCTTCCATGTAAACGGAGCTGCTTTCTCATGGGCATAAATCCTTCCTGCCCATATTTTGAAATAAACCTGAGGAGTTCAGCTTTAAGCACTTCAATATCCCTCTGCAAGCCTGGGACCTTTGGTCTCTGTCGAGGTGGATTTGGGACATTGACGGACTGCGCAGGCTGCTTGATCTGCTCAAGATGCATGCCATTCTCAGATGGAGCAGGTGGTTTGCTCTGCTCGAGATTCATGTCATTATCAGATGGAGCAGTTTGTTCGACTGGATATTTTAGATGGCTGAATGTCATCAAAGAATTTGACTCAATGGGGTCCCGTTTTTCAAGATAATCACGGATGGCACAAAGGTTTGATGGCAGATCTTCATATACAACCTGAAATGATCAGAAATGACAATTGGTCAAACCCTGCTTCTGCAAACTTTTTTCGTATAAAAAAACAGACTAGTTGCTTATCCCTCATGCACCTTTGCATACACCACTTAATATAGAGGCAAACAAATATATATATATATATATATATATATATATATATATATATATATATAATATATATATATATATATATATGTGTGTGGTGTGTGTGTGTGTGTGTGTGTGTGTGTGTTTGGTTGTATGAATGAATGAATGGTTCAGATCAATGATGGGTCACCTAATGCGGGGGCATTTTCACACCGGGCTTGAGTGGGGTAGCCTGTGAGATGCGGAGGCACACTCAGGGTGGGTGGCACGTGGAACCCATGTGATTTGGGGCCCGTATGAAGTTGGTGGCTTGAACCCATGTGATTTGGGGCCCACGAGGGGGCGGAACCCATAGATTTGGGGCCAACGAGGAGGGTTCGGCCGAGGACCTAACCCATGGATGTGGGGCTTGGGCTAATGAGATAAAGAGATTAATTCGTCATGCTCTATCACTTCAAGCTTTTAGAGCAAGTGATAATTGTCCTGCATCAAATTGGTATTAGAACAGGAGGTCTCGTGTTCAAGACTCCTCACAGAGGGTGATTAATACGGGGGCATTTTCACACCGGGCTCGAGTGGGATAAAGGGATTAATTCATAAAATGTATGACCTGAAGAAGTTACACTTCCCTTTTTATTTTATTTTTTGAAAGATGAATAATTTTATTAAGAAAATGAAAGAAAAACAACAGAAACACAGAAAACAACACTTCCATGGTTTTAAATATCATTTAGTGCATATTGCATCACCCAATATGTATTGGTGTTTGTTTAGTTCGTGATATGATGCAGTTTGTGTGTCACAATTTGGCACAAAATCAGACAAAAATTGCACGAGATGGACGATACAGTGTGTAGCTAGACGCATGCTGATATCTTTCATTACACGAAATCCAATATGCATCCCAGTATCAATATTCTAAAACTCAATGTTCAATGTATCGATATATCTGCCAATACCATCCGTATCGCAGGTCACTGATAGGAAAGCAGGGGTGAATCACAAAAATTGCATTTTATCAACAATGTTGTCGTTGATACATGCAGCTATAAAGGGAAATTGATATTCTCCACAATATATCAGCAAGAAGTAGGTCATATAAATGCATGAGATTGGTCAATACTTTTTGAAAGTATCAATCAAGTCCTTGATCAGACTTCAAGCTAGCTACCAGTTCGGGAAAAGTAAGGTCAAGTATGGAATTCTGGAGGTTTTTCTGCACTCCAGTTGGGATGCAGGCATTCTAAGTGTGCAATCGTAAGTCTTTTATCTTCTCCTGAATTTCGCTTTCCACCATCTTCCTAATAGTTCCCCATGTTGCCCTCAGACTGTGATACATCGCGCAATACATGTGATATTTCCTAATGTTTCCCAAGATATTTCCATATAACAAGGGTGTGATACATAGCGTAATACCAATACTTCGAACACTGCCAAAAACTTGGCCATGTCAACAAACAGTCTACTAATTTGGAAAATCCAATAGAAAGAGGTTATCTCTAAGTTCCTGTTGATAAAATTCAATCATAACTACCACAAAGCCCTTGAGCTAAATCTGCAAGATCAGAGTATTACAATATGTACCTCTTCAACAATCGCTTCTGACAGTAAGGAATCTTTGTGCATTTTTGACTCTACAATGTACTTCAGTAGTGTATGATGATTTCCAAGTTGCTCTAGAAGCCACTTTCCCTTAAATGAGTCAAAGTCCCCCTCAACCTGCTCAAATGAGATTTGATGCTCAAGCTGCTCGCACAAATCCAAGACGACACGTGCATGAAGTACCATGTACAATAGTCCCTTGCAGCCTTCCTGCAACACAGGTCTGTGTGAAAATTCTTTCAAGAAATTAATAAAAGCACTAACGTTTTGAAAAAGAGCAGTTGCGACTTACTCTAAATACCACTAGTCATTTAAAGAACTTTATTATTCTTTTGGTATATACTCCGGGAAAAAAAAAAAAAAAAGAATTAGGATAATGAAGATCAGCAAAACCATCACATTGCTATACAGAGAAACAATTGTCCCTACACATACAACTTCATTTACAGCCATTCTCCTGACATTTGTGAACATTCTCTATTGAACATGGCTCCCTTGCTGATTCCAGCTCTTTAAAAGTGTTTTTTTTTTCCTCTTTTTGAGAGGAGCTCCTTAAAAGTTTATATTCATGAAATTACGCAAATGCCAATTATTTGTTCATTTATACAATTCTGCTCAAAAAACTTGCATTGTACATGGGCAATACCACAGTTTTACAACATTTTCTTATCCAAAGTAAATTAAAAAATTGGGTACTAAATCAACAAGATTTCTCAGATACATGGGCGGAGGTGAACTCGCTTTGCCTTCGTAGTTAGATATGCATGTGAAAGTCTTTATCAATTTTCATTGCATACTGTAGTCTAGATCATGCATCAAGAAAGGAGATTTTTTGTATTTATTATTATTATTATTATTATTATTATTATTTTAAAGATCCTCTCCAGTATGGTACACTTTGGGAGCACCCAAATGAGTATGCCTAACACTCCCACTCAAAGCTGGAGCATAAATGTCAGTCATGTCCAGCTTGCCTACAATGTACTTCAAATGAGATGCAGAAGTAGACTCAATGAGAATATCCACAGATTGCTGCATGGAACAAACAAATGGAGTATGTGACGACTTGGAAGCGACCTTCTCTTTTACAAAGTGACAATCAACTTCAACGTGTTATGTCCTCTCATGAAAGACGGGGTTGGATGCAATATGAATCGTGGCTCAATTGTCACAATGTAAGGGAATTGTCGGCGAAGAATTGAATCTCTTTTCTTCAAGGAGTGCTCTGACCCAAACAGTCCACTAGTTGCATGCACCATTGCAGAGTACAATGCTTCAGCAGATGAATGAGCAACTATAGATTGCTTCTTGCTTTTCCGCAAGAGCCGCCAAAAAAGTTGCAATATAACCAGTAGTAGAATGTCAATCTGCAGCAAAGCCTGACTAGCCCGCATCACAATACCCGCTCAGATGCAAATGGCCACGATTAGAGTACAAGAAACCTCCTAGAGCTGATTTGAGATAGCATAAAATTCAGTATATTGCGTCCATACGGTGACTACAAGGAGCATGCATTAATTGACTGACACACGAATAACATAAGCAATGTTAGGGCATATGATCATGAGGGAGATACAGATGGCATACAAGATGTCTATACGTTCAAGGATTTTTGACCTCCGAGGATTGTTTATCCATAGTTGATGATTGACCTCAATAGGAGTATGTTAGACAAGCACCAAGCATTCCAAATCCTGAGAGCAAACTCAAAACATACTTTCTTTGAGATTATAAATAAAAAATAAAAATCCTTGTTTCGATTCTTTTTTATTGGCAATAGATTATTTTATTATTATTATTTTTTGTATCAAGGGCCAGAAGCGAAAACACTACTAAAACACAACAACAAAAGCTCTGACCAACAGAGAGAAACACCACCGACAAAAGCTCCGGCCAACAAAATCTCCTTACTTTGATATCGCCACATCTATTCCAAGAAAGTATTTTAGTAGCCCAAGATCCTTAAAATCAAATATTGTTGCCAGGAAATTCTTTGCCTTAGCTATCTCAGCAGTGTTGTTTCCTCTGAGAACAATTTCATCAACAGAAACAACGATAATCGTCATATGGCCTTCATTCCTCTTTTTGCCTTAGCTATCTCAGCAGTGTTGTTTCCTCTGAGAACAATTTCATCAACAGAAACAACGATAATCGTCATATGGCCTTCATTCCTCTTTATGAAAATGGAATGATCAGAGGAACTTCTCACACAAATCAATTTGAGAAATTGTGTTACCAAACTTCTCGAACCAAGATCAAGATGATTGCTTCAGACCATAAATAGCCTTCCTGAGTTTGCACACCTTGCCTTTCTACCCCTTAAGCCTAAAACCATGTGACATAGTAACATGACCATGGACCGACGATCTCGATGGAATCCGAACAACTTCCAAATGAACTCAAGGTTTTGGATCGCAATTTGCTAACCCAAACACCTCCAAACACAAGGGAGAAGACTCTCAACTCTCTCCTCTTAATTTTTTCTCAAATTTCAAGACAATCTCCCAAATCTACATTGCAATGCTTGATTGCTTAGATATTTATAGAAATCTCACGGAAAACTCCCAACTAACCACAACTTCCCAAATTAATCACCTAGCTAACCATGCTTCACACTAACTCATCATCGTGATTAGTTACTAATACCAACAAAGCAAAAACAGCTTTAACAACCTTTATAACTCCCTAATTAACAACTAACAACAAGAACGAAATACAGAAATACCCCCCAAACCCAAATATTACAAAATTGCCCAAAATAGCATCCTCTACATCATCAATGCCCTTGATGGCCCACTTAATCTCCTTATTTGGCCTTTATTGCTTCCAAAGTTAAGAAGAACATCATGGTCAATGCACCTATATCAGACTCTCTGATTAGAGAAAACTAGCCCTCGAGTTGTCATTGCCATCCTCACTCATAGAGTCGTCACTGTATGGGATGAGTAGTTTGATGTTGAATGCACTTGTGAGCGTGTGTGTATTGAGAAATAGAGGTGATAATTGTATCTTTGGAGTCTCTTTGGTAAAATTAGGTGTTTGGACGCAGGCCCATGAGGCCCACGACAAAATGTTCTACCATCCTCCAGGATCATAATAGATATTTGCCTGTCGAATCTTCAGAAACAATTCTCCAATGGGCCATGATCAGGACCTCTCTAGAGATGACTTGTGAGATACAGTGACAAATAGTAGAGATGAATTGTAAGATATAGTGACGAGTTATACAGATGAACAGTGAGATATAGTGAGACATCAGTGCTCGCCTCCTAGTAAAGAAGGACTAACCCAAGAACCTTGAGCATTAGAAGGGCCCCAAATGATATGAACATCTGCAAACTTGGATCATCAACCATCAGCACTAACAGAACCCTCACACAATAATGGACACTTTACTGGCCATCTTGTAAAACTTGACAGCCTAAAAATAGTGGTCCATCAAACAAGACATGACACGTTCCCAAGGTTGCACTATCGCAAAAAACTGATGCAATGTGCTCACTCCTAATGGGATTTGTAAGAGGACTCGGGCGCAAGACAATTACTGACATGCGTGTAGTCCATTGCATGAGGCAGCCTCTCTATTGGCGATCACTTGCCCATCACTTGTGCGCTCTTGAGGTTAAATCTCACTTGTGACAGACAAGACAAATATCCACCATAACCAGGGTACAATATTTAGCGAACTACAACAGCTTGCACAGAACTCGTGTCACAACTGCATTGGGTGCAATGATGATAGAATCATCTCCCTAAGGGTCTTCCTCGATCTCTTCATCATCACACGGCCTCCCCAGAAATGCCATGCTCACCCAAGATGCTAGGGGATGTAATTAGCTCCGCATAAAAAATCGTGTTGCTATGACATCACAAGGTTCTACCAGCCCCTGATGTAAATCAAATAACTTATGGTGTGTTGAGAATCTACCAGTTTCAACAAGGCCTCAAAACTCGATCTTCTCATCATTAGGTATTGAACTTTTCTTGCATCACGAGCTTCCCCCTTGGAATCCAAATCACCGCCATGCAACTCAGTATTCGTTGGGAATCGGGCTCGTGCAGAATTTGACTCTCTAACACAGCACGTGTTGTTTCCTGAATGAAAAGCCGGAATTCACCATTTCTTAAAGATCCCCATGCCTCCCATCCTCTTGAGGCATGAAATTCTTGCGGCTTGCAATTAGCCTGCCTTAAACCGTACTAGATGGCTCACTTGCCTTCCTTGATGGTGAGGACCAAGAGACCTTGCACCGTACCAAATGGCTCATGTGCCTTTTCTGTTTTTTAATGGTGTGAGGATCGAGTGACCTTGCAACATACCGATGGCTCACCTACCTTTGTTGATAGTGAGAGGAATGACTAACCTCCACAGCTAGATCTAGGCCCTATTTGGATTGGTTGCAAACTCCCATTACAGATGTAGCAAACTGACTGGGAACCACCCAAACGGGGTTTGCGCGAAGGGCAAATGTCGTGGGTGTGCTCCCCACATATGCGAGTTTGATTCCCCATGTTGAAATAGAAATGTTTAGGATTGACAAAAGATGGACCCCACTTGATTAAGATCATCTTAAGGTAGGTTTCATGTAGAAATACCAATGACTAGAATTGACTAAGGGCCCACATGGTTAAGATCATCTAAATGGTGAAGGAGACAAAGTAGGGTTGAGATGTGGAAAGAGAAGGAAATGGATTTTCCACTCTAAGGAATTGTATTTCGTTTTAAAAAGGAAATGAAAAAGGGCCATTTTCCTGGAAATATGAAGAAATGGAAACTGATTTGAATTAAAATTTTAAAAATTGGAAAAAAGACAAACAGTGGAAATTTTATTCCCACAGAAAAGCAATTTCCATTTTTTAATTTCAACAAATCCAACAAGCTCTAAGGGCTTTTTCCTATTTATTCTTGGGCTAGATGCCCAGTCAACTGCTGCGCCTCAACGCATTTCGGGGAGAACCAGCTAGCTCTGGGTTCGAGTGGCATTTCACCCCCTGTTCAGATTTTTGGGCTATCTTGGGACGTCATCATGGTCCAGGAAGATCGCAGTCAGTGTATTAGGGTGACATTCTTTCAGCCGCAGCTAGCTGTGAGAAACCTGGGCACTTCTGCTCAGGTTTTTACAGATTTAGGTGTTGTGGCGCATATATTTCTTGATGCAGTGTTGCTCCAGTTTTTTAGCTAAATTGGTGGAGGATGGAGGTCAATCTAGAGAATACATGTATGGGCTGTGGTTCTCCAATCTTGAAGGAGACTGGTACTTCCACAGGATTTGTCAAGAGGCTTACATTATGCTGTTCTGATTTTTTTCTTTTTCTTTTTTTTTTTTTTTTTCCATTTATTTGGTGCTCCTGCTTCTATTAATGCTTGGCCTATCTTGTTTTCTTTTTCTTTTCTTTTTTATATATTTTTTTTCTTTTCTTTTCTTTTCTTTTGGTGCTGCTGCTTCTATTGATGCTTGTACTATATTCTATAAGCATCTTCAGAGTTTTCTGCTTACTGGTGGCTCAGGTATTTCTTTTAATATCTTGGATATGTTGCTTGGTTTCGCGCTTTCGGATCAGCTTGCAATCTCGCTACTCTTGGAGAAGAATGCCTAGCTTCTTAGGGACCTGCACTTTTTTTATCCATTCAATGTGAAGAGGTTTTCTGAAAGCCTGCATTGATGCTTCTTCAGTCAACTTTCTTGAAGATTTTGTCAGATTCATAGCCTCTGTTTGAGCCAAGTTTGAAATTCATTCATAGTTGATTTTGGGTCTCCTTTGTGCTACTTCTTTGTATGGGGCGGTCCTCTTCTTGTTTGGAGATCTGCTTCAAATTTCAATTGGATCTGCAGCTGCTGCAGTACTTTTTGCATCGCTGTGCTGGCCACTGTTTCTCATCTCCTCAAGATAGTCGGCCTGCTTTGCTTGTTATTTTGGAGAGGCATCGGGCGTCTTTGGAGTTCAGAGAACTTCAGATCGTTCTAAATTTCTGAATTGAATGGGATCACTTCTTGGATGTTATATGGCAGTCCGAGAGCTATCTCTCATCAATTTTTCAATCTCTTCTGTGACTTTCAGCATCATCTTCTTCTGGGCCATTCGAGTTATGATTGGCTAAGTGGGATCCTTCAAGTAATCAGGGAGGCTGCCTTCTGAGATGATTGCTCGTCTGTTATGTATTTTGGACTTTCGGTTATTCATGGATTCGGCATTGGTTTGCAGTTCCTCTTGTTTGATGGTTTGCCTTCTTCACATATTGCAGAGTGTGGTGATTTGAGAGATTGGAGTTCAGCCTTTCCTTATCGGTCAGTTGTTGAATCTCACTGTTGGTTCCTGAAGATGAGGTTTTCTGTTTGGGTGGGCTTATTATGTAAGGCTCTATAGCTGGTCTTTGGTCACAGTTTTTGCTTGAAGTGCCAATTCTTTATTGGGCCATCTTTTTTGCATCTTTGTTCTTGCTTTCTTAATAAAATTATTTTTTTCTAGCCAAAGTATATCTAAGATACACAATGATGAAGTGCAGATTATCCTTGAACCACAGTTCTTACATCAAAATTGAACATCAGTTGTGAATGGAACTTAAGGAATAACAGTCTGATAAGCAAGTTATCTCTTTGTAAGGAAAGAGATATGTATCAAGTTTAAAACAAGAAACCAAAAGTCAGGAAGATAAAATAAATGTTCACATGAGAAAGAATAAGTTCCTTTACTAGATAATATCACATCCTGCTTCGTACCTGAAGAATGCGAACATTGTTATTTTCTCGCGATAAAATCTTGCTGATTGCTAAATTTGGAACTATCCTGTGAAAACCAGCTTCATGAGAGAAGAAAATCAGGAAAAACAATTTAAGACCAATAGAGCTTGATAAAATGAGTTTATGCACTATGAAGAGTAATCCGAGAAAGATTCTTATGGGATTGTTAGAATACGAAGCATTAAATGTAACAGACATGCATTTTATCAGTACATGAAAATATAATATAAAAGAGTAAAAATGTCAGACTATAATCTGTAAGACATGTGATAACAGGACTCAGATGCTTCTAAGGTCAATATAACAGCCCCGAGACTTGAAACATGGTCAACATAACATATTAAAAGAGAAACCAACATGGAGACAAACCTCATGGCACACTAAATCAGAGGAGAGATGGCAAGGAATCATCTGTCATCAAATATCAAGGGATCAGCTCCCAACTACCCACAAAGAGATCCCTACTGTAATCCCTAAGAGCCCTCACACCACAGGCCTAGGCATCCACTTTGCAGTTAGGAACACAGCTTTTTGAGGTACTTGGTTACAAAATATCCTATTATTATGCTCCTTTTGACCTTTAATCATCATCATCCAAGCCTTATCCCAATTAATTGGGGTTGTCCACATGAATCCTGTTCTGCCATTACACTGTATCAAGGGCCGGACCATCAGTTAGACCATAGGTTATCACTCGATTGTAATCAACCTGTGTACTAGACTACTAGATAGTGCTTGATGGCAATCAACCTATGTAATAGTCTACTTCATTGCACCTGCTCTCATTGCCAATCCCAAGACCAGATAAAGGAGAGTTGCGCCAGCTTGGCAGCCGGCACCAAACTCATGCCATAACTTCATGAATCCAAACAATAAGACATTCCTTTTGACCTTTAAAAATTATATATATTATGCTCCTTTTGTTGGGAATTGTTGGGTTCCTGACGTTGGGTCTGTTGGAGTGATAAAAGTCCCTTGATATACATTGATGCACCACACTCTAACAGCTTGAGCTTTTGGAGTGAATGGTTGTTTGACATGGTATCAGAGAAGGTCCTATGTTCGAATCTCGAGAGAAGCAAATATGCCTCGCTAATATATTATTCTCCCACGAGAGGTCAGGAAAATCAGGTCCGGCCCAGGGACTGGGAAATTAAGCCCGGCCTATTTATGGTGTGAGTGTCCCTCCACCTTTGTCAATATGTTCCCGTGCGGAGTTCCCACCTCGCACGTGCGGGGGTGTGTTGAAGTGATAAAAGTCCCTTGATATACATTGATGCACCACACTCTAACAGCTTGAGCTTTTGGAGTGAATGGTTGTTTGACAGGGTCAACAGATGGCAACTGGATGGATCACTGAAAATGGAAAACCAATGATGGTTCACTGGTGACGGGTTTCCGCATGAGCAATGAATGACACCCATGATAGCACAAACTTCAAATTTCCATTGCTTGTACACGACTCCAATTGATGTGATACAAAAGCCAAATGAAAGCTTATTCAATATAGTTTCTAAAACTGGAGGAGATTAAAACCTAATTAAAGATCACCAAGAATCACTATAGGGACACTTGCTATCCAGAAAAACCGTAATTTTCAGATGACTTCTACTCCGGAATTTTATGTATTTTCTGCTCATAAGAATGACATGAATTTTTACAAAATTGAGGAGAACACATCTAGATAGCTCCAGAAAATTTTACAATTTTATTCTCCAACCAGAATTATCAAAGACGTTGCCATCATCAACGTAGAACAGAAACTGAAACTTGCAAGGAAAGGATGCTCTTACTCCACTATGTGATGCTTTTTATTTCTTAATCCCTGCTGAAAGAAGAAGCTATTGCATGTCTTGCATATCTGAGAGTGGGCAAGCATTTCAAGATCCAAATAGAAAATTATGGATTCAACAGAAGAGCCATCATACATTAAAGCTTTGGTAGAAAAGACGCAATCCTCAGTGGAGCAATTGAGAGTTGTGCTCGATGAAGTTCGGAATGGTCATATTAGATGTAAGTTTGATGGACAAGACTTTTCAGCTCAAAGAACTCAAAGCAACATGATGATTTGGTTGAAGAATGCTTTTGAAGGTAAAATGTTTGATAGAGAACGCACTTTTTCTGAAAAGGCTGGCCATAGAATATGTACATGTTAAAATTCAAGGAGACAAAATCGTATGACCCCTGTGGTTTGGCTAAAACCGCCAATGGGTTGCATGATAACACTTCTTAAGGTAAATCTTGGGTTAGCTGGAGGTGGAATTCTTCGGTTCTGTTCTGTGTCTCTTTTGTTTTATTATCCTCATTTCTATGGCAAATGTTCAAGCATGCTTGCAGAATTTAGAGCTTTGGTTGATGAAATCCATTAATGCTTAGCATTGGCTTTTGTCAGATTGTGATAGAAAGTGATTCTAAAATCCTTATTGGCATTACTAGTTCTAATTCCTTCAAAGTTAGAGAGATCATCAGTGGCAGGAGTTGAAGGAGAGTAAAGAAGTTAAATGTTTGTTTGTGCATACTAGGGAAGATAATGAAGTAGCGGATGCTTTGTGGGGACCTGTGTGTGGAGTGAGACATCATGCTGCTCTCCTTACATAGGCATCATCATCACATCTAAGCCTTATCCCAACTAATTGGGGTCAGCTACATGAATACTTTTTGTCAATTCCATTCTATAAACGGCCATGACTTCAGTTAGACTTGGACCATAGGCCACTGAGTCTTTTCTTACCACCTCCACCCACGTCCTTCTGGGCCTTCCCCTTGGCCTTTCATAGCCAATGTTTGAAATATCGGTATCACGCAATGTATCGCACCCTTGGGATACAAATATGTATCGGTTATCGCATGGAAATTGGGATATATCGTTTGTATCGGGTAATTTATCGCACTTTTTGGAAAACATGGAGAAACATTAGGAAAATGGTTGAATTTTTTAATGATACTTCAGGGATTGTTAAAAAAGACATTAATGCACACTTTTAAATTATAACATCTCAAAAAAAAAAAAAAAAAAAAAAAAGTGCACATAATAGATTTCCTTTGTAGGATCATAAGCTATGCGTTGTCTGTCTGAACAAAGGCAACTATGTTAAAATATAATGCATAACATATATAAATGTATGAAGACATGTATGAAATCACATCCAATTCATTCAAAAGCAGATGACATAATAGAAAGTAATATTTAGAGTGATGGGCATCTAAAGGTGGACCCACATGATCGACTTCAAAAGTGTAAACAATTCGAATAGATAAATAATCACATACACAGCATATATGAACCTTCACATGCATCTATTAATGTCCTTTCCGGCCTGTAAATTGAGCTGGTTCACTTATCAAGTGGGGCCCCACTTGAAATCAATGGATAGACAGTGGTCTGATACAGTGCAACCCGCCTAATATGTGGTCCACTTGAATTTATATTTCTCATGTTCGGGATCATGGCCTAAAATGATCTAGAAAAATAGATGGACGGCGTGGATAAAACAAATACATCATGGTGGCCCTCACAGAGCACTATCCAGTAGGCAATCCGCAGGATGCGGATTTAGGCCACCATCTTGCGCTGGGATGCTAGGTAGGGCCCACCATGATGTTTGTGAGAAATCCACCCTGTTCATCCGTTTTGAGAGCACATTTTAGGACATGCGACCAAACATGAAGCATATCCAAAACTCAAGTGGGCCACACGAGGAAACAATGGGGATTCAATGACCATCGTTGAAACATTCGTATGGCCACAAAAGTTTCGTATCAAGCTAAATTTTTTGTGCTTTCACTTCATCCCAGTGGGAATGACCTTATAAATGGTTTGCATTGCATATAAACATCAAAGTGGAGCCCAGGAAGGTTTTAATGGTAAGAAACTTTCCCCAGTTTTCCCTCTTGTGCAGCCCACTTGAGGTTTGGATCCACCTCATTTTTGGTCCAAGGTCCTAAAATGGGCTCTCAAAACGGACGAACGGAGTGGATGTGTCATAAACATCATGTAGGGCCCACCTTGATGTTATGCTATATATCTAATCCGTCCATTCGTTTTTCCAGCCCATTTTAGGTCATGGTCCCAAGCATTAAGCACATCCAAATCTCAGGTGAACCACACCACATGAAACAATGATGATTGAACACTCATCATTAAAAAATTCCCAAGGCCCACCTGAGATTTGGATCTGCTTACGTTTTGGGATAACGTCCTTAAATAATCAGAAAAAATGATGAACGGCATGGATATGAAACACATTAATCAAGATGGAAACCACACAGTAAGGTTAACACCCACTAAGTTGTAATCTGCGTAACAACTAATCTGCTCCCTAACTTAATGAGAGTCTTTCGACTCTCTTCTTTGCTAAGGACAGTTGAGAAAACAATGCAATCCATCCCAAATTCTCGCCGGAATCACAACATTCCCAAAAATCTTTCTTTTCACAAATCCCAACCCAAATCCCCATCATCCTTGCCGGAGATATGGTTTTCTTCCAAGATAATTACCTTCGAAGAAAAAAAAAAGGTTTTAGAGATTTTCTTACATGATCCGGCGATGTCAACCATGGCTCACTAAATCCAAACGAAAGCGACTCCCTCAGGAAGATCACAAAGGTAAGAGAATTTTTTTCTATATGTTTTCTCCAACATCGGCAATATCAGCCGATATCTTGCGATATATCGCACTATACAAAGGATTCTATCAAATTTTCTTTATTTTTCGAATTTCCGAGGGTTTCATATCACTGGACCGCAATACCGATAATATCGGCCGATATATCAGCCGATAGTATCAATATTGCGAACAATGTTTATAGCCTTCAACTTCTACCAAGTCACTCCTAACTGGCACGTTCTTGGTCTCATTGCACATGATCAGACCATCTAAAGTCTACTTCCCCTCATCTTATTACCTATTGGTGCTCTCCTTAAATAAGTATTTCAAGAAAACAACCGCTGGGGAGGAATTGATAAGCTGGAATTTGCAAGCCGGCTTCTGCCCATAAATTCGAAAGCTGCTTCTAACTAGCATTTCAAATCCTGCTGGAATTCAAATCTGCCAAAACTCCCAACCAAACATGGGAATTAGTGCTTCTGGATTTTATTCCAATTCCAGATTGCCAAACCCCTATTAAACGCAATTTACAACATTGCCGCTACCATATTTTTCAGGAACTTGTCTCAAGGACTAAAATGGATCTCCACATTTATTATTCTGGAACTAACAATATCAAGAATGTGAATATTTTGTCTTTTTTTAGACACCAGAATCACATCAAATGCATATGAGAGCTAATCACATTGTTTAACCTCTGGTTGAGGTGGACACCTAATTTAACATATCAGCACATTGGAAATCTAAAAACTGTTTAAGAAAGGAAGTTGTTAGCATGTGAGGATGTTTTTATGTTCCCATGTTAGACTGGATTAACAATGGCAGATGTCGGCTTATTGATACAAAAATAATCCATGTGTAGCAACTAGCAAGAGTGTCATACAAATTGGAGAGGTTGGAGCATATAGCACTGGAGATCATTGAAATGTTCCAAATAAAGGATGCTCAATCAGGGGCCGACATTTGAACCTACTTTGGTAAGTGATCGTCAATTGAGAGAGCAGGCTTAAGAAAAAATAAACAAAATGCGCACAGTACATGAGCATATATACGATAAAGATTATGATGTTCTAAAGGTAATAAACTGAAAAAATTAAATAATAATAAATAAAAAAATACAACTTGGAACACGATGTGCGTAATGAACTAACTTGAGTTAGGAAATAGATAAAAAGGGCAAAAAAAAAAAGAAGTAGGAACATTGAACATGGAAAATAAGTGCTTACTCAGGCAGAGTCTCGTAAGCAGTCAAAACATTCCATACTTCACGAACAGGTGCCTTGACAGTAATGCTAGCGACCACACATCGATGAACCCCACCATTTTCCTTCAGCCCAAAACCATTTCATCAGAGAAACTATGATAAAGTGGGTTCCCATTGAAGAAGAATGGCAGCTGTTAATAGTGCAGAAACAATGAGTTACCAATAGGCCATCATATCTACGAAGATGAACTTCATCTACCATGCATGGCCTATCAAGTGCACAAACTTTTCCAAATACACCCCATTTGCTGTTGACCTCACTAGGAGATGGAGCAAGCAAGGGTCCAAAATTAGAACTGGCGTAGTTTCCCTTGAACTCATTGGCGAGAAGCTTATCCGTCTGAGGAAAAGTATCTGACAAGTCCCTGCAAGAGGAAGTATAGGACGCGCTTCCAACAGTTGGGATTTTCTGATTCCCATTAGAATTTCTTTCTGCTCTACAGGCTAAGGCTCTAAGGTTCACAGGAAGATCTGACCCGATAATTCTCTCTAAAAAAATGGCTGGGAAGTTGAATGTTGGTATCACATTCACTTCATAAGATAAAATTGTCGTTGAAGACCTGAAACGCATAGGAACCAGGAGTGAAAGGTTAATAAAGAGATACCTGGAGTTTATTTTCTTGGAAGGAGATTCAAAATAGAAAAACTTGACAATATTGTATTACCTGGACACATGGGATAGGTACCATGTGCCAAAGTGTTTTCAAGTATTTGGCATGGTAACCTAAAAAATTCAAGAGAAGGGAACATTTCTATACAATAATAATGACTTATAAATAAGAGAAACAACAAGAGTAGATTTGAAATTGCCAGTCATTTTCAAATCAACATCACTTACCATAAAACAAACACAGAGATACCCAATCATGAATCATGATAAACAATAAAAATCATGCAACAACTATTCAAAATTCATGGCTATGATGCACAGCTTTGGTCCGTATAACCAAAAATGCATTAAAAAGCTTGAATGTTAGAGAGAAACTACCTTAAGAATATCTCCTTCTTTTATTCTTTTTTCATTTTTTTTGAAACCAAGTTAGCCATGTGTCTGCAGTCTTGGAAATGAGATTATGCATGGTTAACATCTTTAAGGGAATAATATGAATGTATAGGTATATTATGCACATTGAGGAAATCCAGCCTACATAGTTCAGGGGGCAAAAGTAAACAAGAAGTATCCCGTATTTTCATTGAGAGGTGATGGACAGACGGTATGGAGACATCAAAGAGGTAATGGTGGTGACAGCGGCAATGGAGGTAGTAGCGGTGATTGTGGGGAAGCATGGAGGGATGATAGATGAATGAAGGAGAATAAGAGTGATTAAGATGTCCCTATGGATTGGGGTTTGGGAGAGCCACTAGATCCGATAATTAGACCTCATAGGTTAAGAGACTTGAATGAACATGGGGGCGCAGCTCCAAACGTTTAGAGCAAAGAGTCTAAAGACAAATGAGGCAGAGCAGCAGGAAAATGCCATTGATACAAAATTGATGTCAAGAAGATTGCCTAAAGAAGGATTCCATTGGTTCGATGCAAAAAGCAACATAAAGAATGAGATCTCTTGTTTTTGCTTGACTCATAAGAGGCCCATCTCTTTAATGAGCAAAGATAAAGAAGTTGGAGTGATGGTGCTGACATTAAATAAGCTCAATTCCATAGTTCACTGGCTTCGAACCTTGACACCATTGGAATCATCAGTACAGGGTCCTCAATGCAATGTGAAATCTTTTCCTTTTGTTTTCTTTTGCTAGTTTAATGCGGGGGCATGTTTACACCGGGCTCGAGTGGGGTAGCCTGTGGGATGCGGGGACACACTCGGGGTGGGTGACCAATGTGATTTGGGGCCCACGGGGGAAGTCTCGTATTCGAGACTTCTCACCGGGGGTAATTAATGCGCATTTCACACCGGGCTCGAGTGGGGTAGCCCGTGGGATGCGGGGACACACTCAGGGTGGGCGGCCCATGTGATTTAGGGCGCACGAGCCCCACGAGAGGGGGTTCGGCTGAGGTCTTAAACCCATGAAATGTGGGGCTTGGGCTATGAGATAAAGGGATTAATTCGCCATACTCTAACAGTTCGAACTTTTATAGCAAGTAGTTAATTGTCCTGCATCATAGTTGGCCAATTCTGTGTGGAATCTTCTTCTTTTTCTTCTTCTTTAGGGGGATAAAGTGGCTATGAATGCATGTGTTAAAGAGGTGATGGGTGGGTGGAATTGCGGCTCCTTTTGTTCCTAGAGGAATGTTGTGTGGAACGTAATGCCATTTTTCCATGCAGTGAGGTTTTTGGAAAGAAAGGAATATCAGGTCTTCAATAGTAAGGTGGCTTCGGAGGAGTCAATTAAAAGAAGATTTATCTCCATGATATTAGAATCAATTTTTCCTTCTAGGAGTTCATCCAAGGGCCTATTTGTTTTACAAATTACCACAGTAAGGTAATGCAAATAGGTAATGATTACAAATTACTTTACCTGTCCCCTCTTATCAGAGAAATTTTGATTACACTCATACCATGTTTGGCTCCATCTTCATCCAATGTGAAATGCAACCGGTGCGACAATTCCAATGTTTGGAATGGTTTGTGAAATGGCCTAATAAATGCTAAAAGAAGTATGGTGTTCCACCGAAGCTGAACAACTAACCCCCAAAATCTGAAAAACAGCACCTCACAGAAGCATCAACATTCAGCAACAGCAGGCCTAGATTGCACAGTGTAGCACACAACACCAACATTGGTACTATGTGGTGCTGGAAAAGCTCTGCAGGCCTTACCATGGTGTATGTGTTTCGTCCACACCATCCATCCATTTTTCAGATCATTTTAGGCCATGCCCCCAAAAATGATGTAGATCCACATCTCAGGTGGACCACACCATTGGAAATAGTGGTGACTGAATGCCCACCATTAAAAAGATCCCCCTTCCTCATGCTAAAATCTGATCAACAAGGTCATGCAGGGACAGCAAAAAACTAAACCTTTTTGGGGGCTACAAAAGTTCTGGATCAAGCTGATATTTATTTTTTATCTTCATCCATAGTCTGTGTGACCTAATCAACAGGCTGGATGAAAAACAAACATTACAGTGGGCCCTAGGAAGTTTAAATGGTGGGCGTTCAATCACCACTGTTTCCTGTGGTGTGGTCCACCTGAGATTTGGATATGCCTCATTTTTTGGCTCATGCCTTGCAATGAGATGGCAAAATGGATGGACAACGTGGATAAAACACATACATCATGGTGCAGCCCACAGAGCTTTTCGAGCAGCACAATAGTGATGTCAGTGCTGTTGCTACACTGCAACCCGAGTCCAGCACAACAACAACATCAGGTAGGAAGCAGAACCAGACGACAACACCCAAATTCATGAAAATCAACCCCACCCAATCTAAAAAATTCGTAAATCCCATGCCCTAAAAAAAGAAGATAAATGCCATTTTCTCCAGAAAATAACACCCCATAAGGAAATTACAGAAGCCCCTCAGCCTCCCCAGTCTCTAGTTCAAAGACAAATCCCTCAACCCTGTCATTTTCAACATGCAGCTCCACTCCCTTAATCATTGCCATCACCTGAGCCCTCCTGATTGATTCCAACCCTCCATCACTAGTTCCCACCTCCCATTTTGACCACACCTCCCTCCTCCACATCCTATCCCTCCTCCCTCCCTCCCAATACAACCCCAACTCCCTCATCTGCCATCGATGGCTCTCCTTCACCGGCCGCTTCATCCACACTGTCCATCTCGACCGAGCCTTCCTCGAACAGGCTGCCTAATTGCGCGCTGTCATTTTGCGGGAATTTAAAGACACTAAGGCTGTTCGGGAGTAAGAGGATTGATCCAAAGCTTGGGACCGTTGAGCGCCTGGGATCGTGTCCAACACTAGACGGGTTGCAGCTGCAGCGGTGCCAACTACAAGATGCGTACATAGGGACTAGGGAGTATCTGTTACATGCATAGAGTCGCAGGTAAGACCAGAGGACTACCGAACAGAAAAGAAGTCTCTTCATTTCTGCAGAAAATCCCTGCGAAAATTACGTTGGGATCGTGCCCCTCACATCAGTGGCAATTGACTTAGCATTTCATATCTCTATCCAAACAATCATAATTAATCATCATTACAATTATCCTTGTATTTACTGTGGTATTAGGTAAAACAAACAAGCCCTAAAAGTAGAAGAGGGATTTTGGGTGGGAGGGGAGGGCCATTCCATTCCGATGAAGTGGGAGTTGGCTCAAGGGAACTGCCCCAATCTAGTACCTTCAAGCTGAATTGGTTGCTCCTTGGGTGAGTTCTGACAAATGATAAATTAGAGGTGAAGTTGGCATTTTTGGACCCTACGGGAAGGTGGGATTGTCCGATGCATCTAAGTTTGAGCTAAGAGAAGAGCTTTGTCTACTCTCCACATTGCTTCATGGAGAGCCAATTAACAAAGGAGATCCACAGCAAGTCATTGCAGTAGGCTATAGGAGTTCAATTAGGGCCCTGGAGACTCATTTACTGTATTTATAAGATTAAGTTGTTGAATTCTGTTGTGTGCTCTGTTCAGTGCTCTATTGTGCCGAAGTCAGCTAATGAGGTGGCCCATAGCCTCGCTGGAAATGGAGTAACGCGGGGTTCACTAGCTATAAGCCCTTTGTATTTTTCTTGATGTTCTTTTTCTCACAATAAAATTTGTGTTGTGGACAGTGGAAGAAGCGAGTGGTCTTTGCTTCCAGAAGGGGATTGATCTTCCTTGCACACGTGCCAAGAGATGCCAGCGAGTTGACCGATGCTATGGCCAAGGAGCATCTAGGGCTGAATTTGCCTTTCAGGGTTTGAGGTAATCTTGTTTTGGGGCATGTGTTTTTGGTTGTAGTCTCAGCTGTGGGTGGCTGGTTGATGCCCTTTTTTGAAGTACTTTGTATCTGCTGCCTACTTTTTTCTCTTTTGCTGTGTTGTTTTGTTTTCGCTTTTCTTTTAATAAATTCTGATAACCTGTCAAAAAAAAAAAAAAAAACACTTCATTGCCCTTCAAAATAAGGATCCTCAAGGGGGAATGAGAAGGCTTGCTTGTAAACGTTCTTCATTGTGAATAATTCAATCTTCTACAAGTTTTTATTTTGATACTTCTGATCTCATATGGCAGAATCACAAAATCTTCAGCAAATAAGGACAATGGTTGCCCATTTGGATTTAAGCTAAAGGAAAAATCAGCGGCCTTGACCTGTATCCTATCCTTGTAGTTCCACTAAGCTGCTTACTTTTTCCTAAACAATCTCTATGTTGCAATTTGGCTCTATTGTGTTTGATACTTGTGGCATGCTATGTTACCCAAGTACAAGTACACATATCCAGTACAAGGCATCCTCTATAGCCCAAATTCTCATGATACACTACTACGGCAAGGATTTACAACTTATAAGTATAATCATGTTAATATATCTCCATAAAAGTAGTTACAACTTTGGTTTGTATCCCAGGTGGTATGAATGCTCAAAGTTTCAAATAACTAGTAGGCCAAGTGTTCAAAGCCCTGGCAAAAATGAACTTGAGTCCAATGTTTTAAATATCGTTATCGCATAATGTATTGCACCCTTCAGATACGGATAAATATCGGTTATCGCATGGGATATATTGGTTGTATCGCGTAATGTATCTTTGTTGTTGGGAAACATGGAAACATTGGGAAATTGGTTGAATGTTTCAATGAAACTTCAGGGATTGTTGAAAAAGACATCAATACACACTTAGAAATCAAAACATTACCCAAAAACAATATTAAAAAAAAAAAAAAAAAGTGCACGTAATAGGGGTTTCCTTTGTATGGGGTCCTAATATATGTGCTTTCCAACTGAACTGATGAAAGTATAGTCAAAGTCTATTCATATAATTTATAAACGTAAGAAGGCATGTATGGAAACACAAGCAATACATTCAAAAGCAAAAGAAGAATCACTAGATCAGGTTACATACATGTTTAATTTTGTGTTTGGATATAAAGATTGCAACTGATTTGTGAGAAATTGAGAAAATTTGTTTTTTCTCAAATTTCCGCAACTTGATCCATCTCCTCCAAATCTAGAAATCAAAGTTCCAAATCCATAAAAAAAAATTATCGAAAACATGAAGAACCATAGATTTGTAACCATTTGACATCGGTTTAACGTGATTTACAACAAAAATATGGATCGAAAATTGAAAATGCTCATTAGATCGAATAGGTGGGATATATCAACATTACTTGTGCATTTCGTATCGCACAGGTGGGATACAAGATATATCTTGGGATATATCGGCTGATATCGTCGATATTTAAAACACTGCTTGAGTCTACAGAAGGAGAGTTCCTTATCTTAGTATCTGAATCGGTACTCCAGTTCCTTTAAGGGTCCGTGTAGGACAAAGGAAACGCTAAGAATAATCATTTTTGTGGAGCCTAGGATTATGCCAACTTTTTTTGTTTTTTTGGTTTTTTTTTTTTTTAAGAGTTAACAAATAATATATCAAAAAGCCTGCCAAAGGCGAGAAAAGAATGCAAAGAGCGAAAGTAAAGGAGAATGATGGTTAAGACACAATGCCCAACCAAATCAAGAGGGGCGTAAAGAGATCCTACCTTAGGCCAGGTTTTACAGACCATTTTCCTTCGAACTTCTTAAAGTCCCCATCAACCATGGAAAAGTGGACCTCACGACCATTGGCCTGGGACATGAGCAATCAATTAGGATTGTTAGCATTTGCAATTGCACTAAAAATGCATATATGAGAAGTACATGCAATGACAAATGCTTAGGAACTGTCCACGAGCAATCAACTAGAATTGCCGTGAAATATAATTACACTAAAATGCATATATGAGAAGTCCAAACAATGATGAATGCTTTAAGATTGTAGGGTCAAGTTACAAGGCTATAGATTGCAGTTAGATAGATTAAAGGCAAGGAATAAAGTGTTGGAAATATGAATGAAAGCCATAACAGATTATAAAAGGGCAGGTCTGTTTCTTGTGCATGTAAGGACGACCAGACTGCACCAATATTAGAGCTCTGTTTGCAAGATGATGAGAAATCAACTTTTTAACAGTTACAAGGACAACGCAGATTACATGGACCCCATTAAATTGAAGACATGTCTGAAGTGTGATCAAGTGGACCCATCTTGGCTCATTTATAAGATTGTGCATAAACCTTTAAATGGGGGCACAGATAGAACATTGGGCCACGTGGTCCAACAGTCTTCATCAAGACTGTCTAAATGGATCAGTGGGTTCCACCAATCCAACTGAATAGGTAATTGGTCCTGATCTGTCATCAAAGCCCTTGACCAGGTCCAGATCACTAATTGGCTCAATATGGACCTTTGATGTAGTCCAAATATTCAATCTGGTTCGTTGAATAATCCTGATTTTCAGCCCGAACAGT
Organism: Magnolia officinalis; assembly: GCA_021015155.1. NCBI lineage: Eukaryota > Viridiplantae > Streptophyta > Magnoliopsida > Magnoliales > Magnoliaceae > Magnolia > Magnolia officinalis. The sequence continues at coordinate 50,477,261 of JAJHSJ010000016.1, forward strand.
TGGAAGGGCTTGACTTGATGTTTGGAGCTTGGATGGTCTTGATCTGATGTCTGGAGCCTTGGATGGGTCTGATCTAGACCAGGTACGTAGAATGAAGCCTTGGATTGGCTTGATCACATAGATGGTCATAGATATGAACCAATCAAGGCCTCAATCTAATGATCGAGTGGCTTGGTTGCATGAATACCATGTCTCTACAACATCCATAAAGTCTACCATATGTAGACCTTTCACACCACACTTTTCAAATTTTGAATAAATATCCAACTATTGCTTGCTAAACAATTTGATTTTAACAGAAAACTTCTTTAAATTGAATTACATAAGAATCTAGCTAAAAGTAGGAACTAACTAGTTAACTATCAAATCCACACATGTACAGACAAACAGTGCATGCATGTCCATAGTGCACAGGTGTGGAGTCCACAATCTGACTGCCACCTGTGAGGCCCACCAACCTAATCTGATCGCTAGTCAGGCACACCCCTTTCGACCTGAGATGCAAAATATAAAAATAAAAAACAACTTGAAAAGAACCCAGCCTCTAGTTCTACTTCTGTGGCTCGCCATGGTCCTCTACATCGTGTCTTCTTTGGCTTTGGCAGCTGTTGACATAATCCTAGAAGTCTCTCACAAAACTCCAGTTCTACTTGAAAAGAACCCACCGTCCAATTCTCTACTTCTGCACTTCACTACAGTCCTCTATATCGCATCTTCCTTGGCTTAGGCAGCAGTTGACATAATCCTACAAGTCATCTCACAAAATTCAGGCTGGAATCAACTGCAGACCACTTTGCATCTTCTTGTGCTTTCATGTAACCTGAACCTTTCATTATGTCTTTAATTTCCTTTCCAGGCCCTGAATTACCCAACCGATTTGTGTCCCTTGATCTAGGTGTTAATCTCTGTCATTTTCACAGATCCATCATTAGATCCAGCATTGTTCAATCCTTTTGTCGATTCATCTTTTGATTCTTCTCCAAATATGTTCATAGATCCTTCTTTTGATCCATCATTAGACTCATCCGTTAATTCTTCTGTCAACACGATTGTTGATTCAGAAACCAACTCATCTACAGATTTGGCATTCACTGCATTGGTAAATTCCTCAATTGATCCATCAATGGATTCAAGAGTCGATCCAATAGTTGATTCATCGGTCAATCTATCCATGGAACCATCGCTAGATCCAACAGTGTCTTTGTGTTCAGTATCTTGGAATGTGATGCTTTCTTCAGACACTTCCGCTCAATCTTCATACTACTTTTCCTTCTCAAGGAGCTTAGGCTTCGTCATAGTAGCATATTCACTATTGAATTTTCACAACAGTATGGGTTTGCAACATGTAAGACCCTATACCCCAGAAATCTGGTTTGTACACTAGATAGCCGTTGGTTGTAGGTCCATTGGCCCCGAGAATATTTTGACTTGATCATAATGTTGTTCCATTATCGAGCCGCAAGCCGTATGTCAACCCAATGTCCGAATGTTAAGATACGGACTTAAAATTAAACAATATGAGAAATGACCATTATGTCCTTATTTTAGGTGGGGCTCCGCCAACATCGAGTTTTCAAATCCGTTAAGTCGGAGAGCCTAACCGTTGTGGTTGTAGTCAAGTTACGGAGTTACTGACGAAAACGGCATGTCAATATGACACCTGGATTGTAAGTTACGCACCGATATGTACATGTATAGTTTAATAAAATAACTCAAATGACCTCGGTTTTTTTTTAAATCCTGTATCTTTAAGTTTTTTTTTAAGTTAATAAAATAACTCAAATAACCGATATGTACATGTATATTTTTTTTAGATTGGAGTTAGATTGGCTAGAATGAATTTTTAGATTGGAGTTACTATATCGGTTTTTTTTTAAATCCTTGGAATACTTTTTGTTAAATAACCGATATGTACATGTATATTTTCTGAAATGATTTGGAATACTTTTTGTTAAATAACCGATATAGTAACTCCAATCTAAAAAACAGAGATGGGACTTCTACCCACTTGTATAGACTTTTCCACCGTGGTCAACTACAGAGGTGGGACTACATAAAGAATCGGAGTTCTACGGAGGCTGTCAACCAAAATCTGGTGTTTAGTAACACTAGATTGAGGGTCGTGACAGAAAATGGTATCAGAGCATGATCTGGGAACTATCTACATAAATCATAATGTATTTACTATATGTTGTTGTGTTAGAGTTGTTAGGTTCATGTTTTGCGACGTAAATGAGTTGTATGGTTATTGTTATATTGTACTGTTATGATATGTTTTGAAATAAATTTCGAGGACGAAATTGTTTTAAGGAGGGAAGAGTTGTAAGACCCTATACCCCAGAAATCTGGTTTGTACACTGGATAGCCGTTGGTTGTAGGTCCATTGGCCCCGAGAATATTTTGACTTGATCATAATGTTGTTCCATTATCGAGCCGCAAGCCGTATGTCAACCCAATGTCCGAATGTTAAGATACGGACTTAAAATTAAACAATATGAGAAATGACCATTATGTCCTTATTTTAGGTGGGGCTCCGCCAACATCGAGTTTTCAAATCCGTTAAGTCGTAGAGCCTAACCGTTGTGGTCGTAGTCAAGTTACGGAGTTACTGACGAAAACGGCATGTCAATATGACACCTGGATTGTAAGTTACGCATCGATATGTACATCAGGTATAGTAAATATGATGTGGTTTATGTTTTGGTTTGCCCTGAGGTGCTCAGTTGTACACAGTAATATATATTGTATATGATGAAATTTTGAGAAATGCAACATGTTTGTTGGTTTTACTTTCAGAAATCCTCCTTGTGGAGCCCCGCTTATGGGACTTAGTATGTGCTACTTGAAAGTCCCAAGAATCGGAGTTCTACGGAGGCTGTCAACCAAAATCTGGTGTTTAGTAACACTAGATTGAGGGTCGTGACACAACATCTCTTTCTATGATGGATCCACTGATTGACTGGAGCCATTAGTTGGTGTGCATCAATTGTTACAATATTTCCCACATCATCCTAGATCCCATATGATTTTTCCACTATGAGCCAGCATCTCTGAATAACTAAAATAACAGGGTGGACTGTCATAAAGAGGATAGAAATGACTGCTTCTCGTAGACATCTCAACTAGAACAACGGAAATGACTAGAATGAAGTGAAAGGCAAGTGTGTAGAAGAAAGAAGTAAATATGGGCTGATACAGAAAAAGATTGTCGATAGCAGTTTATATAATTCAAGTTCTGATTGCTCCATAACAGCAAAACAAAGAAACACTAGATGGATGGTGAAGCTGAACAATTTAGCTGCACGAAACTGAGGCACCTGAACTGTTACATATGTTTGCAGAATTAATTTGCTGCAGCAGAACTGAGATCATTTTCTGTCTACTGAAAGAAAAATTATATTTGCAGACAAACAGGGAGCCAGTTAACCGTTTACCGACAGTAGCAGAGTTCTGTTGCTTTAAAAAAATATTGTTATTGTTTCCAACAGTATTTGGTAAAGAAGACAGGACTTAAGACACAAACAATAGATTCAGATGCAGGTTTCAGCAGGAAAACTTATACGTTCTGGTTTTATGCAGCAGAAAAATAAGAAAAGAGGCTTAACCAATTGCCACAAATCGTGGATTTAAGGCATAATAGAGTCAGAATATTCACTTGATGCAGATATAAGAAACCCAAAAAACATTAAACAAGTCGAAGAAAGTGGAAAACAAACTAACCAGTGATATTTAGAAACAAAAAACTTGCAACAGAAATCATGATAGGGGAATCTGATTGCTACTAGTAGCAGAGTTGACTGCAGGAAACGAAATCGATAGTGGATCTGAAAGTAAAAACTTGCCATAGTAATTGAGTGTCAGATCTGAATTTTTTTCAACATACCAGATTGGTGCAGAAACATTTTCAAGACCAAACGATTGTTTCTGTGTCAATATTTATTTTCAGCACAGGATCTGTAAACCGGTATTTGATGCATGCAGGAAATAGATTAGAAGCAAAGAACAGATAACCATGAAAAGAAAAGAAAAATGAGTTCCAGAAGAATAAAACTTGCTCCGACACCAAAAATTGGTGCAGCATGAACAGGGAAATTGAGCACAAATCGAAAGAAACAGATCTCAGATTCTGTGTACAAGATTTTGGGTCTTAATTTGGATCTCCAGTTTTCTGCTGCCTTCAGGATTTTAATAAATTTGCGATCTTCAAAAGAAGGGCGGGGGGATCTCCAGTGAAAGAAAGCATTACAGAAATGCAAGAATATGGGAACCTGAACAGAAAAAAGAGAGCATCAAACCACTAGATTTAAAGGAGCATCACCCACAATTTAACCCATCACAGGCTTTATGGAAAATAATCTACCAATCATCAAATAACCATGTCTTGACATCATCATCATCATCTAAGCCCTATCCCAACCATTGTTTTAAGTATCGACGATATCAGCCGATATATCCCGCGATATATCTTGTATCCCACCTATGTGATACAAAACGTACAAGTAATGGGATATGATTCCCACATGTTCGATCCGGTGAGCATTTTCTATTTTCAATCCTTTTTTTTTTCTGTAAATTAGTATCAAAATATTACAAATCCATGATTTTTTGTGTTTTGCATGAAAAATCATGGATTGAGAGCTTCAATTTCGAGATTTGGAGGAGAAGGGCCGAGTTGCGGAAAATTGAAAAAAATCAAAATTTTCCAATTTCTCACAAATCGATTGTAATCTGTGTCCAAACATAAAATCAAACATGGGTCTTCTTACATTTATAAATTATATTAATAGACTTTGAATATAATTGCATCAATTCAATTAGGCAACACATAGATTAAGACCCCATACAAAGAAAACTTCTTATGTGTTTTTTTTTTTTTTTGTAATGTTTTGAATTATAAGCGTGCATTGATGACTTTTTTTAACAATCACTGAAGTTTCATTGAAAAATTCAACCAATTTCCCAATGTTTCCAACAACAGAGATACATTACACGATACAATCGATACATCCCTGCAATGACCGATACGTATCTATATCCCAGGGGTGCAATATGTAAGGCGATGCCAATAGTTCAAACGCTAATCCCAACCAGTGATTTAAACATCGATATCGGCCCATAGTATTGGTATCGCACCTCGACATATGAAACAGGGAGTTAGGTGTCAAATTCCTGGTGTCGTACGATATTGTAAAAAATATCATAATGTACCGATGAAATATTGATACATTGAGATACTTTCACAATATCGCCTTTATAAACTTCTCGATATATTGTTGATACGTGCAATACGTATCAATGATATGCAGTTGCGTCAGCCCCTTCCAAAAGAAATTTAAAACTTCAACGAAAATAAAAAAAAAATGATATTCTTTAAAATATTTTGTTGTGATCCTATTCCTAAGGGGATTGCGACCATTCCCTTTCATTTGTTTGGAAAGAAATGCGACTTGGTGCGGAAATTGAGATACAAAAGCATGCGACACCGGAAACCTAATCAGTGAGTTTTTGCTAATTTGAATTGTTTTCCCTCGTTTAGATTGCTTGGAATCAATGGGATGAAGTTAGTAATCCATTATTCGGCATGTTTTGCATGCTCAATCATGGATTTTGACCTCTGATTTTTTAAAATATGGGAAATTGGGGAAATTTGAAATTTTTCGAAATTCACTCATTTAACTTGCAATTATAAAATGGAAAAATCACATTAAAGTGCTTGGAAGTTGATCTACAGATTAACGGAACCATTTGAAATTTAAAGAAAAAATATTTTTAAATTGAAAAATATCAATAAATAAATAAAATATCATTATTTAAGAATAATAAAAGATCATTTTAAAAAATAGATTAACCAGATGTCATTTGTTCCTAATATTTGTGTGCATTTAGAGTGTATGCTAATCTTAACATTAGCCATACTCATTTATTTATTTTCAAAAATAAATTTAACTTTTAAAAATTATAAAAATATATTTATTTTTTTTAAATGCATAGTACATTCTATGACGTATTTAGTGTAATTATTGAGTACACTGAATGTGCTAATAAATTATATGAATTATAGAAATATTAATTATGAACTTCATGGTTATTCAACAAGCAATTGTACTAGTTATGGTGAACATTCAACTATGGATATGGGTGGGAATACGTTTATGCGTACGGGCAGAGGGATATCCAAGGTATGATCAATGTTATCTGAATCAAATGATTCAAACTGTATCGCTAGGGTTTCTAATCATATCGTAAATCCAAATCGCAATATAATCTAAATAGTACGATTCGACTTCCACCATAATTCACCAGGAAAAAAAAGAAGATGAAAATTCCTTTTTTTAAAAAATAATAATAATAACAGCTTTTTCCGCCTTTTTATTCTTTTTGTTTTTAAAAGTTTTCTAAGGCCCACCAACATTAGAAAGAGAAAAACACTTTTTTTGTTTCTTTTAAGAGAGAGAAAAGGGTTTTGGGGTTTTTTAGCCCTCAAAAACTTAATGAAAGAAATCGACTTATCTTTCTCGTCACTCAACGGAATCGAACATTTGCGTCTCCATTGGGATCCTACATCAAAATGGGTACAAAATAACATACAATACTTATCTAATCTTTTATCTTTCCTATCTTCCCTTTTAGGATAAATAAGTTGAAAATATTCTATTTTTTGAACTTTATGATTCTTTTCTATTTTTTAGCTAAATAATCGGATTTTTCCCCCCTAATAGATGGGGGTGTGTTGATTGTTGTTGAAGATGGGGAAGAAGACCAAGGTTAAGGATAACAACCCAACGTGAGGCTATTGCTCAAAGGTGGAAGAGAACAGTGACCTTCACCTCAAATGCAATTTTTGTGGTAAGAGTTACTGGTGAGATGTATTCCGAATGTTTCATCCGAACCAAGAAAAACGTAGTGGCATGTTCACGGGGTGAAGATATCGCAGAGAAACTTAAGGAGTTCTTGGAACTTGGAAAACAATTCTAGTGAAAAGAAACAACAACAAGAAGCTATGTACGATGTTGGAAGAGTTCTAATCAATGTTGTCAAATCGCATATTCGATCACATGCGATCAACATATGTTGTTCGCATATGCTATCGTTTTTTTTTTTAATGAAAATAAAAATGGATAAAGGATGAAAATAAAAATAAAAATAAAAATCTAAAATTTTGGGAAAACTTGACTAAGAGATTGGATACCTTGTTTTACTTATTTCATTGTAGTTTGAGCATTTTATTACGTTATATGTTTAATTACTTATATTATATTTACATAAATTTTAATAAAACAATCAACAAGCTACATTATGAGAGAATTAATTATTAAAAACTTCAAACATAGAAATTTTATTGATAAATGGATAACTTGATAACTTAAAACAACTTACAACTTACAACTTACAACTTAATGTAGTCTTGTAGATAGATTAGATTGAGAGAGAGAGAGAGAGAGAGAGAGAGAGAGCGATTGTCAGCTTTAGAGTGGAAATCAATAGTGAAAATGTGAGGGATTGGAGTGCCTATTTGTAGGCAAAAGTCGCTGAAATTGCCAAAATATATATATAAATAAATAAAGTCTCAACAGTCATATTTCTGACCATTGGGCCATTATGTGATCGCATATTAGTCGCATATAAAAGTATGTCATGGCATACTTTCCAGACTCAAGAACCAAATCGCTGACTCGATCAACTCCACACAACTTGCGGAGATTCTAACCAAGTCACTCGGTTTAGTAAAAATCTGGGAACTGATGGGTCAACTATTTTGCTGATAAAATTTATGATGGCTGATAAGACATGAACCTAAAACCTTAACTATGAAACTAAATAGCATAACCCCCTTGACTGCTTCGGATTTTTAAGTTCTTTCAAATATTCACAACTATTTTAAGTGTTTTTATATAATTATAATATATCGAGTCAGATAAATTGAAGATTCAATTGATTCTTCTGGTCAAATTGACCTGGCTAGACATTAAATTCAGTTGAGTCGAGTTTTCAAATTTTTGAATCATAAATAGCACATAAAATTTGTCCCTCAGGAGCCAGTGTATTTAACAAAGAAATCAAAATAGAGAAAAAAAAAAAAAAAAACTATATGCCATGTTCAACAAGAATTATTGCCCACATATATTATGTTCGTATTATGTTCAGCAAGAGTCGCTGGACATGTATATCCCGCAATCCAAAGACGGTTGGAGGAACCCAACAAATCTCTGTCATCATCGTGGAGATTTGTTGGTGGGGTCCTTCGACCATCTTTGGATTGCGGGATATATGTGTGCAACATATCTTAGGGTGTTGGGAGATATGTGTTCAACCAGTCCTGGTAAAAGTCCATTTGAAATAATTCACCAAACTTTTAACTCAACGATCAGCATTTCACACTGCTTTTATTCAGCAACATCTCAAATCAGTCCTTCCTCTGCTGCAGAAATGAAATCTACCAAGTGATTTTTTTAACTATATTTGATTAATACTACAATCTTATCTTAGGTTTAAAAGACTAACTGAATTGGGGAATTCTTGAAGATCCAAAACAACACGAGCTTCGATATGCCAATACATAGCACGCTGCAACCCCCTCTGCTCTAGCCATATCCGGCCTGGATAAGGGCAAGGGATTCTCCCGCTGCAGGCAAAGGCACCACTCAGACAAAAAGAAAATACAAAGACTCAAACCAAAATGACTATGGATGGTTCAACAAGACCCACCATTTTTCTTTTTCGAATGGTGGTGATTCATCCACTGTATGACATACATGTTTAATCTAGACCATCTCCAAAATGGAGCACCCATTTGGGACAGAGCATCACCTAAAATTTTCCTCAATTAAAGTATCTCAGCCATCCAATTTGTGGTCATCCAATGGAATTTTTTTTTTTAAATAGTCAGTGTTCCACCCACAATGGCAGACACAATTTGGACGGGCCGGATTGACATCTCCACAACGTGTACAGTCGACAAGTCACTTGCATGTTGAAATTCAACAGGAATGAAGCTCACCTGCGTACGAGATTAGGAATGAAATCGGCAAGCCTCTCATAATCTGTGAGCACGTTCCACATGGTTTCAACATCGATCGCCACCGATACCCAAGCTCGGATTCTCCGCTCCCGCCACGATACCACATCGACTTCACAATGCACGGGACGATCTTCTTCGTGCTCGTGATATTCTCCGGTTTTGTGTTGCTGATTTCTGGAGGGATTGGCTCTAGGGTTTTGGTCCGGTTGATTGAAGGAGGAGGAAGAGAATGCCCTGAATCCGGTGCGGAGAGAAGGGAACAGTGGAAAAAACCCTAGATTTCTAGGGTTTCTTCTGAAAGCGGGATGCAGAGAAGAGGCGCTGAAGGGGGGATTTGAAGAGGGCTTGGAGAGAATCATGGAGACAGAGAGAGTGTGTGTGAGATCATCTCTGGAGAAAGGATTTTTAGTTTTGGCCGAGATGAGGTTGATGGGAACTGATCCAGTGCTTCTGGAGGCATATGAGGTACCGTGCCTCCATGTCGCTCCCAGCAGCATATACTGCATACTAGGAATAGATCAGAGCCGTTCATTCAATAGAAACAATGGTTTTTAATTGGTATTTTAACCCAAAATAATATTTTTCAATGTTTATGAATCTTTGATTGGTGGCATGCATATGGAGACTAAAACATATATAGTTAGAAACAATTGAATTTCTTAATATTTTTATCTTATTTATTTTGAGAAATTAGTATTATTTATCTAGGATGCGATGAGTGGTTCAGATTATTGTATTAATGTTCCATATTGACGCTATAATAAAAAGAGAGGCACAAAGATTTCGGAGCTCTCGAGGTGTTGTACCTCTTTTGGAACCGTATTTTGGCGGGGAAAAGATGTGGAGCTGCTTGCGCTGCTGAGAAATGCGAAGCTACTCGCGTGAGTAGCTAGCTCTCCACATAGAGCCAATGCGGCAGGGGTGGAGAGATCCGACCCGTTCGTTCTGATGGATCATCGATCGTAAACTTTCCGTGGAGAGAAAATAAAACAGTTGATTCTCAGGCGGGCTAAGTGTGCATGAAAATGAATAGAAAGTTAAAAGAAATTGATCAATAATCCACGATTAAGTACGTGTGTGGGGCACCTGATGAGGAGCCCGTTAGCTGTTACCCGCTTGACAGTTTAGTGAGTGTTACCCTTACCGTGTGCGGCCCACCTTGATGAGTATGTTTCGTATCCACGCCGCCCATCTATTTTGTCAGATCATCTAAAAACGTTATTTCAGAACCTTAATAGATCCAAATCTCAGGTGGTAAGAAAAGAGAAGGACGACACAGCAATGGAAAAAGTGGTGAATGACTACTAAAAGCGTTTGTAAACCACGGAGGTTTTAGATCAAGCTAATCTCCTTTTATCTAGTTCTGATTGACCTTATTAATGTGTTGGATGACAAATAAACTTTAAGCGTTTGTAAACCACGAAGGTTTTAGAGCAAGCTAATCTTTGTATTTTTCCTTTTATCTAGTTCTGATTTGCCTTATTAACCTGTTGGATGAGAAATAAACTTAAGGATCTTCGTACAATGGGCCTTGGGAAGTTTTTAATGGTGAAAATTCAATCATCATTGTTTCTTATGGTGTGGTCCACCTGAGATTTGAAAGTTCTTAATATTTGGAAACCCATAGTAAAATGGGGTGAAAAAAGAATGTACCGAGTAGATGTACAATATATTATCAAGGTGGGCCCTACGGCTAGGGTAACACCCACTAAGCTATTATCAAGGCAACACTTAATCCGCACCCCCACCTGATGACGAGTACTAGAGCTGAGCATTTCTAACCCGATCCGGTGGATCCGACCCGATCTGAACTGAACTGATGGCCTGGATCGGTGCGGATCGAGTAGGGCAATCCAGATCCGAAAGCTTTTTGGATCGAATTTGGATCAATACCAATCCGGACCGATCCAATCCGAAATCTGATCCAGTCACGTAGTATGAAGTTTTTTATGGTCATGTAGTATGAAGTTTTGGATATACATAAAGTTTAAAACGATGGAAATCGGTACTTTTTTTCCGATGGTATGGTCCACTTGAGCTTTAGATATGCATAAATTTTAGGTTCAACCCCTAAAATGGTATGGAAAAACGAATGGATGGTGTGGATCAACCACACGCATTCACGGTGGGCCCACGTGCATTCACACATAATCACACACCAAGCTCTTGATTTCTTGTATCTCACGCAACGCGGATTAGATACTTAGAGGCTGAGTAGCGAATCCACTATTGAAGTGATGTCACCAAGTTCCGTGGGCCCCATAGTGAGCGTCACTATCCCCACTATTTTCTATGCTGGGGTCCAACGGAGCTTTGGATTTAGCTCATTCTTAATGTATTGCCCTAAAATGATCTCTCCAAATGGATGGAAGGCGTGGATACAAAATATACATAATGGTGAGGCCCACAGAACTTGGTGACAAATGGTGTAGATACCTGTCATGCGCGTGTATGCGCATTGAGCTCGAGTTGTACGAACGGAATAGGCGAACAGCTGGTGTGATACATGTCATATGAAGACCAGCGCGTACGCGCCTTGAGCTCGAGTTATACGAACAAAACAGGTGAACAATTGGTGTGACACGTGTCCTGCGAAGACCAGCGTGTACGCTCCTCAAGCTTCGAGTTGTACGAACTACTCAAATGATATCAAAGTTACATGGGCCCCACTATAATGTTTATTTTCCATCTAATCTGTTAATAATGTTAAAATATATATGGATGAAGTGGAAAAACAAATTTCATATTGATCCGAAACTTCTGTAATCTCCAAAAGGGTTTCAATGGTAAATGTTCAATCCCCCACTATTTTTTGCAGTGTGGTCCAACTGATCTTTAGATCTGTCTTATTTTTCAGCTCAAGCCTTAAGATAAGCTCTCCAAATGGATGGACGATTTGGATATAACATATACATCATAGTTTGACTTAAAGAATTTGCTGACGTCAATACACCACTGGTCAATTCGCTTCTGGTTTCATATCACCCATTTCTCTCTCCCGATCCGAACGGTACCCAACCTGATCCGATTCGGTTTTCCTGACCGAGTCGGACTCGGTTCGGGTCAGGTTAGCAGTGCATCGGATCGGATCAGGTCAGCTGTCCTGGACTCGGTCCCGGATCGGGTCGAGTTCGGATCAATTACTTAAAAATTTGAACCGATTTGAGTTGAACCCAATTTGATTTGACTCGACTCGATACCCACCTCTAATGAGTGCACTCGCCTTAGTTTTGGAGAAGTGGATTTGGTCGTCACCCCTACATCACCCGTACCCCTGGTGATCAGACTCTATGTATTCTAGTTCTATCTATGCCCTCCATCCATATTTTTTCAGCTCCTTAGAAAGTAATGGAAAAATTGAAGCATGTCCAAAGCTAAAGTGTCCACACCACATAAATAATGGAATAACCATTGATAATTTACCGAGCCCTTAGAAATGTTAGCTTGTCATCCAACCTGTTCTTAAGGTCACGGAGACTTAGATGAAGGGAAACGAAAAAATCAGCGTGATCCAAAACTTTCGTAGAACCATGAACTTTTCAACAATAAGTGTTCAATCTCTACAGTTCCCATGGCCTGGCCCACTTGAGCTTTGAATATGCTTCAATTTTAGGCTCGCGCTAAAATGAGCTGAAAAACAGATGGGCAGCGTGGATGAAACACATAAATCACGGTGGGCCTCACGCGGTATGGTCACCAAAGGATACAGGCGGTTTTGGCGTCACCTCTAAACCCGCTTCCAGGTGGCACGTGTGAAGGAAAGACATCTACTCGCGCGGGTAGAAGGAGTATTGCGTGATCGTGCCATGTTATGAGAATTGAGAATTGTGGTGGTAATGTGATCCATCCATGTTTCGCGCCGGATCACTGAACTTTACTCCTATCCACTATCCACCACGAAAAATGCTGAAGTGTACTTGCTTGAGTACGGTTGAATAAGCGCACTCGCGTCATGTATCTAAATTAGAAACACGCGTAACAGATCCAACCGCTCATCCGGTTAGGGCCACTGGACAGATTGTATTCGTAGGATATGGCCGATATACTCATCAGGTGAGTCATACACGTAGGGAATGACTGAACGGTTGAGATAATTGAGAAAAGGTTCATATTATATTTACTGTGGCCCACCTCACGATCATGTCGGGATTTTTTCATTCATACCATATTCATAGTTGAAGCTGTGGATGAGCCTCCGCGATCTTGCATAAGTGCCCTCCTTTTGCACTTGTGATTCGATTCAACGTAACTTGTGTCAGCCACCGTACCTTCGTTGTCAAACCGTATAAAGGGAGCGGATTGGGTGCGGCTCCGTCTCACCCAAGACGGTGTGGCCCTTACCATGGGCCCCACCTTATGCATGTATTTTATACTGACACCCTTCATTTGTTTTGCCATATTATTTTAGGGCATGATGCGGAGTGCGTCGTGGACAGTTTAATGTACGAGATGGATCAGAAAATGCCCTATTGGAAGCGGAGATGATCCGGACTACATAACTTAAAACCACAAATCTCGCAAATCAAAATAAACTATCAGAAATGTTATATATTATTTTGGGTAGGACGAGCTACTTTAGCCACCCAACCTCACACCGAATTTGTGAAATACCATTAGATCCACGGTCGAAATTCTATTTTAATTTTGTTTTGAGTTTTTTCAAGTATATATTCTACCTTTTTACTCACCATCTTATCCGTTGAACCCAAACTTTACTTTCTCAACCTGATGCCCTGCAGTATGAATACACCATTTGTGGACAAAAATAGCCTTCTTTATGGGTTGTATTCCTTTCACCTACTTATACCCAAAAAACGTAAGAAAGTAATTTCTTTTCACCCATTTTCGTCCTAAAATCTCCATTGAATCTCCATATATTATCATTCCAAATCTTCCATCTTCCATCTTGCTCAGGGTCACATTCATTCCCTCAAATTGAATGCATTGATAAACGTAAAATTTTGAAGGTTTTTCTCCATAAATCGTGTTTCACTTCAACACACTCTTCTTTTTTTTTTTTTTTTTCATTTTCTTTTTTTAAGGAATGACGAAAATGGTGCATCGATGGAAGAAGTCACGCATGGGAAAAAGAAAATTTTATGAAATGTTGTATTTTGTTGTTAATAACATCTTGTATAAAATTCATATTGAATGAAGAATTGTTCGTGAATTGTGAATTAATTTAATTGTGGATGGTGATTTCTTTATGATTAGTGATTTGTTTATGAATTGTTGTGATTTTACCGAGTTCTCGATGAAATTAACCGAGAACTTCATGAAATTAACTGAGAACTTGGTGAAATTGACCAAGAACTTCATAAAAATTACCAAAAACTCCGTGAAAATGAGCGAAAATTGACTGAAAATGATCGAGAAATTCATGAAAATGATCGAGAACTTTAGTAAATTTCATAAAGTTCAATTTCACGAAGTTCTCAGTAAATTTCATGAGACCTCGTTCAATTTCATGAAGTTCTTGTTCAATTTTACAAAGTTATAGTTCAATTTTATAAAGTTTTCGGTCAATTTCATGATGTTCTTAGTCAATTTCATGAAGTTCTCGGTCATTTTCACTCGGTTATTGGTCAATTTCACTCAATTCTCGGTCATTTTCACTTAGTTCTTGTCAATTTCATAAAGTTCTTGATCAAATTCATAAAGTTTTTGGTCTATTTCATGAAGTTCTCGATGAATTTCACTCAGTACTCGGTTAATTTCATTAAGTTCTCAGTCATTTTTATGACGTTCTCGGTCAATATCATCAAGTTCTCGATCAATTTTATGAAGTTCTCGGTCAATTTCATGAAGTTCTCAGTTAATTTTACTCAGTTCTCGTTCAATGTCATGTTCTCGATCATTTTCATAAAGTTCTCGGTCATTTTCATGAAGTTCTCGGTTATTTTCACTCAGTTCTTGGTCAATTTTACTCAGTTCTCGGTCATTTTCATAAAGTTTTCGGTCATTTTTACTCCGTTCTCAATCAATTTCATCAAGTTTTTTGTCAATTTCACGAAGCTTTCGGTCAATTTAAGGAAGTTCTCGATCTATTTCACTCAGTTCTCATTTAATTTCATGAAGTTCTTGATCAATTTCATGAAATTGTCTGTCAATTCCATGAAGTTCTCGGTCAATTTCAATAAGTTTTCGGTCAATTTCACAAGGTTCTCGATTAATTTCACTCAGTTCTTAGTCAATTTCATGAAGTTCTCGGTGATTTCCACTCAGTTCTTAGTCAATTTTTACAAGTTCTTGATCAATTTTTGCAAGTTCTTGGTCTATTTGAACGAGTTTTCGGTCAATTTCATGCAATTCTCGGTCAATTTCACTCAGTTCTCGGTTAATTTCATTAATGTAACGTCCTGAAAATTGGGGGTCGAGCATGAGCTCGAACTCCCGTGTTCTAAAACATCACTTATGCAACATAAATAATGATGATTGAATGTTGTCCGTATTAGTGCATTAAACATGAATGAGATTATACCAAAACAACATATCATACTTCAGAGACAGTTGAATTTCGCAAGCGGAAGACTGTAATAAGTATATATAAAGCATATAAGTGATTGTAGGTCTCCTGAGTATGATCATGTTACCAGGTCAAATAATTACATGTAAAATTTCTAAATATACAAAATGTGTAATGTCATCTAATCAGCAGTCCTATAAGCCTCATCGATTAGAACACGATCTACATAGACCTGCCTGATAACTGCATATAGGAGAATTCTTCCTCCTCGTCGTAAAAGTCCGGCTCTGCTTCATAAGCATCATCATCACCCGCAGCTAAGACAGATTCTGGTTGATGTTTAAAACACCGTCCCAGAACGTAGGAGTGAGTGAGCAACTCAGTGGAACTATACGGCAAAGGTTAACATGTTAACAATTCAATCAAACAGTGATGATAAAGCAGTACAATCAAACATCCCTAAGTATTATGATTAATGCAAACATGATATGCATTAATGATGCATTCCCTCGCCTGCACTCCCTCTGCTAGGGCTAAAAGTTGAGCGGGTTTAACTCGACCGACCCGTGATTGACCCGACATTGGGTTGGGCTCGAGCAGGATGTATCGGGTCCGATCTCAAGCTTGGGCTATACAAACACCAACCCGATAAAACTTGGGTTGGGCTCGGGTTAAGGTCTCGAGTTGCCCGACCCAACCCGAACTCGAACCCGATCAATATATAAGTAACTTATAAATTATAATTAAGTGTGGATCGTTTGAGTTGAAGGTACACTAGTGATGCCAGGTCTCATTTGTCCACATTTCCAATGACTAAAGCTAACAAGATATGTTAGATTTCTCTCTCCCAAATAGATTGCGTGCTATGCTACATGACTTTTAATGGAGTAGTTGTCCTATATTTTAGCTTATTTTTTTAAAGAAAAAATGAAGTTATTTACAATGAATAATCACATATATAATTAATAAAATCATAGATACAAAAAACAAGTCCTATATTGAAATACAATAAACTAATGTAATAACGAAAATATTAGCACGTATACACCCGACCAACCTGATCAACCCGACCGAGCCCGCTTGGGTTGGGTTGGGTTAGGGTTGAGGTATAGGAACCTTGGGTTGGGTTAGGGTTGAGCACCAACTCGACCCAACCCGCCCGACTTTCAGCCCTACCCTCTGCGATCTTGCTCTTACGGTCGCAGCATGCAACCCTTCCTCTGTGCTCAACACCAATGCCAAATGCAATGCAATGCGGTGTATGAGCATGATTATCGAGTTCTTATTAGACCTTTTTCATACAACAGGATTGGGAAGCTAAGGTACCTCCCTTATATCATTTCTCAAACAATGATCCATTCTGTAACACCTCAGATTTTTGCCAACTTGACAATGGATGCCCTTGGACGTAAAACTGCCCTAGGACCTTATTCTGTTGTAATTAGGACGTGATTTAGTTAAGTATTAATAGCTTGGACCACTTTCTATACAATCTATACGAACTATAAAGGTCCAAGTACCACCTCAAGTAGAAATCAAATAGGATCAAATCCTTTAGAAACTAAACGAGAATTAATTTAGCGCTAAACTATATTCTCTGTGCAATGGGCCCTAATCACTTTAAATACGATCTACAAGACCCAAAACTTGTAGAATCATTAACGATAAGTTACCCTAAAATCTAGGATTAATCTCATTACCTAGTGGCTCGGGAGCACATTGAAACTCCGTATCGGATCTGGACCGTACGTCGAAAGTCTGATTTCTACGAACTTATATAATTAAGATCGCCTTGCTGGGCTTGACAACCATCTCGGAAATCAAGTCCAGATGTGTCCCGAAGCCATTCGCTTGAACCCGGAGCGGAGAGTGTGAGAAAACGTGGTTTCCTTTAAAAATTAATTCGAATTTAAGTAATCTGAGACTTGTCGTTTGCGGGCTAAATATAAGCAATCAGACCGTCAGAATCTGACCCAAATACACCCTCGGATCAAGGAAAATGCCATACACAGTCCCATGTACTTGTAACCCTTATCGAGTTTCGGTGACCGTTGAACTGAAACTGGTCCACCGCGTGTGATCTGGGAACACGATTGAAATGAAAACTTAACTCGACCTAGATCCAAGGTCGGTGAGCTTAAGTCCGACCTTTGGCTCAAGGGGGGGGCTCCGGAAGTGCTCCGTTGAGCTGAAATAAACTCTTTTTGGACATAACCCAAGTATACTTTGGCCCTGGGGTCATTCCCATCAGTTTTGGGCCTTTATAAGGACCTTAAGCCTTCACTCTCTCATTTCATACGAATTTGGAAACCCTAAGAGAGAGAAGAGAGGAAAGAGAGAGAGAGAGAAAGAGGTGGATTTCATCCCTGGGATCCAATCCCATCCTTCTACGGGCTGAATCAGCTCTTCTGTACCGCTCTACCGGCGATTCTGACTTCGTTCTTAGGTAAGAAAACCTAACCCTAATCTGTTCTAGGGTTTCAATGGTTACAAGTAGCGAAATAGCTAATGTAACTCGTAATATAGGTTGTCATATCATCATTGATAAAGACTTAGAGCCTCTGTTGAGTTCGTTACGGTTCTACGGCATAAGGTGCGGACTTTAAACGTATAGGTTATGATTTTTAAGGCTTTCAATGTCAGTTAATGATATATTATTGATGTGGATGCTATTGCACATGTACAGAGTGTTGTCCGTTTTGTTTTTCAGATATACGTTAACTATGTTGAATATACTGTATTCCTCGTATTTGTAGAAAATACCGTATACGTATGAAATATGGATTTGTGTTTGCCATGATTAATTGTTGTCTATGTATGCTAGATGCATGTGTATTAACTTCTGGGTGAACGGATTTGCCCTAATGCATGTTATATCAACATACGTTGCGTATGTTATATTGTGTAGCCTATGTATTTGTGAAAATGATTGAATGAGTATAGAATTTGCATTCGTGCTCGTCATGACCAACTGTCATGGATATATGATGGTTGTATAGGCGATAACCCTTAGCGAAAGGATTTGCCCTAAATCACGCCACGGTCAATGCACATATATATGTCTAAGTGTGTAGCCCACGTGTTTGTGGAAATGATTGAATGAGTATGGAACCCGGATTCATGCATGCCATGATTATCCGTCGTGGGTATATACGTGTGGTATACGGTGCAACTTCCTAGTGAAAGGATTTGGCCTACTACTTGTGTGATCAACATACGTCATGTATGTTGATGTATGTGTAGTCTAAGTGTTTGTTAAAATGATTGAATGAGTAAGTAACTAGTAAATTATAATTTATATGGGTGTTGAGCTATGATTCCCAAGTCCCTTAACTATGTGTATGATTTCCTCCATGTACTGTATATTATAGCGTCTGTTTTATCTATGGAATGCATGTGTGGATTTATGTTTAAGTTGTAGTCCATAAAATACAGAAACAAAGCCGTGAAGGGTGATGGGGGAGTGGTGTAACGATTCCGTGCAACAGCCCTGACAGTCCTAAAGCGGACATTATTGGACCTTTGATTATATGATTTGCAATCTTGATTCATAACTGCTTTAACTATCTTCTAGGATATTTTGTTGTAATTGAATGTGATTGGGGCTATTGTATAGTCCAGGCAATCGGTAACAGGCCTTGATTTTGTGGCTGAGGTCATGTCACCACAAAAGACACGTTCGATGAATCTGAGTCGTACGATGGTTGTCGACAGTGGTACCTTGTCAGTTACTTCAGCGTACGCTCGTACCAGTCGAACTTGTCTAATAACCCGATTGGCCATTATATATTCACCATCTTTGGACGCTACTGCTTGAACCTAAGGTACCAAACTTACCAGTGAAAGCCCGTTAACCTTGGTACCTCGATCCGTTAAGACTCATGAGCCGGACATGGTAGTATGGGACACCATGGTCGAGCTGTCGACCTACGCTGGGGCGACGAGCCTCCCCGTAGTGACCAGTGAGCAACCCAGACTCGTGAGCCGAATACGGTGGTATGAGACACTGTATTCAAGCTGTCGGCCTACACTGTTTTGATGACAAAGCCGTGATGGGTGATGAAGGAGTGGTGTAACGATTCCGCGCAATAGCCCTAGACGTGCCCTTTGTAGTGACCTCGAGCATACTTCGAGTCTACGTGGAGGCGACGACCCTTCCGTAGCAACAATAGTATAAACTAGGCCTGCACTGATTTGGCGACGAGTCCTTTGCAGCGACTTAGAACCGTAACATCGTATGAGACTAACTAGGACTGACGACCCTAGAATGGATCAATGTTTGGGAAATGATATAAGTGAGGTACCTTAGTTTTCCAACCCTGCTGTATGAAAATGACTAATAAGAACTTGGTGATCATATGCATGCACCGCATTACGCGTGCATTCAGACGTAGCAGGTCAAGCACTGAGGCAGTGTTGTTCATGCGCGAACGTGAGATGAAGTCGCTGAAGGAGCGTAGGCGAGGGCATGCATCATACATTCATACCATTCTTACATTAACAAGAGTACTTAGGGATGCGTGATTTACTGCTTGACTGAATTGATAACATGTTAACATTTGTTTTATTGTTCCACTGAGTTGATCACTCACTCCCACGTTACGGGACAGTGTCGTACACACCAACCAGACCCTGTTTGAGTTTCAGATGATGACGATGCTTGCGAAGTGGAGCCGGACTTTCATGATGATGAGGAGGGTTTCTCTTTTATGCAGCTATCAGACGGGTCTATGTAGACCATCTTCTGATCGACGGGGTTACAGGGTTGCTGATTAGATGCCATTATACTTTAGTTTGCTCTTTTGGAACACCTTTGTATATTCATTTTGTCCATTTTTGGAGTATACATTGATATATTTAACCTAGTAACATGTTCACACTCTGGTGACTTACAACAGTTTATATATTTTATATATCTATCACAGTCTTCCGCTTGCGTAAGTTAACTGTCTCTGGAGTATGATATGCTGTTTTGACTTAATCTCATTCATCTTTAATGTACCAACACGGATAACATTAAATCATCATTATCTATGTTGCATAAGTGATGCGTTGGAACTCGGGAGTTGAGTCTATGCTTGACCCCCGATTTTCAAGGCATTACACATTCTAGGGTCGTCAGTCCCAGCTAGCCTAATACGATGTTGCGGTTCCAGATTATTATAAAGGGCTCGTCACCTCAATGCAGGCCTAACTTATACTCTAGGTTGCTACGGAAAGGCTCGTCGCCTCAACGCAGTCTCTGAGTATGCTCGAGGTTACTACGAATGGCTCGTCACCTAGTCGTAGGCTGACAACTCGAATACAGTGTCTCATACCATCGTATTCAGTTCACGAGCTTAGGTTGCTCACTGGTCACTATGGGTGGGCTCGTCACCCCGGCGTAGGCTGACAACTCTACCACGATGTCTCATACCACCATGTCCGACTCATGTGTCTTAGCGGATCGAGGTACCAAGGTTAAAGGGGATATCCACTGGTGAGTTTAGTACCTTAGGTTCAAGCAGTAACGTCCATACATGGTAAACATACATCGAGTTAATCAGGTTACGTGACGAGCTCGACTGGTACGGGCGTACATCGAGTTGATCGATATGAAGTGCTTAAGCACTCCGTGTGGCCTAACCACTGTCGACAACCAAAGTACGGCTCGGATTCATCGAACACGTCCTGTGTGGTGAAACAACCTCAGCCACCAAATCAGGACCTGTTACCGATTGCCTAGACTACGTTGTAGCCCCAAACACACTCCAAGCAATTGTATACACATGTTGTAGCCAAAGATAACATGTGGCAACTAAAATCAATTATGAATCTCATTTGAGCATTTCAACGAACACATTGTGTACATGTTAGCATACATAGGCATTTCAACAGTAAATCACATAGTAGTAAGATAGGTTACATAAAGGAAACTCTAACTATGTATAAGGGGATTGAGAATCCTATCTCAACACCCTCATTAGATACATCACATCAAACATTTTCTCATTCAGGCAATTTACCAAACACTTAGACTACACATATTACATACATGTAATAAATTAGTTAAAACGCATATAGTAACAAATCTTTCCACATAGGAGTTGTCACACGTACAACCATTATGCATCCTCAAACATAAATCATGGCAAGCACAAACCATAATTTCATACCCATACAAACATTTCAACAAATACATGGAATGCATATATTTCAACATAGTTCATATATATGTGTAATATACGGGAAACATCGTATCTAAGCATATGTGATAGCAATCAAGTCAGTCATAAATCATTACTGACATTGAAAGCCTTGAAAATCATAACCTAAACGTTTATAGTCTGCACCTTTCGCTGATAAACAAGTATCGAACTCAGTTTGTATGTCAAGTCTTCGTCTACGGCACGACGGCCACCTATAGGATGAAATAGGTTAGCTATTTCATCACTTACACTATTTGAAACCCTAAAACAAATTAGGGTTAGGATTCTTACCCAAGAACGGAGTCAAAATCGCCAGGATAGCGATTCAGAAAGGCTGATTCAGCCCGTGGAGCGCAGGGATGAATCCATACAACAAACCCTCACTCTCTCTTTCCTTCTCTTTTCTTTCTTCTCTCTCTTATGGTTTTCCAAATTCGTATGGAATGAGAGAGAGAGGGTTTAAGGGGCTTATATAGGCCCAAAACTGATGGGAATGGCTCCAGGGCCATGGTATACTTAGGTTATAGCCAAGAGGTGGCTGTTTTAATCTAACGGTGCACTTCTGGTGGCCCCCTTTTTGTGTGCGGTCGGACTTAAGCTCCTAACATTGGATCTAGGTCGAGTTAAGATTTCGGTCCTATTGGATTTACAAATCGACCACGGAGGACCAGTTTTAATTCAACGGTCATCGTCGCTTGATCAGGGCCACGAGTACATGGACCTGTGCTGAAAAATTTTCTTGATTCGAGGGTGTCTTTGGGTCAGATTCCGACGGTCTAAAAGCTTAGATTTGGCTTGCAAGCGAACGGCCCAAATCACTTAAATCTGAGTTCAATTTCTAAAGATATTCGCGTTTCTCACACACTATGCTCCAGGCTCAAGGTGTGCGTTTCTGGACACTGTTAGGACTTGATTTTTGAGATGGTTGTCAAGCTCAGTAAAGCGGTCATAAGCGCATCGTTTCGTGGTAATCGGACTTTCGACCCACGGTCCAAGTCTGATACAGAGTTTTAATGTGCTCCCAAGAGCAACTGGGTTTAGAGATTGATCCTAAATTTCAGGGTAATGTAACGTTAATGATTCTACTAGTTTTGGGTCTTGCAGTTCGTATTTCGTATTGTAGTTCAAGCTATTCATAGCTATATCATAATTTAGCACTTAGTTAATTCATTCTAATTTTAGATATCTGAGGATTGAGTGTTTCTTTGCTTAAGGTCTATCGGGTCTTTGTACGGATTTTTTAAAAAATGTTACAATTAAGTTATCGGTGAATTCCATAAAGTTCTCGTTCAATTTTATGAAGTTCTCATTCAATTTCACGAAGTTCTAGGTCAATTTCATTAATTCTCGGTTAATTTAATGTAGTTCTCGATCAATTTCATGAAGTTCTCAGTCAATTTCACGAAGTCTTCAGTCAATTTCACCAAGTTGTCGGTCAATTTCACGCAATTTTCGGTCAATTTTATGAAGTTCTCGGTCAATTTCATGCAGCATTATTCAATTTCACTCAGTTCTCGATCAATTTCAAGAAGTCTTCGGTCAATTTCACTCAGTTCTCAATCAATTTCACTCAGTTCTCGATCAATTTCATGATGTTCTTGTTTAATTTCACGAAGTTCGGTCAATTTCATGAAGTTCTCATTCAATTTCACAAAGTTCTCGGTCATTTTCATGCAGTTCTCGTTCAATTTTATGAAGTTCTTGTTCAATTTCACGAGATTCTCAGTCAATTTTATGAAGTTCTTGTTCAATTTCACAAGGTTCTCGATCAGTTTTATGAAGTTCTCGTTCAATTTCATGAAGTTCTCAGTTGATTTCATGAAGTTCTTGATCAATTTCATGAAGTTCTCGATCAGTTTTTGAGTTGTACGAACGGTTCAAATAATATCAAAGTAAAATGGGCCCCAAAATGACTTATTTATTATATCCACACTGTTCATCCATTTTTAGAGATCATTTTAGAACATGAGCAAAAAAACAAATCATATCCAAAGCTCAAATGGACCACACCAAAAATAGCAGTGGGGATAATAATGTTCACCGTTAAAACATTTGTAGGCCATCCAATCTGTTCTTAGGGTAAAAAAGACTTGGATGACGAGGAAAAACAAATATCATATTGATCCAAAACTTCTGTGACCGCAAAAGAGTTTCAATGGTAGACATTTAATCCCCCATTGCTTTTTGCAGAGTGGTCCACTTTATCTTTAGATCTATCTTATTTTTCTACTCAAGCCTTACAAGGAGCTCGCCAAATGAATGGACGGTTTGGATATAACATATACCTCATGATGGGATCCACAAAACTTGATGGCATCAATACACCATGAAGATGGCGGCACCATTACCGATCCAGCGGCACCACCACGGAATGATCCATGGGGCCACAACACTACCACAGAATGATCCAGAGGGCGGTGGAACCACTGCCAGACCTGGGGTATTTTGGTCTCGTGGCACCATTGCCGTACAAGAGGGTATGAGTTTGGGAAAGTAAAGTTTGGGTTGTCGTAACGCCCTGAAAATCGGTGGTCGAGCATAGCCTCAACTCCCGAGTTCCAACCCATCACTTATGCAACATGGATAAAGATGATTAAATGTTATCTGTATTAGTGCATTAAACATGAGTGAGATTAAGCCAAATCAGCAAAACATAATCCAAGGACAGTTGTAATACGCAAGCGGAAGACTGAAACGATTTATATAATAGTATACCAGTATAGCTCCCCAAAGTATGTAAGCATTGTCAGGTTAATAAGTACAAGTATTTTATCAAAATACAAAATGTTCAAAATGGTAGTCTACAAAGTATGAACCCTAAAGCCCCGTCGATTCAGAACGGCTCACATGAACCTGCCTGAATGCTGCATGTACAAGAATGCCTCCTCGTCATCACCAAAGTCCGGCTCCTCCTTAGGAGTCACGTCGTCATCTGAAATCAAGACAGAGTCTGGTTGGTGTTTAAAACACCGTCCCGTAATGTGGGAGTGAGTGATCAACTCAGTGGAACAATAAAGCAAAGGTTAACATGTTATCAATTCAATCAAGCAGTAATGATAACGCAATACAACAAGCAGATCCTAAGTACTCTTGTTAATGTAAGAATGATATGAATGATATGATGCATGCCATGAGCATGCTCTCCATGCGCTCCATCTCAGTGACAATCTCACCTCGCATGCAACCCTTCCTCAGTGCTTGACCCGCTACACCAAACGCACACGTAATGCGGTGCATGCGCATGATTACCAAGTTCTTATTAGTCATTTTCATACAGCAGGATTGGGAAACTAAAGTACTTCCCTTATGTCATTTCCCAAACAATGATCCATCCTAGGGTCGTCAGTCCTAGTAACTCTCATACGATGTTGCGGTTCTAGGTCACTGCAAAGGGCTCATCACCTGATTAGTGCAAGCCTAGTTTATACTCTGATTACTACAGAAAGGCTCGTCGCCTTAACGCAGGTTCAAAGTATGCTTGATGTCACTACAAAGGGCTCGTCACCTTATCAGTGTAGGCCAACAGCTCGAATACAGTGTCCCATACCACCGTATTCAACTCACGAGCTTTGGTTGCTCACTGGTCACTATGGGTGGGCCCGTCGCCCCGGCGTAGGCCGACAGCTCGACCACGATGTCCCATACGACCATGTCCGGCTCATGAGTCTTAGCGGATCGAGGTACCAAGGTTAACGGGGTTTCCATTAGTGAGTTTGGTACCTTAGGTTCAAGCAGTAGCGTCCATACATGGTGAACATACATCGAGCCAATCGGGTTACTCGACAAGCTTGACTAGTACGAGCGCACGTCGATTTGATCGACATGGAGTGCATAAGCATTCCGCGTGGCCTAACCACTGTCGACAAATAGCGTACGACTCAGATTCGTCGAACACGTCTGTCGTGGCTAAAATAGTCCGGCCACCAATCGTAAACCTTTTCCGATTGCCTAGACTACGTCGTAGCCCCAAACACACTCCAATCAATAATATTGCATATGATGAGCCAAAACAACATATGACCACTGAAATCAAATACGAATCTCATATGAGCATTTCGATAAACACATAGGGTACGTGTTAGCACACATAGGCATTTCATACATAAATCACACAGTAGTAAAGTAGTAAGTTACATACGGAAACTGTAACTATAGACAAGGGGGTCGAGAATCCTATCTCAACACCCTCATTACAAGCATTTCAACAAGTATTTCCCCATTGAGGCATTTTATCAAACACTTAGACTTCATATATTTCATACATGTAATAACTTAGTTAAAACACATATTAAAGCAAATCCTTACAAAAAGGAGATGCCACGTATACAACGAGCATGCATTCACAACCAATAATCATGGCAAGCACGATTCATAATTCCATATTCAATCAAGCATATCAACAAACACCTGGATTTCACTATATTCAACATAGTTTATATGTATGTGTAAAGTACAAGAAACATCGTACTTAAGCATGTGATAGCATTCAAGTCAGTCATAAATTATTAATTGACATTGAAAGCGTTGAAAACCATAACCTAAACGTTTATAGTCAGCACCTTACGCCGGTAGACACGTAACGAACTCAGCTCGTTCACTCACGCATGTTGAGCGTCAAATATTGCATATCAGACTCCAGTTATTGCCTGGATTTATGAACATAATACTGTTAACGGCCTGTTGTAATCGTGTTTATGATGCAAGGTGCAATTACAAGCTTGAACTGGAAAGGATGCTAAAAGCATAGATTTGATGCTCTGACATCACCAAGGCATTGGACGGGACTCCATGGGACCAAGATCGAGGATTTACACACCAGAGATCAGAGAAATTCCAGCCACTCACTTCAAACAGGCCTGAAAAATATCCAGAATGCAAGATCACAGGGTTCCCACCATCTGATCAGCTTGAAACTTCATACATGGCCTGATGACCATAAATTAACCGTACACGTCGAATTTCAGCTATTCGATCTCTGTGAAAGTGACCCAATGGATAAATCAGCCCATAAAATAGTGATTTGGAGCCCGCCTGGTAAATGGAAATGCTTCAATTTTGGTCTCAACCCTTAATTTCATAATGAAAGCAGATGGATGGAGTAGATTTCTCCAGAAATTCACAGTGGACCCCACTTAAGGAGGAGTGTGCATAGTGTACATGTACACCAGTTTTGCATTGCAACCTCAGGACGGTCAAAACAGCCTTTGACCCGTCTCTCCCTCAAATAACGGCAACTGCCGTTTTTATTTTTTTACGCAGATAGTTGCGTAGAGGTATTTTTCAGAAGCTGGTGGGCCACCTTCATGGACCATCTGTCCAATCCACACCATCCATCATGAAAAGGGCTCATCGGATACTAAAACCATGTAAAGAACACGTGTTGGGGTACACATACAAATTCACGATCTTTGTCCAAAAGAGCGCCTCTGCGATACAAAATCAAGGGACAACAGCCGGTGTGAAGAGTTGTGGGCCACCGAGAGTGGACGTTCAAAAAAAAGCACACCGTCCATCTGCTTGGCCACTCAAACCGACCAAAGGGACGATTTCCCTTTTTGGAATTGCAACGTAATCACGCATCAATCCAGGGAATTCCTTGCTATTCCGGTTATGCAAGCTGTTCCGGTTACGCAGTTGGCAGCGGATGAGTTGGCAGCGGATGAGCTGGCAGCGAATGCGGTTGGCTGCATACAAGGCATCGCATGAAGGAGTGCTGTGCGGAGATTTTTGTGGGCCAGGAATCAGTGATCGATAATCTAAACCGTTCGAAAGAACAGACCGGCTGCAAGATGTAATGAGAACCAAAATTTTGTAAAAACAGGAAAACGGCTGCTGATTGGAGACCGACTATTGGTATTATCAGAAACGAAAAGATGACCCATTAAAAGATCATTATACGGCCGACAATGTGAATGGTGCAGATTGAAAGAATACCCGCTGAGCAACAAAGAAAACAGGCACTTTTTTGGTTGACGGTTTGGTGATGCAACAGGGTTATGCAAGTTTCTTAAACAGGGGGGCTCACGCATGCACGTGGAGGGGGTAATTTCTCTCCTCCAGCCGACCTTCCTTGCTATATTAGGAGAGCAAAACGTGCACAAGTGGGGGGAGAGAGATTGGTTTTGAGTTTCTTTTGTTTTGTTTATTTTTTCTTTTGTTGAGAGATCTAAACCGATCATGTCGAGCTAACCTCTCAGCTAGGGCTAAGAGGTGAAGCTTGTAGCGTGATGGGGTGGTTTTACAGCTTTGATTCATGTTATGAACTGATTTAATTCTAGTTTTGAATAATAGGAATATTTCTAGTTTTTAATGGTTTGTTGTGACTGAAATTACAATAGATTTGCGATGGCTTGATGTATTTCTTTTCCATTATTTGATTCTGAAACCAGGACGCCCTGTTGTTCACCATTGCCCCTTGGACATGGTTGGATGATGGAACTCTTCCTGACTTTCATACGTCACTCAGGATTGGCTGTGAATTGGTTTAATTCTGTTGTTTACTTTGTCTCATGGGCATGGTTTTGTGATGGAATCCATTCTAATTTACACCCGTCTGACCTCTTGAAACTAGATCAAAAGAAGTTCAGATTGAGCTTTAGTGGTATATCTTCCAACTGGAAGAAGATGGGACTCGAAGTCCAGTTGAGTTCATGAATCAAGCATAGATCTCCCTGATCTCTACAAGTGGATCCTTGGCACCCTAGTTTCTTACCTTTAAATTTCACCACTTTTAGATTAATATTTTCACCATTACTCCTTCATATTCACCTGATTAGATTTCATCTTAGCCTAGTTCTAAATCTGGTTAGTTTCAGATAACGTACAGGTTTCAATCCCTGTGGATTAGACCCCGATCTTACCGAGTTTATTACTACATCACAACCCTATACTTGGGGAGTGAACAAGTTTTTTGGCGCCGTTGCCGGGGATTGACGGCTACGTTTCCTGAAGTTAACTAGTTTTAGGATTAGTTTAAGATTAGGACCTTTTTGATTCTTAGGTTTTATTTTTAGAATTTTTTAATTCAGGTTTTCCTTTAATTTTTAGAAATTTTCTATTTAAAGTAACTTTCTATTTTTAGATGGTTTTCCCTTTTTAGAAACTAACCAATCTTCTCATTTTGTAGGATCCTGAGATAAGCTTCCAAATTGGTAATTTCTTTCTAATTTCTCTACTTTTTCTACTTTTAGAATTAGGATTTTATTTTTAGAAATTTTCTATTTCTAGGCTTTTATTTATTTTAGAATTTTTTTTTTTCCTTTTTAGAAACTAACATTACTTTCCATTTTAGGATTAGGATTTCTAATTTAGAACTTTCTAACTTTAGGCTTAGAACTTTCCTAATTATTTTTTTAGAATTTATTTTATTTTATTTTTAGGAACTAATTTATTTTTAGAACTTTCCTCTTTTGTTTTTAGAAACTAGGTTAGTTATTTCCTTTTTTAGAGACTCTTTCTAATTTTAAAAACTAACTCATCTTTCCTTTATTTTATTTTTAGAAACTTTTCTTTTTAGGAATTAGTTTATTTTTAGAAATTTTTTTTAATTTTTAGGTTTAAATTTTCTATTTTATAAACTTTCAAATTTTAGGAAACTTTCCTTTTTAGAAACTAACTTAGCTTCTGGGTTTAGGGAACTTTCCTTTTTAGAAACTAATTTTCTATTTTGTAGGAATTTTCTAACTTTAGACTTTCTATTTTAAAAGCTAATCTCTTTTGTTTTCTTTTGCAGAATTTTAACATAAGAACTTCTCAATTGGTACTTCCTTCTAACTTCTCTTCCTCTTACTTTCCATACTGCTGTAGGATCTTTTCTTTTATTTTTCTTAAGATTAGATTCAGATTGAGGGTTTCACCATGTACATGCATGAATGGGAACGTCAATATGCTGAGATAGCTTTCGAGCATGCGAAACAGTGTGAAGGGATGTATGATGATTACGATCAACATCAACCTATGTCTCAGAATTTTCCTGAACCAATCATTGAGAACCGACTTGAGCACATTACCATCGGTTAAGAAGTCTTTACGCGATCATATACGGGAGAACAATTCCACCCCACGAACAGTACGTGAGTGTTGGGGTTATCATAACTATGGGAGTGAGGATTATTATCACCCATCTGAGAAAAAGAAAACAATGCGTGATTATATTATGAGTGATAATAAGTATTACCAACCATCAGATTCTCCCACATATGATCCGTATGACTATAATCAATGGAAACATCAATATTAGGAAACTGAACCAGCTAGATATCATAGTGATAATTCTCTTGGGTCCTCTACCTTTGACACCCAATCAGAAACAATCCAAGAGGATTCACTTCAAAAGCTCATGAAAGCACAAGAGCAGTTCAATCAACTTGTCATACAATCATGTGAATTGCTCGCAACCTCAATTCCTATCATTCAGTCACAACTTATGGAGAAGGAAGAGGCTAGGTTATCCCAGCCTCATCCCAATCTAGAAGAAGAATGTGAAGAAAGTGATCATAACTCGCTTGTGGCAGAAACTGAAATTACGAATGAAGAATTAGATTCCATTAATGAGCAGATGGTTCGATTTCCCGATGAGTCGATCTCGATGACTGTCCAAAGGAATGATCAAGAGACGTGGGTCTCTTTCAAATATAATGATAGTGACACACTTCATTCACATGACACACGTGATTACAATGATGAGGTAGAGGCTAGTTTATTCGAACCTCAACCCAATCTAGGAATAGAATGTGAGGAATGTGATCCCATCCTAAGTTCACACTGCACGGAACTGGATGATGACGAGTATTGGGATTCTATCTCAAGTGTGGCCCCTACCAATGATCAAGAGGTTCAGGAAGTTGTCAACCATAAGGATCAACTCCACCTGTCTGACATAACTGATTTGAATGTGGAGAATGAACCATTTTCAACTAAACCTTCCAACCCTTGTGATACATGTTTGGACCACTGCCCTGCATTGAATGATGATATGATTCGGGCGATGGACGATTTGCTTGATACGACTCTGGAATTTGAAAATACCCAGTTGAGGTCACAATCTGAGCTATACACTTTAAACGATTCAATGCCTCCACTGAGAAACTTCAATGACCAGAGTTTTCACATCAATTCTTCACCTATTGATTGTCCATCTGTCTGTGAAGGGCAAGAGCAAGCAAGCATGCTTCCATCTACTTCAAAAGACGGTAGAATCCTTGGGTTCATCATCACAGATTTCGATGCAGGAGATGAGTCACTCCCAGCTGATTTTTCACATCTTTGAACTCACGCTTGGCACACCTTGTGGATTCTTTGCCTGACACTACCTCGATGGTTGTCACGGACCAAGGGCGCCCTTACTCTGAAGCCCCTTCTTCCCCAGACTCTGAATGTTTACCACTAAAGGAAGAGGAGCTAAAAATTGAACCGAAGTCTGGAACTTCGGAATGTGAATCATATATACTTTTGATACCTCAGGCGAATCAACGAAATTTTTTTGCTGAGGTACATAAGTTTCTCTGGCCATTCATGCTCCATGGCATCAAAGCCTATCGCAAAAAGGCCTTTTGGATGATCCTGTTAAGAAACCTACTGAGAAATTTATCAAGATACTGGCCAGAAGAAGAACCTTGTGGCATGACTGAGTAGTTTTTCCCCAGCTTTCATAGGACTAGGTTAGTTTGCTTTCCTGTTGTTAGGATAGTTTGCTTTACTCTTGTGCTGACCCGCTCTCACACTGCGATCTCTTTGGTAAAAGCTTCTTGATTCCTTTATCAAGGTACTATCTTCCCATCATGTTTTATTTACTTTCATTGTCCCATATGCATTGCATGTTCATATCTTTTACATTGAGGACAATGTAGATTTGAGGTTAGGGGTGGGAGATTAGGTTACCTAATCAGTATTTTCTTGGTCTTGAGCGAAATTTTTGAATTTTTCTGGACTTTCTTGTGAATTCGAAGTGATTTTGAAGGCTATCTTTGATTCCGAATTAGAAGATACGTAATGTTAGATTTATGACTCTTGGATTCAGTTATCTATCAGATTTCACAGTTAAGTTCAAATTGTTAATCTATGATTAGAGGTTTTAAACATTGATTGAGTCATGCTTTCACAAAACACATCTCGCTTGCACATTAAGGTTTCGGTTCGACATTGAACTGTAATTTGGTGATCAGTTAGCATAGAAGGAACCAACTTGGAAAATTTGCCTGTCATGATCAATTGAAAAAAAAAAAAAAAAAAAAAAGAGAGAGATACCTTTGAAAAGGGTTGGGCGAATAATCTTCACCAGAGGTTTGCTCCCTATAGGTGTAGATTTAATTCCCCATGGATAATATGTGAAAAAGGTTTGGGTATACGGTCTTCACCATAGGTTTGCTCCCTATAGGTAAGGATTTGATTCCCCTTATTGACGTACCTTTAATAGAAAAATCAAAAGACTGGAAGAATAAAAAAAAAAAAAAATGATCTGTGAGGCAAGTTTGGTTTAAGTCTTGGTTATCATGAATTCTCTTGTTGATTACGAATGATATCCTCAAATAAAGAAGTGAATTTTAATGATGGTAAGCCGGGTTTACACTAAACATCCATGGAACTCAATGTTTAGAATTGTTCTAATTAACGGATTAATATTTTTCTGAAACTTGATTATGAAGTACCGTGAGCTTGATTCCAGGAGAAAGTACTGCTCACCATTCATGAATTTTAGAATTCTCGCATCTCGACTATTTTTCACAAGTCACTCGGGTTTACAGGAATTGTCCTATATGTCTCAAATTATTTTTCGCATACTTTGCTCGGGACTAGCAAAATGCTGGTTGGGGGTTGTGTTGAGCGTCAAATATTGCATATCAGACTCCAGTTATTGCCTGGATTTATGAACATAATACTGTTAACGGCCTGTTGTAATCGTGTTTATGATGCAAGGTGCAATTACAAGCTTGAATTGGAAAGGATGCTAAAAGCATAGATTTGACGCTCTGACATCACCAAGGCATTGGACGGGACTCCATGGGACCAAGATCGAGGATTTACACACCAGAGATCAGAGAAATTCCAGCCACTCACTTCAAACAGGCCTGAAAAATATCCAGAATGCAAGATCACAGGGTTCCCACCATCTGATCAGCTTGAAACTTCATACATGGCCTGATGACCATAAATTAACCGTACACGTCGAATTTCAGCTATTCGATCTTTGTGAAAGTGACCCAATGGATAAATCAGCCCATAAAACAGTGATTTGGAGCCCGCCTGGTAAATGGAAATGCTTCAATTTTGGTCTCAACCCTTAATTTCATATACGAAAGCAGATGGATGGAGTAGATTTCTCTAGAAATTCACAGTGGACCCCACTTAAGGAGGAGTGTGCATAGTGTACATGTACACCAGTTTTGCATTGCAACCTCAGGACGGTCAAAACAGCCTTTGACCCGTCTCTCCCTCAAATAACGGCAACTGCCGTTTTTATTTTTTTACGCAGATAATTGCGTAGAGGTATTTTTCGGAAGCTGGTGGGCCACCTTCATGGACCATCTGTCCAATCCACACCGTCCATCATGAAAAGGGCTCATCGGATACTAAAACCATGTAAAGAACACGTGTTGGGGTACACATACAAATTCACGATCTTTGTCCAAAAGAGCGCCTCTGCGATACAAAATCAAGGGACAACAGCCGGTGTGAAGAGTTGTGGGCCACCGAGGTGGACGTTCAAAAAAAAGCACACCGTCCATCTGCTTGGCCACTCAAACCGACCAAAGGGACGATTTCCCTTTTTGGAATTGCAACGTAATCACGCATCAATCCAGGGAATTCCTTGTTATTCCGGTTATGCAGTTGGCAACGGATGAGTTGGCAGCGGATGAGCTGGCAGCGAATGCGGTTGGCTGCATACAAGGCATCGCATGAAGGAGTGCTGTGCGGAAATTTTTGTGGGCCAGGAATCAGTGATCGATAATCTAAACCGTTCGAAAGAACAGACCGACTGCAAGATGTAATGAGAACCAAAATTTTGTAAAAACAGGAAAACGGCTGCTGATTGGAGACCGACTGTTGGTATTATCATAAACGGAAAGATGACCCATTAAAAGATCATTATACGGCCGACAATGTGAATGGTGCAGATTGAAAGAATACCCGCTGAGCAACAAAGAAAACGGGCACTTTTTTGGCTGACGGTTTGGTGATGCAACAGGGTTATGCAAGTTGCTTAAACAGGAGGGCTCACGCATGCACGTGGAGGGGGTAATTTCTCTCCTCCAGCCGACCTTCCTTGCTATATTAGGAGAGCAAAACGTGCACAAGTGGGGGTAGAGAGATTGGTTTTGAGTTTCTTTTGTTTTGTTTATTTTTTCTTTTGTTGAGAGATCTAGACCGATCATGTCGGGCTAACCTCTCAGCTAGGGCTAAGAGGTGAAGCTTGTAGCGTGATGGGGTGGTTTTACAGCTTTGATTCATGTTATGAACTGATTTAATTCTAGTTTTGAATAATAGGAATATTTCTAGTTTTTAATGGTTTGTTGTGACTGAAATTACAATAGATTTGCGATGGCTTGATGTATTTCTTTTCCATTATTTGATTCTGAGACCAGGACGCCCTGTTGTTCACCATTGCCCCTTGGACATGGTTGGATGATGGAACTCTTCCTGACTTTCATACGTCACTCAGGATTGGCTGTGAATTGGTTTAATTCTGTTGTTTACTTTATCTCATGGGCATGGTTTTGTGATGGAATCCATTCTAATTTACACCCGTCTGACCTCTTGAAACTAGATCAAAAGAAGTTCAGATTGAGCTTTAGTGGTATATCTTCCAACTGGATGAAGATGGGACTCGAAGTCCAGTTGAGTTCATGAATCAAGCGTAGATCTCCCTGATCTCTACAAGTGGATCCTTGGCACCCTAGTTTCTTACCTTTAAATTTCACCACTTTTAGATTAATATTTTCACCATTACTCCTTCATATTCACCTGATTAGATTTCATCTTAGCCTAGTTCTAGATCTGGTTAGTTTCAGATAACGTACAGGTTTCAATCCCTGTGGATTCGACCTCGATCTTACCGAGTTTATTACTACATCACAACCCTATACTTGGGGAGTGAACAACGCACCGTCTACAGCCCAACGACAACCTATTTCATGAAATAGGTTAGCTATTTCATTACTTTAACGATTTGAAACCCTAGAATGGATTAGGGTTAGGTTTTCTTACCCAATAGTGGAATTGAAATCGCCGGAGTAACGATCCGGTAGCGATGAATAAGCACGGGAAGGGGCAGGGTAGAATACCAGGATTCTTCTCCAACTTCTCTCATACTTTCTCTCTCTTTGCTCTCTTCTCTCTCCTAGGATTTTTTTTCAAATTCATATGGAATGAATGAGAGAGGGTTTAAGGTCATTATATAGGCCTAAAACTGATAGAAATGGCCCCAGGGATAAGGTATACTTAGGTTATAGCCAAAGGAGGCTGGTTCCGACCCAACGGAGCACTTTCGGAGGCCCTCTCTCCATGTGCGGTTGGACTTAAGCTCCCTGACCATGGATCTAGATTGAGTTAAGTTTTCAGTCAGATCGGATTTACAGATCGACCGCGGCGGACCAGTTTCAGTTCAACGGTCACCGACACTCGATCAGGGCCACAAGTACACTGCCATGCATGAGAAATTTCTCCTGATCCGAGGGTGTATTTGGGTCAGATTTTGATGGTCTGAATCCTTATATTTGGCCCGCAAGCGACAAGTCTTAGATTACTTAAATTTATATTTTTATTTATAAGATATCCACGTTTCTTACACACTTCACTCCGGGCTCAAGCGAATAACTTCGGGATACCATTTGGACTGGATTTCTGAGGTGGTGGTCAAGTTCAGAAATGCGGTCTTGATTATATAATTTCGTAGTAATCGGACTTTCGACATGCGGTTTAGGTCCGATACAAAGTTTCAATGTGCTCCCGAGAGCAACTGGGTAATGAGATTGATCCTAGATTTTAGGGTAACCTAGCATCAATGATTCTACAAGTTTTGGGTCTTGCAGATCGTATTTAAAGTGATTAGTGCTAATTTCGCATGAAATCTAGTTTAACACTAGTTAACTCTCGCCTAATTTCTAAAGGATTTGGTCCTTAGTGATTTCTGCCTGAGGTGGTACTCGGGTTTTTGTACGGATTTTTCTGAGACGTTACAGTTGCACAAAAAATACAGTGGGTAAAGAATGGGATATACAGTCAGAACGAAAGAGTCTTTCATTTTTACTATTCATAGCTAGTTTTTATTTGAGTATAAATCTTCATCCATTGGGCTTTAGGAGTTACGCCCAACATGAAATTTGCTTAGAATAATTAGGAGAACATCATGGTTTTACCAAATAAGACACTATTTTTGGCCGAAAACCATGTGCACCGGTAGGAATCATGATTGTCTATACTATTTATAGTAAGTCGTGAATTCTAAGAGTTTTAGTTGTAGTTTAATTTCAAAACTTCTTCAATGGCTTAGTATCCCTATTTAAAGGGGTGTAAACTCTTGTATTCATTCATCAATCAAATTATGAATTTTATAGAATTTAATTATTTTCTATTTTTTTCTTTCCTCATGGATTCGAGAAGTCTCTGTGAGAAGTCTAAAGAAGCTCTATCTCCTTGAAGAAGACGGTGATCGACCTCTCATCATGTTCATCCCTGCGTCGGGGCTGAGCCGAAAAATGAATCAGATCCAAATCTCAGGTGGACCATAAGTGCATGAGCTCAAAAAATGAAACAAATCTAAATTTCAAGTGGACCATAGTATAGGAAATTGTGGTGATTAAACGCATGCCATTAAAAACTTCCTAGAGCCCATTATAAACATTGATTTGTTTTTATTTGTCATCCAACATGTTGATAACGTCGCATAAACCAGTGTGCTAGTAAAAAATTGATATAAGCTTGATCCAAAACTTGTAGCACATGATAATAAAAAATTTATAGTTAATTACCACTGTTTACCATGGTATGGTCCATATGTGATTTGGGTTGCTTCATTTCTTGGGCTCATGCCCTAAAATAGCATGGCGAAATGGATGGATGACATGAATATAGAATATATGCATCAAGGTGGGTCCACCGTAAGGGCTGCGATGTCTTGGGGCGAGGGCCAAGGTGCACCTAATTCACTCGCATTATGTAAGGGTCGTAGTGGTGTTTTTGTAGGGGTGAGCCTTGGACACATATTACATACCCACGCTGTACTGCTTTAGAGTGTTTTATGGCCCCATACTGATATGTGTTTTATTCATGTTGTTCATTTTTTTTTAAATGGTGAGTTTTGAAGGACTACACCACTTAAAAGCAATGGTGATTGAATGGCGACTATTTAAAAAAATTATTCTCAGGAAAAAATATTACAATACTTAGTCCCATTTATTTGATATGTATCTTAAATATATCTGTATTAATTAATTTCATTATAAAATCAGCTGGCATCTCTCTAGTTAGAATATAGTTAAGCATAACTTATCAAATCCTCACTTGATATCTGATATAATAATATTTAATTTCGATGTGCTTAAACTTTTATGGGTAATTCTGATCATTTATGAGATTTATAGCTAATGTATTATCTATCTTTATCAAGAGAGGACCTTTAGTTAAAGGAGTAACATTAAAAAATTACAACAATCTCATGATATATATACTTTCTTGAGTTGCCATATAGCATGCATTGTATTTTTCTTCTATGGCTGAAAGGACAGTTGATGACTACTTGTTGAACTACAAAATGACACATCCATTTAACATAAACACATAACCTGAAATAGACTTACTTTCATCATCACCATCTCTTAAAAAATATTAAAATGAGCTTGTATCATTAATTTAGTGCCTTGATACAATAACATAGTCATTTGTGCCTCGAAAATAGTTTTAAAAAAGTCTTCTTAACCGCCTGCCAATGTGGTTGGCTTGGGTTAATTTGATAATAATGCATGAGATCCATAACATAACATATATACAATGTATTGCATAGCATCATACACATGAGAATACCTATCGCACTAGCATGAGGCATAGAATACATAAATTGCTTTTTGAGATTAGGTGTGGAACACATGCTTATACTTAACTTATAATATTTATTAATTAGAGTTTCAACTAGTTTAGAATTGTGCATCTAAATCGCTATAAGATCTTCTCAATGTGATATGCTCATGATAGTCTTAAAAACTACTTAGAGAGATATCTTGAGATTTTTCACTTATATAATAAAAAATTGTCTTAATATGGTCATGAAATTGCGTGAATTGTATACCACGACACACAAAAGAGCTTAGAATTACGACCAAGACTAGTGAGAGAGAGAGAGAGAGAATAAGACCACTTAAAAATTAATTGCTTAGTTAAATCAATTTATCAATTTAAACAAATAAGAAAATTAAAACTTAAGCTTTTAAGCCAAAGTGGGTCGAATCATATAGACTACAAAAGATGCAACACTATAAGCAAATAGTCTATAAAAGAGATAATGTCTTGTGTATGCATACAAGTTAAGTGCTAAGCATGCAATTAAATTCAAGCATTCATATAACTCAATTAATCAAACACATAAGTATGAATAGATTGCAAACACCATCAATCGCAAACACAAGGATATATAGCAATTTAACTACTTGCCTACTCCACTCTCAGTTGATTTACTCTCCTCAAGTGTACTGGTATTTCACTATCGGGGGTATTAAATTAGGTTTACCCATACCCTTTACAATGGTTTCTCCTAAGTTAGCCACTAGCACACACGCACACTCCCGCGTCAGATGAACACATTTCCACCCATATCATTGACTTTTGTAGAGATTTAGTTGGTTTTCTATCGGCTAACCGATAACCATTAGCGGTCCTAATCGAAGGCCCTGCGTGCACTCCCGTTGGAGTCTCCCTATGTAGAATAACATGTACGCACCCATGTTCGATGAATTCAGTCATACGCAAGAACCTAATCGAGTTTGGGTTACAAACTCTATACTCGATCTTACACCAAATAGAATGTGAGGAGGCTATTTATAGCCCCAAGCCAGTTTTCTTATAATTCTAAGCAAGTCCAAGATTGAAAATGGTGTGGATTACCTGGATTTGAGATCGCCACACAACATGATCTCAATGGTTGGATTGGATGACATGTGTTGTAATTTTGGTGTAAGGGAGGGACACCGGAGTTAATTCATGTCGCCACACATTTAAACCTCGGAAAAAGAGATAGCCCACAGGCGTTGCCCTTTTGCTAAGACAGGGAAGCTGCCATGCGATTGAGCCACACGAAACTCCCTGCTTCGGTAAGTGAACTCTCATAAACGTGTGGAGGCTATGACTCCTCTGATGCTTAGTTGTTGGTGCTCTGGATTTTGAATGAGCTTTTGGTAAATAGGCTTAGATAAGGGTTGGTTTAGGGTTTGATTTGACTGGGTGAGCTGATTGGATGGGTTGACCCAGTGGGTTGAGTTGGCGGGTCGACTCGGTGAATTTAATTGGGTTTCTAGGTTTTAGGGTTTAGGGTTCTAAGGCTAGGTTTAGGTTTAGGTTTGGTTGTGGATTTGGTGAAGTTGACTCATTCAACTTAATCAACTTGTCGACCACGGTGCAACCCTTACCATAGGGTTACCATGTGACCCACCTTGATATATTTAGTATGTATCCATGTCGTCCATCCATTTTTCCATATCATTTAGGACATTATCTAAAAAATGAAGCAAATCCAATTATCAGGTGGACCATACAATAAAAAGCAGTGGTAATTGAACATCCTACCATTAAAAACTACTTAGGGTACACCTTAATGTAATCACATAAGCTTGGATGAAGGGAAAAAACAAATATCAGCTTGATCCAAAACTTTTGTGGCCCATTAATGGTCAATCACCATTATTTTTTATGGTATGGTCCTCCCGATAATTGGATTTGCTTCATTTTTTGGATAATGCCCTAAAATGATCTAAAAAAATGATAAACGGCATGAAAACATAATACATAAATCAAGGTGGGCCCCATGGTAAGGGCTGCACCATCTTGGGTGAGGTCGGGGTCTCACCTAATCCGCTCTCCGCTAGTCTAGGGCTCGACACATGTTGGAGCTCTGACGGGCCCACCATAATGTATGGGGTTTATCCACATCGTCTATATATTTTTCCATATCATTTTAAGAAGTAAGTTTAAAATTGAGGCAAATCTAAGTCTCAAGTGAACCACATCATAGGCAGTTTGCATTGATAATAACACCTATTGTTGAAAATTTCCTAAGTCTCACCATGATGTTTATTTTCCATCTAACTTGTTCATAAAGTTACATAGACCTCGATGAATGGAAAACACAAATATCAACTTGATCCAAAACTGCTATGGTTCTGAAGAAGTTTTTAATGGTGAGAGTTCAATCTCAATTATATGGTCCACTTGAGCATTAGATTTGCTATATTTTCGTTCTTATATTAAAAATTGAAATGAAAAATTGGATGGACAGTGTGGATAAATCCATACATCATGGTGGATCCTTGGGATCCCTAGTCTCTACCAAGGTGGGACAGCTTGGTAGTACCAATTGGCGTCCTTTTAAAAGGACGTCACCTGTAATTTGACCAATCAAATCTCACTATGTTCAGGAATCGTAGAAACCGGTTCCAACCAAGGACGCTGATTTCCTGCAAAAGTCTTTTGCAGAAAGTTCCGGCACTGTGATGCTAGGTGGGGCCATTGCGATGCTTGTGAGAAATTCACTATGTCCATTTATTTTTCTAGATAATTTTAAGACGAGACCAAAAATCAGGTGGATCCAAAACTTAAGGTGGTCAGGCATAAGAGAGGGGAAAAACTAAGGAAAGAGTTTCTTACCGCGTTGAAATTTTCCTAGGCTCCACCTCAATGTTTATATGCCATCCAAACTATCGTTTATAAGGTCATTCCCACAGGGATGAAGGGAAAAAATAAAATGCTCAGTGTAATATGAAACTTTCATGGCCATACAAATGTTTCAACGGTGGTCACTAAATCCACGTTGTTTCAACTAGAATGGATGCCTTGAGTTTTGGATCTACCTGTTTTTTAATCTCTTATTCTAAAATGATCCAGTAAAATAGATGGACGTAGTAAATTTCTCACAAACATCATGGTGGGCCCTACCTAGCATCCTATTACATGAACTTTCTACTAAAGGCTTTCAGGCATCCAGATTTCATGTGAGAGGCTTTAGCAGGAAGTTACTGCGTTGTGATGATAAGTGGGGACCAACGTGATGTCTAATGAGAAATCCACTCCGTACATCAATTTTACCATATCATTTTGGATAAGTGACACCAAATTTCAGGTGGATCCAAAACTCAAGGCGGCCATACGAGAGGGAAAACTAGGGAAATAGTTTTCTACTGTTAAAACCTTCTCAGGTTCCACCTTGATGTTTATATGCCATCCAAACCGTTTACAAGGTCATTCCCATTGGGATGAAGTGAAAACACAAAACGCTTAGCTTAATATGAAGCTTTTGTGGCTATACAAATGTTTCAACGTTGGTCACTAAATCCCCACCGTTTCCTCCAGTATGGATGCCTTTA
Organism: Magnolia officinalis; assembly: GCA_021015155.1. Lineage (NCBI taxonomy): Eukaryota > Viridiplantae > Streptophyta > Magnoliopsida > Magnoliales > Magnoliaceae > Magnolia > Magnolia officinalis. The sequence continues at coordinate 50,518,496 of JAJHSJ010000016.1, forward strand.
GTTTTGGATCCACTCGATCTTTGATCTCTTGTCCTAAAATGATCCGGCGAAATAAATGGACGGAATGGATTTCTCGTAGACTTCACGGTGAGCCCCACCTAGCATCCGATCACAGGAACTTTTTGCTAAAGGCTTCCACGCCTTCTTGTTCCTTGGGAGAGCCTTTCGCAGGAAGTTTCGCATGCTAGGTGGGGCCATTGTGATGTTTGTGAGAAATCCACTTCGTCCATCTGTTTTGCCTAGACCAAAAACCAAGTGGATCCAAAACTCAAGGCGACCATTCGAGAGGGAAAACTAAGGAAAGAGTTTCCTACCGTTGAATCCATCTTGGGCTCCACCTTGATGTTTACATGCCACCAAAATATTTATAAGGTCATTCCCACTGGGATGAAGTTAAAACACAAAATGCTTATCCTAATGTGAAACTTTTGTGGCCATACAAATGTTTCAATTGGTGATCACTAAATCCCCACTGTTTCCTCTTGTATGGGCCCCTTGAGTTTTGGATCCACCTGATTTTTAGTCTCTGGTCCTGAATAATCCTAAGAAAAAGATGGACAAAGTGGATTTCTCACAAACATCATGGTGGGCTCCACCTAACATCACAATTTATTTCTCACAAATAGATGAATGTTCCCTGGGATGCTAGGTGGGGCTCATTCGTTATGTTTGTGAAAAATCCACTTCATTCATCTGTTTTGACAGATCATTTACTCAAGACAGCCATATGAGAGCGAAAACTAGGGAAAGCATCTACTAAATCATCTTGGGCTCCACCTTGATGTCTATATGCCATCCAAACCATTTATAAGGTTATTCCAAGATGGGCCTACCTATACACGTATTTGTTCCCTGGCCACAAATTCCCTGGGAAAGCCTTTCGCAAAAAGTTCTTACCCATGATGGGTGAGGCCCACTACGATGTTTGTGTGAAATCCACTATCCATCTATTTTGAAAATTTTGAGAGCTCATTTCAGGATGTGCAACCAAGAAAGAGGTGTATCCAACACATAAGTGAGCTACACCAGAGAAAATAATGAGAATTCAGTGAGCACCGTTGAAGCATTCTTATGACCACAAAAGTTACATATCAGGTTTTATTTTTTGTGTTTTCACTTCATCCCATCTGGAATGACCTTATAAGCATTTTGGATAGCATATTAACATCAAGGTGGAGCTCAGAAACGTTTCAATGGTGAGAATTTCTTTCTCCAGTTTTTCCATTAGCTTTGTATTCACCTCAATCTTGGCAGGAAATCCGTGTCCTTGTTTCCATGCTGTCTATACGTTTTTTATATCATTTTACGACGTTATCGGAAAAAGCAAACAGATAAACTTATTTGGTGGACAATACCATAGGAAACAGTGTTACATACTGCTATTTGGCATATGTAGCTGCGCGTTTCCACGTGCCAAGCTCAAGGGCACCTCTTGCAAGATCCAGAACCTTCATCAGGTGTCTCACTCAGACAAAGTGTTCAAGCCTAAAAATCAGGTGGACGACTTATCCCATGGGCCACAATGGTACATCAAACGGGGACTTTGGTCATCGTGATTGTATCCGTCCATTTTTTTTAGTAGATGCAAAGCCCTCCTTATGAGCCAATCGGCCTGATTCATCAAATAAATAACATTCACCATTGGGCCCACTTGAAATATGTTGGATTTATCACACGTGTGCCACTTTGATAGGTGTGGCGCGCTCACGCGTGATGCTTTGTAAGCGCGTTCGCGAGCAGAGTAGCGTCATGAGTTTACCCGCAGGTGAGCCGGCACAAAAACATATAAAAGCGATGCTACACGCGTCCTTCGTAGGAGAATGATGGATTGACGGTGGAATCTCTTGCGCAACTCCCCTATTACCCAAAGCTCCGCAGAGCCCACCATGATGTTTATGTTATATCAACTCTGTCCATCCATTTCTTCCGCTCATCTTAGGACCAAAACGTGAAATAAATTCAAAACTCAAGTGAGTCGCACGAGTGTAGATGCAATGATCACCATTGAAACCTTAGTGGGTTTATATAAAATTTCAATTAGCTTTATATTTGTTTTTTGGCATCACTTGGGTGGGAATCAACTCATGAGTGGGATTAAGGGAAACTAAGGGATATTTGGATGGTAAGTTACTTTAAATAAGCTACTTATACCTTATATATTTGGGAAACATACTTATTATCATTATCAGCCAAGTGTAGAGAAGCATATTTGGTTTCCAACATAACGGGTAATTATCTCCTAAGTTTATTTAGTCCCTCTCACATCCACAATCTATCATGTGGGGCCAGCTTTTGATATGGATCGTTCATTGGTGATCGAGCTCAATAGTTAACAACCCCGAGTGCAGGGCTGTGATATAGTAATAACTCGGTGTGACTAAGGTTGAATCTTCAGTGAATGGGAACACGACTTAGAACTAATGTTAGTCTAATGGTTTGTCTGCATTTTTAATCCAACGATTATGGAAATGGTTTTAAAACAATAAAAATAAAAAGATTAAGGATACATGAATCCACTCATAGCGATCATGTATTCAATTTACTAATTCAATATATATCTCAATTGGAATCGAAGTTCTATCATATCTAATCGGAAGATAATTATGTTAAATCATTCGTAAACACTGAGAAGGACATGATTTCAATTAATCGATTTTCTCGTGAATCACTCGAATGTCAACCGTAATGAATCAAAAACGTCTAAAATATCCGAAGGTGTCAACAGATCAATCAATTATATATAGATTGAATCATTTTCTATTTCAGGCTAAACAACTGTAAATGAAAGCATTCATTGTGCCCGGAGTACAAAATAAATAATTCAAATACTTTAAAATAAATTTAAATCAAATCAATCTAATTTCATCATTCAAAATAATATTATTGAATCAAATAAACTAAATATTATAATTGAAATACAAGCTTCATCCATTAGCTTTAGCTAAGAGATAAGCCTAGCATGGCTAACATCTTAGAAAAGAAAACAAAAGAAAAACTAGAAAAGACAAATTATAAACGAGGTGAAGAAGAATAACGGTTCCGTAGAAGCTCCACCATCCCTAGGTCTTTCTCCCAAGCTCTAATTCGTATTTTGAAATGTTTAAAACATCCATTTAATATAGAAAAATTTCACACTGACTTGGAATCAATTTCAGATTTATGTACCTTAGCACTCTTTGGTCGCACCAGATATCTTTTTTATCGCACATAATTAGTGCTTGATTGCAGCCGAATTTCTTTAATTTTCATATGAAGTCTGTCTCTCTTAGGTCGCACCGAACCTCCCTTCAGTGGCATTGAACTTGGCTTCGGCCGTAGCTAAGGTCGAGCCAAATTATCTATGAAAATCAAAGTTTGTTTGCTGGACTGTTTTGTGCATATTCGGTCGGACCGAGCCAACCTTCGGTGGCACCGAATAGTCTGTTTATTCTGTTATCGCTCTTTGTGATTACGCCAGTCTTTTCTCTTCATTTTTCACTTAGTTTTCTTGAATACTTGGTATTTGAATTCTTCATTAATGTCCTCCATAGATTCAAATCTTCAGTGTCTTCAACTTTATTTCTTTTTATGCTTTAAATCTTCTCTTTAAGCATGCGTTTATCCCTAGGTTCAAAATCACTTCGCATAAAGAAAACATATATAATTATATCGAATTAACACTTAATTACAATAAAAGTTAATGTAATTAAAATGATAAATAATTATGTGAGTCCCACCTTTGATGTGGGCCATTCATCATGTAGGGCCTACCTTGGCTGTGGGCAATTCATTATTAGAGGCCAACCTTTAATGTGCATAGTTCATTAAGTAGATCCCACCTTTGATTTCAGTCATCCATCATGTGGAGCCCAACATTGATGTGGATCGTCCATCACGTGGGCTCACCTCCAATGTGAGCTGTCCATCATGCGGGACCCACCTTGGATATGGGCCACCCATCATTAGGCGGACCTTTGATATGAATCGTCAATCATGTGTAGTTTACCTTGATGTGGATCATCCATAATGTGAGGCCCACCATTATTAATTTCCCGACATGTGGAGCCCACCTTTGTGCCCTACCTTTAACGTGAGTTGCCCATCATACATGACTCGCCTTGGATGTGGGTCATTCGTCATTAGGAGTGGACCTTTGATGTGGATCATGTATAATGTAGGGCCACCTCAATATGAGCCATCATCATGTAGAGCCAATAGATCATCTACCCATTCATTGGATAATTTTCCAATCTCACAAACTTGAAGGGTTCACGAAGAGCATATATATTTCCTTAAATGATTTCTTAAGTTGCCGTTTTTTTTTTTTTTTTTTTTTAACCAACTAAATAAGTTACTTTTGAAAGTTGAAAAACAATAAAATAATAAAAAAATAACCTATGAAAATAAGTTTTTAATTTTTTAAAAGCTATTTATTTGAGTTTAATAGCCTAACTAACTTATTTAAGAAAAGTAACTTGTAAACTTATATGGCTTAAAAAAAGCTACTTATTTAGTATTATCCAAATGGCTCTAAATATTAAGGTGGGCCCCAGGAGGATTTATAGGTAGTTTTATAAGTAGGTCTCCCATTTTCACTGTCGCGTGTGGTGCGGTGCGCATGTGTTTTGGATCTCCCTTGTCCAAAGTCAAGGGAAGCAGATTGTGTCCGACCCCATTGTTTCTGCCCTCGAATGGGCAAATCTGTATGGGGCACATCATGATGTATTTATTATCTACACTGTCTATTCCTTGCTTAAATCATTTTAAAGTATAAGCCTAAAAAATGAGACATCCAATGATCGAGTAGACCATCATATGCACAAAACATTAAATGCAAGAGTCAACTATGGTGTGGTCCACTTGATCGATGAATCTACTTCATTTTTAAACTCATACCTTAAAATAATACTAAAAAAAGGATTGGCATCCTGGATAAATAAATACATCACAGTGGGCTCTCACACAGATATGTCCATTCCTAGCAAGATACGGGCGAGGTATTACGCAATCAGCTTCCAAAGTCAATATATTAACATATTAAACCGTCCAATTACCAATGCTTATGGGTAGTTAGGTACACCATGGAACCGTACAGGAAACTTCCAAGGTATCCAAACTTTTTAAATAACACAAGAGATGATTTATTTTTTATTGGCAAGTCTTCTAAATGACACGTTAGATGATCTATTTTCCATCCCAGCCGTTCATTCATTCATACAATTAGAAATAAGCCACGGTGCAAAATTCATGGGAATGAAGTGATCCTAAGCTTCAGATCAATAACACAAGAATGAACAGTCAAGATTAACCAGAAAAATAAAATAGATCCAACCATCATCTTAAAACATTTGTTAGATAAATCCTATTCTGTCTCTCCTATGATTCTTAAATAACACTTGGATCTAATGATTTTAGCCATCTGATTTATGGCTTGTAAATAATGGGCAATCATAACAAATTGGCCCCATTTAAAGGGTTAGGATCATCTTATCTCCATGATTCCTGTCCCATGAATTGCTATTAGTTCTGTGATTGAATGAATGGTTCAGATCAAAATAGGTTACCCTGTGTCCCGTGTATGTGTGTACATACAGACCACCTTCTTATGTTAGCACCTGTGCATGCCTTCGGACACACGTTATCGGCACAAAATCCAATCTGTCTACGTAATGCGGCACCACTTTACGGGCCATGGAAAAATGAAATAGTTTCCTTCCTTTGATCTGCCCTTCTCTTTGCTATGGCTCATGGCTTATTAGAGTTTTTGATCAGGCTGAAATTTTAGCTCTTGAGGTTTCATTGAGTGGCTCATCACATGGACCGATCGGATTTTGTACCTATGACACGTGTGAAAAGGTGCATATAGGTGCGCACGTAAGAAGGTGCACAGTTGAGCATCTCTCTGTATATTGAATCTAGACCGTTAAATAACAATAAACGGTTAATTAGATGTCTGCTAAACAGCCAGTTAAGGCTTCAATTAAGTATGATTCTTCTTCCCAGCCCATCTAATGAGCGTCCCACTATTTTTACTTTTTTAACTTTGTGTTGATGATACTCCACGAGTACAATTTATGAGTACATGCGTATGAACCACAGAGTCCGCCAGAGCATCAACGATTTCTATCTCCTCTTCCTCCCAACTGCTCCGCGGGAAAAAACAAATGACGGTTGCCTCCCGGCTCCCGCTAAAAAAATAAAATAAAATTCCTGAGACTCGAATATCCTACAATTAATTACTCTGATAAACCTTCCTGAGATAGTCTTCACAGTCTTCAGACCATAAAACCCCCGAGGCTCTATCACTCCAACCCTTCAAATGTCGATTCAAAAACCCCAAACCTTAGAAAATGAGATCTCGGAATATCCCCACAAAAGCCGATCGGATCACTCCCGTCTCGCCATTGCTGCCGTCGCAGCAGCAGCAAACGCGGCGGAAGTCTGCAGGGACCAAGGGCTGGATCGTGGTCTCGGATTCCGGTGAGTCCCACCTCGAAGAGGTTGGGAAGCACTCGATCATGCGGCGGACGGGCCTGCCGGCCCGTGATCTGAGGATCCTCGATCCCATGCTGTCGTATCCATCAACGGTGCTTGGGAGGGAGCGGGCCATCGTCGTCAATCTGGAGGACATAAAGGCGATCATCACTGCGACGGAGGTGTTGGTGCTGAGTTCGAAGAGCCCGTTGGTTTCGGCTCTTGTCGAGGATCTTCGGTACCATGTGTTGAATCTCCACAGGACTCCTCGACAGGTAGAAATTTCCCAAATTGATGTCTTTGACCTAGGCTAGGGCTTCAGTTTGCTACTCTTCAAAGCAGCATTTTAACCCGTCTGTTGTGTACATGGCATGCATGTGTCTCAATCCAGGCCACCCACATGATGGGGTCATTGTGGTTGGAGCATATCTCAAAAATCCAGACTGATCTGGGGATCTTAACTGGTCAATTTTACGTGTTGAGTTTAAACCGTTGATTGATTTCTTTTTAATCGCACATTTGATGTCCTCAAATATGGAGGTGAGGATCATTCTGTCAGTGCAGTTTCTGTGCTCTCCATCTGCAATGGGGCCAATTGCTTGGACAGTGTGGATGGATATTCATGTAACCATTGTTGTGGATATGCTGAAAATGCTCTCTCACATGTTGCAACGTCGCATCTTAGTCCATCTCATCAAATTTTATTTTGTTTTCTATTATGGTTATTGTAACTGCAAGGTGGGTCGTCCAAGCAGGCCCCACCCTCTAGTAGATAGAGAGATGGGATGTGGTGGTTACAGGGTAATTGACAGCCCATTACTCTGGCAGTTTCCAAACTGCATAAGCAGTTTTCTCCTGCGGTTCGATAACCGTCGTGGCTGCATTTTCTATAAAATGCGCCAAGGATTCATGACCAGATTAAAAAAAAAAGAGATCAGATAGATTTTCGAGCACCAACTCGTGAAGTGCAGAGAGATCAACTGCGAAGGAGAAGAAGTCGGGTTCCATCATTTGCGACACGATTTACAGTGTGGATCTTGCTTAAAGAAGAGAGTTCCTTTAGACCTCTTCTTATGCTAGTGAAAGCGGTATAACCTTCTTCCTGCGATGTGAGACACATCCGGGAAGATCCAACATCCGAGGCTCCATCGTCCGCTGCTGTTGGATCCAAGGAATCGCTTCCAGGTATGATTTCCTACAGTTACAGAATTACACAGACTGATGGATCCAAGGAATCGCTTCCAAGTAGATGATTTTTTTCTCCTGCGGTTCGATAACCGTCGTGGCTGCATTTTCTATAAAATGCGCCAAGGATTCATGACCAGATTAAAAAAAAAAGAGATCAGATAGATTTTCGAGCACCAACTCGTGAAGTGCAGAGAGATCAACTGCGAAGGAGAAGAAGTCGGGTTCCATCATTTGCGACACGATTTACAGTGTGGATCTTGCTTAAAGAAGAGAGTTCCTTTAGACCTCTTCTTATGCTAGTGAAAGCGGTATAACCTTCTTCCTGCGATGTGAGACACATCCGGGAAGATCCAACATCCGAGGCTCCATCGTCCGCTGCTGTTGGATCCAAGGAATCGCTTCCAGGTAGATGATTTCCTAACAGTTACAGAATTACACAGACTGATGGATCCAAGGAATCGCTTCCAAGTAGATGATTTCCTAATAGTTACAAAATTACACAGATTGATGGATCAACTTTCTCTACCAGTATTAGACTTTTGTGAAACTTGATGCAACTAGAAGGCCACACAAGCTAGTTGATCAAGGGTCCTCCAAGCATTAAAATTGTCTTGATTGATGATCTGGACCAAATCAATGGTCTGATGATAAATCTGATAAGATCAACAATCAACTTACATTGTGGCGCTGATTAGATTAATCCAATGGCTCTTAATTTATAGAATTTGTAGTTTTAGGTTATATTTAGTCATGGCTTATTTAATAATTTCCCTTTTGAATTTTCATCACTCTTTTGGTGGCCACTTTTTGGGCATCAAACGACACACGAAGTTGGTCCCGTTTGATAGCATATTGAATCAGTTTTGAAATGCCCAAGATCATGCAATTTCGATGTTGTTTGAATGAGTTATTTCTAATTAACATATTGAATCAACTTTGAAATGCCCAAGATCATGCAATTTCGATGTTATTTGAATGAGTTATTCCTAATTAACAGAAGGCCTGTAAGGTTGTACTGCAATTTAAGGGTATTGTACTCTTCTCATTAACTAGGGCTTCCTTTGTTTTATCTTTAGCCTAAGATAAATCCTCCTTACTGGACATGTGATATTAAGATGCATTGGCAAATAAAATGGCTTTGAGTCTTTATTGTTATTTGCTTGGAAGGGGGTGGGTGGAGCACTACTTCTTAACTAAAGGGTTGTGGGTTCTCGCATAAGTTTCATTATCCTTTGCATCCTTTGGGTTTGCATTAGTGGGGTCTGTGGTTTATTGGTCCAAATCATTAATAATGTAGGGTCCACTGTGGAGGACCCATGCATAAAAAGTCTCCCAAATGGAAAATTCTTAACCCTCCAAAAGGTGGCAAAACAAGTAAATCGTTGAGAAAGAAAATACAATATCAACTAAAAAAGGGCAAATATTCCTTAGGCAGGATCTTCCAATATGTGGAACTTTTGGTGCATGGGTCATCCAGACTGAGGCCCATCATGTCAGCAGTTTGGATAACTGGACCATGGGCCCCATCTGTACAAACCGAAAACCCTAATGTATGTACAAACTCTTTGGTCCCGTAGTGTACATTGCAATACCTCTGAAAATTTTGCTTAAAACATAGCAAGATCTGGTAGATCCATATTGATACCTTTAGTCACTGAGGAATGATTAAGTGGGCCTCATCTTTATCAATCTAAACCATCCATTAAGTGAATCCTGCCATGGATTGAGTTACCCTTTAAAAAAAAGAATCTTGCCATGGATTTCTCATGGCATGAAAGTTAATTTGCTTGGTGATAGGCTGATCCTAACCTACTCCTTAAAAAACTGCATTTTGATGGGAGGAAAGAAAAGCATTGATACATCCATGGTGGAAAATATCTGCATGGTTTTTGATTGATTGATTGGAGTGATTTTGGGCCATGGGCTATCTAAATTGGGGCCCACCTCATTAATGATGTAAATCAATGATCATATTTTTGGCATAGAGGGTAGGATGGGGGGCAAATCACAATATGTATTGGATATTCGTTGGATCAATCGTACAAATTTTTTGCTTTTAAATTCTATCCAATTATTTGTTCGACATATAGTGAACGAGGACAAATTTTTGGTTTCCTTTTCCTTCATTTTTTGTGTTTATTTTTCATTCCTTGGCAACCAATATAGTTGGTTGTTTTCCCTTAAATCGGTGTTGTCTAATACTCTGTTTGGGATTTTTCCAAAGAGACCTAATAGTTATTTTCTTTTTATGAATAAGAAGAGACTAAATAATTGTGCATGAAAGGCTCATCTATTGTTCTAATCATCTGATGTAGTTCCACGACCCATAGTAGGGCCCAACATGTGCAGATTTTGAACTATTTATTATGTATTTGGGGCTTAAATATCAAGAGCCACAATTTACTATTTGTGGGAGATATGGGGGGATGTGATGGATGATATGGGGTTGTTTTAAAGATGTGATTAAAGATTTTGAGTATTATTTCCTAGATTTACTTTTACTATTATTAAGTTTGTTACCATCTTTGGTAAATTAGATCGATTTGAAATCAACTATAATGATTTGAAATGAATCTCTTAGTTGGGGGGGATTTTCATTAAAGATTCATTTAAGGTCTGTAAAAGGAGTGGTGGTGTAGGAGGTAGACATTCCAAAAATTTTCAAGTGTGAGTTTTTCTTAAGTATTGTACGAATAGTTTAATATCAATAAAGTTATTTCTCCCTCTCCACTCAACTATTTTTGTGCGTGCACTCTTGTCCATTTAAATTTTTTTTTTTTTTTGGCGATTCGGGTGTTGATATCTCATTGACTTGATAACCGAGTTGCACCATTTTAGTATCTGCATAGGTCATCTTTAATGATTTTTTACTCTACATTGTCCCCTAATCGCTTCGAAGGGGGACTAAGGAAGAGTTTGTGCAAATAATCCAATTGATCCGCACACTCTTAGAGCGAGTACATCAACCCAAGCAAACTGTAGGCAATTTCACTAATCAAGTGGGAGAGCTTTGGCATGGAGAGAATCCAAAGACCAAAGTTGGAGTACGTGGACATGTAGGGGGAGGTCCCCACAAAGGTCCTAACCAACAATGGATAACGCTGGCTTGTGAGGAGACTAATAATCTAATTCTTCGATTGTTGGAACATGATAGAGAACCTAGAATGAAGGTAGAAATTCTAGAAATCCATGTTCATTTGCATATTGACTACTTCATCGATTGGCTAATGAAGGTGGAAAAGGTATTTGAGTATATGGAAATTGCGGACAATCGGAAGGTTAGGTTAGTAGCTATGAAGTTTTCCAGTCACGCGTTGGCATAGTTAGACAATTTCAAACTAAATGAATCCATTTAAGGTAAGGAGATAGTAAATTCTTGAAAAAAGATGAAAAATAAATTAAAAAGGAAGTTCCTACCTGTGAATTATACTCACTACCTCTATTAAAGATGTTACAATTTACATTAAGGGGGTGTTTGATTTTTCGTTTACAAGTGTAATTCATGGTAAATGAGTAATGATTATTTACCCATGTAAATGCAGTAGCTGTCCCGAGGTCGATATTGACAAGGAGCTTGTTTGCGAATATATTCGCACAATTTCCATGTGTAAAAATTGTGGGGCCTACTCTGATGTATGTTTCTTATCCACACCGTCCAAAAATGAAGTAGATTTAAAGCTCAAGTGGACCACACCATAGGAAATGGTGGGAATTGAACGCCTAACATTGAGAATTTCTTAGGGGCCACAAAAGTTTTAGATCAAGTTGATATTTGTATACCCTTCATACATATCAGTGTGATCTTATGAACAGGTCGGATGATAGATACACATCCTTGTGGGCCCTAGGAAGGTTTCAATTTTGAATGGTGGACATCATTAACCCCCCTTGTTTCCTATGTTGTGGTCCACTCGATCTTCCAATCTGTCTCCTTTTTGGCTCATGCCCAAAAATGAGATCGTAAAATAGATGGACAGCATGGATCACACACATACATTACTGTGGCACCCATGGATTTTAAGAGTACCCAATCCCTCTCGATTTCATGCTTTTGGACATTGTTTTTGACATGTGATTATGTAGTTATTTTACTCTTCAAAAGTGTAAAAGTAATTGAAAAGACAAACACCCCCTAAGGGAACAAATTGGTAAGTAAATACATCAAGGAGTTCCATACATTGACATTACGGGCAGGGTTTAGTGAGTATGAAGACCAAAGATTTCAAGACATCTTAATGGTCTTAACCTAGACATCATAAATGAATTGCTTTTTAAAGATGTTTTTAAGATATTTGATGTATACAAACTGGCATTAAAACCGTGGAGATAATTAATTGGGGACTTGATAGATAATTTAGTGCCCCATGAGGATCGTCATATATGTTGGGGCAACATTCTAACTTACCATGTAAGGCAACCACGGGGCCTCCCATAGGTTAAGGGACGATGGGCCAACGTCCAATAATGAAGCTAAACCCCAACTCGAGAGAAAGTGGTTATGGATGAGGGGCTAGTGCGACCAAGACGGCAAAACAATGCTCCATTCATGTGTTTTAAGTGTGGGCATCCAGGACTTTGTTCTTTTCACTATTTTGAACATCAATCCATAATTAAAGTAAATTTGGCTGAGGAACGAGAATATGTTGAAGACACTCTCTATTGCATGTAAATGAAAGCTGAAGATGATACATAATATGATGAACATGCATATAAAGATTGGGTAGATGTTGAGAAAGATTTAGAAGATGTGCACGGTGATAGGAGTGGGTTGTTGGTTATCCAATGGAATATGCTATCGACATCTCGGGTGATTGATGAGGGGTGATGGTTGAAATATAATATCTTCTGCACCATTTGCACTTCTGGTGGGACGATATGTACGATTTTGGTAGATGGTGGAAACACTGAGAACATTGTTTCATAGGAAATGGTGGATAAATTGACGCTCAAAGAACATAAGCATCCACGCCCATACCAGATCAGTTGGTTCAACAACGGGGGAGAAAATTCTGTCAACTCCAAGTTCTTAGTTTCCTTCTTCATTGAATAAAGTACAAGGATGAGGTGTGGTGTGATGTGATCCATATGGATGCATACATTTTTTTAGGGAGATTGTGGTTATGGGACCGAGATATGGTGCACTTGACTTGGGCTAACACCTATCCCTTCGTCAACAATGGTGTTAATATCACATTGTACCCAATGAAACATCTTACAACACAAAAATCTAATAAAAAGAAGGGTCAGAAATCTGTGTACAAAAGTCTGAAGAAGAAAGGATGGAGACCGAAATCATCTGTCTTAGTTTCTAAAGAAGAAACAAAATAGTTGGATGATTCACCTCTCATGCAGAAGCTCCTCCCCGAATATCAAGCTTTAGTGCCTAAAGAACTCCCAGTTGGACTTCTTCCTATGAGGAACATTCAGTATCATATTGACTTGCTACTAGGTTCGAACATGTTGAATCTTGGGCATTACCTAATGAGTCAATCCAAACACAATTAACTCCTACCGATTGAATGGTCTGAAACAAAGAAGTTCAAAAGAAGAAAGAGAAAGAAGAAAAGAAGGATATTAAGGGAGCGGAGCCAAATAACGAGAAGCTATAAATGTACACCACAACAAGAATATATATAAAACGGTGACTTAGTTATGGTTTATCTCTAGAAAGAAATGTTTCTAAGGGAAACTTATATCAAGCTCAAGTATAAAAAGATTGGTCCATGCTGAGTTAAGAGGAAGTTGGGTGACAATGCCTATGAGATCAAGTTCCCAGATGACTTAGAAATCTCGCAGACTTTCAATATGTTGGATTTGTTCGAGTACCATAGCGAGGTATTTGACTTGCAAGATGAAGTCATTATCGATGTGGATAAACAACTCCTGAAGAAAAAGTAGAAAAAAGTTGAACAAGTGATGCACATGAAGACTATTGATACTCGACAGGGCCAATACAAGCAATACTAGATTGGATCCAAACCTCCACTTCTCATATTAAGTGTCAAACTAGCTAGAGTTGAGTTCTTTCCTACCCGGGGAGAATGCTGCAAGCCCATGGCCCACCATAGGGCCTAAAGTGTACTGATTTTGGATTATTTAGTTATAGATTTGAGGCCTAAATATCAAGAGCTATAATTTACTGTTTGTAGGAGATATGGAGGGATGTGATGGATGATATGGGGCTAATTTAAAGATGTGATTGAAGATTTTGAGGATTATTTCCTAGATTTGCTTTTACTATCATTAGGCTTGTAACTATCTTAAGTAAATTAGATTGATTTGAAATCAATCTCTTAGTTGGGAGGATTCTCATTAAAGATTCATTTAGGGTCTATAAAATGGAGGGTGGTCCTAGTAGGCATTCCAAAATTTGTTAAGTGTTAGTTTTTCTTAAGTATTGTAAGAAGAAGTTTGATATCAATAAAGTTATTTCTCTGTAGCTACTCAGCTATTCTTGTTGTGTACTCATGTCCATTTCTTTGGCGATTCCGGTGCTGAGATCTCATTGACTCGATAACTGGGTTGCACTATCATCCTTGCCCATGCCTAGGTGTGATGTTTTCTTTGATTTCTCTGTTGGTTGTTTCAGTTGCCTTCTTTTGAGAATTTACCTTGCCATGTAATGTGCAAAGCTGTCATCCCATTGAATGTGTGCACAGTTTATCCATAACCATCTTCAATTACTTGGATGACGATGCTTACAAGACACTATTTTCCCATTATTTCAGTTCCATTTTCTGGTTGTTTGTCTTGCAGGACTCCACCAACAAGACAACAAGCTTAAATCTGAGGTGGCACCCAAGGGCCCACCTGTTCCCCGAGAAAAGTTTCTACGGGAATTCAGTCCAAACACAGTTTAAACCTGTTACTTGGTTAGATAACGTTAGGCCCTTCCAAATCATGGTTGCTGAGGCTTCCCAATCCTACTAAGTGAGCTTGGTGTTTGGAGTGGCAAGGAAATGCAATCCACATTAAGCGGGCCAGCATTTTCTCTGCCCCAACAAATGGTTAAGATAAGAACAGGGTTGAACCATTCTTATTAACTTCAAAAAAAAAAAATTGTTCTTATGAACTCAACCATGTTTGACACTAGCACTTTTTGACAACCTGGGAACCGTTGAACTGCAGGTACCTAAATGTATCCTTATGTACTCAAGAGTAGTGGGTTGAAAATTGTAAAACTACTGCTACAGATAGTACCCCACTTCTTTGTGTGGCCTAATATGGACTACTTCAAGGAAGCACTTTTGAGTTGCAATGATTAACTCATAGTTGCTATTGGTATAATTTTATCGCACAAGCAGGGAAATATTGTCATCATTGCAGAGAAAATTTTTGCTCCTAGATATCGAATGGTTGACATAAATTAGTCTATTTCTTTGAGTACATGAATTCTTAGCGAAACTTTCACTAATAATCTTTTTTTTTTTTTATGAAGGCAGCTGAGAGCAGTGATACTGACATGGGGGTGACAAACAAGGGTCCATGTTACTCTCCCTCTTTTCTTTCTCATCACGAGCCAGAAAGCCCTTCTGGTGTGGGAATTTCTCAACAACGTCATGATTCCTTGGAAAATTCTATGATGATCCCTCAAATGATAGACTGCAGTCCTATGTCTTCTACCATGATCCCTCAAATGAAAGACTGCAGTCGTAGGTCTTCTACCATGATCCCTCAAATGAAAGACTGCAGTCCTGGGTCTTCTACCATGATCCCTCAAATGAAAGACTGCAGTCCTGGGTCTTCTACCATGATCCCTGATATGAAAGACTGCAGTCCTAGGTCTGACTTGGATGGGCCCAAGGATGGGTGTCCCAAGGTGCTACCTTTTGAGTTCAGCGTGCTTGAAGTCTGTCTTCAATCTGCTTGCAAGTGCCTTGAATCCGAGGTACATCTTTTACTTGTTTATGGAATCTTATTAGCGTCTCCTTTCATTTCAGTTGAATAAAAAGATAGTTTGAGTTTCTTTATCTTGTGTCATAGTGTTGGCATGGGATTACAGGTCAGTTTCTACTATATATGAGATTTCCTTCTGCACATTGATCAAGTTCAAAACCCACAGATGCCAGTGTGCACCTTTGAGCATGTGCGAGCATACACAGATACATTCATGCATACGTACATATATATGCACAAACATATAATACACACACAGAGACTAGTGGGCAGGACATGCACTGCACTGCATGTGAAGTGAGAGATGCGCAAGCTACTCGCATAAAATTTTAAAATGGCGGAAATGTCCCTCGAGTGGGTAAAATATCAACCGTTGGTTGCGAGGAGGGAGGGAGAGAGGGAGATCTATACATGCACGAGCTATTTGTATAAAATTTTAAAATGGCAAAAATGTTCCTAGAGTGGGTAAAATATCAACTGTTGGTTGCTAAGCACGTAGAGACAATCCAAATTACCTGAATACCCTTCCTTGTGCTTGAAATCCCTTCCAATGTCCTTTTAAAACCCAAAGTTTATGAATCTACAAAGACTAATTGCATGGGTAAAATTGTCCTTGGTTACTTGTGTTATATATGGCAGATACACACACACACACACACACACACACACACACACAACTGCGCCAACGCCATCTTATATAATGGTCATAGCAGGCTATTGTTGGGCCCATGTGGCATGTGTACAACATCCAATTCCAACCTGTTCAACTGGTGCACCCCACCATGATGTGCACCTCCTTAAAAAATCAGGCGAACTAATCATCAGGTGGGCAATGCCATAGGAAACAATGTACAATAGCCCAAAACCCCCAATGTTTCACATGGGGGCACGCCTGATGATTTGATCGGGCATCCATTTTCATCGTGGTGACACTGTTGGGTGCCATAGACACACCACAGCAGGCCCCATATAGAATTTGAAGGCTTTTGGTTGGTTTTCCATTGTTCTCTACGGTGTTGCCCGGGTGATCATTAGGTTGGTGTGATTGTTGAGCGAAGTACATATCATGGTGGAGGGAGGGAGGGATATGTATTGTACCAGCTGCTGCTCTTGCAATGAAGTATTCTATGAATGATCCTACTCCTTTCGCCAATGGTCAGCAACTTGCATGCTTTGTAGATATTTAGTGCCCTTTATAAGAAAGGAGGCCTTTGACTTAGCAGCTGCATTTTGATGGTGTGCCAGTTTGGCTTAATTCTGTGAATTTTGTTCCTCTCAAGTACCTTATGAGGCTAATGAAAATACCTTTTCTTCTTATTGTGCAACATTAAAATTTATTCTTCTTCTTCTTCTTTTTTTACCAATTAAGAATTACATGGTAATCTTCTGCACTTTGGGGGTATATTTGAAACATTCCACTGAGGGCCTGTTTGTTTTGCCAATTACCCCACTAATGTAAAGGAAATGTGTCATCATTATAATTTTACCACCACCAAACCAAATCGTTATCAAATGCAAATGTGTTTAGGAGACGGGTAAATGAATTTGTAATCATTGCACCTTTTTCATGGCATTACCATGAAAACCTCGAATTCAAACAGCAACATCAATGTATTTTGGTGATGATTTGAGGTTAAAGTGATGTAAAGTTTGCTGGTGCTAATTCTGCATGTTATATTTGCTAATTCAAACCTTGCATTGTTAAGTTTGCGGAAGTGTTATATTTTGCTGGTGCTAATTCTGCATGCAACTTATATTTGTTACAAGACTTTCAGCAGTTTGGTTGTTAAACTGCTATTTTTTTTCTTTATTATTATTCTGAATAGCACTGTTAAAGTACTTCTACCTTACATTTATTCAGACTTCCATGCTGGAGAAAGAGGCTTATCCCGCTTTGGATGAATTGACCTCTAAAATCAGCACACTTAATCTCGAACGTGTTAGACAGATAAAAAGCCACCTAGTCAAAATATCTGGGCGTGTCCAGAAGGTAAGAATGATGAGTTAGTTATTACTCTTCCTGGAAGACATGAATAAGATAGCGAAACTTAATTCATTAGTTATTTAATATTAATGTGGAAATGAGTTATTTGTATGCCAAGGGACCATTATTTTTCAATTTGAATGTAGCTTACTGTTTGGGATGTACTATGACTTGATTGATTGCTCATCTTTTATTCAGAGCAGTTTTTACTGGGAATCTTTGTTAATCTTTGGTTCCTGCTGTTCCAAGCTTTTATTTAAATACATTCATGTTTTTTTAATTCTTCTAACCAAGTGGACGTAAATTGCAAAAAGAGTTGAAAATTAATAAAGTACTATATCGAAGAATGGAGTTTGGATCAATTGTCAAATACTCAACGTCTCTTTCCTGATGATTGTAGTCTGGAGAATATTTACCTAATTCACTACGTAAGTTTGTGAATTGCATTCTGAACCAATTTGGGGCAGTTCAGGTATAATTTGGAAATGGCTATGAATTGTACAAATCGAACAATAAATTTTGGTTCTCAACGTGTTAAACTATATTTACTTATTTTGGTTCATTAAGGAGAGTGATTTGGTATGATGATGGAGTATGATAGCCATATATATATATTCACCTTCAATTGTACACATGGCATCTATAAAATCAAAGTGTATGGATCATTGGATGCACTGTAGATAGGTCATCCCTAAGTTAGAATGATCCTACCTATGATTAATGAACATTTGTTTGTCAAATTGGGACTGCTGACCATCTTTTAATTTTAACACTTTCTCAGATGCTCACCTATCTCCAAATTTATGCATCAGCATAGTAAAACTTCTGGTCTATGACCCATCTATGGTGAGGTCCACAAGTGGACTATTTCATTTGTCTAACATATGCCAGTTAATTGAAGGAGAATAGTGGAATACTGAACTATTGTTCTCAAGCAAGCCAATAAGCAGCCTACTTGTTAATTCAAATATAGTGAATTGTGAAGTACAAACCCAAACTCTTACACAAGCTAACAAGTTGTAGACACCCCACCGGACATGAGATTTCCTTAAAATCATCTGATCAGATCAGATCAGGAAGGTGTTTTTCCCAAGCTCCTACTTCTCAAGGTTTACCACTGTAGTACCAGACTGGCAACAAGCCCATTTTTAAACTGAAAAACCAAACATCAACTTGCAAAGCAATAGAAAGGGTGGGGCTGGGTTATGGCAGAACCAGACCCCATCCACCCTTTCAATTTCCATAAAATTTGGGTATGGAAATTGGTTTTCTGAATTACCATCACGACAACCTGCTGTAGTGAAGACAAGGAATTCAGATTTCTGCTCACAACTGACACTGGTTTGGCGGGTTCTGTCCCTTTTGTTAGAAAAATGCTAGGCAGTCATTCCTTTTTCCCATTGCAAGGTTTTTTGGGGAGATACCATGTGTCCCCTATGCATGCACCCTTGCCCCTCAAACCTTCCAAATTACCAAAGACCAATACCAAAATCTATAAATAAGACCCCTTGCCTCCGGGCAGAGGGCCTTTGAACCTCAATCATGATCTACACTTTTCCTCCATTCTCTTCCCCTTTGCTTCAAGAGAAAAACCAAAGAACCATCATTCTTTGAGGAGGAGGAGCAACAAACACCTAAAGATAAGCTAAGGGATTTAAGAGCTTTACAATCTTCTTCTTAGAGATTGGCAAATAAGTGAGCCTCAATCCTTTGAGGTTTTGAGAAATGACGTCCAAACCTTTGTGGCGGGAGAATTTTGAGGTTGTTCTTTCCTCTCCCAGATCTTTAGGTCCTGGCCGTCTGTAGAGGGCGAAAACGATTTCAAGATAAGTACTGAGATATTTATACTACTACATTTCTGTCATCTCTTACACCCCATGTCTTGCTTGTCTTCTCTTTATTTATTTATTTTAGTTGAATATCTTTTGCTTGAAGGTATCCTAAATTTTTTAATTCCTGTCAAAGTAGAGACTGTATGCAAGTGCGGGCAGTGAAGGTGCCTAATACCTTCTCCATAATAGAGGCCCTTGCTTTGAATCTTTGAGAAGCTAGACTGTAATTGGAGTTTATTCAATCAAATCTCTAATGCTAACTTTTGGGTTATTTGCCCCAGGTTCCTAGCCTCCCATAGATTCTAAGAATTTTTGGCTAGTGGTGACTCCTAGCCTCACTTTTGCAGAAATTTCACTGGCAGGTTTGCCGGTCCATTTCACACTAGTGTACTAGGTAACTTAGGTTTGGAGTGTTATTTATGCTCATGCATTTTCAAATCTGCACGTGAATTTGTTTCATATTATGTGGATTGATGCCAGAAAGTTAAAAGCTATGTATGTTCTACATAGGCATACCGAGCACATAGTGGTTGGTTTTATGATTTGAAGTAGAGCATGCATTGGGTCAATTTTTTATTTTGCACGTGAATCTTTCTTTAACATTTTTCAACATTTGGATGTAATAGTAAAATGCATGTGCCTTGTACAAGTAATGCATTTTAATTGGAATCATGATCACGTTAAGTAAGCCACAAATGTACGTTGAATTTGGCCTGTTGGACTTTTCTTTCTAACTGCCCATTTTTCTCATATACGTTTGACCCGCCATATTAGTGGGCCAGCTTTATTTTTGGTCCATGGCATGTGGAAAGTGTACTGCGCCTGATGAATGGCCCCGTTATCCTTGACACGTGCATTGTCCCACCAAATCTCTAACACGTTCCGCCACCTCACATGAGGACCCTTCATTGAATCATGACTCTTTCAGTTACCCTTTTTTTTCTTTTTTTTTTTTTTAGGATAACCAGTCCAAACAGCAATTGATTGTATGGCTGGAATAATCCAGTCAAAGTGATTCTTGAAAGCTCTGGTTAATCACGAGTGAAGGCTATAGGATAGATGACAGTCTAGATCAATGATCACACATTTTTCAAATCAATTTTGACATTCCATTTCTCATTGATCTAATGGTTATCAATGGCTGATAAAAGTGCCTTGAGAGTTATGGTCATTCAAAGGTGGGGCCGACATGATAGGTGGTTTAAATCAATAATCAACATTTTTTTTTTTTCAATATTATTAATTGAAATTTTCCTTGATTAAACAGCTAGCATCGTCCAATAGTCATTGATGAAATGGTTATGGTCATCCAATTTAAGTGATTCTTGAGAGGCACTACCAGCCAAATGTGGCACCCATATTTATGATCTAGAATGATGGCTAGGGTCTTTCAATTTCATAGATTTTCACACTTGTGGCATGGTATGGATGGGTTAGGTCGGTTAGGGTTTGGGATTATTGAAAGATAAAGGAAAGATGGGTTTATGAAAGGATGAAGGCTTAGGATGGGAGAATCGAAGAATTCGAAGAAAATATCTTGATAGAGGGGATGGGAGAAGATGGTGTGGGGATAGATGGAGACCTCGCACCTCCGTTGATGAAGATTAGCCTCGCACCAATCTCCCTTCCAAATCGCATGGAAGTATCTTCAAATTGCATGAAGATTGAAGAAGAAAGCAAGAGCTTTTTCTCTTTTTTTATCATAAAATCCAATGAGGGAGAGGGTCACACCCCCACCCTCTTTTATAGCTTCAAGAAATTTCAAAAACTACAATAACACCCTATTTTGTGAATTTTGAGGAAAATAGCCCTAGCCTAACTAAAATCAACTAAAAACACTCATAATAGCGTCCAAACATAACATAAACAAAACTTAATCCTATAAATTGATAAAAACTGAGAAAAAGTAGTGTGGACGATTCATGATCAATGGCCTGATCATGTGATCCAATGGCTCGATCGTCACGTCCCTCCGATCCAACAGTCTGGATCACTCCATAAAGCAGCTCATGTGCATCTTCCTAGTGTGGGGTCTTCCAAATGCTCGCACATGCATGTGGTCTTCAGCACGATCACGGATACTCGCCTAGCCACAGGAAAATCGGTGTGGCTCGCCTCCTCCTCTGATACGTACGCAAAGGTGTACGTGAAATGATGTCCTCATCAAGAAAACTTGATGACCTATCATCTAATTGTAAATTAACCAACCCCAATTAGTTGGGATTAGTGTTTTAAATATCGATGATATCGGCCGATATATCTTGTATCCCACCTGTGCGATACGAAATGCATAGGTAGTACCGATATATCCCACCTATTCGATTCGATGAGCATTTTCGATTTTTGATCCATTTTTTTTTTATGTAAATCATGTTAAATCAATGTCAAATGGTTACAAATCTATGATTCTTCATGGTTTCCATGAAAAATCATGGATTTGGAGCTTCAATTTTGAGATTTTGGGGAGAAGGGACAAGTTGCGTAAAATTGGGAAAAATCAAAATTTCTCAATTTCTCGAAAATTAGTTGCAATCTTTGTATCTAAACACAAAATCAAACATGTAACCTGCTATAGTGATTCTTCTTTTGCTTTTCAAGGTATTGTTTGTATTTCCATACATGTTTTCTTACGTTTATAAAGTATATGAATAGACTTTAAATATACTTTCATCAGTTCAGTTGGAGAGTGCATGTATTAGGACCCCATACAAAGGAAACCCCTATTATGTGCATTTTTATTTTTATTTTTTTATAATGTTTTGATTTCTAAGTGTGTATTGATGTCCCTTTGCAACAATCTTTGAAGTTTCCTTGAAAATTTTGACCAATTTCCCAATGTTCCCATGTTTCCCAACAACAATGATACATTACGCAATACAACCGATATATCCCATGCGATAACCGATATGTATCCGTATCCCAAGGGTGCGATACATTACGCGATAACGATATTTAAAACATTGGTTGGGATAAAGCTTAGATGATGTTGATGATGATAGTGTGGGTGACAATGTTCAAAGCAATGTTTCAAATAACGCTTGTAGCGTAGCTACATAGCGTAAGTCCAATGTAGCGTACGCTACAAGGGTTGTAGCATACGCAATAACTACATAGCGTGTAGCGTTTGTAGCATACGCTTCAATGTATATATATTTTTAAAATTTTGTTTTCTAAAAATGGTGTAAAACTAGCATCATTTAAAAAAATTAAATTAAATTAAAATGTAAAGTTAAAACCAAACCTTTTTATGTTTACTTTCACTTAAAATGGTGGTGATCCTTTGTTAAAGTTGGTGTGAAACTCACACACTAAAAACCTTTAAAACTAAAAAGAAAAAGGGTTTAGAAAGAGGGTTTTTGAAAACCCCTCTTAAATGTGAGATTTTTATTTCTTTTCATACTCGTGAGTTGTGACTTATGGTTTCAATTAGACATTATTAATTAAAGTGGTTTGCTTATAAAAGCTATTGATGTAGTAATTATTTGATTTGTTTCATAACTTTGTTGATTTTTTTATCACTTTATATATGTGGATTAGCTTTTGATAACTGATAATTAATAACTTGTTTGAACGTGCTTATACTTGAAAAAAATGAATCATTTGTCAGGCATTTTTATATTTTTTGCTTTTTTCTTACAAGCTATCATATTTTTTCCTATTTTTAAATTAAAAAATAGAAGTATCATGTAGCATGCTACCCTATTTATGCTACACACTACAAAGGGTTGAACGCTATTTAAAACACTGGTTCAAAGTAAGTTGATGGTACAAAAAGTTCTATTTTTTTAAACAACCATTCATTTTTTCTGATATGATGTGGCCCACATGATGGTCTGACTTCATGTCAAAAGAGCTAAACGAGGTAGCACACTTGATGGAAAGCTCAGATCTCACAAATGTGTCACATTAGGACTCTTGTGCCTGCTTGTGGATGTGTACGGGTCTCACGCTGTTGGATGAGAAAACCTCAAAAATAGGATAAGTGGATAAGTGGGAGAACTAGAATCCTCGACAACATCTGTTTTACTTAGCATGTAAAACGCTCGAGCTCTGTGGGACCCACCATGTGTGTATGTAAAATCCACTTCGCCCATCAGCTTCCATCCTAGAGTGCAGGCCCAGGGAAAAATAGCCATATCCAAAACTCGAGTGGGCCACACCCCACAGGAACAAGGGGATGGAATGCTAACCATAGGTTTTAGTGGAGTCACCATGTTGAGCATTTTCATCAAAACCTAACCAAGATGAAATGAAGATCCGGAAATTAGATCCAAAACTCATGCAGGCCACACAACATAAAGATTTTAGGAGCAATTTTACAATGTCTCGTTGGCGTGGCTCGTTGTAGTTTTTTATCAGTTTGATCTTTTGTAAGTATGGTTCGAATAATGGTTCTCTCTCTCTCTCTCTCTCTCTCTCTCTCTCTCTCTCTCTCTCTCTCTCTCTCTCTCTCTCTCTCTCTTTGTAGCTTAAAGAGGAGGCCGCACATGACTTTGGAGGTTTTTGGATGGTTTTTTGTCGTTTTCATGGTGTGGCCACAATACGATTTTATAGGCCTGATTTTCGAAGAACATCATCATCATAGTAGAATCATGTAATGGATGGTTCGGGTGGCATAGAAAACATGGTAGGGCCCACCATAGACAACAACGGACAACCATCCAAAAACCTCCAAATTCACACAGTGCCCACATTAAGGTTGGATGGGCTTTATTTTTTGTGGCATCCGACTTTCATGGTGGGATCACCCTGATGGACGGGTTGGATACGAGTCATATGACACGTACACCAAGGTGGGGTCCACACATAAAACTTGTAGGGATGTGTATGAGGAGCTGGCCTCATGGAAAAATGAAATTGTAAAGTTAGGCGCATTTAGTACGTGGACTCATAGGGTATTTGTCATTCAAGTAGGGGTATTTTGTGCGTGCAAAAGTTCTAAAACACTGAATTATATTTGCTTTTATATGGTAGTATAGATTTAGTAGCTCGTACATATTCTTTTATGTTTTCTTTTCATGTTGCCATGTCTCCTTTCTCAAAGGGAAGGGAAATCCAGGATATTTAGTCCACTCCCCAATCATTCCGAATTATTCTTTCAAATAACAATTATCTGCATGGGAGAGTTGTAAAAGTAAACCTTGACTATATGGGTAGGTTCTACTGAAGATGGGTTTTTGTCCTTTGCAGCCTACACTCTAATCAAATGTGCCTAGGCTTGTATCTTGTTACCGACTTTTAAAAGCTAGTTGGAATCTTGGACTATGTTAGTTGTATCTTCTTTGTAAATCTATTAATAAAAAGGTTGTTCAGATTTTGGATATTTGTTTTTTTTAATAAGGATATGATACTCTTCCCCAATGTAGTTTCTTATTTTCAATAAGCCAAGAACTAGTGTTGTCTTGTCAACTATTTTGAAGCACATGATTAACAAATGAAACCAATGATAGCTTTGGTTTATTGAAATCTCAACTCCGTTCCTTGCCTCTTATTTTGTATAATTTTATAACTTTTGCTTTGGCTGCTAAGTTGGGAAACTCCATATTCAACTTGGAATGCTGATAGGTCTAAGAACAAATTCTGTTAAATCCTTTATCAACTTACACGGAAAAGAAAATCTTCAAACCCTATCGTAGATTGATCAAACCATGGTTTGATCACCCATAATATTCAGAAAACCAAGGATAGGTAGATTTCCCCTTTTTTGCACAAGAGTCTACAAGGAATATGTGCGTACCCATCAAGCTTGACGTTATCAAGTTTTGTCCCGACTATTTTCTGCTAAAATTAGTTGTACCTAACCACTGTGCTTGTTACAAAATACTACCCATATGAACTTATTTTACCATAACTATGTCATTGTACAAATATTCTGCTATTAGAGTATGTTTAACGGCTTGGACCAAACACATTAGCTCATATAATTCCCTCTTGGACTCATTTTTTCTTAATGCTTTCATTTTTTTTAAACCTGGATTTGGCTTCTCAGTTAATAACTATCAGTTCTATTAACTAGCTTCCTATTAATGCCACATCACTAGTTTCCAGGATTTTCTCTCTTCTTTGGTTCTTTGAGTTATACGCCAAGAATCTTATTTGTTCTATCATTATTTTTTTCTAGGTGAGAGATGAGCTTGAACATTTGTTGGATGATGACATGGATATGGCTGAGATGTATTTGACAGATAAGCTTGATCATCAGCAATATGAAGAGACCTCGTCGACGGATGAAGTAGATGATGATGCATTTAAAATAGATGATGAAAGGCGAGTCAATTATTTGTGTATCACGTGTGGATATTCAACTTCATTGAGCTCTGTAAAACATTCTTGCTGCCCATTAATCCACTAAAAAAATTTCTAGATGCATCAATTAATGATTTCTCTTTCACATGACCTGGTTTTTACATGGCCATGATGGAACTACACATATTAAAACTTTTAGGAGTCATTATACTTTGTGGTAGTTGACTTTTTTTAGACATGATGTTAAAAAGTCCAGCTATATAGAGGTTGATAGATCTTCAAATTTTCTTTCATAGAGAAGCTGTGAAATTTATCCAAGAAAAGCCAATTACAAGGCACATGAGCTTGGTTCACAAGGAGGGCTGAATTCCACATACAAAGCTGGGAACACTCAATGCCGTAGTTAGTGGAAAAGCTTGCTAGGGGTTTTGCTTCTTCCCATTATCTACCCGCCTACACTACGAAGTACAAGATTTGTGCAAAGGACTCACGAATCCACTTTCTTACATCAGACCCTTTTTGCCCATGAAACAACATTGAGGGAAGTCTCCTACTAAATTAAGATGATTAACCCTACCTCCAACTTGGGAGCATTTTAAACCAAAGAGGAGGATATCTTATCCTGGAAACAACAAAGCCATTGCACACTGTATGCCAACTTATCAAGAAGAAAAACTACTATCTTAGTTGACTTGCTACAACTAGGTCAAAATGAGAGTGACTTCTTGGAATTTGAGAGAGACCGATGCTTCGGGAAACCACTTGACCATTATTATAGTTCAGAAACCTTGTGTTTGATTACTCTAGGAAACCAAAATCATAGAACCATCTTCGGGTATGACCTTTTCTATATATATATATCTAGATTTTACATATTATGAAAAAACCTTCCTTTTGGAACTCTATGGGGGCATTTGGATCCTTAGTAATTTGTTTAAACATTAGAATGGAAACCTCTCAGCAACATTCCTTCTCATGCAATCGAACATCACCATCTTAGTATTTCTCCTAGCAGTTTGGGGTTGACTTTTAAATGGCAGATTGGCAAAAGTTCTTTAGTTGGCTGCCCACCTGACTATTACTCGGACTCTTGGGTTCTTTCTTATCAAGCACAGGCACCCAAGTTGTCATTGAGATACAAACAACTTGATCGGATCAGAAGCGTAAAGGGCATCCTCATGTGGTTGGCCTCAATGAATAGTAGGAAGCCCGTTAATGCATGTTTATCAAATGCCACTCACACACCAACACAATCATCCCCAACACTGCACTTGAGCCTAACTACCTAGGCAGGATCTGATGACAAAATACCCTTCCTGCATCTATAGCACCAATTCTAATCATTAACTATGTGATTGAATAGAACAATAACCACGAATTGCGTAAACTATTTCCCTATACGTCCAACAGGTCAAAGAACAAAAAAGGACTACAATCTACAAACACAGCGTTAGATAAAAACTATTCGGGTGTGCAAAAGACCGTATCCACATATGATTATGCATTGACAGTTTTATGCAATGTAATATACATGTCTTCAACATGAGTTTTGAGGGATACAAAGAGAAACAATGGCATAAGTATGCACCGTGAAAAGGTATACTAATGTCTTTTTACCTACAATATAAAAGCAACCCACATGATAAGATGTGCTATGGTAAGTAAAATCACAAGGGTTTGTTTATGCAACTGATAAAAGATCTTTTCCATGCAAACAATGTGGTGGATCCGTGGATGTCAAAATTCTATGATTTACAATTTATGATTTAGGTCAAATCTTAGGATAAACTATTTGAATTCTACACTAAATCCCTTCTTAGATGAATCATACAATTCTATAATTCAAATCCTATGATTTTCGATCAACTTGACTCTTATTTTTTACATTTTGTCTGGCTTTGGATCTATGTTTTTAAATTGGTATTGGCTTTGAGAATCTTCTAAGAAGGGTCAATTGTTTTATTTAACTCTTTATAAGACACTAAATGATGGATCTCCTCTTCAGCCTTAAATTGTGGAGATCTAATAGTTTCTTACATCTTGACTAGTTGAGACACTGACTTGATCTATGAATTATTTGGAATACTTTTTTGAATGGTTGTGGTCATGGGAACTATTGAAGTAATGGCAGTTAGGATTTGACTTCAAGTTAAAAACCTATACTTTATTTCTGACATGCATCTCTCAATCAAAGTTTTCTTTTTGTTTGTTGGGTGTTTTTCAAGGGTTTCATTATGCGATTTTTAACTCAAAGTTTTATTTGATTCGTCATATGATAATGGAAACTTATTAAAAGATTTTTTTCCCTTTTGAACCTCATTAGGAATTTGCATGACTCTGTTTGTGAAAATGATGGCTTTTATGCTTCATGGGGAACATTATTTTAAAGTCATCGAGTTGGTGTCAATAAATATGTTAATTATATAGCATATCTACATGAGACTTTAAATTAATGATTTGGCGCAGTTTTTAAAAGCAATTCTTTTTTAGTCCTTAAAATTTAGGCTTTTTGGAAAATCTTTTTGGACTTCTAATCATCTCATTTTCTTGATAATGTTACTCCCTAATTTTGAGTCAAGTTTTTTAATTTAAAGCTTAGGTAATTACTTGAAGTAATGAAATGACAACATTTAGCTTTATTTTTATTGAAAGAATGTCACAAATGTTCTGTAGCAATATATTCTACAAGATCTAATAGTTATGATGATAATTATTTGATCACATCCTTCTTTTTTTTTTATGAAATTATTAATATGATTCAATTTTTTCTATATTTTGTGAAAAAGATGATAAAAATCCTGCTATTTTACGATCTCAATCCTTAAGATTTTACAATCCTATTCAGCTATCAAAGTAATTGGATCATTTGTTTAATGTATGATGGAATCAATGGAATCCTAGAGTCTAGAAATCCTTGTGGGGGGGAAAGCAAAGGAACTTCATGAGTCGTTTCGAATGGTGAGGAAACTTTCCCAATGACGCAGAACATGAAACTTACTCCCCCTTAATTGAAAAACGTGTACTAATCTATAAGCATGGTAACTTCTTTGGGGCTTTCGGATTGGTTGTTTCGGGGAACAAAAGTTATTAGGACCCAAAAGCAGAAACCAACAGCTCTTTTTGAATGGCAAGGAAACTTTCCCAATGACGCATAACATGAAACTTACTCCTCTTAATTGGAAAAACAATTGGATCATTTGTTTAATGTACGACGTAATCAATGAAATCTTGGAGTTAAGAAATCCTCATGGGAGAAAGCAAAGGAAATTCATGATTCCCTTTGAATTGCGAGGAGACTTTCCCAATGACGCATAACATGAATCTTACACCCCCATTGTTCAGAGTATCCCCGATATTATCGAAATATCTCCAATATTATCCATATATCCAGCTTAGCGATACCAATAACACTGGTAGCAATACCGATAACACTAGTAGTCTCAGAAATTCCAGGTATCGGCGATGTATCGCTAAGTGTCGCCAATATTTTTTATTGTGTAAATTCCAGGTGTCGCTTGTATCGCTAATGTATCGATATCGCCAATATTTTCAACTGTGTAAATTCCAGGTGTCGCTTGTATCGCCAGTGTATCAACGATATTTCGATAATATCATCAATGTATCGATATCCTTAAAAAATCTATTTATTAAAAAAAATTCCATTTCAAATTTTTATGGGCACATGGTTGTGTATAGTGTTCAAATTGTCGACGAGAATATCGATCATATCACGATGTTATCTTTATCACAACGTGTGTGATGTTGAGAACACAATCTTTTGTTTTCTTTCCAGTTGTCGACAATTTCTCAGCGAAATATCATGTGTGATATTCTGAAATATTGACGGATGTTTGGATGGTTGGATGGATAGATGGGATTGTTGGATTAGTTTCTTATGACAACATAGGCTTTTAACCTCCCATTAAATGGAAACTTATTATGTATGCATTATTTTTATAATTTTTTGATTCCTAAATATGCAAATATGTGTATTTTAGCATCGCTTGAAGTTTCAATGAAAAATTCTACCGTATTCCCCATTGTTTCCCTCCATTTCCAGTTATCGGCGATATCGATATTGTTTTCATATCCCTGGCTAGTGAAACTTGCAGTGATACCGATACTTCGAACACTAACTCCCCATAATTGAAGTACGTGTACTGATCTATAAGAACGGTAATTTTTTGGGGCATTCGGATTAGCTTCCTCTGGGATCAAAAGTTATTGGTGCAAAAAGCAAAACCTAGCCTCTCTTCTATGACTAGATACATTTCTTTTGTCATCATTTTGTAAGTCTTTATTTAAAGAACTATTTGCATTGTGAAGTCTTGTACTTATGAATGTTCTCAAAGAAAGGGATCCTGAAGATGCCAATATGTCTGATGAATAGAAATACCACTTGGGTATCCGGTAACAAATGAAAATCCAATAAAAAAAGGTCCTCAACACATTACATACAACTGCTAATGACTTTTCTATTTTATCCTTTTTCTCTCTAGTTCACTATTGTACTTTGTTCTGCATTGTTAATTTAACGATTTTATCTAGTATAAGGGAGTGACATTGTTAGCACTTAGTAGTATCCTAATTATCATTCTTATGTTCCATCTAATTGATGGTATCTTTTGACACACCTTGCAAAGAGTCGTCCTCTCTAATAAATAAAATCAATGTGTTTTATATGAATTGGAATATCTGGTATCAATGGAAAATGAAAATGCTTTTACCATTTGATTGAAGAGATTTCTTGCAATATTTCCTGTAGTCCGATTCGATTCTTTCTTAATGTGTTTTATCGTTTTGGTTGCACATCAGGGATGAAGACTCTAAGAGCAAGGCCAAAAGCAGCTATATAAGCTCGAATGGTTTTAAGCCGAATATTGAGGAGCTAGAGATGCTTTTAGAAGCTTACTTTACACAAATAGAGGGCACCTTAAGCAAATTATCAACTGTACGACATGCTTCCTTTTATTCATATGTGGCCTGTTTCCTAATTCTATGCAAATGCTCATTTTTCAGCAAAGCATCTCCTTACCATTATTTGTCTATCCTTCAATACTCATGTTTGTGTCTTGCTTGGATGTGCAAGTGATTTGAGTTGCAAACATTCGGTTTATTGAAGAGAAAAAGACAAAGTGAATGTTTTGAAGTGTTCGTAATGATGAAATAGCTTCAACATCTCAATTTAGGCTTCCATGATTTGGAAAGTGGTGTATAGGATGGAAAACTTGTTCGTGAATGGTGTCATGTATACCATTGGAGATGGCTCCCAGGTTAGATTCTGGGAGGATACTTGGTGTTGGGTAAGACCATTTTATTTTGAATTTTGAAAATTGTACATGCAAGGTATTGCCACTGAAAGAAGTGAAGGTCGTACAATGTTATTCATTCCTAGATGTTAGCTGGTGTGGATCCTGAAGTTCTAGACAAATCTTTGAGATGATGGGATTGATGACTCTTTTCGCCCTTCGCTAGTTGCAAGGGTGCAGTTGGTATGTAGTGGTAATTGGTAAGGACAATTGGAGGTGGAGATATGGTGCATTGGGAATATTTTTGGTGTATCCTTTTATGCATCATTTCAACAAGGAATGAATGAATGGAATGTAGCTCTGATGTCATAAATTTGGTCATACAAGGGAACCCCGGGGTGATTGCCTTTTGGTAGTTGATTGGTAAGGTAAGGTTCTTACTATGAATCATCTAAGAAGACATGTGATAATTATTATTTAAATCAATGGAATGAGAGAATGAAACGAATAGAAGGAACAAACCAACAATTATGTTGTCGCTTTCTATTTGACAAAGTGACAATCTACTTCAATATGCTTGTTTCTCTCATGGAAGATTGACTATTAGCAATGTGAATGGCAACTTGATTGTCACAACAATAACACTTACAACCTTTTTAGAGTTGGCTTTGTGACTTGAGGACCTAGCTTGTTTTAAGTTACTCCAAGCACATGCACAAAACAAACACATTCATACACCTTTGAAGGAAGAGAAAATAATACCAACTTAGGTTTTAAAGCTTTCAATGGGAAATTGACATCAAGAATTGGAGTGGGCATCCTATTTCTACATGTAGTAGTGAGTATTGCTTCATCCCAATATATTTTAGGAGATTCCATACTTGAGATATATTTTTTTTAAAGATTCATACCTGAGATGATATACCTAATAACCTCTAAAAGATGATGGTTATTTCTCTTAGCCATCCCATTTTGTCGACGGGTATAAAGACATGAGTTTGCAATTTTATACTATTTTCTAGACGGTATCTGTGTAGATCACGAGGTAGATGCTAATGAGCATTCTCGGACCTAACAACCTTTATTTTTACCCAAAATTAAGTCTATACCAAACATTTTGTTAATGGATGGAACCTTATCTCTCTTTTCATAAGATATCCAGTAAAATGTGAGCAATCATCAATAAAAGAGATAATATTTTGGTGAAGGTCCCACACATCAGAGTGGATAAGAGAGAAACAACTAGAGCTCTATTTTATTGGAAACAAAATAAAAATAAAAATCCTTATAACATGTAAAAAAAACTAACATGTTTCATATTGAGAATTCAAATCTCTAACAAATTTGTTTGGAAAAAGGAACTGAAGCGAAAGGGAATAACACGAAAGAGTATGTTATAGATGTTCATCCTCATTGACATTAGACGACTCATGAACAAAAGTAGACGAGCCTTTTCAGTCTTCAACAAGTGTTGTCTTCATGATCGCTGCCAATATGCTTCCTGGTTCTTATGTCGTCAATAACATAGTAAGACGAAAAGAATGGGGCAATGCAAGCCAACCTCTTTGTGAGAGAACTAATAGGCAACAAATTGGATGGACAACACCAAATAGGAACATTAGATGGTAAAGCTAAAGATGGAGAAAGTTAGTACCCTCCCTTCCTAATGGAATCAGAGGATGATCCATCTGCTAATCTTCTACCACTAAAGATGGAGGATTAAGAAATGAAACCATCCTTCTTTCTTGTGAAATGATTAGAGGGACCCCCAGGGTGATTGCTTTTGGGTGGTTGGTTGATAAGGTAAGGTTCTTACTGTGAATCATTTTAGAAGGGAACATGTAATAATTATTATTTAATCCATGATATAAGAAAAGAAAAGGAATAGTAGGAAGAAGAAAGAGAAGGAAAAGAGAGCTTAACATCTCTTTCTTATCATCTTATGTTATGTTAACCCTAAACAAAACTTAATAAAAATATGGTACATCACAGGAGTATTGAAGCCCATGGACCATATGTGATATTTCTAACAATTACTAATGATGCATTTTGTCTTTGGGAGGTGGAAACTGGGATCATCTTTTTATTCACCAAACTTTAATGATGGATGTGTGGTGGCGATTTTCTTTTACCTTTGTTGGTTGGGGTGGGTGATGCCCAAGTTAATCCTGGGTTTGTGGGATCTTGGAATTGGTGAAGGCATGGTGAAAGAGGGCAAGCTCTTTGGAGATAAATCTTTGCTAGGAGGATCATGAATGATTTGGAAAGAAAGAAAGAAATAATATAATGTTCAGTAACAAGGTAGTGAATCTGGAAGAGGTGTTTCAGAGTTCAAGAAGGACGGTGGCATGGCTTACATGCTACCACATGTGCCCATTGTTCAAAGTATCCCCGATATTAAGATAATATCCTCAATATTATCTGTATCTCCAGCTTGGCAATACCTATAACACTTGTAGTATGAAAAATTCCAGGTTCGGCAATATATCGCCAAGTATTGCCAATGTATCACCAAGGCAGGGGGATCCTATATCCCCATATTTGTTCATATTGTTAATGGAGGCCCTTAGTGGAATGATAGAAAGAGGAGCCAAGGTCAACTTGGTTAATGGATTCAGGGTGGATAATTTGGATATTCAGGTTACACACTTACAGTTTGCTGATGATACGTTATTATTTTGTGAAGTGGATGGATCAATCATTGTATGCTTTGAAGCGGTATTGGGTTTGAAGGTAAATATCAGCAAAAGAGAACTATTGGGGGTGGGTATCTCTAAGAAGAAAGTGGAATCCTTTGCGAGAATTTTCAAATGTAGGGAGGAAGCTTTTCCTACCACGTACCTTGGTCTTCCTTTATGTATTGGTAAACCCATGAAACATTTATGGGATAAAGTGGTAGAGAGATTTGAAAGTAAATTGTCCTAATGGAGGCGTAGATACTTATCTTTGGGTGGAAGGTTAACTCTAATTCAGGTGGCAATGTGTAACCTTTTGGTTTATTATATGTTGTTATTTAAATGTCCAAAGTTGGTGTTGAGTGGGATTTCTTATGGAAGGGGGTGGAAGACAATCACAAATTTCATCTTATGAAGTGGGAGGAAGTTTGCAAAGTGTGGGACCAAGGGGGAGCAGGGTTAAAGAGTCTCGAGGTCGTGAATTTGGTCTTGTTAGGGTAATGAGTTTGGAGGTTCGGAGCAGATGAGGGTTCATTTTGGAGAGAAGTGACATGAAGGAAACATGGGGTAGATGAAAAGGGTAGGTGGACAAGGTCATCCTCATTGTATAGGTCATCATATCTTTGGAGAGTTGTGGCATCGATGAAAAGTAATGTATGGGAAGGGGTAGGATTCCATTTAGGGGATGGGAAATCTGTTGGGTTTTGGGAGGACATTTGGGTGGGGGAACATAAGTTGATCTAAAATTTTCCACACTTAGTGAGGTTAGCTTTAGAGGGTGGCTTCCATTGACAAGTGCTTTTCCATCAAACAGGAGCAAGTCATTTGGGCTTCGCCATGTAGAAGGAATTTTGAGGATGAAGAGATAATTGGGTTGCTTCAATTGTTGTCAAAAGTGCAACTATCTCCCTCAGAAAAGCATTCCTTGAAATGGTTATATGAAAAATTAGAAAAAATTTCAGTGAAGTCCTACTATAAGGGTCTTAAGTGGAGTTAATATATTTGATGAACCTAGTCCGACGGCTTTCATTTGGCGATATGGTGCTCCTACAAAGGTGGCGGTGTTTGCTTGGTTAGTGGGAAGCAAGAAGGTTTTAATAGTTGATAACCTTCAAAAAAGGAAGTTAATCCTTCTGAATGCTTGCGTCCTGTGTTATCAAGATGCAGAATCGGCGAACCATCTTTTCCTGCATTGTTTATTTACAAAAAGTTTGTGGGATTGTTTCTTTAAATCTTTCGGTGTAGATTGGGTGATTCCAAGCTCTATTGATTGTTTATTTTTAGCCTAGCATGGTGGATGAAAAGGAAAAGTTGGTAAACATGTTTGGCGAATAAGTCTAGTAGCGGGTATTTGGTTCATCTGGTTAGAAAGGAATGACCATTGCTTTAGAATTTGACAAAAGGAATGCTTTAGATGTTTTCTAAAAGGCGAAATCTCATATCAAGGAATGGGTGTATGCATTAAAGGTTGTTGAGCAGTTTCCGGATAAATAGGCAGAGTTGTAATTTTTGTTTTAGTTTTCAGTCTTTGTATTATTTGGTTGTGCCTTTTTCAATAAATTTATCATCATTTAAAAAAAAAGAACAATGTATGATGAGGACATCATGTCACGTACACCCTTATGTACGTGTCAGAGGAGGAGGCGGGCCGTGCTAATTTTCCTGTGGCTAGGCGAGTACCCGTGATCGTGCTGAAGACCCCATGTGCATGTGCGAGCATTTGGAAGGCCCCACACTAGGAAGATGCACATGGGTTGCTTTATGGAATGATCCAGACCGTTGGATCAGAGAGACGTGACGATCAGGCCATTAGATCGCATGAATCACATGATCGAGCCATTGATCGTTGATTGTCCACATTAGTTTTAGGCTTCATCATATTTTAAGATTTGATTTTTGATTATTTTATATTTGGACATATTATGTATGTTTTAGTTGATTTTATTTAGATTAGGGCTATTTT
Organism: Magnolia officinalis; assembly: GCA_021015155.1. Taxonomy (NCBI): domain Eukaryota; kingdom Viridiplantae; phylum Streptophyta; class Magnoliopsida; order Magnoliales; family Magnoliaceae; genus Magnolia; species Magnolia officinalis. The sequence goes on from JAJHSJ010000016.1 coordinate 50,553,982, forward strand.
CGTTAAAATTCACAAGACGAGGATTTTTTTAATTTTTGAAATTTCTTGGATCTATAAAAAGAGGGGGGCGTGTGATCGTGATTTAAAAGAGAGAGAGAGAGAGAGAGAGAGAGAGAGAAACTCTTGCTTTCTTCTCCCATATTCATGCGATTTGAAGATACTTCCATGTGACTTTGAAGGAAGATTGGTGCGAGACTAATCTTCATCAACGGAGGTGCGAGGTCTCCATATATCCCCACACCACCTTTTTTCTTCCCCATTCAGATATTTTCTTCAGGTTCTTCATTCTCCCCATCACAGATCTTCTTCTCCCAAACTCATCCACAATCCAAACCCTAACCCTAAACCTAAAATTTTCAATTTTCTTACTTTCCAAAATTACCCAAACCCTAATTTTCACCCTAGGTTGTATTATGTTTCTTATTTTGAAATAGACTATACCCTATGCTAATTGGATGTCTCTACAACCATTAGATCCTAGTTTCTTTTTATTTAATGATCTTGTGTTACGATGTTGGTAGCTTAGGTCAGGATTATGCATGATTTTCTTTTGATTTTCATGATATTTATGATGAATATAGTGATGTTTGTGGTTTTTTTTGTTAAATATCTTAATTCAGTTATTTGATCTCATATGTTACTTAGTTCATGCATCAGTCCTGCATCAATGTATCTCCAATATTTTTTTATTGTGTAAATTCCAGGTGTCGCTTGTATCACCAATATTTTTGGCTGTGTAAATTCCAAGTATCGCTTGTATCACCAATGTATTGGCAATATTTCAATAATATTGCCAATGTATCAATATCACCAAAAATCTATTTATTAAAAATTTTCATTTCAATTTTTTTTTTTATAGATGCATGGTTCTATGATATGCATGGATTGATGGATGGATGTGTGTGTGTGCGCGTGTGTGCACCTGTGTTTGTGTGTATGTGTGTATGCACGCACGCATGCATGGATGGATGGATCATGCATGTGTTTGTATGTATGTGCATGCATGGATGGATGGATCCATCATTTTCCCTATGTTTCCCCAATTTTTCCCTGAGTCAATGATACATGTTTTTAGGCTCCATTAAATGGAAACTTGTTATTTGATTCCCAAATATGCAAATTTGCATATTTTTCGTTATTATTTGATTCTTAATTATGCAAATATGTACATTTTGGCATCTCTTGAAGTATCGTTGAAAATTTCCACAATTTCCCCCATGTTTCTCTTATGTCTCCTGAAGTTAGCGTTCCATGCTTTTAGACCCCTATTTAAGAGAAATTTATTATGTATGCATCTTTTTTTTTTTTTTTTTTTTTTTTTCCTTTTCTTTTTTGGATTCCTAAATATGCAAATATGTGTATTTTAGCATCTCCTGAAGTTCAATTGAGAAATTCCACCATTTCCTTGTGCTTCCCCAATGTTTCCCTTAGTCGCCGATGCATTTCTAGGTATCAACAATAATATTGGCGATATCGATAAATGTTTCCATATCCCCAGCCAACAATACATGTAATGCTACTGATGCTACAAACATTGTTGATATACCATCATCGCATATTGATGCCCATCCAACAGGTTTGTCCCACTGGGTAGTCTCCAAGCACCAAAAGAAGGCCACTTCAAGTATCTGGTGAGTCACGGTTTATTAAACAAATGTATGGGTAAAAAGATTTGGCCATGTTTTTCTACTTTGTCCACTTGTTTTTATCATTGTGACTCAGGCTTACATGCTGAATTGACCAACATGATTTTGTGTCCAATCATCTACACGTTTTCCACCCATGTGATGAATGGATGGGATGTAGCACTACGGTTCCATGTTGCACATTTGGTGGTGGGTACAAGGCTGCCATAATCTGAAAATGCATGTTGAGCTCATTGATCATGCTACTCTGTGACAGAATTGTAGACTTACCGATGGAGGTTCGGAAATGACATCTGGTTATTGTTTTCATTTATCATTTATTGATCCTTACTCATAAATCATTATATCATTTTTTCCCTCTCTTATCATCATCATTAAATCATTTCATTCGTTAAGGGAAAGATGGTTGAAAGTGGACAGTTGGATTGGGCAGTTTTCAATCTCTGTTCTTTTTTGTGAGATATCTTCAGGTTTTTAATGGTCCTTTTCAGCAGTGTATGGACTGAGCAGTCTGCGAGGTAGATCCGCATTTTGGGAGGAACTGAATGTATACATAATAAGTGGCCCTTGCCTTGATGTGTGGGAGCAGATTTCAATGTTGTGAGATTCTCATATGAAGAGACTAATGGGAGTAGGGTGGCTAAGAGCATGAAAGATTTCTTGGATTGGATTGCCAATGATGATATGGTTGATTTTTCAATGGGAGAAGTCAAATTTACGTGGTCAAATGGGCAAGTGCTATTAAATCCAAGTTGGATAGATTTTTGGTATCTTCGGATTTGCTAGAGAAATATCTATTTATTCATCAAAAAGGATTGCCAAGGCCTATGTCAGATCATTGTCCAATTTTTCTTGAGGCGCAAGAGTATTGGGCCCCTCGTCTATTCATATTTGAACTTGCTTGGCTTGAGATGGAAGGTTTTATTGAGAAAATCAAGGAGTGATGGTCTTCTTTTTCAGTCTTGTAGGCTTTTCACTGTTTCAGAAATTAAAGCTTTTGAAAGGTAACATTAACATTTGGAGAAAAGAAGTGTGATATCATCACAAAGAAGAGACTTTGAAATTTTTACATAACATTCAGGCTATTGATATCAAAGAAGAGGAGGGGGAGCTTTCAGAAGAAGAGAGGGCTTGGAGGGAGTTGTATAGGCCAAAGTATAATGCTGGGATAAGAGAGGAGGAAAGTGAGAGCATTCGTGGACTCTTTGGTTAAAATAGAGATAGGAATACAAAGTTTTTCCATGCCATTGCAAGTGCGTGAGCCAGAACAAATAAAATAAAAAATTTAATGGTGGAAGGGGAGAGAATTGAACGTGAGGATAAAGTTTGTTCAACAATTGTTAACTTCTATAAAGCACTTCTTAAGAGGGAAGAATGGGTAAGACCTAAGCTTGATTACCTTCCGTTCACCTCTTTTTCAAGTTCGTTAGTGGAATGGCTTGGAAAGGCTGTTTTTTGAGGAGGAAATTAAGAGGGCAGTCTCAGAGTTGGGTAGAGATAAGCCTCCACATCCGGATGGTTATCCTATTGCTTTTTCTTTCCACAGTATTGGCTTCCAAATTTAGTGCAGTTCTTAGTGAAGTGATTTCTAAATCTCAAGGGGCTTTTGTGGAAGGAAGATAGATAGTGGATAACGCTTTAATTGCTCATGAGTTTATCGAATCTTGCAATGGGAAAAGTAAGAAAGGAGTTATTTGTAAGCTAGATATTGAGGCATATGATCATGTAGATTGGGATTTTCTCGGTTATATGTTGGGCCAGCTGGGTTGCAGAGAGAAATGGAGGTTTTGGATATAAACTTGTGTTAGATCGAAAAAATATTCGGTTTTGGTTAATGGTTCTCTGAAGGTTTTTTTTTTTTTTGTTGTGCAGCTTCCAAAGGATTGTGGCAGGGGGATCCATTATCCCCATACTTATTTGTTGTAGTTATGGAGGCGCTTGGTAGGATGATTGAGCAAGGTGTGACAGTTAGCTTGATGAATGGTTTTCGGGTTGATAATTCAAACTTTTAGATTTCTCACCTTTAGTATGCAAATGATACCTTGTTACTTTGTAAGGTGGATGAGCAGAAAGTTGACAACTTTCGGATGATCATTTCATGTTTTGAGGTAGCCTTGGGTCTTAAAGTCAATATTAAAAAAAGTGAGCTTTGGGGGGTGGGGCTTTCTAAAGAAGAGGTTGATGACTATGTGTCTGTTTTCGGTTGTGGGGGGGTTCTTTTCCTTCTTCTTACCTTGGCCTTCCCTTATTTATTGGGAAGCCGGCCAAACACCTATGGGATCGAGTGATTGAGAGATTTGAAAGAAAATTGTCATCTTGAAAGGGTAGGTTATCTCTCGTTGGGTGGTAGATTAACTTTAATCAAGCCAGTTGTCTAATCTTCCATATTATTTTATGCTTACTTTCAAATGTCCAAATCAGTTATTGCCAAGTTAGAAAAATTAAGGCGAGATTTTTTGTGGAATGGGCAGATGCTGCAAGTCATAAATTCCATCTTGTGAGGTGGGATGAAGTTCGCAAGCCATTGGATAAGGGGGGTGTAGGTTTGAGTATGGAGGTTATGAATGCGGCATTATTAGGTAAATGGTTTTGGAGGTTTGGGGCTGAGGAAGGGAGTTTTTGGAGAGAAGTGATGGCTAAAAAATATGGGGTTAAGGGTGGGCGTATATGTACAAAGTTGTCTTCATTGTATAGGGCTTCTTTCCTTTGGAGGTTGGTGATGTCTTTGAAAAACAAGGTTTGGTAGGGGGTGGGTTTTACTTTAGGAATGGCAAGAAGATAAGATTTTGGGAGGATGTTTGGGTTGGAATTGGAAACCAGAAATTGAGTCAAGTGTTTCCTTGGTTGGCTCATATTTCGGTTGAGAAAAATATCACGGTTGATCATTCTTTTTCTGTAATCGGTGCAGATTTAATTTGGGCTCCTCCTTGTAGAAGAAATTTGTGTGATGTTGAGGTGGAAGATTTTATCAGGTTACTAGAATTTCTTTTAGAGGTCCGTCCTTCTATTGAAGAATCAAATTCAATGTTGTGGTTAAAAGAAAAGTCTGAGTATTTTTGGTAAAATTCTTTTATTCGATGTTTGATGATGGAAATGGTGAGGGGGTTGCTTCTCACACAGCTTATGTCTGGTATTATGGCGCTCATTTAAAGGTGGCAGTTTTGGCTTGGTTCGTGGTAAGAAATAAGTTTCTTACAGTCAATAATTTGCGAAAGCAGCATATGATAATTCCGAACATGTATCTCATGTGTTACAAGAATGAGGAATTGGTTAATCAGATCTTCATCCATTGTGCTTTTGCCTTTCATATTTGGAACAAGTTATTTTTACTGTTTGGGGTGGATAAGGTGATCCCTTTTTCTATCAAACAATTTTTCTTAGCTTGGCTGGAGGGGGCAAAGGGAAGATTGGAAAGTGTATATGGCATCTTTGTTTCTAGCTGGGTTATGTTGTATCTGGTTGGAAAGAAATAACTGTTGTTTCAGGAATAGAAAGGGGTGCTTTTCAGAAATTTTCAATAGGGTGAAATTGTTTGTTATGGAATGGATGAATGGTTCTAATATTTTAACCGTGGATCGGTTCCCTGTTTTATGGCATGAGTTGTAATTTTATTTGTACATTTCTTTGTGTTCTTTGGCCTTTCTCAATAAGGGGGGGGGGGGGGGGGGGGGGGGGGGGGGGGGGGGGGGGGGCAAGGACCAACCACGTTCTGAACTTTGTTCTAGTTTCGATAGCTAATCTGGCTTAGATGGACCCTCCATATATAAATATGCATGTCTACATCCTAGCTAAGCTGTGTTTAGAGTGTTAGACAGTTTTTGGACCTGCACACAGATTATGTGTGAGCAAGTTTTCAAATGCATACATGTTTAGATGCACTTGCGTATGCAAATACACATGCAACACATAAATCTTTATGTGCAGATACCATCACCTACATATGTATATAGCCTCTACACATAAGAAATTACATGCATGCATATGCTTCTACACATAAGAAATTACATGCATATGCATGTGCACAGTCATGAAAATAAAGGAATTTATACTATACTATTGTTGAAAGTATAATGACAAAAATTATGTAGCGTGTGGTGATAAGAGGAAAGCTAACATCATCCAAACACTTAATTGACCAAAAATACCCTTGTTATTAGAAAACAAAGGAAAATTAAAAACAAAGACGGGCCATTTCTTTTTGCTTCCCTACTGCACCACAGCCACCCCTCTCTGCTACACCACCTCCATCACAACCAACGCCTTTAGAGCCACCCTACACCTCACCATTCTTTGATGATTTTCCAGGCAATGGTGTGGAACTTTGCAAAGAGTGGGACTTTTCTTTCTAGCTTTCAGATGCTAAGGTAACCCACACACATCCAAATTTGTCCTGTTGGTTTGTTCTCTTAAAAACCAGCATGTTTTTTGGTGAATAGAACATAGGCATGAGATGCTACCAACCACGTTCTGAACTTTGTTCTAGTTTCAATAGCTAATCTGGCTTAGATGGACCCTCCATATATAAATATGCATGTCTACATCCTAGCTAAGCTGTGTTTAGTGTTAGACAGTTTTTGGACCTGCACACAGATTATGTGTGAACAAGTTTTCAAATGCGTACATGTTTAGATGCACTTGCGTATGCAAATACACATGCAACACATAAATCTTTATGTGCAGATACCATCACCTACATATTGATATAGCCTCTACACATAAGAAATTACATGCATGCATATGCTTCTACACATAAGAAATTACATGCATATGCATGTGCACAGTCATGAAAATAAAGGAATTTATACTATACTATTGTTGAAAGTATAATGACAAAAATTATGTAGCGTGTGGTGATAAGAGGAAAGCTAACATCATCCAAACACTTAATTGACCAAAAATACCCTTGTTATTAGAAAACAAAGGAAAATCAAAAACAAAGACGGGCCATTTCTTTTTGCTTCCCTACTGCACCACAGCCACCTCTCTTTGCTACACCACCTCCATCACAACCAACGCCATTAGAACCACCCTACACCTCACCATTCTTTGATGATTTTCCAGGCAACGGTGTGGAACTTTGCAAAGAGTGGGACTTTTCTTTCTAGCTTTCAGATGCTAAGGTAACCCACACTCATCCAAATTTGTCCTGTTGGTTTGTTCTCTTAAAAACCGGCATGTTTTTTGGTGAATAGAACATAGGCATGAGATGCTAACAGTCTAAGTGCAGGCAAGAACACCATCAGTCCTGTAACATATGACACCTTGAGTATTTATGCATTAAATGGTTAATATATCATTCCTTAACATCTTGAACGATCAAAGATTTTGGACGATTGCTTATTATTGGTCCAAAATCCCATGCCTTCAAACCTTTCTCCAATGATGGGATAGCAACGTCAAAGGAGTGTCTCACTTACTGAAGGATGGGAATGTAGCATAGTTCTAAAACTCCTTGGGTCAACTCAACTCAGCCAGATTTCAAGCCGAGTTTAATGGAAACTTTTTGACTACCCTGACTCAGTCGAGTCTCAATATGACTCATTGAGTCAGCTCAAAAACTTGACTGACTCAATTCCACTCGACATGACTTGGCCGAGTCACTCGGCAGCCAGACTATCATTCTAATAATAGGAAAAAAAGTCATTTAAATGCATGGAGATCAAGCCCACAACCTCAGGTGAGTGTCAAACCATGCTCTACCAACACCGCAACATTGTGAATCTGTTTGGTTTGCTCATTTAAATGCTTGCCCCTGTTTTAAATACTCGTTATTACTTAAACATCACTTAATTAATTTTATCGAGTCAAATAAAGACTCAGTCAAGTCTTCGAATCTACCTGACCCGGCTTGATATCGAGTTTTCAAGCTTTTGAACTATGGAATGTAGTCCAACGAATATAGGAAAATTGCTACACAAGGTGCCTTCTGTTGAATGCTTGATGATAGAATAGAATGATAAATGCCTTCTGTTGAATGCTTGATGATAGAATAGAATGATAAACTTTAACCGATGTTGTATCTTTTATACTGTCAATTTATGAATTATCATGCGCTGTTGCATCAGGACACATACCCATACTAGTAGGGTCCATGATTTGGTGGTTCAGATTTTTTACTATTTACCTGTTGGGTCTCACAATGGGTGGGGATACCCAAAAATATTCCATATTGGAAGATCCTAGCCACTATTATTTGGCCCTTTCTCTCCTAATTGTTGCCGTGTTGTTTCTTAGCTATTTGTAATCTGCTAATCAAGGGGCATCTTTCAATCCGTGTGATTTTTGGGGCATCCGCATTCAAATGGAGGCCTATCAGATCAATAACTTGAAATGTTAAACCATGGGCCCCACTTGCAGAGATTTGCAGATCAGCACACTGTAAACTTTCCTATGCATCAGGAATCTATAATTCCTCTTCAATATGCTACTCCAGCATGCCATCCCAGAACTACCATCTAAGCCATGCATTCCATCCTAGAAGTCTTTTTCATCATCTGTTCTATTCCTGGTATCATTTAATATAGGTATAGTATTGGTTTTTCTAACTGTCCATGATTAAATTTCCATGTATATGATAAGTAGGATCGTTGTCTTGATGTCATGTTTGGAGTTGGCCCTTTCAGGAGGTAAACATAGATTGAATGGTCTGGATTAATGAACACATGCAAAAAAAAAAAAAAAAACCGTCGGTAATTGTGGGGCACAGTCACAGTGCCGTAGATTGTGTTGTTATTCCTCAAAGGGACAATCTATATTGAATCTGGAACATCCAATGGATGGACTGCCTCTTGAATGGACCATAAACCCAAATACCACATCATCAACTGTCGAATCAACATTCAGAAGTATACTGGCTTCTAATGGGTGTACATTTTGTATAAAGCCTTATCAATGAGAAGAAGTATACATTGGATGCTCTAGATGAACGAGCATGTGGCCCAATGAATCATCAACATGGTGTATTTATTTATTTCTCTTATTTGATCGCACGACTGTGATTACTACTATTCACATTTCCTTCTCTCTTTTAATGAAGCTGCGGGAGTATGTGGACGACACCGAGGATTATATAAACATAATGTTGGATGACAAACAGAATCAGCTGCTGCAGATGGGAGTGATGCTCAGTACAGCCACCTTGATAACAAGCATGGCCATTGTTGTGGCGGGCATAATGGGCATGAACATCCATATCGAACTGTTTGAAACTACACAAGAACAATTCCTCCAGACGATCTTGGGGACTATTGGCGGCTGTGTCATTCTATACATCATAGCCATTGGATGGGGAAAGAATAGAGGATTGTTGGGATGATGCAAATGGTCCTGGTGGGCCAGAGGTGAATCTTTCTTGCTTTGTTTGTTTGTTCTCTGATTGGATGTTGGAGTAGGAGACTTTGATGATGTGTGAAAAAAACATTGATGCTTTGTTAAATATACTAACATCCACTGTTAACCTTCAGCAAACAAGGCATTGTTAAAAAAAAAAAGATGGTCAGGATTGTCCTGTCGGGTTGATCTTTTGCATCATGAGGTATGAGCCATCACCTTATGCCCACTGGATGAACGATCCAAATCACCAAGGGTCTCCCATGTACATTTGAGATCTAAGAACTGCAATTAGTGATCCCAAAATCACAATGGTCTTCAAGCGTACAGTGGTCCATCAATATACAAATTGTGCGGCCCGCTTCAGGTGTGTTAATTGACAAACAGTTACATTGATATGATTATCTAAATGGCTGATCGGGCAACATCTAACGGATGGTTAAGATGGAAATTTTAAATGTTCCATATTCAACAAACAACTATGCATAAATTATTGGCTAGGATCATAAAATCAGTCCGACTTTCCAGTAATGACCTCTATGGTTGGTCCCGGTACTTGGAACATCACAGTCTGCTGAGCATCAGTTGACTCCCCAGAGGATGTATTTGGCCCTCTCTGTGTGTGAGCCGAATTGTAGGTATAGTGGCCTGCATCTTCGACCGTGTATACTAGAGTTTTTAATTTGGACAGGTGGGACCCATGGTTTTGAAATCCACACCGTTGGTCTGTTGAATTCCGTTGTGAACATGCTCCAAAAATCTCTCAAGAGTGGATCTCTAAGGCAAATTTTGGGACCTTATTCAATTGAATGCGGACTGCTGTTGTATCTCTCTTCTTAACCGTCTTTCTTGCAGGCCACAAATCAAAAGGTTAATATTGTCCACTTGAATTTTCTCAATCTGCATGTAGGTTAAGCGGGTCACGCATGCACAGAAAATAGAGATTTTAAAAGAATGAAGCAAGTGGTCTACATTCAAGATGGATTCGTTGCCTAGCCGTAAATATCAAGTGGTCGGGCTAGGCCAGGTCAGGTCGGCCTAAAATGATGGGAGCCCAAGCCTAACTAAACTGATTTGATGCCTAAACCCAGCCCATGGTCAAGCTAGTAAGTCCAAGCCCATGCCAAAGCTAGGTCGGGCTCATTGGTCAGGCAAGCTACCAGGTAGGTCTAGGCTGCTTGGCCTAGCTGTGTGTGGGGGTGCACACGGGTCGGTTCGGTCCCGTTCTGGGGTGAAACTGAACCGAACTGTTCATAATGGTTCTAGGAAAATCGGAACCGGAACCGGACCGTTAACACCCTAGAACCGAACCGGAACCGGACTATTAAAACCGGTTCGGTTCTACAGTTCTGAGAAAACGGAGAGAGAGAGAGAGAGAGGGGGGGGGGGGGGGGGGGGGGGTCTGCAGGAGGAGCGGCGTGAAGACTGAAGGGGGGGTCTGCAGGAGGAGCGGCGTGAAGACTGAAGGGAATGAATACTTAAGGTTTTTTTAAAATTTAATTTAATTTTAAATATATGGTCCGGTTCTTGGTTCAATTCCACGGCTCGGTTCTACATACCCCAAATCGAGAACTGAACTAAACTAATTGGTTATTTGATTTTTGAAACCGGAACCAGTGCACTTTAGAACCGGACCAAACCGTACAGTTTGGTCCATTCCGGTCTGGTTTACCAGTTCTACTGGTTCCATGTGCACCCCTAGCTGTGTGACCTAGCTTTAAAGGGCTAGGGCTTGACCTACTAAACTTGGCCAAAGGGTTAAAGCTTGAAATCTAAGCCCATTGTTCAGACTGGTTTGAGCCAGGGCGAACAATGAATAGCCCATAACTCAGCCCGAATAGCGAGCTTAGATATTAAGCCCTAGCCTAGCCCTCGAGCCAAGTTTAGAGGCTAAAGCCCTATCTCTTTAGGGCTGGGTCACTCAAGCCATTACCACCCCCGACTACCCATCTCTCCATGGGACACAGGTTGACCTGGAAATCAGGTCTGCCCATATGCAAGGCCTTACGATGGATGGTATATATCTAAAAAAAAAAATCATTCATATCAAACAGTCCTATTAATCTTATCTTTGTCTAATTATAGTGATGTTGGAAATAAAAACCTACTAATTGCAATATTTGGATTCTTTTCAATTACCCGAACCGTTTATGTTGATAGGACTCCTATTCGATCGGGGATGGATGTGATCGTTTCCTGAGTTGTATTTTGAGACGTAAGCCATCAGGCCTGGTTGCCAGTACATGGGTGGATCGGATGGGAGAAGATTAGGTGCAGCCCCAGCCTCACCTAGCACTATGCGGTCAGGCCTGTCAGGCCACCTTGATGTATGTATTTTATATCCATGCTGTCCATTCATTTTGACAACACATTTTAACGTCCCAAAAATGAAGTAGCTCCAAATCTTAAGTGGACCACACCACATGAAATAGTGGTGATTGACCATTAAAAAGTTCTTGTAGGCCACACAAGTTTTGGATCAAGCTGATAAGGGAGGGTTAAATTAATAAATCCATGAATGTTATCAGACGTATTCAAGTTATGCAATGTAAGGGCCTACATGGTCGAATGTCATAAGAAATCCTCCACTAATCTACATATCATAAGAAATCACATTTGTATCATCACTAGATGTGTACACAAACCGAGCTAGCTTGGTTAGCTTGCTTGACTCAACTTGAAAAAGCTCAATTTGACTCGGTTCGAAGCTGAGTTCGAGCCAAGTCGAGCTGATTTTTTGAGCTAAAAAATGAGTTCGAGCCGACCCTAGCTCGACTTGACTTGGATCGAACCCAGCTCGAATCGAACTCGAATCGAATCATTTTGGTGGCTCGGTTACTTTGATATTGATGTTGCTCAAAAAGTGTTTGATGAAATGACTCAAAGAAGTGTGGCTGGTGGCAAGGAAGGTATGTATATGAAACCAACACCCTTTTTTTTCTTGGTTTTTTATGTTGTTTAGAAGGTGTTTGATAAAATACGTGTAAAACCATTGCTGCTGTCTCAAATACAGTGAGATTTTAAAGGTGCAGTCCAGGTGTTTGTGAAAATGCTGCAATGGCGAACTCGGCTCGAACTGGCCGGAGCCGCTGACCGAACCGAGCCGAGCTGAGTTCTAGCTGAGGTCAGCTAGTGGCCAAGCTGAGTCGAGCTGAGGCCGGCTCGACTTGATGTACACCCCTAATAATCACCGGAGTCTAGCACACTTTCAAGATTGGTCGCCGCCCATCGTGCGCAAGACCAAGCAAGTGCAAGAGACCTTACTATCCGCCTTGTTAGTGGTATACAAAAACCCACTCAGCTCGTTGATAGCGAACCCATTTTATGAGCTAGTCAGACTTAACATAACATATATAGTCCTTTACACCCGAGTGGGTAAAGTCAAATCCCCTTCCAACTAGCCTCAACAAGATGTGGCCTACTGGTATCTAGCCATCATGTCCTTATGAATCCACTTGTTCCAGTCATTGGATAATCCTATTAGTACCACATGGTTTAGAGACTTTCACCCAGGGACGTCTGTGATGCCCCGTAACATTTATAGATTTTTGGTGTCTATAAACTCATCCGCCAGCCACAATAACACTGCGGTACTACATTCCTGGTGTCGCTTGTGAGTAGATGCAACGTGACATATATAATACACAATATATGAATCACACTATCCAAAAATGCATCAAACCTATGTATACTACACGAATCACGCAGGGTGACCCTATCTCGTATAGGTCCCCTAAGTATTACAAGTCAAAAAGCATATGCTATGATCAATCATCATCCATAACAAGCATACGAATGACGCGTATGAACATATAAAAGGGGTGATGTTCATTACATTGTGTATGTTATAAGTGTGACATATGAGGCTAAGCACACTAGCAAGCTGTCAAACATATTATATGATAATTGGCCTTGGGTAGCCTGCAAATATAGAGAGAGTGGGACCTGAACGAGAGGCCCCACTGGTAATGAAAATATCTTTATGGTATGGCCCACTTGAGACTTGTGTTTGACCCATCGTTGGGCTCATGCACAAAATGATCTAGTAGAGGGACGACGGATTAGCCACTGACAGTTTGTGATGTCACCTAGCTCTGTGGGTCTTACCATGATGTATGTTTTATATCCCACCCGTTCATCCGTTTGGAGAGATCATTTTAGGTCATGAGCCAAAGAATGAATCAGATCCAAATATCGGGTGGACCCATCGCAATAAACAGTTGAGAGAGTCACGCGCACCATTGAAAACTTCTAAGGGCCACAAAAGTTTTCTATCAAGCTGATATTTGTGTTTTCCCTTCTTTAATGTATATGATAACTTATGAATAGGTTGGATCTCAAATAAACATCACGGTGGACCTTAGGAAGGTTTCAATGGTGGGCATACATGTCTCTAAGGTAGTTGAGAATCCCATCTCAACACCCTCCTAAGGCATCATCATCCAAACACTTACTCACACAAGCATTTCCACAAACACTTAACATACACTATTTCAACATACTTAGTGTATGTTAGCAAACATGTATTAGGGCGAATCCTTTCGCCAAATAAGTATTTTATTCAAATATCATATATTCATACCACAAATAATCATGTCCAACACACTTCCAAAATATATACGTATACGATATTTTCTACAATACACTATGCATTTTGGGACCATAGAATATGAAATTTTACATTTCCAAATACATTTTCTACATACATTTCCAAATACATTTTCTACATTTCCAAATACATTTCCAAAATTTCCGTATTTCTACATTTCCAAATATTCATAAGGTATATAGAAATACGGTATATACGTATTTCTACATATACTTGAAATACGGAAATGTATCTGAAATAGTGGTGATTGACCATTAAAAAGTTCTTGTAAGCCACACAAGTTTTGGATCAAGCTAATAACGGAGGGCTAAATTAATAAGTCCATGAATGTTATCAGCCATACTCGAGTTATGCAATGTAAGGGCCTACATGGTCTAATGTCATATGCTAAGGATGCAATGCAACATGCCAATCCTCTACTAGTCCACATATCATAATGGTTCACATTTGTATCATCACTAGACGTATACACGAATTGAGCTAGCTCGGTTAGCTCGCTTGACTCGACTCGAAAAAGCTCAATTCAACTCGGTTCGAAGTTGAGTTCGAGCCGAGTCGAGCTGATTTTTGGAGCTAAAAAATAAGTTCGAGCTAGCCCCAGCTCGACTCGACTTGGATCGAACCTAGCTCGAATCGAACTTGGATCGAATCAGTTCGGTGACTCGGTTACTTTGATATTGATGTTGCTCACCAAGTGTTTGATGAAATGACTCAAAGAAGTGTGGTTGGTGGCAAGGAAGGTGTGTATATGAAACCAACACCCTTTTTTTCTTGATTTTTTTTTATGTTCCTTAGAAGGTGTTTAATAAAATATCTGTAAAACCATTGTTGTTGTCTCAAATACAATGAGATTTTGAAGGTGTAGTACAGGTGTTTGTAAAAATGCTGCAATGGCAAACTAGGCTCGATCTTGGCTCAAACTCGACTTGAACTGGCAGCAGTTGCTTACTGAACCGAGCCGAGCCGAGTTCGAGCTGAGGTCAGCTAGTGGCCGAGCCGAGTCGAGCTGAGGCCGACTCGACTCGGTTCGACTCGATGTACACCCCTAATAATCACTGGAGTCTAGCACACTTTCAAGATTGGTCACCGCCCATCGTGCGCAAGACCAAGCGAGTGCAAGAGACCTGACTATCCGCCTTATTAGTGGTATACAAAAACCCACTCAACTTGTTGATAGCGAACCCATTTCACGAGCTGGTCAGACTCAATGTAGCATATATAGTCCTTTACACCCAGGTGGGTAAAGTCAAATCCCCTTTCAACTGGCCTCAACATAGTGGGAGATGTGGCCTACCGGTATCCAACCATCGTGTCCTTATGAATCCACTTGTTCTAGTCATTGGATTATCCTACTAGTACCACATGGTTTAGAGACTTTCACCCAAGGACGTCTGTGACGCCTTATAACATTTATAGATTTTCAGTGTCTATAAACTCATCCGCCAACTAAAATAACACTACGGTACTATATTCCTAGTGTCGCTTGTGAGTAGATACAACATGATATACATAATGCACAGTATATGAATCACACTATCCAAAAATGCATTAAACCTGTGCATATTGCACAAATCACGCGGGGTGACCCTATCTCGTATAGGTCCCCTAAGTCTCACAAGTCAAAAGGTATATGCTATGATCAATCATCATAAAAAACAAGTATACAAATGTTGCGTATGAACATATAAAAGGAGTGATGTTCATTATATTGAGTATGTTATAAGTGTGACATATTAGGCTAAGCACACTAGCAAGCTGTCAAACATACCATATGATAATTGGCCATAGGTAGCCTGTGAATATAGAGAGAGTGGACCTGAACGGCAGGCCCCACTGGCAATGAAAATATCTTTACGGTATGGCCCACTTGAGACTTGCGTTTGCCCCATCGTTGGGCTGATGCACAAAATGATCAAGTAGTGGGACGCGGATTAGCTACTGACAGAAGTGATGTCACCTAGCTCTGTGGGTCCTACCATGATGGATGTTTTGTATCCACCTCGTCCATCCATTTGGAGAGATCATTTTAGGTCATGAGCCAAAGAATGAATCAGATCCAAATATGGGGTGGACCCATCGCAATAAACAGTTGAGAGAGTCACGCCCACCATTGAAAACTTCTAAGGGCCACAAAAGTTTTCTATCAAGCTGATATTTGTGTTTTCCCTTCTTTAACGTATATGATAACTTATGAACAGGTTGGATCTCAAATAAACATCAGGGTGGACCTTAGGAAGGTTTCAATGGTGGACATCACTCTCCCCACTGTTTTATACGGTGGGTCCACTCCAGCTTTGGATCTGCCTATTCTTTTGATCATGCCTTAAAATGATCTCTCCAAATGGATGGACAGTGTGGATATAACACATACATTATAATATAATGGGCTCCACAGAACTTGGTGACATCACTTCAGCAGCCAGTATTGCTACTCAACCTGTCGGTAGCTAATCCGCGTTCAAAATAGAGGAATGGAGAGATCTAATTCATACATGAAGCTGGAAATTAAGGCGGACAGGTTAGGCGAAGAATAAACATTACAGTACACCCTTAGGAGTTTTTAATGGTAAGCGTTTAATCACTACTATCCTAGTGGGGCCCACCCAAAATTAGGCCCCACAGTCAGGTTGGATGAAAAATAAACATTACAATAGGTCATATGAAGGTTTGTAAGGGTAGGCATTCAATCACCACGGTTTCCTTTGGTGTGGGCCACTAAGGGTCATTTTGGCCTTGTTTATGGGCTCGTGACCTAAAATAGCATGGAAAAATAGATGGACGACGTGGATAAAACATACGCATGGTGGATCCTGTTGCCCATACATCACGGTGGGTCCTGCTGACGGATGGGCAGCGTGGATGAAATATAAACATTAAAGTGGGCATACCCGTGACCCGATCCGTTTGGACCAAGCTGATATTTGGGTTTTCCCTTCCGCCATGCCTGTGTGACTTTATGAACAGGTTGGATGGAAAATAAACATTATGAATGGGCCTGGCAAGGCATGCAATGTTTATTTTCCATTCAAGCTGTTGATAATGTCAAGATGACCTTGATGAAGGGTAAATACAGATATAAGATTGATCCAAAATTTTGGTGACTTATCAATTGTTTTTTAATGGTCATTCATCACTTTTTCTAAAATTGTGGTTCACTTGAGAGTTGAATCTTCTTACAATTTGGGATTCCGTCTTAAATGAGATGACAAAACAGATAGACGGCATGGATATACAAAAAATACATAAAGATGGCCCCCACACGGTAAGAGTAATACGAGTAAGGTGTGAACGCAGATTGGTCCTACCCCGCCGGTTTCCGGCTGGTAACTGTTCGGAGCTTTAAATGGCCACCGTGGTGTATGAGTTTTATCAGATCATCCATCAATTTTTCGGTGTCATTTCAGGATACAAGCCCAAAATAGAGGCAGATTCAAGACACAGGTAGACCACACAATGGGAATTAATTTCTTACCGTTGAAAACTTCACTGGGCCACCGATGTTTTGGATCATGTCAATAGTTGTGTGTTCTCTTCATCCCGGTCCGTGTAACTTTATGAATAGGTTGGATAGCAAATAAACATAACGGTGAGCTCTGACAAAGTTTCAACTGTAAGAATCATTATTAATGCTTCTTTCAGTGGTGTGGTCCACTTAAGCCTTAAATCTTCTTAAATTTTAGACTTGTTCTATAAAATGCTAAAAAAATAAAAATAAAAATTTGAATAGACAATGTGGATAAATTTTATAAACATGATGGCCTCTCGAAGCTACCGCTGACTCCCACTCGGAGACAAGGGTGTAGGACTCGATCCGAGTTCGCTGGTCCCAGCATGTCTCCAGCTGTGAACGTGAAGGAGCATTGAATGGCTACCCTGATGTATATATTTTATATATACTGTCCATCCATTGCTTTAGTGTCAATTCAGGACACAAGATTAAAATTGAAGAAGATTCAAGATACAATTGGACCACACAATGGGGATTAATTTCTTACCATTGAAAACCTCCTGGGTACGGTATTTTTGAATCAAGATAATATTTGTGTTAACATCACGGTGGGCTCAAAGAAATTTTCAATGGCGAGAATCATTATCATCGCTTCTTTCAGTGGCATGGTCCACTTGAGCCCTGGGCCTGCCTTACAACTACAAAATGTCCCGAAAAAAATAGATGAAAAGTGTAGATAAAACCCTTACATCATGGTTGACACTTAAAGCTCCTGCCCGTTCCAGTTGGAGACGGGCGGGTAGGACGCAATCCGCGTTCGTGAGGTGTTACCCGGGTAAGGGCAAACAGCTAATCCGCCCACCGTTTGGGAGGACGTCATGTCTGACACTACGTCAGCCCCCAGTGGAATCCGGTTCGGACGACGGTAATCCGTCCAGCAGGGCTCTGTGGTGCTTACCGTGATGTAACTGTTTTATCCTGCCGTCCAACGATTTTTTCATAAAATTTTAATATTTGAACCAAAAACATGAGGCAGGTCCAAGGCTTGAGTGGACCACAAAGTGGGGATTGAACGTCCACCATTAAAAGCTTCTTGGGAGCTAGAAAAGTTACGGATCAAGCTGATATTTGTGTTTTCACTTAATACACGTATAAGTGACCTTATGAATAGGTTTTATGGTAAACAAAACATCACGTGAGCCCTTAGAAAAGTTTCAACGGTGGGTGTCATATCAGTGCAGGTTCCTTTGGTGTGGTCCTCTCAAGCATTTGACCTGCCACATTTTTTTGGTTCACATATTAAAATTTTCTGAAAAAATCGTTGGACGGCGGGATAAAACAGTTACATCACGGTGGGCTCCACAAGAGCCTTGCCCGGACGGATTACCGTCCGGGCAGGGGTAGGACGCAATCCGCGTCCATCCGGTTCCGGCCACATAAGTATCACTTTGACCTTCCAAAATGCAGAATGCTATTCGGCATTTGCAGGTGCACGTTTCCACGTGTCAAATTGAGCACCTCTTGCAAGATCCAAAACATTCATTAGTTATTTCACTCAGCCAACGTGTTTAAGCCCAAAAATCAGGATGGACTACCTATCCCATGGCCCACACTGGTACATCAAACGTGGACAATGGTTATCGTTATTATTTCCGTCCATTTTTTAGTAGACGCAGAGCTTTCCTAATGAGTCAGTGGACCTGATTCATCTGATAAATAGCATTCACAGCGGGGTCCACCTGGCATATGTCGGAATTTTCACACGTGTGCCACTTTGACAGGCGTGGCGCGCTCACGTGTGATGATTTGTACGCGCGTTCGCGAGTTACTAAGCGGACTGGCTGGTGTTCCACACACCACCAATGTGGCTGGTGTGTTGACGTCACCAAGTTATATGGTTGTCATCATGAGGTATGAGTTATATCCAAACCGTCGGTCCACTTGGTGAGCTCGTCCTAAGGCTTGAACCGAAAAATAAGACAAATCCAAAAATCAAGGGACCACACTGTAAAAAGAAGCCCAGGATTAATGACTGCCATTGAAACTCTTTTGACGGTCACAAAAGTTTTGGATTAATATGATATTTACTTTTTTATCTTCATACAGGTCCGTGTGACCGTATGAAAAGATTGGATGGAAACTAAGCGTTCTGGTGGGCCCTACAAATATTTTAAAGTTGAGAATCATTGTTCCACTGCTATTTGTGGCGTGGTCCACTTGAGCCTTGTAAATTAATCATTTTTAAGATCACAGAATAAAATGATCTCACCAAATGAATGAACGGTGTAGATATGATAAATACATCATTATGTGGCCCATGTAACTTTGATATCCTTTGAACCGTTTGTACAATTCGGAGCTGCGCTCGTCTTCTAGCGACACCAACCAATCCACTTCCGTTTACCAGCACATGAGCCGGCACGAGTTCGCAAGAAAATGACGTCGAAACGGACGCCGATTGTACGCAAGTGCATTAGTATGCTAGGTGGGGCCTACCGTGATGTTTGTGAGAAATCAACACCGTGCATCAGTTTTGAAATATTATTTTAGGAGATGAGACCAAAAATTAAGTGGATTCAAGAGTCAACTTGGTCGTAAGGGAGGAAACAGTGGGGATTCAGTGAACACCGTTTGAAACATTTGTTTTGCCGCAAAGTTTCGTATCAGGGTAAGTTTTTGGTGTTTTCACTTAATCCCAGGGGGAATGACCTTATAAAAGGTTTGGATGGCATTTAAACATCAAGGTAGATGACAGTAAGATTTCAACTATAGGAAACTCTTTCCACAGTTTTTTCTCTCGTATAGCCCACTTGAGTCTTGTATCCACCTATTTTTTGGTCACATATCTTAAAATAATCTCTCAAAACAGATGGACGGTGTGGATGTCTCACAAACATCAAGGTGGGACCCACCTAGCATCCTAGCGCAGGAACTACTTGGGAAAGGCTTCAGGAATCGGCGTCAGGCAGAAACTTATTCCCAGTAACCAACCAGGGGTTACACGGCTCTCCTGTGACCCAAAGCTCTGTGAGCCCACCACTACCTTTATGTTATATCGACTCAGTCCATCCTTTTCTTCGTCTCAATTTAGTTCTTTAGTCGAAACAAGAAGGAGATCCAAAACTTGAGTGGGTCACGCGAATGAGGATTCAGCGATCACCATTGAAACCTTGGTGGGGCTACAAAAATTTTTGATCAAGGATATATTTGTGTTTTTCTTTCATCCAAGTGGGAATCACCTTATGATCCCTTATGATTAGGTTATATGGAAACTAAATATCAAGATGGGACCAAAGATGTTTCATACGTAGGTGTTCCCATTTTCACCTTATCATCTGCCGTCTGCGCGTTGCGTCATGGTGTATTTATTTATCTAACCCTTTTCACGTATCATTTTTGGTATTAGCTCAAAATTGAGACGAGTCGGGATCCTCTGTTATCGGGTCAACAGGATTTTCCTGTTACCCTAGTGGTTTGGCGTCCGAAGCTTTTTTTTTTAAAAAATTTTTTAGTTTTTCAGTGAGTGTTGACGTGGACCAATGAATTTTAGGGTATTAGGAATTCTCTGTTGACCGGGTAACAGAGGATCCGGACTCGATGTTTATTTGAGACAGATCTAATCCGCAGGATCTTGCATTGCATTAAATGCAAGAGTGGTAGGTAGTGTGGTCTACTTAACCCATGAATCTACATCATTTTTGGCTCATACTTAAAAGTAATATAATTAAGGAGCCGTTTGGCTCATGGTATTAGATGTGATTAAGCAGAATATAATTGCATTTGGTGATTGGAAGGGTTGAGATTAAGTGGGATGGAGTTGTATTTAGTCTTTCGTGAGATTTCCATTGATTTTGAATTTTACTATACATGTGGTGCCAACATTGATGCATATGTTTTATCCATGCAGTCCATCTATATATGCCTTTTAAACATGACATTATGGTAATGTATATGTACAAGTGACCTGCATCCTTTGTGAATTTGGTCCTTTGATTGTAATTTGGGGTCCATCAAATAAGATTTTGCTCAATTCAATATTTTTCTCACAGCGATAATTTCATCTCAAACATATAATTGGATGATCAAAATACCATAATATTTTCAAACATGCAATTATTATGCAATAATGGTGTTAATAAACAAGCGATAAAGAACATGATGTAGATAAAGAGATACATCACGGTGCGTCCTTATGTATGCCTGTTCCTAACTAAAGTTCCAAAGTCAAGATATTAATTTATTACACCATCCCATTATTAATTTGCACGGGTGGTGAGGTAGAGATGGGGATCTTACAAAGTACCCAAACCTTCTTGTTGCTGTCAAAATCTAGACCGCTCTCCACTCGGTGCTTCGAACTCCCACCCGAGCCCTGACACTGCACAAAAAACGATCTGCAAAGGAGACCCTAACTGAATCAGGGGATCCTCCGATGCCTAAGTCAGGTCAAGGGAATTCGAGTCTAAGTTGAAATGTAGAGGGAGAATGCGAGATATTGCGTATTTATTTCCTCCCCGAAAGATGCTACTTATACTCCCTCGCTAAGGATGGGTATGTCCGCATAAATATGTGCTTCTTGGGGCATTCACCACGTCCCACGGATAATTCGGCTACCCAGTCGTTCAGTGGTCGTACGGACGTGGACAGTTGAGTAACCGTCGCCAATCTTCGCAGTAGTGAGACACCTCATGGTCCCCTTCATTAGTGGATTCCACTATGAATCCCGAGCCGACTGCCTCAGCTTCGAATTACTCCGAATCCCAAGTTAGCCATCCAGGCCTCGGGCATCGGAGCAAAAGCATAACGAATGTCGGGTTAGAAGCTTGACCTCTACCTATTCTCATGACTCCAAACTTAGTCTTGCACCTTAAGTCAGCTTAGAATAGCCTCGGGCCTCAGAGTTTAGACGTCTTTGGTCTTCCCATAGCACTTCTAAATGACACAAAGGGTTTATTTTTCATTGGCAAGTCTTTTAAATGACACATTAGATGAACTACTTTCCGGACGCGGATTAGCTGCTAACCGGTTGAGTAGCTAGACTCACTATTGAAGTGACGTCACCAAGTTCTGTGGGCCCCAACATAATGTATATTTTGTATCCACACGGTTCATACATTTGGAGAGATTATTCTATGGTATTGTAACGCCCTGAAATTCGGGGGTCGAGTATGAACTCAACTCCCGAGTTCCAACGCATCACTTATGCAACATACACAATGATGGTTAAATGTTGTCTGAGTTAGCGCAATAAACATGAATGAGATTATACCAAAACAGTAATTCATACTCCAGTTCAATTGTATAAAGGCAAGCGGAAGACTGAAATTTTTATATTCAAAGTATGTAAAGTAGCAAAATTTTATGAACTCCAGAGTATGAGTACCAACTGAGTACCAATATACATGTATTGTTTCTAAGTCCAAAAATCAAAATACAACTCTCAAGAGAAGCCCTGAAAACCTCGCGATGCGGCCGGCCTAAGCAAAGCCGTCAGAGTACTGCATAAAGGAGAACTCCTCCTGATCCTCATCGAAGTCGGGCTCCGGCTCCTGAACCAAGGCACCATCTACACCTGCGACAGAGTCTGGTGGGTGTTGCAAACACCGTCCCGTAACGTGGGAGTGAGTAGCTAACTCAGTGGAACAATAAAGCATAGGTTAACATGTTATCAAATCAATCAAGCAGTAATGATAAAGCAGTACAAATCAAACATTTCTAACTACTCTTGTTAAGTGTAAAAATGAAATGACATGATGCTGTATGCCCTTGCCAAACCATCCTCAAGCGACATCATCTTACGTTCGCGAATGCTTACTCCCTCAGTGCGCCACATCTACAAAGCACATGCGGTGCGATGATGCTCATAATTACCAAGTTTTTATTAGTCCATTTCAACCAGCAGTATTGGGAAACTAAGGTACCTCCCTTGTATCATTCCCAACATGATCCATTCTAGGGTCGTCAATCCTAGTTATTCTCATACGATATTATAGTTTGAGAAGCGTAGTGAAGGCATCGCAAATGGCTCGTCACTCGTCAGCGCGGATACAGATCTCACTGTATGCGGCTCAATTGCTGGCCGTCAGCTCGAGTACAGGTCTCACCGTACTCGACTCAATCACTAGCCGTCAGCTCGAGTACAGGTCTCACCGTACTCGGCTCAACTCATACTCTAGTTGCTGTGAAAGACTCGTCGCCAATCACAAACACTTGGAGTATACTCGAAGATACTACGGAGGACTCGTCGCCCGTCAGCACGAGCACAGGTCTCACCGTACTCGACTCTCGCCGTAAGTATCGACAGCTCGAATACAGTGTCCCATACCACCGTATTCGGCTCACGAGTTTGGTTGCGTAATGGTCACTACGGGGAGGCACATGGCCCCAGCGTAGGCCGACAGCTCGACCACGGTGTCCCATACCACCATGCCCGGCTCATGCGTCTTAGCGGATCGAGGTACCATGGTTAACGGGATCGCCACTGGTAAGTTTGGTACCCTAGGTTCAAGCAGTAGCGACCAAACATGGTGAACACACAATTACATTTCGGTTTACTTGACGAGCCTGACTAGCTCGAGCGCACCACAAGTTGAGCGATATGGAGCGCAAAAGCACTCCGTGTGGCCAACCACTATCGCCAACCGAAGTACGACTCGGGTTCGCCAGACACATCCTTTGTGGCGATATGAATCTCAGCCACAACCGCAAGTCTGGTACCGAATGTTTGGACTATAGACATAATCCCAAACTCAAACAGTTCTCATCAATAGCATGTGGAGTAAAGCATGATAAACAAGCAATACAAGCATGTTAGCAGGCATGTTATAAAGCATGAAGTAAAACATGAAGTAAAGCATGTTGTAAAGCATGTTGTGAAGCATGTAGTAAAACACTATACACATAGGGATACAATTACATACACGCCACAAGTGAGTGGTTATAGTGAACCACCGCATGGAGGGGATCCTACATGTCTCTAAGGGAGTCGGAAATCCCATATCAGCGCCTATCTAAGGCACTAACACTCAAACATTTATACACATAAGCATTTACACAAACACTTAGAGTGCACTATTTCAACATACATGACGTATGTTAGCAAACGCGTATTAGGGCTATTCTTTCGCCAAGCGGTTATTTTATCCGCATATACCGTATTCATACAACAAATAATCATGACAATTATATTTCCAAAATTTGCACATATGCGGTATTTCTAGAATACACAATTTCAACATACTTGGCATTTACAAATGAACATGTATTTCAGCGATTCCTTTCGCCAAACTAGTATTTTATCCATATATTATATAATCATACATTAAATAAACATGTCAAACATTTTTCCAAAAAAAATACGTATACGGTATTTCTACGTAAACCTAGAGTATGTGAAATTCCATATTCTACAACGTTAATCGAAACAGGAAACGGAAAGCACTTTGTACATGTGCATTTACATGCAAATCATGAATCTATCATTATCTGACATTGAAAGCATTGAAAAACGTAACTTATACACTTAAAGTCCTCACCTTTGCCCTTGGAATCCCAACAAATCAGCAAGGGTCGTTGAGCTTCCGTATACGGGAGTTTTCTAGCCTAAAGAGCGGAATCGGTTAGCCTGTACATAACCTACAACGATCCTACCTCAAATCAGACCTAGGGTTAGGGTTTCTTACCTTCAAACGGGATGGATACCGCCGGGAAAACACCTGGAATGGAGCGGTGTAGGCCGTGTGATGAATGAAAGCAGCAGGAGGAAGATCTCCCACAAATTCCAAGATATTCTCTCTCTTTTCTCTCTCTCTCTCTAGGGTTTTTCTCCCAAATTCGTATGGCTGTGAGAGGGGCTGTTCTAAGCCCCTTTTATAGCCAAAAACATTCCCAAAATAGACTCAGGTTCAAGGGTTACCGCTAATATAGGATATTCGCCACTTTTCCAGCTCAAAAGAGAGGTTCTGGTAGCCCTCCTTGAGCCAAACGTCAGACTTAAGCTCACCACCTATGGATCTACGTGGGATTACGTTTTCGACTCGATCGGATTCCCAGATCGCACGTGGCGGACCACTTTCAGTTCAACGGTCAGTGGGCCACGATTAGAAATTCCAAGTACATGTAAATGTTCCTGAAATTTTTCTTAATCCGAGGGTGTAATTGGTCTGATTCTGACGGTCAGGTTGCTTAATACTGATGTGCAACCGAATGATGCCAGATCACTATTCCTGATATTTATGTTGGGATGAGAATAGTGTTTTTCACACACCCTCGCTCCGGATCGAAACGAATGGCCGTGGGACATCGGCCGGAGCTGATTTTTGAGATGATTGTCAAGCCCAGTGGGGCGGTCCTAGTTCCTTAGCTTCGTGTTAATCGGACTCCCGAGGTGCGATCTAGACCTAATACGAAGTTTCGTTTCATTCCCGAGAGCAGCCGGGAAATAAGTTTGGTTATAAACTTTAGGGTAACCTAGAGTCACCGATTCTGCAAGTTTCGGGTCTTGCAGATCGTATTTAAAGCGATCCCAACGGATTTCATGGCTAATCGAGTTTAGTACTTAGTTAACTTTGTTAAATTTCTAAAGGATTTAATCCTAATTGATTTCTGGTCGAGGTGGTACTCGAGCCAATGTACGGAAATTTACGGGTCGTTACAGGTATTAACCAAAGAATTATGCAAATTCAAGGCTGGAGTGGACCCACCAAAGAAAGCAGTGGGGAGAGTGACGACCAGGGTTGAAACCTTCCAAAGGTCAACCATGATGTTTATTTGAGATCCAACTGTTCATGTGTTAACGCAGACATGAAAGAAGGGAAAACACAAATTCCTACTCGATCAGGAAGCTTTTATGGCCCTTGAAACTTTTTAATGGTAGGCGTCAGTCTCCCCACTGTTTTCTGTGGTGGGGTTAGTCGAGATTTGGATACTTATTCTTTGGTTCATGCCCTAATATGATCTCTCCAAATGGATAGACGGTGGGAATAATACAAAATATACATCATAGTTGGCCCCACATAACTTGGTGACGTCACTTCAATAGCGAGTTGTCAGTTTCTAAACCACGCCCCTATTTTCCATCCAAGCTGTTCATTCATTCATTACAAATAGAAATAAGTCATGGGAGCCGTTCATTCATTAGTAAAACTAAAAGTAAGACGTGCAAAATTCATGCCAATGGAGTGATCTTTTTTTTTTTTTTTTTTTTCACACACGCACACGCACACGCACACCCCCACACACTCACGCTAGTGGAATTTCACCACCTATGGATACTTGAACCGTTGACGGGGTGTTGAAACTCCGGAGAGTCTACCACCCGAGCAGGAGTAAGGATCCGCCAGTGGAGTGATCTTAAGCTACCCGTCAATGGCATCAGAGTAGACAGTGAGAATTGACCAAAAAAACAAAATAAATCCAAACATTATCTTAAAACATTTATTAGATAGATCCTAGTTTGTCTTTCTTATGATTCTTAAATAACACTTGGATTTAATGAATCTAGCCATCTGATTTACGGCTTGTAAATAATGGGCAGTTGTAACAAATTGACTCCATTCAGAGGGTCGGGATCATATGATCTCCGTGATTCCTGTTCCATGAATTGCTCCTAGTTGTATAGGTTATTCTGTGTATGTGTGTATATATAATGAATTTAGACCGTTAAATAACAATGAACCGTTAATTAGATGTCTGCTAAGCAGCCAGTTAAGACTTCAATTAAGTCTGATTCTTTTTCCCAGCCCATCTAATGAGCGTCCCACTATTTTTACCGTTTAACTTTGAGTTGATGATATTACACGAGTACAGTTTATGAGTATATGCGTATGAACCACAGACTCCGCCAGAGCATCAAAGATTTCCATCTCCTCCTCCCAACTGCTCCGCGGGAAAAAAAAAAAGACCGTTGACACTCGAATATCCTACAATTAATTGCTTTGATAAACCTTCCTGAGATGGTCTTCACAGTCTTCAGACCATAAAACCCCCGAGGCTTTATCACCCCAACCCTTCAAATGCCGATTCAAAAATCCCAAACCTTAGAAAATGAGATTTCGGGATATCTCCATAAGAGCCGATCGGATCACTCCCGTCTCGCCATTGCTGCCGTCGCAGCAGCAAACGCGGCGGAAGTCTGCAGGGACCAAGGCTTGGATCGTGGTCTCGGATTCCGGTGAGACCCACCTCGAAGAGGTCGGGAAGTACTTGATCATGCGGCGGACGGGCCTGCCGGCCCGTGATCTCAGGATCCTCGATCCCATGCTGTCGTATCCATCAACGGTGCTCGGGAGGGAGCGAGCCATCGTCGTCAATCTGGAGGACATCAAGGCGATCATCACTGCTACGGAGGTGTTGGTGCTGAGTTCGAAGAGCCCGTTGGTTTCGGCTCTTGTCGAGGATCTTCAGTACCATCTATTGAATCTCCACAGGACGCCTCAACAGGTAGAAATTTCCCAAATTGATGGCTTTGACCTAGGCTAGGGCTTTAGTTTGCTACTCTTCGAGGCAGCATTTTAACCCGTCTGTTGTGTACATGGCATGCATGTGTCTAAATCCAGGCCACCCACATGATGGGGTCATTGTGCTTGGAGCACATCTCAAAAAATCAGACTGATCTGGGGTTCTTAACTGGTCAATTTCCCGTGTTGAGTTTAAACCGTTGATTGTTTTCTTTTTGACCGCACATTTGATGTCCTCAAATATGGAGGTGAGGATCATTCTGTCAGTGCAGTTTCTATGCTCTCCATCTGCAATCGAGCCAATTGTTTGCTGTTGATGTCATAAATTTGTAAACAGCAGGGTCTGTCGATGCCATTGATAGACAATTCGATGCCATTGAGCAGACATCGATGCCATCGGAAAAATCCGGAAATTCCATGTTTTATCGCTGGAATGTTTTAGTGCATTCCTTGATAGCATCGAAGGTGTTTGATGCCATTGACGATCTGTCGATGCCATTGAAGTGCCATCAAAGGTGCCATCGAGCGTGTACGCAGAATTGCGTAAGTGCGGGATTTGTTTCCTATTTCGATTGTGATTCTCATGCATGCTATATATATGGGTGTAATCTGGAATTGGGAGAGAAGAGGGCTTTCTAATTTGTTCTACGGTTTCAAGTGCATAGCTTGGGGAGATTCAAGGCTCGTTCGAATTGGGTAATCTCTCACTCTTGTAATTTTTTGCTTTCATAGTACATTACTGTCGCTTTGTGCCATGGTTTTTTCCCGTAAGAGTTTTTCCACGTTAAATTCGGTTTGCTTGTGTTTGAACTTGGTTGTGCGATTGGAGTACTTTGCTTGATTCAACTCTGTGTGACTCCGCGGTTCCCCAACAAGTGGTGTCAGAGCTAACATTGGGAAGTAGTTTGAATCTAAAAGCATAGTATCAATGGCATATAACCCGAAGTTCGATGTTGAAAAATATTCCTGGAAAAATAATTTTGAACCGTGGAAGGTTAAGATGACCGGTCTCCTAGTTCAACAAGGATTGGATGATGCTCTCCTTGAGAAGCAACATGATGAATGGAACCAGATGAATAAGAAAGCGAAAATCTCTATCCAATCCTGTCTAACGGATGAGGTCCTCTATAATGTCATGAGAGAGAAAACTGCAGTAAGTACATGGGCGAAATTAAAGAACATCTAAGCAAAAAAATCTCTTGAAAATTACTTGTACTTGAAGCTTCAATTGTTTAACCATAAGATGGCAGAGGGGGCCGATGTTGAGGCCTACATTAGTAACTTCAACAAGTTGATTTGTAAATTGCTGAATGTGGAGGAGACAATGAAAGATGAGGATCAGACATACATCCTATTGAATTCTCCTGGGTTCGTATGAGTCGTTTAAGGACTCGTTGTGCACTAGTAAATCCATCATTAGCGTTGAAACTGTTATCTCAGCCCTTCAGTCGAAGGCGATGAGAAAGAAAAACGGTGACGTGGATGCCTCTACAAATGCATTGGTTATGAGGGGGCAAAATTTTGAGCAGGACAGTAGATCTTCTCGATTGAGATCTAAATCCAAGAGCAAGGGCAAGGGAAGTTGAAGTGTTGGAATTGTGGGATGTTCGGGCACATGAAGAAGGATTGTACAAATCATAAGACTAGAAAAGAGAATTCAGAGGGTTATTTCAAGGAGGCTAACGCGGAAGAATCCAGTGAGGAGATGAACTGTAGTGACGTGCTGACCGCATCAAAATCCGGGTATTTCAATGGTGAATGGATTTTAAATACAGGAGCTTTGTACCACATGACTCATCGGAGTTAGTTCACTAGTTACAGTGAGTGCGATGGTGGCCAGGTCTTTATGGGCAATGATAATGCCTGTAAAGTAGTTCGTGTTGGATCAGTACGCATCAAAATGTTTGATGGTATGGAGCGTATCCTGACCGTGGTGAGACATGTTCCTGAGCTAAGGAAGAGCCTGATATTTCTTGGAGCACTCGAGGGACTTGGGTGTAAATTCACCGGGTTTGATCGTGTCCTTAAAGTCTCAAAAGGGGCATTGATAGTCATGAAGGCACAAAGGAATGGAAATCTTTACAGCTTGATCGTGAGTATGTCATCGGGTGGAGTTGCAACGTCTGTAGCGGATTCCACGTCTACACGTAAGTAGTGTGCACTTTGGGCCACATGAGCTTGCGGGGCATGAATGGTGTTCTTGATTATGTGCATTCTGATGTATGGGGGCCGGTGCTCCTGGTTTCTAATGGAGGGTCGTCATGGTTCATCATGTTCATTTACGACTATTCTAGGAAAGTGTGGGTTTATTTTATGAAAAATAAATTTGATGTTTTGTAACATCCCGGATTTTTGCCAGCTTGAAAATAGACGTCCTTAGGCAATGGACCGATCATAACCTTACTGACTTCTCAGAACTCAATCCCGAAGTCCCAAATCCCCTCTTTAACCCATTTCCTTCAAAATCTCACCTTTCACCACCTTGTTTTTTAAAATTTTCTAAGTACTTTCACATTAGACACAAATCCTAAAGTTTAAATGATGAAGAACAATACTTAAACTAAAACTTACTGTAAATAGTAAATACATAAATAAAATGGGCTTTTGACCATTAACCTTATGGAATCTCACAAAACGAATAGGTTACTTGGAAAGATCAGCCTCTCCTACCCTAGGACCTTATTCTGTCGTAATTAGGGTGGAATTTAGTTAAGTACTAAACTAAATTAATTGTGGAATTAGCTCGAACCACTTTAAATACGAACTGTAAGACCCAAAACTAGTAGAATCGCTAATGCTACGTTACCTAGAAACCTAGGATCAATCTCTAAACCTAGTTGCTCTCGGGAGCACTTTGAAACTTCATATCGGACCTGGACCGCGCGTCGAAAGTCCGATTACTAAAAACTATACGCTTATGACCGCCTTGCTGGGCTTAACAACCATCTCGGAAATCAAGTCCTAATAGTAACCAGAAACGCACAACTTGAGCCCGGAGCGAAGTGTGTGAGAAACGCGAATATCTTTAGGAAGTGAACTGAAACTTAAGTGAATTGAGCCGTTTGCTTGCACGCCAAATCTAAGGCTTCAAACCGTCAGATCCTGGCCCAATTACACCCTCGGATTAGGAAAAATTTCCAACACATGTCAGTGTACTTGTGGCCCTGATCGAGTAACGATGACCGTTGAACTGAAACAAGTCCTCCGCGGTCAATCCACTGATCCGATCGGACCGAACTTTAACCTGGCATAGATCCAATGTCAGGGAACTTTCCCCAGGCCGTATGCAGGAAATGGGCCTCCAGATGAGCCCGATTGGCCCGAAACAGTCGACTTTTGGCTATGACCTAAGTATATTATGGCCCTAGGGCCATTATCACCAGTTCTGAGCTTATATAAGACCCTTAACCCACCCCTCTCTCATTCCATACGAATTTCAAACCCTAGGAGAGAGAAGAGAGAAGAAAGAGAAGGAAAGAGAGAAAGTGAGAGAGAGAGTGAGGGATCGTTCCTAGGATTCGATCCCACCACTCCACGTGCTTAACCACCGCTTCCGTGTCACTATACCGGCGATTCCGATTCCATTTTCGGGTAAGAAATTCTAACCCTAATCTGTTTTAGGGATTCAAATAGAGTAAATGGTGGAATAGCTAACCTATTTTGTGATTTAGGTAGCCGTTGTGCCGTAGACAAATACGTAGTGTTCAAACTGAGCTCGGTATGGGTTTACTGGTGAAAGGTGCGGACTATAAACGTTTAGGTTATGGTTTTCAAGGTTGTCAATGTCGGTTAATGATTTATGACTGACTTGGTTGCCATTTCTCATGCTAGATACGATGTTTCCCTCGCTTTACAGATATATATGAACTATGTTGAATATAGTGTAATTCATGTGTTTGTTGAAATGTTTGAATGAGTATGGAATTTGGATTCATGCTTGCCATGATTATCCGTCGTGGATATATGATTGTTGTATATGTGATAACTCCTTGGTGAAAGGATTTGCCCTAATACATGTTATGACCAACATACGCCATGTACGTTGAAGTGTGTAGTCTAAGTGTTTGTAAAAATGTTTGAATGAGTATGGAATTGTGATTTGTGCTTGCTATGATTATTGTTCGCTAATACATGATCGTTGTATACGTGGCTACTCCTTGTGAAAGGACTAGCTATAGTATGTGCTTTTAATGAATTTATTATCTGTATGCAATATGTGTGGTCTAAGTGTTTGATAAAATGCCTGAATGAGAAAATGCTTGATGTAATGTACTTACTGAGGGTGTTGAGATAAGATTCTTAATTCCCTTATATATAGTTACAGTTTCCTTTATGCAACCTATCTTACTACTATGTGATTTACAGATGAATGCCTATGTATGATGACATGTGTAGTATGTGTTTGTTGAAATGCTCGAATGAGATTTATGTTTAGATTTGGTTGTCACATGTTGTCTTGGAATATCACATGTGGATGCTATTGATTGGAGTGTGATTGGGATTACTGCGTAGTCCATGTAATCGGTAATGTTTCCTGAATTAGTGGCCGAGGTCGTTTTCGCCACACAAGATACGTTCGAGGAATCCGAGTCGTATACTGTTTGTCGACAGTGGTTAGGCCACTAGGAGTGCATACGCGCTCCATGTCAATAAATCCAACGTGCGCTCGTACCAGTCGAGCTTGTCAAGTAACCCGATTGGCCCAATGTATGTTCACCATGTATGGACGCTATTGCTTGAACTTAAGGTACCAAACTTACCAGTGAAAAAGCCTATTTAACCTTGGTACCTCGATCCGCTAAGACTCATGAGCCGGGCATGGTGGTATGGGACACCGTGTTTGAGCTGTCGGCCTACGTTGGGGTGACGAGCCTCCCCGTAGTGTCTAGTGAGCAACCTAAACTTGTGAGCCGAATACGGTGGTATGAGACACTGTATTCGAGCTGTCAGCCTACGATCAGGTGACGAGCTCGTAGTCACCTCGAGTATATACTAGGACTACGCTAAGGCGACGAGCCTCCCCGTAGTTGCTTCAAGTATAAACCAGACCTGCGCTGATGGTGACGAGCCTCTCCATAGCGACCTGGAACTGCCTATCGTATGAGACTAACTAGGATTGACGACCTTAGATGGATCATTGTTTGGGAAGTGATATAAGGGAGGTACCTTAGCTTCCCGAACCTGCTGCATGAATAAACCTAATTAAGTATTGGCTAACACGATCATGCACCGCATTGCATGTGCTTTGACGAGGAAGCGCACGTTTCGGGAGGATGCCATGCGCGAACTTGAGATGAAGTCGCTGAGAGAGTGTAGGCGAGGGCATGCATCATTATCACATACCATTCTTGCATTAACAAGAGTAGTTAGGACTTGATTGTTGAAATGCTTTATCATTACTGCTTGACTGAATTGATAACATGTTAACCTTTGCTTTATAGTTCCACTGAATTAGCTACTCATTCCCACTTGGGACGATGTTTTAAAACATCACCCAGATTCTGTTGTAGATGCAGGTAATGACAGAGTCTATGTAGCTGAAATGGACTTCGTAGATTAGGAGGAAGAATTCTCCTACGTTCAGCTCTCAGGCGGGTCTATGTAGACCTCGTGTTGATTCAATGGGATTACGGGTTATATGATTTAGTCGAACACTTTATATTTTTGGTATTTGACACAATTTAGAAACAGCGCATGTATATGTTCAGCCTGTTGACATACTCATACTCTGGAAATTGTGAAATACTTATGTACTTTATATATCTATCGCAGTCTTTCGCTTGCCTAATTACGTTAACTCTGGAGTATGATATGCCGTTTAGCTTAATCCCACTCATGTTTCAATGCACTCATCATTATCTATGTTGCATAAGTGATGCGTTGGAACTCGGGAGCTAAGCTTTGCTCGACCCCCGATTTTCAGGGCGTTTCTTGTTTTTACCAACTTCAAGCAATGGAAAGTGATGGTGGAAAAATAGACAGGGCGAAAGGTGAAGGTACTAAGGACAAATATTAGTGGGAAATTCACTTCAAGGGAATTCAATCAATATTGCAAGGGTGAAGGGATCGCGAGGCACAACACAATGCGCCACACACGAAAGCAAAACGGTTTAGCTGAGCAGATGAATCGGACTCTCTTGGAGAGGGCCCAATGCATGATTAGTAATGTTGGGTTGGGCAAGGAACTATGGACTGAAGCCGTTAACACGGCTTGTTAATTGGTGAATCAGTCCCCTTCTACAGCCATTAAATGTAAAATTCCAGAGGAAGTGTGAACTGGTTAGCAGGTAGACTACTCGGGACTACATGTGTTTGGTTGTGATGCTTACTCTCATGTACCATCAGTTGAGAGAGATAAGCTAGACCAAAGAGCAAAGAACTACATCTTTGTCGGCTATGGTGGTGGTGTGAAGGATACAAGCTGTATGACCGGGTCACACAGAAAATTACCCTTAGTCGCGGTGTCAAATTCGATAAAGGATCCTTGTTCCTTAAGGATGAGCATGAGGAATTGAATAAGTTAGTTGTGGACGTTCAAGTGGACACAAATGATACTTAGGCTGTTATAGAGACGCAGATAGAGGTATAAGAGCAGGTGGAACAGCCAACTGTGAGAATGAATCTGTTGCGGGATTGCAGGTTACTGGCGAGATATAAGGATGACTCAAACGTCGTTTTTGCCCTTATCAGGGATGAGGGGGATTCGTCTACTCTTCAAGAGGCTCTTGATGAGCCAAATGCCGAAAAGCGGAAAGCAGTGATGGACTCCTTGTACAAGAATTAGACGTGGAAGCTGGTGGAGTTTCCCTTCGACTGTAAAGTGATCGGGTACAAGTGGATCTTCAAGAAGAAATATGATAGATACAAGGCGAGGTTGGTAGCGAAGGGATATGCTCAGAGAGAAGGCGTGGACTTCATTGAGATATTCGCACCTGTAATGAAGTAAGTATCTATCATATTTGTGTTGGCGCTGGTTTGCCCAATACGCTCTCGAGCTGGAACAAATGGATGTGAAGACTGCTTTCCTGCATAGGAAATTGGAAGAGTAGATCTACATGAAGCAACCGGAAGGTTTCAAAATACAAGGGGCAGAGAACAAGGTTTGCAGGTTAAAGAGGTCGTTGTACGGCCTCAAATAGTCACCTAGGTAGTGGTACAAAAAGTTTGATTCTTTCATGGTGAGTCAGAAGTTTAATAAGAGTGAATATGATCACTGTGTCTATTACAAAACACTGAGTGATGGCAAATTCATTATCATGGTTTTATACGTTGATGACATGTTTATTACCAGTCACAACATATCTGAGATCGACTTACTGAAGACTCAGTTATTAGGAACATTCGAGATGAAAGATCTGGGGGCTGTAAAGAGGGTTATCAGTATTGATATACACAGAGACAAGAAGAGGAGCAGGCTATGATTATCTCAGGCGGAATACCTTGAGAAGGTATTGATTAAGTATGGGATGTACAAGGCAAAGCCGGTCAGCGTTCCCCACACGGCTTACTGCAAGCTTTCTTTGGAACAATGTCTTAAAACAGATGAAGCAAAGCAAGTTATGTCTTGTGGGCCTTATTCGAGTGTAGTTGGCAGCTTGATATATGCAATGGCTATACTAGACCGGATATTTCACATGCGGTTGGTACTGTTAGTAGATAAATGTCCAACCCTAACAAGCAACACCGGGAGGCAATGAAATGGCTACTTTGATATATTCAAGGTACGCAGGACTGCGTCTTATCTTTTGAGAAATTAGGGGTTAAGTTAGTAGGTTATGTGGATTCTGATTATGCGGGCAGTGTGGACAGTAGAATGTCGACTTCCGGTTACTTGTTTATGCTAGCGAGTGGAGTGATCAGTTGGATGTTAAAGCTTCAGTCTGTGGTGGCTCTTTTCACAATCGAAGCTGAGTATATGGCGGTGACCGAAGCATTTAAGGAAGGTGTTTGGTTGAGAGGGATGGTAAATCAGTTGGGTCTTCAGCAGGAGGCCGTGTCGGTTAATTGTGACAGCGAGAGCGTGATTAATTTGGCTAAATTTTTTGTTTATCACTCATGTACTAAACATATTGATGTGCGTCACCATTTTATCTAACGGGTAATCGAGAAAGGAGGCGTAACTTTAGAGAAAATTCACACTAGCGTGAATCCGGCCGACATGCTCACTAAGGTGGTTCCCACTGAGAAGTTCAAGTTCTGTGCAACTTCTCTGGGCTTGGCGAAGGCGTAAATGAAAGACGGAGTATACATGAGAAGCGATGGTGGAGCTATGATGCAAGGCAGAATTAGAGATGAGGACAAGAAACTATGAAGATTGAAGATTGAAGACATGGTGGAGATTGTTGTTGATGTCTTAAATCTATAAAGTTTGTCGATGCCATCGACAGATAATTCGATGCCATTGAGCAGACATCGATGCCATCGGAAAAATCTAGAAATTCCATGTTTTATCGTCGGAATGTTTTAGTGCATTCCTCGATGGCATCGAAGGTGTTCGATGCCATCGAAGTGCCATCGAGCGTATAGGCAGAATTGCGTAAGTGCGGGATCTGTTTCCCATTTTGATTGTGATTCTTATGCATGCTATATATATGGGTGTAATCGAGATTTAGGAGAGGAGGGCTTTCTAATTCGTTTAGGGCCTGTTTGATTTTCTACTTACAGGGGTAATTCCAGGTAAATGGGTAATAATTATTTACCTCTGTGTTTCCAGTTGGATTTCCAAGGTGATTTGACCTCTACCTTTCATTTATAGCACTCCTCACGGCACCCGAGGAGAAAAAAGTTAAATTGTGGGGCCCACCTTGATGTTTGTGTATTATCCACACCGTCCATCCCTTTAGCCAACTCATTTTAGGGCATGAGCCAAAAAAAGAGGCAGATCCAAAGATCAAGTGGACCACACTATTGGAAACAATGGGAATTGAACTCCTACCATTGAAAGCTTCTTGAAGACCCTGGAAGTTTTGGATCTAACTGATATTTTTGTTTCCACTTTATCCATGACTGTGTGACCTTATTAACGGGTTGGATGACAAATAAACATCACTGTGGGCCCTAGGGAGAAAACAACTTTCAACCATTGACGTTTTAATGATCCTTGTTTCCTAAGGTGTGGTCCACTTGAGCTTTTGATTTTCCTCATTTTTGGGCTCATGCCTTCAAATGTATTTTTTAAAAGGGTGGATGGTGTGGATAACTCATATATATCATGGTGGGGCCCACATATTTAAATCAGTAATAAAAACGTTTGTATGGACCGATTTTTGAAACGTAATTCCTGGCGACTTTCAAACAGGTGTAGTAAGTAATAATCAGGTAATTCCGTGTATTTACCAGGGGAAATTAAAAACCAAACAGCCCCTTAGGTTTTCAAGTGCGTAGCTTGGGGAGATTCGAGGTTTGTTCAAATTGGATAATCTCTATCACTTGTAATTTTCTGCTTTCATAGTGCATTACTGTTGCTTTGTGCCGTGGTTTTTTTCCCGTAATGGTTTTTCCACGTTAAATTCGGTTTGTTTGTGTTTGAACTTGGTTGTGTGATTGGAGTACCTTGCTTGATTCAACTCTGTGTGCTTCCGCAGTTCCCCAACATTGTTTGGACAGTGTTGATGGATATTCATGTAACCATTAGTTGTGGATATGCTGAAAATGCTCTCTCACATGTTGCAACATTGCATCTTAGTTCATCTCATCAAATTTTATTTTGTTTTCTATTATGGTTATTGTAACTGCAAGGTGGGTCGTCCAAGTGGGCCTCACCCTCTAGTAGATAGAGAGATGGGATGTGGTGGTTACAGGGTAATCGATTGCCCAGTACTCTGGCAGTTTCCAAACTGCATAAGCAGTTTTCTCTTACGGTTTGATAACTGTCGTGGCTGCATTTTCTATAAAATGTTCCAAGGATTCTTGACCAGATTTTTAAAAAAGAGATCAAATAGATTTTCAAGCACCATCTCATGAAGTGTAGAGAGATCAACTAGAAAGGAGAAGAAGTCGTGTTCCATTATTTGCCACATGATTTATAGTGTGGATCTTGCTTGAACAAGAGAGTTCCTTTAGACCTCTTCTTACATTAGTGAAAGTGGTGTAACATTCTTCCTGCGACATGAGATGCATCTGAGAAGATCCAACATCCGAGGCTCCATCTTCCGCTACCGTTGGATCCAAGGAATCGCTTCCAGGTAGACGATTTCCTAACAGTTATATAATTACACAGACTGATGGATCAACTTTCTCTACTAGTATTAGACTTTTGTGAAACTGGTGCAACCGGAAGGCCACACAAGCTAGTTGATCAAGGGTCCTCCAAGCATTAAAATTGCCTTGATTGATGATCTGTACCAAATCAATGGTCTGATGATACATCTAATAAGATCAACAATCAACTTACATTGTGGCGCTGATTAGATCAATCAAATGGCTCTTAATTCATAGCATTTGTAGTTTTAGGTTATATTTAGTCATGGTTTATTTAATAATTTCCCTTTTGTATTTTCATCACTCTTTGGTTGACCACTTTTTGGGCGTCAAATGATATGCGAAGTTGGTCCCGTTTGATAGCATATTGAGTCAGCTTTGAAATGCTCAAGATCATGCAATTCAATGTTGTTTGAATGAGTTATTCCTAATTAGCATATTGAGTCAGCTTTGAAATGCCCAAGATCATGCAATTTCAATGTTGTTTGAATGAGTTATTCCTAATTAACAGAAGGCCTATAAGGTTGTACTGAACTTCAAGGGTATTGTACTCTTCTCATTAATTAGGGCTTCCTTTCTTTTATCTTTAGCCTAAGATGAAACCTCCTTACTGGACGTGTGATACTAAGATGCATTGGCAAATAAAATGGCTTTGAGTTTTTAGTGTTATTTGCTTGGAAGGGGGTGGGTGGAGCACTACTTCTTAACTAAAGGGTTCTGGGTTCTCGCATAATTTTCATTTTCCATTGTATCCTTTGGGTTTGCATTAGTGGGGCCTGTGGTTTATTGGTCTAAATCATTAATAATGTAGGGTCCACTGTGGAGGACCCATGCATAAAAAGTCTCCCAAATGGAAAAATCTTTACCCTTCAATCGGTGGCAAAACAAGTAAATGGTTGAGAAAGAAAATACAATATCAACTTAAAAAAGGGCAAATATTCCTTAGGCAGGATCTTCCAATATGTGGAACTTTTAGTGCATGGGCCATCCAGACCGAGGCCCATCATGTCAGTAGTTTGGATAACTGGACCATGGACCCCATCTGTTCAAACTGAAAACCCTAATGTAATGTACAAACTCTTTGGTCCCGTAGTGTACATCGTAATACCTCTTAAGTTTTTGCTTAAACCATAGCAAGATTTGGTAGATTCCATATTGATACCTTTAGTCACTGAGGAATGATTAAGTGGGCCCCATCTTTATCAATCTAAACCATCCATTTAGTGAATCTTGCCATGGATTGAGTTACCTTTTAAAAAAGGATCTTGCCATGGATTTCTCATGGCATGAAAGTTAATTTGCTTGGTGATAGGCTGATCTTAACCTACTCCTTTGCATTTTGATGGGAGGAAAGAAAAGCATTGATAACCATCCATGGTGGAAAAACTCTGCATGGTTTTTGATTGATTGATTGGAGTGATTTTGGGCCATGGGCTATCTAAATTGGGGCCCACCTCATTAATGGTATAAATCAATGATCATATTTTTGGCATAGAGGGTAGGATGGAGGCCAGATCACAATATGCCTCCATCACAATATGTATTGGATATTTGTTGGATCAATCCTAACAATTATTTTCTTTTAAATTCTAGCCACTTATTTGTTCGACATATAGTGAATGAGGACAATTTTTTGGATTCCTTTTCCTTCATTTTTTGCATTTATTTGTCATTCCTCGGCAACCAATAGAGTTGGTTGTTATCCCTTAAATCGGTTTTGTCTAATACTCCATTTGGGATTTTTCTAAAGAAACCTAACAATTATTTTCTTTTTATGAATAGAAGAGACTAAATAATTGTGCATGAAAGGTTCTTCTGTTATTCTAATCATCTGATGTAGGCCCACGACCCACAGTCCATTGTAGGGCCCAACATGTGCAGATTTTGGACTATTTAGTATGTATTTGGGGCTTAAATATCAAGAGCTACAATTTACTATTTGTGGGAGATATGGGGGGATGTGATGGATGATACGGGAGGATGTGATGGATGATATGGGGTTGATTTAAAGATTAAAGATTTTGAGTATTATTTCCAAGATTTACTTATACTATTATTAGGTTTCTTACCATCTTAGGTAAATTAGATCGATTTGAAATCAACTATAATTTATTTCAAATCAATCTCTTAGTTGGGGGGGATTTTCATTATAGATTCATTTAAGGTCTGTAAAAGGAGCGGTGGTGTAGGAGGTAGGCATTCTAAATTTTTTCAAGTGTGAGTTTTTCATAAGTATTGGAAGAAGAGGTTTAATATTAATAAAGTTATTTCTCCCTCTCCACTGAACTATTTTTTTGTGTGTACTCTTGTCCATTTCTTTTGCGATTTGGGTGTCGATATCTCATTGACTCGATAACCGAGTTGTACCATTTTAGTATCAGAACGAGTCATCTTCAATGATTTTTGACTCTACGTTGTCTCCTAATGAATTCGAAGGGGGTGACTAAGGAAGAGTTTGCACAAATAATCCAATTGATCCGTATACTCTCAAAGAGAGTAGATCAACTCAAGCAGACGGTAGGCAATTTCACTAATCAAGCGGGAGAGCTCTGGCATGGAGAGAATCCAAAGACAAAAGTTGGAGTACGTGGAAATGTAGCGGGAGGTCCCCACAAAGGTCCTAACCAACAATGGACAACGTTGGCTTGTGAAGAGACTAATAATCGAATTCTTCGATGGTTAGAACATAATAAAGAACCTAGAATTAAGGTAGAAATTCTAGAAATCCTTGGTCATTTGCATATTGACAACTTCATCGATTGGCTAAGTAAGGTGGAAAAGGTATTTCAGTA
The DNA here is from genome assembly GCA_021015155.1 of Magnolia officinalis. Taxonomy (NCBI): domain Eukaryota; kingdom Viridiplantae; phylum Streptophyta; class Magnoliopsida; order Magnoliales; family Magnoliaceae; genus Magnolia; species Magnolia officinalis. The sequence continues at coordinate 50,594,463 of JAJHSJ010000016.1, forward strand.
CATGGAAATCGGGGACAATCAGAAGGTTAAGTTAGTAGCTATGAAGTTTTCCGGTCACACATTAGCATAGTGAGACAATTTCAAACTAAATGAATCCATTAAGGTAAGGAGAAAGTAAATTCTTGAAAAAAAAATGAAAAACAAATTAAAAAGGAAGTTCCTACCTGTGAATTATACTCACGACCTCTATTAAAGATGTTGCAATTTACATTAAGGGGGTGTTTGATTTTTCATTTACGAGTGTAATTCATGGTAAATGAGTAATGATTATTTACCCATGTAAATGCGGCAGTGGTCCCGAGGTTGATGTTGACAAGGAGCTTGCTTGTGAATACATTCGCACAATTTCCACATGTAAAAAATGTGGGGCCCACTATGATGTATGTATCTTATCCATGTCGTCCATCCATTTCTCCAGTTCATTTTAGGGCATGAGCCCAAAAATGAAGTAGATCTAAGCTCAAGTGGACCACACCATAGGAAATGGTGGGAAGTGAATGCCTAACATTGAAAATTGCTTAGGGGCCACAAAAGTTTTGGATCAAGCTGATATTTGTGTATACCCTTCATACATATCAGTGTGATCTTATGAATAGGTTGGATTATAGATACACATCCCTGTGGGCCCTGGGAAGGTTTCAATTTTGAATGGTGGACATCATTGACCCCCTTGTTTCCTATGTTGTGGTCCACTTGATCTTCCAATCTGTCTCTTTTTTTGGCTCATGCCCTAAAATGAGATTGTAAAACATATGGACTGTGTGGATCACACACATACATTACTATGGGACCCACGGATTTTAACGGTACCCAATCCCTCTCGATTTCATGCTTTGGACATTGTTTTCGAGGTGTAATTACGTAGTTATTTTACTCTTCAAAAGTGTAAATGTAATTGAAAAGACAAACACCCTATAAGGGAACAAATTGGTAAGTGAATACATTGAGGAGTTCCATACATTGACATTACGAGCAGGGGTTAGTGAGTATGAAGACCAATAGATTTCAAGACAT